>CAOLHI010000454.1:0-642081 GCA_948474755.1 Ctenosaura bakeri | reverse complement strand
TTGCAGTTAAGCCCCTGCATGAAATTCTTCACTGGTAACACAGCTACAAACCTACTGAACAAACATACTTCTATGGAAAGTATTACGAAGATTACCTATAATTTTGTTCAATGCAAAACAAATTTGATTTCAGGATGTAAGGAAAATGGGCAATCCACATGTCCATTTCAGAGGCCAAGTTCCTACATGCTTTTCAGTGTAAATACAGACCAGCATAGATGCTCTGGAACCCAGAACTGTGCAACAATTTGTACAACAGACCCTTGAGCTTACCTGTTGGGCAATGATTTAATAACTTCCTACACACCAAGTTTAAAAAAAGAGAGGGAGGAAGGGGGAGAGGTCTATGTATGCTTGTGAAAAAATTGGATGCATTAGAGACTGTACTTATGAAAACTCTGAGAAAGCACAACCACCTGTGCCACTGTGCTGGAGTAATGGCCCCAAAAGATTCCAACCAGAAATTTTGTTGTTCAGGTTATTACTCTTAACCAACATAGCTGGAAATGATGCAATCCAGCAGTCTGGGGAAGGCTGATATAAACTGTACATAGGACAGAGAAGAACACACGTTCCAAATTGCTGAATCCAACTAGCCATGCAAGAAAAATGAAAACTAATTGTTCTGCAGTCTGTATAGCAGAATCCCCCAGCCAGAACAGCAAATCAGAAAAGAAGTTTCCTCCAACATCCTTCTGGAAAACAGACTGTCTTCCTCCCTCCATAAACAAACAAGCCTGCCACATGTCTGTGCACACAGATATACTTGATATGTACAATTCAGCTGCAGTACCTTTCCTCCCTAATTACATCACACATTCGATTGTTAATTTCATTATCCATCCGATGTCGAGCCTAAAAGGGGAGACAAGAAAGAGAGAGGTGTAAGTAGGCCAAATCATCATTACTATCATTAATACTTATTAACAATGAGTGGATGGATCATGATGATGATGATTTGTTTTATTTTCATTTGTGCAGCTACAGACTGCAGGTCTTAAAATATCTACTACAGAACCATTTTGCTACATGTTCTATTTTCACTTGAGAGACAAGTTTGGAAACTCCTCTTTTTTATTATTCTGGAATCTGTAGTCCAAAAAAGTAACTTCTCCCAACTTGGCTGTAATGAATGATCATGCTAACTGCAAAAGGCTTTGCTTATACTTTTCCCCTTTGCTGCAAGATACCAATTGATCTGATTTTTTGTTGTTTTCATTTGCTTGCTTGCTTATTTTTGTCCAGTGACATTTGAGGAAAAAATATTCTGTACTTTAGCTTGGAAAAGCTTCTTATGGTTTTTTTAAATTATCCCAGTGTAAGGTTTTTTAAAAAACAAAAACAAAAGATAAACATGAAGAAAAAGCAGTTCTTACAATATCATCCACTAGATCTTTAATTGCTGTGACACCAAGAACCAACAGTAAAGGGATCAGGGTTGTATACCATGCGAGGGTAGTTATCTGAGGAATTGTCTGCAAAACAGAGAGAGAGAGAGAGAGACATTTATTTACTTATTTATGTAAGATATCTGTATTCTGCCTTTATATCCTATGTGGCTTACACATCTCTGGGCGCCATACCTTAACAAGTAGACCAAATGCTTTTGCATGCATAAAGTTTTAGGTCCAATTCCTAATATTTTCACACACGCATATACATGGGGGAAGGGACAATAGCTTAATGGTGGATCAGATGCTATGAATGCAGGCGGTCCCAATCTGGCCCTAGTGCCTCCAGTTAAAGGGATCAGATGCCTACATAATTTCAGAAAGTGGAGACATCTGTGCATCAGGCAGAGTTCTGCCAGGTGGGTAGACCAAAGCACATCATATACCAAGCCAACACACAAAAGTTTCTGTCTGCCTACCGGGAAGCCTAGGGTAAAAGTTCTTCACCGAAGGCGTAGTGTCAGCAAATACAGTGGCTGCACAAAAGTATGCAGCAGTAGACACTATATGACCCAAATGAAGGAAGCTTCTTGCACACAGTGCACAGCTTTTAGACACAACAACCAAAATGTGGAGCAAGTCACAAGTAAAGTTGAGCCTCAGGTGCATTTGAAATGGTAGAAGCAGTTAGGAAATTAGAGACAAATATAATGGAAAAGCAGAGTATACAGAACATGTTATTAATAGAAATGAATACACAGAGAACAGACTGTGTTCTAACCTCAGAAACAATTTAGGCATCTGTCATACTGGAATTTCATTTCCAGCGCTTTCCTCAAGTTGGATTTCCACCCTTGAGAGGGTCTGGAAATTATTCCAGCGCTATTAATAATTTTAGCTGCCACCACCCACTGAATTCTGAATAAGCTGAACAGCACAGTGGGACTCTGCTCAGTAGATTGACAATCCTAAGCTTAAGGAGCTTCCCTTCCCTCCCCCTTCTGAGTGAGAGAAGTCCTATCTAAGCGTGTGCCGATGAATGGGGTGGAGATGGAGAGGAAACAGAGGTTTTACAGAAAGTATTTATTCAAGGCATGCAAATAAACAAGGCAATCATACACATGAGAGGCTCCTCCCTCCCAGGTACGCTTAGTTACAAGGAGTTACAAAAACAGCTATAAAAACACAGGTACATTCTTTAGATCAGCCAGCCTCCAAAATAATAAAAAGCCTAACGCGGCTAACTACCTTATTCTAGTACTCACAGATGGTTCACAGGCTTAGATGTTCTAAGAGGAATGAAGCCAGGAGGCGAGGCCAGGGGGCCTACAGCCTGCGACTGGCGCAGAACCCATCTCCAGGAGGTCCCTTTGTTGTTGTCTCTTTGTTATCCCTTTGTTATCTCTCTGTTATCTCTCTCAGCCATATGGCCTCCCAAGGAGTTTATAACTTCTCCTTGGAAGCATCTCGAAGCATCCCGAAGATGCTCACCTCTTTCCTTTTTGATTGGGCAATTCTCACCCTGTGACCTGTGATGTTGACCCACAGTGAAATGTAATCTAATCCCAATACCTCATTAACCCTTGGTTTACTTGAAGAGGGAAGTATCCCCCTTTAGCTAAGTCTAGATAATGGGAAGCCCCCATTATCACAGCATCTTAGCAGATCATCCAAGAAAGTGTGGAATTGCAGTCATGTGACAGGACTACAGTTCTAAAGGTCAGTTATGAAGCTGAAGAATCCTATTTGTAAGTAGGGTGAAATTATTGTGCTGTTACAACTACACTTCATTTTTCTACTTATACATAGACAATATCAATCTCATGTCTGCCAACCTCAGAGTCACTGAAGACCCTTATTGGTCCAATCCATGTTCTGAAAGCTAAATTTCAAGGGCCATTGACTAGCATAACATCATGAGCTGAACTTCACAAAGCCAGATCTGAACACTCAGGTCTGATTCATTCATGCATGTTATCAATTGGCCATCTCCCACCACAGCTGAACATGGGAAACAACTCTGTGCTTAGTACACTTTTAGCCATATCAGGACAAGATTACAACCCCAAAGCATGTGTACTTGATTCAGGGGGCCAACAACCCAATCAAAGTTCCATGAGGCAAACAAAGGAACAAATTGTCAGGCAGCTTGAAAACACTTCTTCAGTGGCTGCTTTTTACTGCCACCTTTGCAGTTTTGAAAGGGAACAAAACAACCCATCTCCATAATGAATTCTACAGTTGTATTTTACCTGTAAAATAAGTAGAACCAGGAAATATATGTTGGCTGCCCTTTTGAACTGTTCAAATAAATTCAGTGGCAAGAAGGTGATTGGATTATACTTGTAGGTTTTAATTGCATTCCCCTGTTGAAGACAAAAAGTCATTCCAGACAAAGCATTAATGTACTAATTCAATTTGTATTTCATGTAAAGCATGTCATTCAATTAAATTATCCTCCAGTAAAGCAAGTCCAGTTATGCAAATCAGTTTTCCACAGGTCACTGACCTGGAGCAACTCAAATCAAGCAGACTTTGGGATTTTGACGTTTTGCAAGAGATCTTAACACTTTCTAACTTATGGAAGGTTTGGTTCTATTGATTTCTAAAAGGCCAAAATGAAATGAATAAATTAATTTAAAAATGATATGGAAATTCCCTTCTCAGATGAGGCCTTTTCTCTTATTCGAAAAACAAACAAACAGGGATTACCTATTGTCAGGTGCAGGTAGGGGCTTCGATGTCAGTGTGGTGAAGAATTCAGTCTGGGTTGCAGTCTGAATTTTAAAGGAACTAGCCAAGGTGATGAATCCTATTACCCTCCTCAAACAGGTTCAGCACATTGGATAGCTCCCTTAAAGTTTGAGCTAAATATTGGTGGAGACTCAGTTGCTGCTACCAGATGTAACCTTTGTGGATGATATGTACGTGCATGAAGATAAATCAATCAATCGACTAAAAATCAGATGATTAGTAAATTAAATTGTCTTTCATTAGGTAACATGGTTAATAAATTACCAAGTGCTATTATCCTATTATGTACAAAGAAATCCACTTACTGCATATCTACTTTTCTTAAGGCACAAAAATGCTTTTTTCTGAAAGTGAGGCTGTTCATGGTAGGCTCTGTCATTTGCTTTAACTTGCCAACCGCTCTCTGAAAACACAGCACAAAACCCAGTGTTATACAATGAATATTCAAGTGCCTCAAAGAAGTCAAAGTGGTTCTTATACAAGTCCTTCTTGTATAAGAAGTATATACTGTCTAGGAAGTACTTTTTTTCTCCTTTAATCGTCCTCGCACATGCACACACATACACATAAGTTTTTGGAAAATTGAAAAGGAGAGGTAACTAACATGCAACAACAAGTTTAACAGCTGAGCAAATAGCAAATAGCTATTTCTACATTCATCTGTTTCTTAGATATTATGCAGAACACAACATGCAACTTCAAATATATCCAGTATTGCATGAAAAAGTAATCACAACAGGAAACCCCACACAACTTCCTTAAAGATACATTAGCTGAGAAATATCCACATTGTATTTGCCTTTGCTTTCACAAAGGTAACTCAGAAGTACTATTGTACTAATGAACAAATCTGTATAAAGAAAATATTAAAAGCAGGAGATCATGCAGGCTATAAGATGGTAAAAATGCATTTTACCTGAAGGGGAAAAACAAACCACTCCAGCCAAATATCATAAAATGTACATATGTATCAACTATTTTTCTTTTTGAAAATGAGAGTTTAGGGGAAAAAAAGGTCAAACAGCTTGATTTAAAATTATCTTTGTGACACATATACTTGCAATGTGGATATATACCAAATTTGGAGGACATAAAATAGTAACAACAACAAATCCTCCAAGTTTGATTTGTTGTTGTTGTTGTTGTTGTTGTTGTTATTACCAAAAACTATTTCCCATTATAGGAAGCCCCATCTTTTGATGGCCCATTATTAGATGACTCGCTCTTTCGACACTTCCATTAATTCAACACAGGATCCACGCACATGCTGCTTGCAAAGCAAGCTGAGAGGGGAAGAAAAGGTGCTAAACCAGCTGAGAGACTTTGCAAGCAGTGTGTCATTGGCTGGTCTCATGTGAGACTCCATAAGTCCTTCACACTCCCTACAGTATAGTGCGTAGGTTCTGCTTGTCAACCAATTTGTTCTCTGACAGTGCTCTGGCTCCTAACCTGTCACATAAGTGGGGGAACGCCTGTACCTTAAAAGTACTTTTCACATCAGCATCGGGTACAGCTACTTCAGGCAGAACACTTCTCAACACAATTTCATGCCAGACTTGTGTGGATGCACTGTTGTGTCAACAGGCACCTGAATTTAGCATACACATAACCTTTGAAAGGCTCTTTCCCAAAACATTAACTGATTTCTTGTTAATGGAAATGTCTTCCTTATCAAAGTGGGAAACAAAGACTAGAAGATCCGACAATCTTTAGCATCACTCAAGATACATTTCAGAAGACTCAGACACCTCTGTTTACTTTACTGGTGAACACTGATCTGGTAAGTTTCTCAAGTAAACTTTTACTTCCAACAGAACTGGAAATGTATCTTATGTTCTAGTGGTGTTGTTTGGAGTGCCAGAACACCTAAAACAGCAAATACACACAAAACTGTGATTGCTTCTAATGGTCACAAGTGAAAAGAAGAACTTTACAATGCTGCTTTGCAACAACTGAAAAATTCCTATCTTATACCACATATGGCATAACTGTATTTTTAGTCAGTCATTCAGTGGACGTAATCAAAGAAATTTATCCTGGACCAACATAAGCCACTTTGCCCCTCATTGTTCAGTGACTTACCAGTTCCAAAACCATTGGTCAAGTCAGAAAAATCTTTGTAATACTTTTGCAACAGGGTAGTAGAAATTTAACATTCAAGGCAATTGCTTCCTTCTTGGAAATGCTTCTCCCATCCTCACCTTTTCTAAGTGTCTCTCGAGTTGCTTCCACTTCTCTGTTAATGCGATTTTGCTCGGGCTCAACATCAGGCTGGATGTCCAATTCCTCCTCTGTTTCGTCATCACTGTACGGCACCTCTTCATCGTTGGGCTGGGAGGAATCCTCATCAAAAGTAGTTTCTGAATCTCTTTCTGTATTCATTCTGCTAGCAGCTCCTGAACAGACATGAAGGTAAACCAAATTCAGCTTATTGTGGTAGACACAAAACAGAATTCCTCTCTGCAGTTTCTTAGGGTCAGCCTTGACAACCATCCCAACAATGTTTTTACAAATTTGTATTAACTTCCTCAATCTACAGCATGTCTATATTACTATTGTGAAAAAGGAGGAAGGAAGGGGGAGCAAAACAAGAAACGTGTCAGCACTTTTAAGACCAACTGGTTTTGATATTCACATGGGCTTTTGTAGATAAAAAAAACAACACTTCAGATGTAGTACTGACATTTTTACTGATAGCTCTAATCTTCAGGAAGAAGTCTCTACAATTACCCGTATGCTGTCATAGGACCTCAGGTCTTTGCAGAAGTTTCTGAGTCTATTTCAAGGTCTATGGCACCCAAATTATGGGTCAGACAAGCCAGACTTAATTGTTTCTTGAAAACATTTATATGCCAGTTTTCCATTTGAAATCTCACCAACATCTAGCACAACAAGCCAACTAATTAAAATTACAACATTACACTAATAAAATCTATCATAGCAGCAATGACAAATAATTCGACTCCATAAATATGAGGTAAACTCAGCTAAAAGGAGGAAGAAAGGGGGAGTTATAAACACTATTGCCTTAAGAGAATAAAAAATGTAGTAAATTGCTTTCTCAGGAATATCACTGTTGCTACCTCATTAACTTACATGGGGAAATTATGCCATTAATTAGTTATAATTATTTAATTAATATGATTTAACACTGTGAGCAGCTAGAGCAGAGCCTCCAAAGTAGATCCTAAAGATCAATCAAGATTCACATGGATGAAGGTGACATTTTGGGTACAGTATATAAGTGTTTCCAAAAGTCAAAAACAAGCATCTGGACACACTGATAAAAAGGGTTATTTCTTAATGGTGGTAAAATACATTGAAAATAGCATGTTCCTGCATTTTACCTGCTATATTCTTATTCATATGAACTTTCCAGACAATCTTCAAGGATAATCCAAGTATAATGTACTGTAGTAATCTAACTTAGGTGTCAAATCAGCATGCATAAATGTAGTAGGTCTGTCTTTGCCCAGAATACTTGGCACATCACCCCAAGACAATCACTTCACTTGGCACATCACCCCAAGACAATGACATAGATTTTTCCTATGGGCTCTGCTTCAGCATTCAATCTAAATTGCAGCTTAAGGTTGAGGACGAAATTAAAATTTGTGAGATTTAGGATGTTTTGAAAAAAGGACTCCAGAAAATATTACAGTTCTGCTTGGTTATTACAACCAAGCCAAAAACAGCAAAATAATAATAATAATAATTCTCTGAAGAAAGAAAGCTTTGTGTTACCCTGTTTTCTGGAGGCCTTTCTGCTTCTTTACAAATAAAACATTTAGAGAAAAAATTTAATTCAGTAAGAGTTTCCCTTAGAGGTTTCCACAAAGAGTGCCAAGCATGTTTATGGCACAATTCAGCTCAATAGAAGCCAGACTTGGCTCATCTTCCCATGATGTATAATTATTTTCAACATTCAGAAGTAGTTTGTATTATTAAGAATTTGGATTCATGCTTGCCTGTTTCCTTTAGGTAGCTTTATTAAATATTTAAACATTACCTATTGAAAATATTCCCAAAATGGAACGAGATAAGTTTGCAAAAAAACTGATACAAATCAAAATGTAATTTTAAAAAAGACCAAAGCTGTACAATTACAAAAGCAGCATCAAACAGATTTAAGACAAGGTGGCACATAGTTGAGACATAATACAGATGAAGCTGCCCAATATGGTTGGACTTAGTGTTTTGTTCTTTCGCACCTGAGAATTTTATACCTCTCGACCTTTAAGAGATGAAAAACTGTGGCATGTGTCACCAGGCAACAACAGAATGTGGTCAAGATGGCAAAAGTTATAAATGCTGTAGCACTTTGCTTCTGCCTGAGCCTACAGGGAAGAGAAAGATTCTGATTGCTTCTCTTCCCCTACTGCTGAGTTAAGTGAATGCAAACTACTTTTGCACTTTGAATTCAGTTTGCAGCAATTGAAGTAAGCCAAGTACAAGCAGTGGAAGTGGAAAGAGGAGAGGAAAACTGGGACATTTTAAAAGCAGCTGAAAAAATGTAGCAGGAAAGTATTAATTGAGATTGTGCCTGACAAATCAGGACAGTTGAACAGTACGGAGTTTACAGGTAACAAAAAAAATAAAAGACAAAGAATCACAAATAAATAGTTCCTAAATAAATGCAACTGTAACAAATTCAAGCAGAACTTGTGTTTTGATCCTAGTTCTAGTTTTCCACAATGGTTGCAAGGTACTTTGCAGAGGTTTATACTGATTCACAGCCATTGCATGGAAATGTTTATCATAGGGAAGCAAACCAGAAAAGTTGCTTTTCCAACCTCTGCTCACAATCCAGACAAAACTTAACAAACCAACCTCTATGTCATCTCTCCTATTTCCTGAATGCCAAACAATTTAAGGATTAACCTTGAATCAATTGGGCCACTATTCCACACTGAATAAAGGGCAAAAGAAATAAAATATAGAGGAAAACAACAACAACAACCATGCATTCATGCATCTGTCCTCCATAGGGGCTTGGAGGGCAAAACAGATCAGAAAACAGATGCCAGGTCCTATTAGAAATCAATCAATCAATAATGTTGTTGTTGCTGCAGTTAGAAATTTCTCTCTTGTTGTATGGTAAATTTCATATTGGCTGCCAGTTCCTTTAGATCAAACAGTTATATCCAAGCTCTTAGTTCTGATCTTTTCACTACCAGTATTCATAACAGACTTCCTAAGCGCATTGTGAACAGGCAACCAAGAGCAAAATGTACTACCAAGTGACGGCAACTATGTGCAATGCAAATCAATTCACTTTGCAAATTCCTCCCAAAATACTTAAGATTTTCAACCCGGTTTACAGCATATCTGCAACAAGAAAGAAAACTGACATGTTTGTAAAAAAATTTATTTAATAATAGTAAGTAAAATTTGGATAGCTCTTTCAAGTTTTCAAAGATTAACCTTTAAAGGTAAGTCAGTATTCTATTACAAGCATATAAGGGCAGAGGAAGGAGTTAAGCTGACAGAGCCCAAGACCACCCAGACATATTATGGCAAAGCTGAATATGAAGCAAGGACTTCACATTTTCTCATGCCATCTATTAACTACAATGCTATGCAGTACTTTTGCAGTCCTCCATTCCAGGCAGCCATATTGCCAGATACAGTCCAGCTTTATCAAGCAAAAGTACATTATAACTTAAAAGCAATTTAACTGTGCTATGAGTTTAGTCTGCAGCCGCAACATTTTACAGATGATGTTTGCTTAGGCAACACTGAAAACAGCAAAGATGATCCAAAGTGTCTTTTCCCTAACTGCATCCTAAATGATAGTTTGGTCAGGCATTTACCTCGAGAAGCTATGACTCAGAGCTAGGTCATCTCCACACTACACTGTTATAGTGCTATTATTCCGCTTTCAACATCCTGTGAAATCCTGGGGTTTGCAGTTTAGGGGGGACATTTAGAATTCTCAGCCCGAGAGGTCTTTGGCCTCAGTAAACTGCAAACCCCAGAATTCCACAGGATGTTTAAAGTGGAATAATAGCACTATAACAGCATAGTGTGGAAATGGCTCTAGAGGACATGACAGCAACATAGACAGTCCAAGGTTCATCACTTGGCATCTTTAGTTAGTGTACACCAGTCTGGTATAAGGTGACTTTCTTCGTATGTTCCATAAGGCAAACTCTGGCATTAATAGCTATCTTAATTTATAGTTAGGTTCTTAGGTTCTAAGAAAACATTTGCTTACTTCCAGCGCTTAGACTGAGCCATGCAATTAGTAGAGCAATTGAGTAATGAAAAGGACTGGACAACTATTAAAAATGCATGCTGCTTAATGAAATATCCTATACAACAAAAAGGTAAACTACTTCAGAGAATGTTAGTGGAAATAATGCAAGTGAATAATAATGAGAGAAAGGGGAATGAGAGTTCACAGATATGCTTCAGATATGGCCACAAGACAATCCCTCCACAAAACCAAGCACCATGAACAACTGAAAGCACATGTTGTAGCTTGCTTTGTTTAAAACAAAGCTTATTAGAACAGAATATGTTGTACTGTATGCAACATATGACTCAGCCTTCTAGTTAAGGCAATTAAACAATGGTTCTATAGTCTACTTATCATTATTATAAGAAGTTACAGCATTATACTCCCATTTCTACCAAACTCTACAGCAGGTATTTGAATCTTTATTTTATTGTCACATACAAGAATTAATATTTCAAAAATCTTCCTGCTGCCATGAGATTATTAGAGTTTGTTTGCACTTTTTTTTAATACTTCAGGACCCTAACTTGGGGGGAAAATGCTAATGCAAAATGTGCAGACTTGTGAAAAAATGTTGCATGCTTTGTTTTTGTACAAACAATTTTTCACCAAACGCAGAAAATGTCATTGTGGCATACCATTTTCTCAATAGGGCATCTTGATATGTTGTGACACCCTTTCTTGCTAAGGACATGAAAAGATGCACCTCCATATAAGACGCACCCGATTTATACACTGGCAAATACTATTTGCTGGCATATAAGACACATCGGCTTATAAGATGCACCCCATTTTCAAACAGTATTTTTCAGGAAAAAAGTGAGTCTTATACATCAGCAAATACAGTATTTACATCCTAATAATATAAAGAGAGAGGGAGAGAGAAATCTTACAATCAGCATTAAGCTAGGTGTGCACTTTAATTATGCCCTTGATAAAGGGATTATAGCAAGCACATGTTTGCACAACATGTAGATAGTCCCAAAATCAGGCAGAAGGTGGTGGAAAAGTTCACTTTGCTTCAGTCTAGGGAAGACCCTCTTGCCAGTCAGAGGTTAGTGTTGGGTCAAAGCAATCATCCCAGGGACTGTAATGCATCTGAGTGACGGGGTGAAAATGCACACTAAGGACTGCATTATTAAATCTTTGTTTTGGGGGAGAGGTGGATTTTAAGTTATTTGGATTTTATGTAAAATATGAGGTGGCTAAGGGCTCCTACATTAAACAAGGGCTCCATACCTGCAGCTGCATCTCTGGGACAGAATGTCCCTAAGAACAATTCTACATCATGGTAAAGCATTATTCCCAAGGGAATTCTGCCATGATTCTTACTTGTAACCCTTGGGAGTAAGGGAACAAAATCAACTTGCAAGTCAACAATACAGAAATCTCTACATTCTATGTACAAAAAGAAAAAGAAAAAAAAGACACAGATTAAAAACCATCTTTTAATTTGATAGGCAGAAATTTACCACAATAATTACATTTTCATTTTACAATAGGTGATCAATGGCAATAATGCAAACTGACAAGAACAAAAGTCATTACAATCCTCAATAAATAATTTAAGCATTTTTTAAAAAATCAATTAAAGTGGCTACAATATACCTTTCTTCTGCTTTTCACCAGCGTTATAGAATAGCTATTTCCATACTCTGAAAAGTGAAACAATTTATGAATATATTCATGAATTCAGACTGCAAATACCTAATCCTAGCGAGGGAGCCAGGAGTGATCGACACTAAAAAATAATTCTAGTAATAAATGGTATTATTTAGAAGAAGTTCCTTTTTCTCTCCATCCTTTATAGCTCATATTAACTGGAACTGGAAATTAATCCCATTTATTTAAAGAAGCCTTATTCTTTACTGAACAACTTTCTTAAACACTGATTCTAATTTACCTTAACATGAGTATGCCCAATTTGCTAAAGCCATTTTTCTTAAACATGTAAGGTGCGCTTGCTTATGAAAGTGGTAACCAGGTTTAAGAGAAACAAGCAGGGAAATGAAAGCAGGATAGAAAAGGAAATGATTAGAAAAGAAGACACTGACAGTAAAGAAAAAAAAAAGTGGAAAAAGAGAAGACAGGAATCTTTATACAGGCACAATATCCAATGTTAAACCAACTCAGAAATGTCACTCAGTTGCAAGAATCCAAGCTACAGCATTTGCTAAGGAAACTGAGGAATACTGACCAGCCCTTGACACTTTATCCACACAGGTTGAAAAGATCTTTATCATGTTCACCCAAATACATAAATGTTATATTTAAAAAAAATTAAAGAGGAAAAACTAAGATTTTTTCCCCCATATTAAGTTTGCTTTGATAGACTTTGGTCCAACACGGGACCATTTACACATCACGACAAAAGAGAACACTTCTGCAGAAAATGTGCTTAAATGGTATTATTTAGAAGAAGTTCCTTTTTCTATGCTAACTTTTATGCATAGATTATTAAAACTTTATTAATATATTTTATTCATTTATATTCCACTTCTTCCCATTAATAGGACTCAAGGTTTTTTACAAATTATAAAAAACTGGTAGCATGGTGTAGTGGTTTAAAGCATTAGACTACAACACTGGCAGGCCAGGGTTCAAATCTCCACTTAGCTCTTAGCCATGAAAACCCACTGGGCGATCTTAGGCAAGTCACATTCTCTCAGCTGCAGAGGAAAAGGCACCCCCCTCCAAATAAATCTTGCCAAGAAAATTCATTGATAAGTTCACTTTCGATTGGTCATTAAGTCAGAAATGACTTGAAGGCATACAACAACAACATCAGAATGAAAACATACACAATCGTCAGTAGATAAATATTTAAAAACAAACTGTCTATAGAATTGAAACCTTCATTGTTGAAATCAGTTGGAATTTCACTAACGCAGAATTTTAAAAAAAAAAAAGCCTACCACAGTATATTCTTAAAGGCATAGCAGAAAAGTAGGTTTCACTTTCTGGCAGAAAAAGAGCAAGAAGGGGGCCATTCTAGCCTCTCTAAGGAGGGAGTTCTATAGTCTGGGAGCATCCACTGAGAATGTCTTCTTTTCACATTAAGAAATAAGATGCACTTTTAGAAATAACGGCTAGAATGTAAACAAAAATAGGATACGCTCCTCATAGTGGGAGAGACCGTGATGCCTGCTCTGCCTGTTGTCCATATGCTAACTGTTGACAGGCAATTCCAGGGCCCCATTGCTCACTCTTTTTCTGTTTATCACTAAACTGGACTTCGACCTGGCAACCTTTCAACGAGTAGACTGTAAAACAAAGCATGTGGTCATCTTACTACATGGGGAAGGAGCTCACAAATCCATTTGCCCTCCCCAGCCTCATACAGTTGTGGATTAGTGGCAAGCTCTTTCACGGGAACTTCTAGGGTCAGCAAGAGGCATGGGAATAATCTGTACCGGGAAGCAGCTCATTGCTGTCTCAGCCGTGCTCACACTTCTCCTGGTCCCTCCTTTTTGCTGTCTGCTTGCCTACCTTCTCCAATTGTGTCAACAGAGATCAAAGCAACAAGAAAGGCAGGACCCACACTTATCATAGCATAGTTTGGGCCCAGATGGAAAAGGGTAACGGAAAGGAACAGGCAGGAGTGAGAACGGTAGAGAGCTACGTCCACTTAAAACTTTCTGCTCAAAGACACACCAAAGAGCTAGAACTAGCATTGGCACCTTCCTAGAATGAAAGTGATTTTCCCTACTAGACTATGGAAATATATCAGTTTCCCCCCATGGTGTGTTTCTAGAAGAGACCACATGCAGACAAGCATTACTAAGTAATAATAACTTACTAGACACAGCCTCTTACATTTCTAAGTTTCTCAGTGTCAGTGCATCCAAGGAACTGTAATACTAATTACTCATAGTGCTAAATTACCTGTAGCTAAATCTTTCAACTAGGTCTATTAATGTGTATTCTGCTAGAGACAACCTGGAAATTTTGGAGCATTTGATTGGTGGTGAATTCACACAATTCACATGCAATGTACAGTCACTGCATGTCAATTCAAGCCTGTTACACTAGAGTGCATGACTTCTCACAAAAATATAGGGAACACATTGACAAGACTATTTTGTACAATAGAGATTATTGTAAAATGGAACTGAAATGTCAGGTCTATGAAGCATGTGCAATAGGAATTAAAAGATTCAAAAAGCTAGACCTATCAGCTGATAGTGAAACAAACCTAGCAGTGTGGTTTTAAATGAAAAGAATTATAATAATTTAGGGTGTTGAACTGAACAATCACCAGACTAAATTTGTTTTTATTTTTCCCAAAATCTCCCAAGGTCTTTAAATGAGATAATTTACAATTTACAATTTCATAAGCAAGAGCTATCACAAATTAGAATAGATGGTTATCTTTAATGCTTTTATTCCCTATTACATTGACCCATTAGAAAAGAGGTGGAAAATATTTGGCCCATGAGTGATATGAAGCCCCCAAGGTACAAAGGGCTTCACAGGACATCTTCCAATTTTTTTTTTTTTACCTCTAGCTATTTTCTGATTGACTTCCTGTTCTTTTAAAGGCCTTTCTGGGGCACTGAAATGCTGCAGAGGCTCCTAAAATTGTGGTGAAATTGTGGAAAAATTGGTACAGGAAAAAAAAATTCAGAAGTGTAAGGGCACAGTGGGGAATGTGGCCCTGCAAGGTTCCATGGAAGGCAGTCCCCCAATCTGTGGCAGTTGCCCACCTTTGCACTAGAAATAAATCAGCTCTTTGTTCATAACTTCACATATTAAGATGTGCCCTCATTAACTGAAACTAGTCTTTGGCCATCAGTTAGGTAAAGCTTTGGCTGATTGTCTTACAGATTGAACAAATTACTTGTTGCTGATATACTAAATGTATATATTTAAGAAATGGATAATCGGAGGCATAAATACCCTAAAGGTACTAGATTCTGTCTTCTTGGAAACTAAGCAGGATCAGCCCAGGGCTAGTACTTGGATGAGAGATTGCCAACAAACATGAGGTGCTCTAAGCCAGATTTCAGAGAATGGAACTAGCAAAACTAGCTCTGAATATTCTTTGCCTAAGAAAACTATAAAATTCACAGTCTTGCTGTAAGTTGACAGGTGACATGAAGGTACACGCATGCACTTTTGCACACTCAGAGAATCTGCTTGAGAAAACATTACTTTTTAAATATTCATGGATACATGGGTTAAAAATAATCATTAAGCTTGTTTTAATGATAGTGATATTTAATTTCTTTTTAACTTGTATAATCTAATGATTTAGCTACATCTGAGAATTCAATAAATAAATGAATAAATAATATTTAATGCATAGGTGGATGAATGGAGACAAGACACCAAGGGATTTGTAAGGAAAAGCTGGCTTTCACCAGAACTCCAGAAGTTATTTTTTAGATTACAGCTCCCAAAAATGAGTACAGCCATTGCCATTTTTACAAAAAATTATATTTCCAAGCACTGGATTTCACATCTATTCTGCAGAGAGACAGCAGAGTCATAGTCCAGCTCCTTATGAGCCTATTCTTCTAAGCTGCAAGGATTTTAATGCTTTCTTACTCAACACACCACGCAAGTGCCACTTTTCCATATGAACTCTAGTACCCCATACAAAAGTGCCTCCACACCTACATATTCTAGGAACACTGATTCACTTACAAAGTCTAGGGAGTGGCACTGTTAATACCTAACAGGGTGGTTAAAAAGAAACATTATTGCCTGCCATATCTAACGGTTCTCCAACTCTTTGTGCTTGGTACCACGCATTCACAAAGGAAATGACCTTGGTTATATCCTCAAAAAGACAGAGAAGGACACTAATCTAATTGCGTTGACTACCCACACACCCATTTCCTACTCGGTCTTTGTTGTATACCATACATTGACAACATAGTAAGAAGCCAGGCAGCACACAAGCAGCTGAAATTATGTAGTGTCTAAATGCATAGAAGAACTACATATTTTTTGGAAGAACAGAATGTCAGTTTATTCTTACACTCATATACAAAATACACACATAAAGAAACTACTGCAGCTGAAGAAGTATGCATAATAAATCATCCTTTATTTTAATCCTGAGGTTTCTTCTGCTTTGTAAAAAGGCCAACATTCAGTTTTCTGATATTTCGTGGTGTGCCTTGGAAAGTCCTTTGAAATCCTGGATTGCTGCTATCAATACAGGTAGACCAGTGATTCTTAATCATTGGTCATCCAAACATTTTGTACTTCAACTCCCAGAACCTCTTACCAAGAATAAAGCTGGTTGGGTCTTCTGGGAATTGACATATAAAAGAGCTGCAGACCAAAAGTTTGCCACCAGTGTAAAGACATCACTGATCTTAGTGGGCAACCAAATTGACTCATTATATGGCAGATGGTGATGATGATTTTCTTTCAACAACTCGGTATTCCTGTGTGCTCACGGCAGGGATGTCTGACCTTGCAGATATGAGTTGCAGAGGAATAACATTGACAAAATGTCTTCCTTGCTTTCTAGGATTACATATTCAGTGACAGTACTTGTCATCTACTATTTTCATGGATCTCACTAGATTCTGATTTGTCTATCTCTATTTGTATTTATTTATGTTTATGTAAATTATGTTCTATTTGTGTTAGATATCTGTTCATTATAATAGTTTTAAGAGGTTGCCCATCTACATTTATGCTTTGAAGTGGATTCTACTTATTTATTTATGAATACAGGTTACCTAGCCAGAGTCTTTCCCCCACTATAGTGAGATGTATAATTTTTATTTAAAGTATAGTAATCCTTATCTAAACTTGCATCTGTGCATACACATTTGTTGCTGTTTTATGCCTTCAGGTCATTTCTGACTTACAACACCCCAAGACAAACCTATCACGGAGTTTTTCTTGACAAGATTTGCTCAGAAATTTACCATTCCCTTCCTTAAAGGTTGACAGAGTGTCACGTGCCCAAGGTCACCCACTGGTTTCCATGGCTGAGCAGACATTCGAATTATCGTCCCCAAAGTCCTAATGCAACATTCAAACCACTATACTATGGTGGCTCTCACATATAAATCAGTATAAGAATTTTTTCCAAGTGCCTAATTGATCTGCAAGGACCCACCCTACTGCCAATAAAAGCAAATTTAAAAAAATCAAAGGAACTACACATTATGCCACTTAATACAGTGGGTAAGACTCTCATCAGCTAACTAGTCACAAGGAGTGACAGCATCTCTGCCTCAGTGACCTGGGCCCTCCCTGAACCTTGCTTGATTGATTCGCCACCATCACTTTTTAAGTGGTTGGGTAGAATATGGTCTGAATCCTATTAGTTCAAGGGTGGAAACCATCTGCGCTTCCAAATGTTGTTGGATCACACATGCTATAAGACTTAGCCAGCATAGGTAATGATGGAGGATGGTGGGGATTCAAGTCCAATAACATCTAGAATATCTTAATGATCTCCGCCCTAAATTAGTTCATACTGGACCAGCATGGTGTAGTGTCTGAGTGCTGGATGAGGACTCTGAAAGGCAAGGTTTGAATCCCCAACCAGCCATGGAAAACCACTGAGTGTCCCTGAGTAAATCACACCGTCTCAGCCTTAAAGGAAGGCAATGGCAAGCCCCCTCTGAACAAATCTTGCCAAGGAAACCCTATGACAGGATTATCTTGTGATTGCCATAAATTGGAAACAACTTGAAGACATACAACAACATACTAAACTAGAATGACACAAAATTCATCAATTGATTCAGGAGCTCTACACTACCTAGGACTAACTAATAAGAACCAGGCTTACAGTAGTAGCAGGGGGCAAGTATGAGAAGCAATAGATACAAAACTATCTGTGGGAGACTATTTGTGAATGAGTTTCTGTTCCTTATCTCCATATAAAAGTAGCAACTCTGCTTCGTAGAATCGTTGAAAGGAAAACAAAAGCAGCAAATTTAAGTACTGTAAGGGAGCACAGTTTAAAGAATTAACAATCATCATCTTAGTAGGCACGGTTAGGCACAGAGGCAGGGTGGTGTCATTGCTAGAATATAGGACTGGGACTTATTATTTATTAATGGTTTTATAGCTCAGCCTTTTATCCAAAGATCTCAGTGTAGGATATAGACAACAACACCAGGCAATTTAAAACAATTTTAAAAGTTAGAAGTGTTTGGTATAGTGGTTTGAGTTCTGGACTATGCCCTCTGTAGACCAGGCTTTGATTCCCCATTCAGCCATGGAAACCAATTGGGTGACCCTGCGCAGATCACACTCTCTCGCCCTCAGAAGAAGGCAAAAGCAAACACTGTCTTGACAAGAAAACTCTCTGATGGGATCATCTTTGGGTCAACATAAGTCAGAAATGACTTGAAGACACACAACAATAACAACTCAATAAGTTACAATACTTCAACCTGACAAAACAGTATACACTAAAACAGAAATTCTCAGTCCAGGCTAACAATGGCCACTGAGCCCCAAAAACTATGGTGAAGAGTCAGGTTTCAAGTTGGTTGTTGAAAGGAGGCCAGCCACTTGGTCCTTCAAGAGCACAGAGAAGGACATTTCTTGTGTCCCCACATAATATAAGGGATTCAGGAATAGGTCTACATAGCATATAACAAATGCTCAGGCAGGTATACACAGAGAGTTGGAAGTATCAAAGTCCCAAGCCATTTAAAGATTTAAATGGCCTCACCTGCACCTTGAATTAAGACTGCAAGCATATGTCTACCCAGTGCAATTCCTTTAGCACTGGTGTTGTATGATTTCTGTATTTTGTCCCTACCAGCACTCTGCCTGCAGCTTCCATGCCACCTTAAAGGGCAGGCCTACACAGAGTGCATTGCAATAGTTCAAATGCTAAGTAACCAGTGCATGGACTACCATAGCGGCCAGGTTGAAATCCCTGCTGAGCCATCAAATGCACAGAGTTACCAGTTATTCGCTCAATCAATGTGACTTATCTCACAAGGGTGTTGTAAGGGTAAAGAGAGGAGGAAGACACCACTTTGAGATCATTGGAAGGAAGGCAGGATATGCATTTAATGAATAAATAGAACGATTCTTTTATTAAAACAGCTCATTTTGCAAATATATGGCAGCAACCCAACACATATATACTAGTCTTCCTTGTTCAGCCATTCATATAACATTATGTATAGACTTGTTCTAGATGCTTTTACTTGTCTGTACCTTGTCTTGTGGGCCCTGGCAGGCTGGGAGGTGATATATAGATACAAAGAAAGAAAGAAAGAAAGAGAGAGAGAGAGAGAGAGAGAGAGAGAAAGAAAGAAAGAAAGAATATGCAGCAAGTATTCTGCTGTAGTCTTAGTGAGGAAAAATATTTTGCTATATATGGCCTTCTCTTTATGTTTAAAAGATCCCCTGTAGGTACACTCGGTAATATACTTCTACAAGTAATTATGCTCCTACAGTTAATTCTGCTCCTGAAATTTTCTTCCCTTGGGGCATGAAATTATTTCTTTGGACATTGGAGGTGCACGAAACAGAGCAGAAAGTTAAGGAGGGTTGATTTATATATTCCTCTCCTCAGATCAATGGCTTTTAAAAACTCATCTAGAAGTGAAGCCCTAAAACCCTCAAAGCTATTCATTCTACATACCTTTCAACTGTGCCTATGTGGCAGAGACAGTACTAACTAACCCTCAGTCATCAAATTTTTTCATCTGCTTTTAAAATGTCCCAGTTTCTCTCACCTCCTACTATATTTCTGCTTTATCCTCAACTTATTTCAGTTCTAGCAAATTAAGTTCAAAATGCAAAAGCAGTTTGTACTCAGTTGACTCAGCGAGGAGGAGATAAGAGGGGGCAGAACCTCACCCTTCCCAGAAGACTCAGGCAAAAGCAAACTGCCATAGCCTCTCCTAGCTTGTGCATCCTTCCTCACTAATAACTTTTGCCATCTTGGTCACACTCTGACGTTGCTTGGTCACATGTATCTTGGTTTTCATTTGTGAAACATTGGAGGGTATGCATTCTATCTGTGGGCACATGAATTAGGCAGCTTAACTCACTACATTCTGCCTTTTGTAAAGCAGCAGAGAAACTGTACATTTTCAGCACCATACACATGAGAAGAAATGAATCTCAAAACCTTTTCTCTTCTCAGCAGCCCAAACAACACTGGACTAGAATAATGTATGCTCAGTTGCAGAGAGCAGTATACAAGTGTTGGCCTCTGGCCCATCTGGGCACCTACTGGCTGAGAGCATAAAAAGCAAGCTGCCAGTTCCTTCCTCTGGTGACTGGTTTGGGAGCCTAAACCTGCTGAGTACACTAAACTGGATTTATACTTGACCAGTTTGCAGGAGACAAATTGCGGCTTGTAGAAAGTTGGAAGTGTGACCTTTAACATGCCCTGTATGAACTCCAGAGAGGAGCTAAGCTGGCTCAGCTTGCTTTTCTGTCTCAAATATCTTCGGGGGAGGGGTGGGGGATTGGTCTCAAAGTAAGTGCACTTTCTTTGAGCACAGTATCTCCCCTCAGCTGACTAATTAGTTAGAAGGGAAAATGCAACGAAATTTTTTTTCTTCTCTCTACAGTTGCTTGAAGATTGCCATCTTATTATGTATAAAGATAACCAGGGGCATGATGGTAAATTTAGAAGTTCAGGAACTCATCAAGACACTTCTCATAGCCTTACCTCCAAGGAGACTCCAAAAATTATACATTGTGTCCTCCACATATGAGGGGTTCCATTCCAGGACATAAAACAAAAACTGCAAATGCTCCATTATCATCAATGGATGCAATGTGAACCCACCTGCACCAGCACAGGCGCATGTCTGGCACATCCATTGATAATAATTGCACATGAAGCTTTGAGGGACCTCATAGTCATGTGAGAAGGTTGTACCAGCAGAGGGTGCACCGTTTTATCTTTACAAATCATATTAGAGACATGCTTTTCAAAGCATCCAACAGCACTTCAGAGAAGTTTGTCCTAGATCCCAGAAAGATGCAGTTGATCTCTTAAACTGATTTCTTAAAATGATGAAGAAAACAGAAATATTAAGATATTAATGCAAGATATTCTGACTTCTTTCAATAACATTACACATACAGAGCCATACCAGAGCATAATGCCCAATTTTATTAGGATCACTTGAACAGCCTTGTTCTCTGATTTTATCTTATTTCACAAGCAGTGCTAAAATGTGAAAACTTTGTCATTATAACATTCCTTTGCTGGATAAGGTCTCTGGATTGCCCTGGCACTGAAATGAACATCATTGCTACCGCTCTGCAAAAAAAGACCTGGCATCCCCTCTCTACAATATCACTGAAGATAAGAAACTAATCTAGTCATATACTGAGCAATTTAGAATCTTGACACATCAGCACAACAGGTCAAAAGGCAGGTAGTGGCAAGGATTCCATTGCTCATGTGGTAACAATATGTGCTACAGGCACAACATTATTATACTGGCAGTGCCTACAATGATTTTAACGTAAATGGCAAACATGTATCCTTAAACACACCCATGCATAATCGGTGAACTGCAGTCAGGAAAAATGTGCATGAAACACTGGCTAACACTGGCTAACATTCAAGCAGGCAAACAAATTATAGGTTATTGTGGGTTTTCGGGTTTTGAGGCCGTGTTCTATTAGTATTTTCTCCTGACATTTCGCCTGCATCTGTGGCTGGCATCTTTAGAGGATATCACCTAAACCCATATCCTCTGAAGATGCCAGCCACAGATGCAGGCAAAATGTCATGAGAAAATACAAATAGAACATGGCCTCAAAACCCGAAAACCCACAACAACCTATGGATTCGGCCATGAAAGTCTTCGACTTTACAGGCAAACAAATTGTTGCATTAAACCGGGAACTGCTTAAAATGCCAGAATTAATGTTTAATTGGAGCAGGGCAAAAGAGCTCTTTGTGTCACCCTGACAAAACATCAAAGCAGCTATTCTTACAAGTGATACAGTGTGTGTAAGTATACTTCCTCTGCTTCTGTACACTACTATTCTTTTTGCAAAATTTATACAATTTGTAGGAAAATAAGACTGCTATTCCCTCCCCCCAAATTCACCTAAACCCATCTGAATTTGAAAACTAAGTATGCTTGGGCTGTTAAGCAGTTGCATGTGGAGTAATGGGGGGAATACTGGGGAATAACAGGAATCCCCAGGCAGAAAGAAGAAAGAACCCTGCCTGAAACCCTGCAGAGCTGCTGCCAGTCAGAGATGAAAATACTGGGCTGGATGGAACAGGGGTCTGACTTGGCATAAAGCAGTATATGGAAGGACCGAGTGGGAACTGTATCAGTTTTATTATGCATTTTGAGGAACTATCCAAGGCACGAAACCCTATTCCCAAAAGACTTTCAGTACCTTGGCTAGTTCTTTTGACGTCTGGGATGAAACTCAGAAGGGATTAACCACCCCTTTGACATGGGAGCCATCAGCCACAACTGTGAAGACTATTTGGGGGGAAAACACAGTAAAATCAGATAAAGGGCCTCATACGCCTTTGCTCAACTATTAATGTCTTGCAGACAAGTGTTTTCTTGCATAGTGACCTATGAGAGTTGGTAGTTGTCAGATCCTGAATAACTTGCCCTCACGAAAAACATTCAGAGTTCAAGCAGAAGCATTTATTTGCAGCATATGAGCAACACAGCAACTTTCCCAAAAGCTGCTGAAACTGTCGTCCGTTGGATGGTTACAGGTTTTATACCTTGCCATACAAATTTAGGCACCCATTGCAATGACTGGTGAAAATCATACACATCACATCACCCCACCAGAACTAGATTTTCCCAGACCCTCCTGATGTTTACGTAACTTTCACTTTGGGAGCCAGAACAAGTTCCCATGTTCTTATCTTTGCTCTATCTGTCCTCATAACACCTTCCTGCTAGTTTCACATTCTACCCTTCTGATCTTCCCTGCCCCTAGCCAGATGCCCAATGACATCAAACAGTGCAGCAATTACCCCTTCAGTGCCTTGGCACCTTTCAAACCTAGAACCAGATACATTGCTGCAAACAACAATTGGCAACTGATATATCGTAGTCCTAGCAATCTATATAGCTTCTGTTTCATCTATAGTCTATATTATGACAAAATACTGTTTTGCAGCCTTCATGCTATAACAGGAGCCTTGCCTCCTGACTGTAATGGAAATAGATTTTCACTAAGGTGGGGGAGATTTGGATATTGAATAAAAGAAAAAAAATACAGAGCAAGCACAGACATTCAGAACATGCTGTGAAAGGCATGTTCTAGTTTTTTAGACTTTGCATTCCACAGGTTCACTGGTATCTTGGCATAAATTTAACTACAGCAATTTCTTCTTGCATCACACAGCATGATCTTGCTAGCACCATGGGAAAGAAAATGCATTTCTAAACAGATTCAAAATACTTCATATGATGGAAGGCTATGGGTCAGAATTAACAGAAGCACCATACTCACGTAAAGTTCTGCAAAACTGAAAAAATGGACTGTTGATTTCAACGAATATCCAAAGCTTGGTTTCTCAGGCTTTATCAAAATAACTAAGTTTGTACAAAGAAAACTCACTATGATTAGAGAAAACACACAGGGATAAAAGTGTGCAGTTATGAAGAAATCGGTAAATTGAGCACACCCTTGATTTTCAGAAAGAACTTTGGACATATCATGAGAAGACAGGACTTATTAGAAATGACAGTGATGCTCAGTAAGGTGGAAGGCAGTATGAAAAGAGGAAGACTGCATTACAGGTGGATAGGCTCAATCAAATAAGCCACTATCCTGAGTTTACAAGACTTGAATAGGGCTGCTGATAACAGGATGGTTTGGAGTTCTCTTATTCACTGGTTCACCATAAATTTTCACTTCTTCACAACTCATATTCTTCCCCAGGTTACACAGAAGTCTTTGACTGGAGAGTAGATGCGTCTTATTTCTAGTGTGCATATCATGCTTTTTTTTTATTAATTATATAACTAAATCACAAATACAAAACAAGAAAAAAAAATTAAACACCATGTGATATACATAATAGTGAATTAAAAAAATTTTTTTTCCTTTTTCTTTTTTTCTCTTCTCTTAAGCAATACTTTCATTGTTATTTTGCACCTTTACCCTTAAATTTATAAATCTGTTCAACTGTTATAATTTCACATTTAATTCAATATTTTTCACATCCCCTTTAATCTATTTCTATTGTTAATTCTTTTAACTTTTTTTTTAAAAAAACATTGACATCACTTATCCATTTAAATCTATAAATCACAAGTTTAACACACACACCTACTAAGAACTACAAAATATACAACATAAAAGAAAAACAAAACTAAAACTAAAAAATACCCACCCCCAGAGCCAACTTTTTATTTAATCCACTTTCCAAAATTGCCATTCTTCTTTTGACAGGGTAGTATTACTATCTCTTTTCAGAACTTTATCCAAAAATATTTTCCAAATTTCTTCAAAATCATTCCCTTTAACCAAACCTTTCATAAACCTAATTCTACATGTTAGTTTATCATTAATTGCAATTTTCCACACTTCGTTATACCATTCCTCTATTTGAAATTTTTCATTTGCTTTCCATTTTTTTGCTATTATTAATCTCGCTGCAGTTAACAAATTTGTTATTAATTCTTTCTTTACTTGAGTACACTCAACCTTATCATATATAGACAACAATGCAATATTTGGACATACTGGTATATCTGCTCCTATAATCTCTTTTATCTCTTTAAAAACCTTTTGCCAAAACTCCATTATCTTATTGCAATTCCACCACATATGCATATATGTACCAATTTCTTGACATCCTCTCCAACATAATCTTGAATATTTCTCATCTATTTGATTTAATTTCACTGGAGTCAAGTACCATTTCCACACTAATTTATAATAATTCTCTTTTATTCTTATTGATAATTTTTTTAAATGACGTTGTTTCCAAATTTTTCTCCATTCTTGTATATCTATATTTTGTACTATCTCTTCCTCCCACATTTTTCTAAGAAAATCCTCTTCTTGTTCTTTTGCTAATATTTTATATATTTCACTTGTAATACCTTTTAGTATTTCATTTTCTTGCATATTTTCTCTTTGAATAATAATTTGTTCAAATTTAGTATATTCTTTAAAATCCTTAACATATCTTTTCATACTCTTTGTCCATTGCTCTAATTGTATATAATTTAACCAGGATATTTTAGTTTCCTGCAATCTCTCTTTCATTCTATCTTTATTTATCATTATTTTCATCCATTCTTTTAATCTATAAATTTTTTGTTTTTTTATTTCTTTCTCTATTATTTCTCTTAAATTTATTGGAAATTTTTCCATCATCACTATCGGAGTTAATATTGATATATTCGGTAATAATTTTCTTTTATTTTTTTTCCATATTTCTATTATATTTTTTATAAAAGGATTTTCTATCTTCTCCATTTCTTTCTTTGAAAAATTCCTAAAAAATATATTTTCTAATTTTGTCTCAATATTCATATCTTCTATCTCTAACCAATCTAAATCACCCTTTCCTGAAACCCCCTCTATGATATATCTCAATTGATTTGCATAATAATACCATTTTAAATTTGGAAGTCCCAGGCCACCTTCTTTTTGACTTTTATACCAATATTTCTTGTTAATCCTCGATTTTTTATTTCCATTACAAAAATTATTTAATATCTTTTGCCACTCCTTTAATTCTTCCTCTGATATTTTTATTGGTAACATTCTAAACAAAAAGTTAATTTTAGGTAAAATTTTCATTTTTACCACTGCTATTCTACCAAACCACGATAGCTTTATATTTTTGTAGTCCTCTAATTTCCTTTTTGTTTCTAATCTTAATTTCTTGAAATTTTTTTCCTGTAATTCTTGTAAATTTTTTGTAATCTCTATTCCTAAATATTTAATTGATTCTTTTATTTTAAGTAATCCTCTTTTACTACTTATAAATTTTTGTACTTCTTCTTTAGTATAATTAAATAACATTATTTCTGATTTGGCCCAATTTATTTCTAATCCCGTCTTCTCCCCAAACTCTATTAAATGTTTATCTATCCTATCTATCTTTTCAATTGGATCCTTAATTGTCAACAATGTGTCATCTGCAAATAAGCTTATTTTATTTTTTTCCTTAACTCCAATTCCTTCCATTCCATCATGCATTTAAATACATCCACATAAGCACTGAAGAGAGCCACCATGGTATAGTGAACATTGAACTATGACTCTGGAGAACAAGGCTCAGTTCTAGCCAGACATAGTAGCAGCAATGTCCCTGCTTGTCTTGGCAGAACAAAATACTGAGACTCTTTGAAACAATTATCTTCTTTCCTTCAGGGCACTAACACATATGTAGTCCTCAGAGCTGCTAAGTTTATAGATAGGGCTGTCCAACTGAGAAAACAATTCATGGAACATATTGGGGTTGCACGCAAGGGTGATGAATTAATCTAAACACATATTGCCTCTGTATTTTAATATTTTCATCTTATTTCAAGATGATAACCTATTATTATAAGTATTGGTATCTATTTATAGTCTTTTACATTATTCTTTTCATTTCATCTTACCATATTTTATCACATTCTGTTGTATCTTATCTTATTTTAGCTTATGTTTTTCACTCCATTGTATTTTAGTTATTCATTTTACTATATTTTATAACATTTCATGCTATATCTTTCGATATGCTTAATTGACTAATCAATAAATTTATACTGATACTGATACTGCTTGTCTTGATAATCTACCTGTTTGTTGATCATGCTAAAATGTGGACCAGGACACATGGAACTTCTGTATGTTAACAAGTTAGATATTGTGTGAGGAAGAGTTATCACATGAATAGCACAGATCAAGTATAGGACAGTCAGATAGGAGCTGGGCAGAAGATATGATGAACTATAACAACAGATGAAAACACAAGCTAGGGAAATAGATCTTGAGTAAGAAACCTGAAGGAAAATATAGAAGCAGTTCTAAAGAATTGGAGCAGCACTGAAGGAAGAGTGGGAATATAACTGAAAATAGGTGAAGAAGGCCAACAGTAATGTTTAATCTTCATGTGGGAGCACCACAAGACCTTTGAGAACTGACTTCAGTCACAACAATATCAAGCAGATGACCCAGGTTGAATACATACTTCTATGGTTCCTTTTATCCATTTAATCCTTCACAAAGGAATCTGTTAGACGCAGATCTTATTGATGATAAGCAATTGCTCTGTCATTTTCAGCAATCCCAACCAAATAGCCTCTTGTGGAATATTATCCTTCATGAATGTTGTATTAGTTGCTTTAATTGCTTAAAGATGTATTAATTGCTCCTGTAACAAGAGATTCTGCCAGAAGAGTCCAAATAACATAACCAGATATGCTTCCAAAATATTAACAAGAGTTCAAAGCAGGTCAAGCACAACATTAACTTTTGTCAAGCCAAAGATGAGTGTTCAGCAATCTGCCTATTTATCATTTGGATCAAAACAAGGAGATAGGATATCAAGGGCCAAAGCAAAGCATGGGTTTTCTTAGTGCATTACACTAGATCTTGACATTACTGGGAGACTGACGTATCACACTCTTCCCAGTACCTTTTCAAAGACAACTTCTGAAAGAGTAGAAATGCAAGAATATTCATTTTAACAACAAGAACAAATTAATGTAAAATACACTCCCACACACACAGAGACAGACAGGCAGGCAGGCAGAGACAGAGAGAACACAAATTCTAGAATGGGGGGGGGTGTCCAGAAATCTAGGCCTCACATAAGTTTAAACTACATAAATTATTTTTCTCTTTCAATAATTCATTTAAGAGGTGTTACCAGCAATTAGTGATGGCTGATGCCTAAAACAAGGTAACACTCAAAGGTCAACTCAGAGTTCAACCCCCAAGCCACACTCTCTCTCCTTCTCCTCAGTCCCTGTTTTTCATATTTTCAGCGGTGCAACACTGAATGTGTCTATTGCAAGATAAATTTCAGTGAAGTAAAGAAAAAGCCTGGAAATCAGGGTTCAATTCCCTGCTCAGCCATGGAAAACCACTGGGTGACCTTGGGTGTATCACACACTCTTAGCCCCCGAAATCCCCATGATAGGTTTGTCCTAAGGTCACCCTAAGTTGGAAACTACTTGAAGGCACACAAGAACAACTAGAAAGGAAAAGCTATGAAATTCATGGGATCACAATAAGTTGACAGATACAGAGACAGAGAGACAGAGAGAAATATACTGAGATAATTCTAACAACTTTTCCTGTATAATTGCTGAGGAACCGTTCTCAAAAATCTCAGCAAAAACTGACTGATATCTTTTGAGATCTCATTTTCAGAGAAGGGAACCAGGCCTGAGTTATTGATAAATCTCCAGTCACAGACTACTATGCAGTAATATATAAATCATTGCTGTTGGTATGTGTTTTCAAGTGAACTCCATCTTATTGCCGTTCTACTGTACAGCTTTCTTGGCAAGATTTATTTAGAGGAGGTTTGCCTATGAGTGGGTTTCCCTGGCTGTGTGGGGATTCAGATCCTGGTCAAAATTTAAGCCACTAAACCATGCTGGCTCACAATACGTAAATATGAACTAGCAAAACTACACAGGGCAACCAGTTAATCTCTACACCTCATGAACCAGTCATGAATTTTAATAGCCTACACACCCACACGTGTCCAATCTTACTTTTGTTTGCTTTTAGAATAACCCTGAGATACAGCTTTATGCAGCTATAGCCAGATGGTGCAAGCAAATTTGAAAGAAAGCAAATTGCCTTAGTTCAAATCATTATTTTTTTTCATTTTATTAATTATATAACTAAATCACAAATACAAAACAAGAAAAAAAAATTAAACACCATGTGATATACATAATAGTGAATTAAAAAAAAATTTTTTTCTTTTTTTTCTCTCTTCTCTTAAGCAATACTAACTTACATTGTTATTTTGCACCTTTACCCTTAAATTTATAAATCTGTTCAACTGTTATAATTTCACATTTAATTCAATATTTTTCACATCCCTTTTAATCTATTTCTATTGTTAATTCTTTTAACTTTTTTTTTTAAAAAAACATTGACATCACTTATCCATTTAAATCTATAAATCACAAGTTTAACACACACACCTACTAAGAATTACAAAATATACAACATAAAAGAAAAACAAAACTAAAACTAAAAAATACCCACCCCCCAGAGCCAACTTTTTATTTAATCCACTTTCCAAAATTGCCATTCTTCTTTTGACAGGGTAGTATTACTATCTCTTTTCAGAACTTTATCCAAAAATATTTTCCAAATTTCTTCAAAATCATTCCCTTTAACTAGTTCAAATCATTATGTGTGCCAGAAACCATGATTCTAACTGATAAAAAGAAATCCATCATCTTATATAAAGCACTGAGAAATTAAAACGGGGGGGGGGGACAAGAACATTTGAACACATAAACCTGTTATTCCTGATATATTTTAATATCACAGCCATCTACCAGCAAAAGTCAAAACAAAATATGAGCTGATGACAGCACGCTTCTAAAGTCTGGTGCTGGAATCACTGACTATCCTGAAGTGTCAGCAATGTGGCCATGTGAGCTATTTCACGTGGGACAGTCCCTGTTTTGGAAAGCCTATCAAATCCAATTGCTCCTTAAAGACAATCTAAGAAGGGAATGCAAGTTGTCTATTAACAGTCAGCAAATGGACAGAAGACTGGGCGGCAAGCACACAGGTATGGAGAGACAGTATTTCCATTTGAATGATAGCAATTTTTTCTATATTTGGACCTATTACTATAAAGCAGCATATGCAAAATGTCATCCTTCATTAGTGATGAATTCCCTTTTTTTGTGAAACTTCACACACACACACACACACACACACACACACATCCCTTCTACAATCATCCAGCAGAACAGAAGTTCTTCCTTTCCCATGCCTTTGGAGGTGCTTTCAGAGCAGCCCAGGAAATATTTTCTCCTTTTTTTACTCCCATTTTCCAATGTTTGTACCACCATTCAATATATAAGTATCATGTTGTTTCACAAAAGCTAAAAAAATCAAGTATAAATCATAGCAAAACCATGGAAAAGCACACATAGTAAAAGGTCCAGGCAATATCTGGACCTCTTCTTCTTCTGAGAGCAAACTGGAGTGGCTGGGTTTTCAACAGACTAATTTGGGCTAAAGACAGTCCTATATAAGGCCCACACCAAGTCTCACAAGAGGAGGACCTCTCGCAAGAATTCCAGGCCCCTGCAAGATTTGAGTTGTCACAAGAGTACAGAACACTTGTGAGAGGATATCCTGTCATGAGTCAAGTTTTCAGGTCAGGACTATCACAAGCCCTATGATTTCAGCACCAAACCTGAGAACTTTGTATGATGCCTTTTGTTGTCACAGTAGGATGGGCCATGGTGATGTTAATGTTGAAAAGGACAGCCACTGTTGATGTCATTAAGCATGATACGTTAAGCATCAATCACAGTTGCACCAAGTATGTAATTCAATTAAAAAAAAAACCTCTCTAATTAATGGGAAAAATGTATTTTCTCTCTCTCTCTCTCTCTCTCACTCACACACACACACACACACACACTTTAAGGCAACACCTTTGCCCTGTGATTTCTCATTTTTGCCCTGAGGACTGGATGTGTAAATCTTACACAGGCCATACCTCTTAGAATCATAGAATCACAGAAATGTAGAGTTGGAAGAGACCACAGGGGCCATCCAGTCCAACCCCCTGCCATGCAGGAACATCCTCAAAGCACTCCCAACAGATGGCCATCCAGCCTCTGCTTATAAACCTCCAAAGAAGGAGACTCCACCACACTCCACTGAGGCAGCATATTCCACTGCCGGACAGCCCTGACCGTCAGGAAGTTCTTCCTGAGGTTCAGGTTCCACCCCCTTCAGTTGCCTGAGCCTAGAAAGCTAACAGAAGGAAATGGAGGTACAGCTATGCTCACAATTTTTGTTATGTTATTTGAGGCCATTTTTTGACCCCTCTAGCATTTGGTATGTTATCTGAGGTCACTTTGGTCTGTACCACACACTTAGTGAGGCCAGTCTGCTGCAACTGCTCCCTCTCACACTGGAACTAAAAATACAGGATTTGAGGTATAACATATTGCTCCTGTATTTTCAGCCTACAAACATGGGACATCACAGTCAAAATAAGATACATGAGAACTGTATATGAAACAGATATTAAACGCGGTGGCAATGTTGCATAAATGGTACCAAAATTAGGGATAGTTAAGAAATTTGAGTCTCTTAGTAACCCAGACCTACCTACTTTTCAACATAGAAATTGATATCTTATTCACATGTCTGGAATTTCCATAAAGTTCTTTAATCTGAAAAGTATATCAAATATCAAAAAGTATATCAAAATATATCAAATGTTTTCATTGGGAGAAAGCACTCACAAAGATGCATATTATTAGTGAAAATAATTTACCAATATGTATTATATGAGTGGAAATTGCTTCTAAAATTTGTATTAGATGAAATGGTATTACCAGATTATGTGCAAAATTTTATGTGAGGACTTTTTTTAAAAAATGCAAGTAGATACAAAAATGGTACTAAATAAATTTAAGACTAGAAAACTAAGAAAGCAGGAGTATCCGAAACAGACCTATTTATCCATCTCTAACCACAGGAGAAACATCCTTCTCCACCAGGGACTTGTATCACCCTCACTTCAGGTGGTAGAAGTTCCTCAAAGATGATCCCACAAGAGTCTCTCATATGCAGGTTAACATGACAGCATGTTTTTTCATCAGGGACTTTAAAGATGAATAGCAGAATTTTTAATTATTTCTAGAAAATAAACCAGGTTCCAGTGCACAAAAGAAATTTGATCTGAACATCTGGCCACAGTTTTGTATCTAAGTAACTTCATTCTTAATAATGTGTATTTCCATTAGCACACTATAACGGACTAGCATGGATCTTACAAGAGTATAGAGAAATGTAGCCAAGCTATTACCTCTGTAAACTCTTGTGGACAGGATCCCAGTTGGCACACCAATTGTGGTTATAGTGCTGCAAGGAACCTGAGCCTCTAATGGTAAAGCCTGATTCTGAATTGTGAATCCCACCTTTTTAAGGAACTGAAAACTCATCTCAAATATCTTTTTTTAGCAAATGGACCATGCACCAATATTATTTCTTGTAAGGACTGTGCTTCCATTTATTGACACACAGCTAGATTATTGTTGACCCCAAACTCCAATTTACCAATTCCACTGTTACTCCACTGGAAAAACCCAATCCCGGAGTCTACAATTTTGATATTAAATATGATTCCGTGTATCTGAGAGGTTGCCTGGATGAGCACGTAGGCAGCCATGGTCGAACAACTGAAAACCAGGTTAGGCCAGTAAAATCCCCAGTCATGTAGCCCCAGAAGACCTCAAGATGTGTAAACCCACAATAAACAAAGGGTCCTCAGCCCCTGAGAAGCCAACTTGAGGGGATTAGAGTGTTTGCCCCAAGCTGAGCAAACATTCTATCAAGCGAGGACCATTTACATGAAGTCACACCACAACCAAACGCAGCTGAAGATCATGAGACTTTGGCAACACCTTGTAATCCCATCACACAAAGGAAGTTACCATTGTGGAGCTTCTTTCTCATTGCAACACCATTGTTCTCCCCGGGAAAGGATTAGTCCTCCAGGTACTTTTTACCTTGCAAATAGTCCCAGTTTTTCAGCGGTTCTTTGGATCATTCCTGGTCATCCAAGCAGACCGTTGCTCTGTCAGTTGAGTAATCCCCTTAGCCCGCTTCGTGCTGAGCCCCCCTTCTCCACTGTTTTTCCTGGACCCAGGACTTCAGGAAAAGGTGCAGTTTTATCCCAGCTACAACCCCTTCAATATTCCCCTGTCCAGTTTCCTCTCTTTGCTTCTTAATAGGTCTTGAGTGAGTGTGTGAGTGACTGCATTGGTGCGTGAGATTTTCATTCAATAAAATCATTTATTGGACATTTTCATTTGGTTTTTGGCTTGGCCTGACCCTGTAAAAACTCAGTAAAAAGACCCCGCTAGGTTACCCTGCCTCTTGCATTGCTATTGCTTGTGCTCTGACTAGTTTCCATTCCCCATCACGTCCCCAAGGGACCCCAGAAATCTAGGTAACACCACTACATCATCTGAATTAGATACAAAGAAAAGACAGATCTGAATATCAGCTCCGTATCAGTGACACCCAGTTCTAGAAACACAGCCGTTCACATTCCTGTGGATATTAAATAATATGGATGGTAAGACAAAGCCTTGAAAGATGCATCAGTGCAAATGCCAAGAGGTCAAACAGTAGTTCCCACAGTATCATCTTCCAGAATCAGCCCTCTGCCATCAGTAAGCCATATCAACACCTCACCAAGTCATGTTTATTTCCTATTTTTCTCCACCTCCATGCAAAAAAGCAAGATGCCTGTTCTCAAGAAGGCTTTTATTCCCAATCAATCTATAACTGATATTCTCACATGAAGAAAGGACATCTTGGGTCCCAGTGTCCATTGTCTCCTACTGCTCCTCTCCTTGCTCAGCTGGCAGAAAGTTATGGACACCTGCCACCTCTATGCCCAGAATGCCGTTCAATCTGTGACTCATTCTAGTCCCCTTCCATCTGGTGCCCTCTTCTCCGACATAAACCTACATGACCTTGATACAGAATGGTTCCCCCAATCCTCAGCCAGATCACAGAGTATCTTCTGTGCAGACTGAGAAGCTTAATTCTCAAAAATAAAATAAAATAAAATAATAAAATAAAATAAAAAATAGACAAAGCAGCTCAGAAGTGCTCAGTACTGTTCAACTCAATACTGTTCAACTCAACAGGATTCTTCCAATCACACTGCTCACTGCTTCCCCATCGCTTGGCATGGAACCTTCCCAAGTGGTATTTATGGTGTGAGCGATAGCTTGTATATGCTCAAAAAGGAAACTACTTTGCTTATATACAGTAGCCATTCTCCCCTTCACTCTAAGTCACCCTCATCTACTCTGGATCAAAGCTTTTTTTTGGACTACAAGTCTCAGAATTGTTGTTGTTGCTGTTGTTTTTGTTGTGTGCCTTCAAGTGGTTTCCAATTTATGGCAACCCTAAGGTGAAATCATGGTGTTTTTCTGGGGCTGAGTGTGTGTCATGTGCCCAAGTGGATTTCCATGGCTGAGTGGGGAATCGAATTGTGGTCTTTAGGGTCCTAATTCAGTGCTCAAACCACAACATCACAGGGGCCGGTGTATTCTCCAACGTCTGCTGTGGATACTTCTAGCAGAGCACCACATTCCAACCTCTGGAAGGGTGGTGGTAGAAATCACATGCCTAGGGCTGCAGAGCTTGAAAATCTAGTTTGGGGCTATCTAAAAGACACACAGAACAAACAAGCAAAAAAACAACAAAAAATCCTTGTCTCCACTGGCAAGTGACTGCTTGTAAAATCTTCTATCTCAAAGAACTCTTACACTGGATGAAGTTGACTAAAGAGAAGAGGAATTAGGTTACAGTTAAGATGGAGACACTAGGGAAGTGATTTTTTTAACTGCTAAAATATACTAAATATCTTGTTTACTAAAAAATATTAATTATTATTATTATTTTATTTATATCCTGCCTTTCTCCCAACATGGGATCCAAGGAGATTCACAATGCAAATAATGTGCAGCTAAAAAAGACAAGCAGCCAGTATGGTTCGGTGGTTTTGAGTGCTATACTAGGACTCTGGACACCAGGGTTTGAATCCTCACTTAGCCATGGGTGACCTTGGGCAAGTCGCACTCACTCAACCTCAGAGGAAGGCAAAGGCAAACTCCTTCTAAATAAATCTTGTCCGGAACACATCATGATAGGTTTGCCTTGGGCTCTCCAGAAAAAACTTGAAGACACACAATAACAACACTGTAGTGATTTGATCACTGGCTTGGGACTCTGGAAAGCTGGTGTCTGAATTCTCACTTTTCCATGAAATCCCACTGGGTCATCTTGAGCCAATCACATTTTCTCAGCCTCAGACGAAAGCAAAGGCAAATCCCCTCTGAACAAACCTTGCCAAGAAAATCTTGTGACAAGCCTGTCTTAAGGTTGCCGTAAGTTTTAAATCACCTGAAGGCACACAAGAACAACAGCTATTTTTTTAAAAAAACACACACATTGAAACATTTTTTAAAAAAAAAACAGATAAATTGTCTTGAGAAAAACAACACTAACCCAAAACAAATCAAAAGCATAAATAAGGAGAATAATAAAAAAAAAACCACAGCACTACTATTCCCTCTCATTAAAAGACCCTTCTGCAACAACCAGTTAATAGTCAAAAACCTGCCTAAATAAAAAGGCTTCTACCTGCTGGGGAAAGGAGAGCAGAGGACGAATCAGCAAAACTTCCTGTGGGAAACAGTTCCAAAACCTGGGAGCAGACTCCCTCATGTGTCCTCACCAGACATGCCTATGACAGTGGTGGGGCTGGGAAATATTACTACTTGGTCCTGATGTGAGACCTGAGGATATTAAAACTCAAGTAGGTTCATATATCGCAATACAGTCCTTCAGATAGTCTGGATCCAGCCATACAGAAAAGGAAGTTGTTGTTGTTGTTCTGGTTGTTGCTGTTGTTTGCCTTCAAGTTACTTCTGACTTAAGAAGACCCTAAGGCAAAAATATCACAGGGTTTTCTGGGACTGAGAGTGTGTAACATGCCAAAGGTCACCCACTGGGTTTCCATGGCCGAGCAGAGAATCAAACCCTGGTCTCCAGGGTTGTAATCTACTGCTCAAACCACTACACTGTGCTGGCTCTCACAGTAATGCACACATACAAGCAAAAACCTGGGTAAATATGGGTGTGTTTCTATGCATTTGATGAAGAAGAAAGGCACACCTCTGGCAAACACACATCCTGTTATTTAGTTTTATAACTATTTATTCAGGCTTTCAAATAGAGGCTCGGTGCTTTTCAGCTACATCTGGCACTTGGATTATTGATTTTAAGATGGCTATAGCCAACCAGGAAATAAAGTCTTGACAACAGCAGCATTCAAAGAGACCAGCTAAAGTGACCGGCCCCATCCTGCCACCTCTTTTTTTGTGGATTATACAATGTAACATTCTCACAGGAATTGGTTCAGCATTTATTTCACAGAATCATAGAGTTGGAAGAGACCACAGGGGCCATCCAGTGCAGGAACACCCATCAAAGCATTCCCAACAGATGGTCATTTAGCCTCTGCTTAAAAATCTCCAAAGAAGGAGACTCCACCACACTCCGAGGCAGCATATTCCATGTCAAACAGCTCTGACTGTCAGGAAGATCTTCCTGAAGTTTAGGTGAAATCTCTTATCCTCTATAGTTTGAACCCATCACTCCATGTCCTAGTTTCTGGAGCAGCAGAACAGAAACTTGCTCCATCTTCAACATGGCATCCCTTCAAATATTTAAGCATGGCTATCATGTCCCCTCTTAACCTTCTCTTCTGCAGACTAAACATCCCCAAATCCCTAAGCCGTTCCTCATAGGGCATGGCTTCCAGACCCTTCACCATTTTGGTTGCCCTCCTCTTGATATGCTCCAGCTTGATGATATCCTTCTTGAATTGAGGTGCCCAGAACTGGACACAGTATTCCAAATGAGGACTAACCAAAGCAGAGTAGAGTGGTACCAGTACCTCCCATGATCTAGACACCATACTCCTATTGATGCAACCAAGAATCATGCTGGCCTTCTTGACTGCTTTATTTAAAATATTTTCCATGCCTTTCCCCCTTCGGTGCTCAAGGAAGTTGACAATATGAGAGGTTAACACAAATCATAATAACAGAGCAATAGGATTAGGCACATACATCATTTATAACTAAATAGTATCAAAAAATCTCAAGTAATACTCACACTGTTACTGAAACCACAACTCAGGTAAATGTGACAGTCTTCACTTTGTACACCAATGATAAAAGTGCACACATCCCTGCAATAATGATGTGTCTGCCAACTGCTTAGCTATAAATTGCCACAATGCTCAGATGGAACAGGATGGCCTTTCTCTTTTGTTTCCCACATGCCAAGGTAGTCATCAGAATGAGGCTTCAGACTCTCGTGTTGAAGCACACAAATCTTTTGTTGTTGATTTTTTTTTAGGCTTACTGGGTATTTAAATTATATGACTACAGAAAGGTGGATGGCAGCAACTGGTTCATTTCAAGCCAGCCAGCCTGTTGTCAATTATGAGTGTAAATGCCTCTGTGATCTAAAATTCTTAAAAAGTGAATCATGTTCACTCAAGAGTTACCTTACTGTTAAAAGATTTTTTTTAAAGGCAAAGTACAGCCTCCAAGGCAAACGTTCTTGAAATGAAAAGAATACTGTTTGTCACTGTCTGCTTTAGCAGCAAGCAAAGGTGGTGTTACTTCAAAAGACTTTTGGAGCTGCAGTGGTAGGAACTCTAGTTTTTTTTTCTGTGCATTTTATACTTCTAACATGTTGCTATTTAATACATACATGCACATATTTATTTTAAAACATTTACAGGGCACCCATTATCAACAATTTTTTTGTCATTTGATCTGCTGGTGCCTTACCCTGAACTAGGATGATTATGCTTGTTCTAAACTGGTTAGATCCTAGACTGCTCCTTTAATTTGTCTTCAGATGCTCCTCACTTGGCTTACCTTTTTCTCTGCTAGGACCATGTTTGATCTTGGCTCTGTTCCCTGGACAGTGGCTTTGGATAACCTTTACTTGCTTTCTCTGTTGGCTTGGTAGGGGTTTATTGGCTCTGACTTTGGACTCTTTGATCCTACAAATGCAACCTGCCTGCTGGAACCACGGCAACCAGCACTGTACCAGTGAGCTACAGTAACTTTTTTTATGCATGGATGGTACACTAGCAGTCCATAGTCTGACAGGACATTGACACATGCCTTATTTCAAATGTGTGGGAAGCATTGTGTTGGACAGGAAAAATTCTTAGGACATTTCCAAACTACACTGTTATAGTGCTATTTTTCCACTATCAACATCCTGTGGAATTCTGCAGTTTGGAGTTTACCAAGGCCAAAGAACTTTCTGGCTGAGAAATCTAAACACTCTTCCTGGAACTGCAAACCCCAAGATCCCATAGGATGTTGAAAGTGGTATAATAGCACTGTAAAAGTGTAGTGCAGAAATACCCTTAGTCTGAACCAACATAATGATGGAAAGAGGGTTGAAATGGAGTCTTTGCAAAACACTGAAGTTATAGAAGGCAGGGAGGAGGCTGGCATTAAGTTACAGTGAAAATTAGAGCTTAAAAATGGAAAGCAAAAAAAAAAAAGGAGAGCATATAAAAATTAGTCGCAGCATGCACACATATCCACACATATGAGTGGGGCTTTACTGCACTGTTCACCTCCCATGATTGGCATGGTTTAATTGGCAAATAATATTGGATTGGCACTATATTAATTGGCATCAATATAAATGATACCTGAGGTGACATTAAGGTCACGGTGGAAAAGGCAAATTACTGACTGTAAATGTGATGTGGCAAGAGAAGTCAGCCACACATAAGTCTCAGGCAAAAGACCCAGTCAGTTTCAGGGCAATAGCGCAGCTTCTCTAAATACAATAGGTGTGAAACACCAAGCTGGACTTTCAGAGTTGAAATGGAGAAGTCCCCACTAAATTGTGATTGTCTCAACCCTGGTTCCTGTACACATAGACATTTCCCTATTATTTCCCCACCTCTCCATAATATTCAGCTATTATGACAAACATTATTCTCTTGTCACGTAAACACTAAAACCACTAACTTCGTCTGGACTTCATTGTTTGTACTGCAACTCCCATTGTCTGCTTAGCTGGGAGTGTGAGCCATGATCATAACCACAGGATATTTTTCAGGTACAAACACCTTTGATTTTAGGCTGCTCAGTGCAGTCTCTCATCATTTCAAACACCACTCTTGTCCATCTGATTCCTGAATGAGAACTGTCCTTAGGTTCCTGTCTAAGCCATGTCGTAATTTTCTCCACTTCTCTCCGAACTGGTAAATATTGCCCAAATCTCTCAATGTCCTCTGTCCACTTTCCTCCCTTTTCTTTCGTTAGCCTTTGTGCAAGTGTGTGATTGTTTGAGCTTTTGCATGCTTGTGTGAATCTTGTCAATAAAACACATTTTTAGTTTACATTTTTACTCTCTGGCTGGTTCTTTCCTGTGTGAGCCCGTAAACATTGGTAAGCAAGATCCCACTAAGTTACTCCCCTTCTCACAGGCCTCACATTTTTGAGCTAATCATTCCCAACTTTCAAACAGAAATACTGGCATCGTGGGTTGGTCCTTGTGACACCCACGGGTTGGGGTAACAGGGCACAGATGAAAATACAACTAAAACCATTTAAAATACATAAAAACTATTTAAAATACACCAATTTAAGATTCATAGTTAAAAACTGACTGGGTAGGCCTGCTGGAAGAGACACATGTTTAGTGCTTTTTAAAATTCAGACAGTTTGTTTAACTGTCAAATCTCTTCTGGCAGGATTTAACACTTTTAAGTAACAAAATAATAGACCAGGAAATTCATCCTTTTAAAAAACAAGAGGGCAGGATCTGTTCCTCCAAATTCTTCCCTTGTGAGTAGCATCTCTCCTTGAAGTGCATGTGCAAATGTGTAACTGCATGAATGCAAGCATTCCAAAAACTCCTTTATAATTACTAATATTTTTAGAAATATAGAGAACACACATTCTGTTATTATGTAATTCATACCAGTCACATTTTTTGGCTCAACATACTGTACATAGACATCGGGGGGAAGTTAACTAAAGAGTTGAATCTTGCTTATTAACTGGAATGTGTCATGGAAAGTGTGCCAGCAGAGTGTGAATGTGTAATTCACTAAGTAGCAAGATCTCCATTTAATTTTTTTTGTAAAGAATGTGAGCAATTTGTACTGTCAGAAGTATCACCTGGAAAGAGACGTGCAACTGTAAAAGTCAGCCAGCCTTGTATCTAAAGGAGTGGCCTAATCAGCCACGTCAGTAAGGACATGTTTGCACAACATACACTACTTCTTACTCCATGTAGTTGCCCAACTGTACCTTGGGAGACTGTAACTTCCGAAAAAATATCAGGAGATGTGGGAGTGCAAGAGGAAGCAGGTGTTCCAAATCAGAGCATGCCCTTTGCAAACACTATAGTCTGAGGGTGGGATGATGCAATTTCAGAAAATCAGGTAGAACAGAATACCAGGAAAAGAAAGTATTTACCTGTAAAAATTGGGATGCGTGTAAAAAAAAGAAAAAAAAACCCTTAGGTTTTTCTTAAGTGATACATGCTATTACCAGTATTTCTTGGAGCAGTAATCTTCCAATTTTTCAGCCTGTCTAACTCACTTTAAAACCCTTTATGTGATCAATGTTTATATTTTTTTCATCTCAGACTTTGCCCTTTTCTTTGCCAGATATAAATGAGGGCAAAGCTCTTGTACATAAACAGAAATTGTGGCTGGTGCAGATTTTCTTTACTCTGTAAATTATAGTTTTTCTCAATCCAGTTTGGTAAGCTACAGCTGGCAAGATTCTCTTTTCTGCACACCATGTAAAGATACAAGAGCCCTCTCCTGTATCTTCCATTTCCCCTCTTCACTCCTTTATCCTCCCTTTAAAAAAATAATGCTGTTAGTGTCAATGGTACAACCCACCTTAGGATGGAATGCAAGTCATTTGTGAATCTTCACTCACCACCTTTTTAAAGAACATTAATGGTGATTCTCTGCCTTAGTCATTACTTATGGAATGACAAGGTGTGAAATATTAAAAGCCTCAGATATTGTCCAGAGACTTACATTCAGCAGATTAGACACAAAATAGCAATGATGGGGAAGGAAATGTTGGGAATACTAGAATCCTACACAAAAGAGTTTCAGTTTGGTGTATACAGTTAAAATGGGAGCAGCAAAGAACAACTGTGAAGTGAATAGTGTAATTCTGGGTTTACAGAAGACATAGATGTCAGTTACAGTTCCTGTTAAGGGAAAAATATATGTATTTGCCCACAATAGGGTGCTGTTAGACATGTTCTGTTCTTGCAAACACATTGATAGTTTTTTAAAAAATATTGTCCCAACAAAAACATTCTGCAACCTTCCAGCAGCTGAATTTATTAATGATCTAGCAGCTATCATAGGGATCCAAGTGTTCATCTGGCCTTGTGATACTTGTAACGATATATACAAGTAACCATGAATACAGTGTTTTCAAAGGTAATGAAGTGTGTTTAGGACTTCCAGTGTCTAATTTCTGTCTAACAGAATTATTCACAGCTATTTTACTTGATTTTTGATTTATGATCAGGATTTAATATAGTTTATCCCTGTGATTAGGGATACAGGATAATTTTGTTCATTTGCGTTTTTAAGCAAATCAATCTAAATCACACTTTTAACATAAGTATCCTTTAGATTGCCCATTGCTTTGATTTTTGCAGTGACTGTCTTTGTTCACAAGTTGCATATGGCAACATGTATGTTAGGCAAAGTTGTTCATATGTGACATTTGCATGCAGTTTGTCCATGCAACATGTGATTTCAGTGCAAATAATTGAATGCATACTTTGCTAATTCTGAAGATGTGGACAGGATTCTTGGAGAAGTGAGAGCCATCATATGTTTACTAAACTGGTGCTCTCCCTGGCTAATTAAACAGGCCAGAGGAGGACTGGCTGAGTGGGTAAGGGAAAGGATTAATGCCTCTTTAGAACAAGGCAGGGTTCCAACATGCCTGAAGGAAGCTGTGATAAGTCCTGTTCCAAACAAACTTTCTACTGTACTAGCTAACTATAGACCAGTCTCTAACCTTCTATTTTGAGGCAAGGTACTAGAGCATGTGCTGGCTTCTCAACTCCAGGAGTTCCTAGATAAGGCAGATTATCTAGATCCATTCCTGTCTGGTTTCAGACGTGGCTATGGAACAGAGACAGATTTTGGTCATCTTGGTGGATGACCTACACAGGGAACTGGTCAGGGGAGTGGCTCTGCTTGACCTCTCAGTGGCTGTCGACCATACTGTCCTTCCAGTTTGCCTTCTTGGGATAGGCCTTGGGGGTTCTGTTCTCCACTGGTTCTGTTCTTTCTTGGAAGGGCCTTCTCTGGCCATTGGCCTATGGAGTCCCTCAGAGTTCACTCTTGTCCCCTATTCTATTTAACCTCTACATGAAACTGCTAAGAGAGGTTGTCCAGAGCTTTGGGATCATGTGTCACCAGTATGACAATGATACCCAGTTCTATTACTCCTTTCCACCTAGTTCCAAGGAAGCTACTTCTGTGCTAAAATGGTGTCCGGCAGCTATAATGGACTGGATGAGGGCAAACAAACTGAAGCTTAATCCAGAGAAGACAGAGATGCTCCTGATCAGTGTAAAGACAGATCTAGGAATTAGGATTCAGCCTGTGTTAGAGGAAGTTACACTCCCCTGAAAATACAGGTTCTCAGTTCGGGGGAACTCCTGGATTCAGCTGTGAGCCTTGGAGGCCTGAGTTTCAGCAGTGACCAGGTATGCTTTTGCACTGTTAAGGCTAGTGCACCAACTACACTCATTCCTAAGAAGTTGGATCTGGCCACGGCGGTACATGCCTTGGTTACATCCTGTTTGCACTACTGATCTATATAGATTGGCCCCAGGTTATTTGAAGGATCATTTCTCCCTTTATGAGCCCAGGAGAACTCCAAGGTCATCTGGAGAGGCCTTTCTCTCTGTCCCACCACCCTCTCAGGTGTATTTGGTGGGAACAAGAGAAAGAGCCTTCTTGGTGGCTGCTCCCAAACTTAGGAACTTCCTTCCTAGAGAGGCCAAGATGGCCTTATCCTTGCTATCCTTCCAATAGCAGGTTAAGACTTGTGTCACCAGGCTTTTATAAATTGCCTGGGTTGGGGATCTTCATGGTATGCGGGTCAGTTTTTGGTTGGTATCGTTTTTTACATATATTTAGTATTTTAAATATGTAATATTGTAAACTTAAAATGGTTTAATTATTTTTTAAATTTTATATTCATATTTATACTTCAGAGATGTTTTAATTTGCATTGTTTTAATGCTGTTAACTGCCTTGAGTTCCACTGTTGGGAGAAAGGTGGGATATAAATAAAATTATAATAATAAACAAGTAATCCTAGGCTCATAAAAAAAAAGCAAGCAGCTCCTGCCTGGCAGAATTAACTAAACACTTAAAGGGCATTCAAGGACTAAACACTTAAAGGGCATTCAAGGAAGGCACTAAGCGAGACAAAATTTCTTAAATATGAAAAAGCAAGAATGGCATTGTACATTGTTTCATTGCCTGTCACCAACAACCATCATCTGTGTTCTGCAGAAGTCAGTTACGGAACTGAGAAGAAAAGCTGCAGTCTTGTGCTCAACTTGTGTCTTTCTAAAAGAAAGATGCAGAATATGAATATTAAACATTATAAGTAACAATGTTACCTATAATATTATGGAGGGGGGCTGATAATACTGCTTTTCTGAAGTAACAATGACTGGTAACATAAGTACTTTCTTTTCTTTAAAAAAAAAAAAATCCTTTACTCCTTCCTCCCAAAATGCTGCTTTTGGGAGGAAACGTCATTCTGGAGTTTTGGCAAATTTTTAGGTATTTTAAAAAATATATTTCAAAATAATGATTAAAAGAACTAAACAATAATACATCAGCTGAGATTCTGTTCAGCAATTGTATGACATAAATGTGTGTTGGAGCTACGGCGATTCACACTGTTGCACAACCAACCATGCACCAGAATATACTGTTGTAACTCCCTACCACTGAATGACACCAAGGACCATGGCCAAAATCTAAATGCCTAGCTCCAGTAACCTCAGAACTATAGGTCACCTGCCTATGCCAAGAAAACTAATACAACTTCCTTCAAAGTCTGATAGCTTGTGCGGATGTTATACTACTACAATACTGTTCACATGCTGCAATTAGTATCCTGCTTTTGCACAACTGTCTAGAGAGCATGACAATTTGTGCAACAAGTTTTTACACTCCTGCAGTACACCAGCAAGAAGTTACTTTAAAAGTTAACAGTGATTTTTTTAAAAAAATTACATTTAAAGATAGCATTCCAGGCTGGGAACAGTGTTGTCTTACTGGTTTGTTGACAAAGTATTCCCTGGCTTCAGTTGAATACATTTATAATAAGCACAGCTGGAAATGTTTGTTTGTTTTTTGCAAATCTTACTACATATTGCAAACATGTCCTCATTTATTATCACAACTTTATTACATTTCTCTAAGGCATGCAGCTAAAAATACAGAGCTTTTCAAAGCCATGCGTATGTGTCTGTTTAGTTTTGTTTGTTAATCACTTCAGTATATAAGAGAAGGGAAGAATGGAATGATTAACAAATAGAACTAAAAAAGGGTATATCAAGAGCAAAATGTTTTGGTTTCTGATATATATGTAAACACACACACACACACACACACACTTTTCTTACATTCCATACTGTGCTTTATAATTAATTCCAAAGCTTATAATCAGTTCCAAAGCTGTGTTATTCATATTAACACGGGACTAATATTGACCCTAACACTGGATTATTATGAGCATGAAGCAGTCTCTTCCTCTCCTATTCATGGTTTAGATTTCTTGCATAAGCAGTTGCAGATTTGTTTTGTCTAACTGAACTGAACATTCTATCTGAAGAGAAGGGAGGAATGAAGTACAGCAAACAGGGAATTTCTTCCCTGGAGACATAATGAATTGCATCTAATTAACATGATCTCTTCTAACACTAATTAGAATGCATTCAGCACTCAGATGTCAGAGCCAGACACATACAAATTTCCTAGGACTAAAACTAAGGTTGCCAAACTCTTGTGTTGAAATTTCTTACTTGTAAATTGCTGTGGAAAGGAAGTTATGTCAATATTTGTGTTTACATTTCACATACAGAAGGCCTAGAGGATGCATCTATAAAGCTCTTTCAAAGCTGTATTTACTTACCCTTCATGAGGAGGGTTTGAGTTCCATTTAAAAAAAGGACTTCCAAACTACTCTTTTTTGGCAACAAAAATTATTTCAGGAAGACTCAATAGGGGCTATAAGCATGCAGGAAAGACTTTTCTGTAACCAGATCTTAGAACAAACGCAACACGCACCACATTTTGCAATCTTGGTGTAGTGGTTTGAGCACTGGACTATGACCCTGGAGACCAGAGTTCAATTCCCTGCTCAGCCATGGAAACCCACAGGTTGACTTTGGGTGCACCACATACTTTCAGGTTCACTGTAGGGTCACCATAAGTCAGAAATGACTTGAGGGCTCACAACAACAATATCAACAACTCTTATCCTCAGAAGAAGGCCGTGGCAAATCCCCTCTTGCCAAAAAAACTCTGTGATAGGTTCACCTTAAGGTTATCATAAACTGGTAAGTATCTGAAGGAACACAACAACAGCAACTATTCCAGATCCCCTCTGATCTTGGAAGCTAAGCAGGGGTAAGATGTGGATGGGAGACTGCCAATGAACACCAGGTGCTGTCAGCTATATTTCAGAGGACTGAAATCGCAAAAATCTCCCCTCTGTATTCCTTGCCTAAGAAAACCGTATGAAATTCATGTGGTCTCCGTAAGTCAACAAGCAACCTGAAGACGCACACACGCCAGGAAGCATCATTAGTCACAGTTCAGGGATGGCAGGATAAATGCAGCCAACCACTAATAACCTATAGTAATCCATGCAGGGAATCAGTGGCTTAATAAAATGTCTTGTTTCTGTTGTTTACCAAAAAACAAGAAGACATATATTGTGTGCATGCATTTATAAAAACATGGAAAGCCAAAAAAGTGTGTCTTTGAAAACCAATATGCGTAAATAGCTTTTTCAACAACATGTCTTAAACTATGCCAACAGGACTGAATTGAAAGCAAGGTTATCACACAAAAATTAGATATTGCGTACTATTGAAATAACAGACAAATTGGAAATACCTATGATCCACAAAGATGGGTAGACAGCTCATGCATCCTAACAGACCCAATTCCAAGAATTCATCACAGTTGCCTCAACAACACAAATACAGTGAAATGTTGTTGTTGCAAAGAATCAGAAATCTGAACATTACACTTGTTAACAGAAAGCAATCCAACTGAAGGCATTCATGGTGGACTGAATATGGTTTCTTAATATTACTCACAATACTAACCAGCTCTGCATATAGAAGTAAAACAAGGAGACCAAGAAAAATCTTGCTGTGAATTACTTTGCTGAGAAGAGAAGTGGTATAGCTGAGTAGTACTGGACACACCTGGGCATGTAGAAAGTCTTGGGTCATTCCAGAGAATCCCCAGTTAGAGACTTTGGGCAGGAATGTTTGGGGAAGTGCTTTCTCGCTAACATTGAGTATTAGTCTGGACAGTCTGAACCAGTACAAGACAGCTCCTTAAGACTTAAAAAGATAAAAGAAATGGACCAGCAAGAGGAACCCTGTCAAACGATTCTCTCAATTGCCTTGGAATAATTATAAACTTTCTTTCCTTCCTTTTAAGGACTGTTGAGTCAGACCACTTGTCCCTCTTGCTCGGTACAGGAACCCCTTGCTTTTTGACACCCCACTATCTGATGACTTGCGCTTTCAAAGTTTCCAAATTAAGGACAAGTTCCATTAATTTGATGGGAGTTCTTCTCTTCCATCAGTTCTTCTTGCCTATGGAGGCTTGCTTGGAACCCCTCACAACTGCATGTTGCTTGCAAAGCAAAGCTGAAAGGAGAGAAAGGCATTAAGCCAGGTGACTCTGCGAGCAGCACACATGTGGTTGATCCCAAGTGAGCCTCCATAAGTCCTTTATGCTCCCTACAATACAGCCCATGGGTTTGCTTTTCAACCAATTCCATTTTCTGACAGTGCTCTGGTCCCTAACCTGTTAGATAAGTGGGGAAAGCCTGTATCAGCTATACTAACTTGTAACAACTCAAAATTTTTACACAGGCATCTACACACACACTAGCGAGGAACAAGCTGAGGCCTTCTGCATAGAAGGCAGCCTTGCCCTTCCCCTGAACTTTGCATAGCCTAGCTACAAGATACGTGATTTAAAAAAAAGATAAAAGTGATTACGACAAAGGCTGTGTAGTGAGCTAATCAGACACCGGGCAGGGGGAAGGAGCCAGTTTCTAACCAGAATCAAAACCAAAGAAGAAAGACAAGTTCAATCTATGATATTTTGCTGCATGAAGCAGCAAAATAGTACCCCAGAGCCACAAATGTCAGGGGACAGAATACCTAAAGCCAGCCAACTACTTTATCCCATAAAGCAGGGGAAAAAAATCCCACCAAAATGTCTCCTTCTTCCCACTACTACTAATACAGTATGATTAAATTAAATAACAATTTTCTGCCCTTTCAGAACACCTACAAAACTGCTGCCGGAAATGTCTACCTCAGTCTACTATCTAATCGTAAGGTTGGTTCTTAAGGACCTGAAATATTTAAAAAGTACACACAGAAACATTCAGTGGGATCTTTCAATACCAAATATTCAAAGACTAAGTTACAAAGGTCGAGTTGTGCACTGTAATAGATTTATCTATTAGTTCAGGGATCTGAAATAAAGCAAGACAATGAAGCGGTACATCTTTATCCTCACTTACCTCTAAACTATGACTTCTAAAAGGAAGAAGCCAAGAATGGTTGAATGAGGTTTTGAATGTCTAAAAACCCCTAGATACATATCTATTCACAGTCACCTTCACTTCCATCTCATTAGCTTATAACAGAAAGTACAAAATTAGCTAGGAGGCCAAGACATTTGGCAGGCAAGTAGCTCATCTAAGTCTCCATTGCAAACTACAAGCCTGGGGACTAGAAGATTGGTAAAAGATTGCCCAAGAGAGAAGAAGAGAAGAAAACAATTTAAGAAGAGTATGACGTAAAGCATCATGGGTTTGCCAGCAGTGTGGAAAGAAACATGCAGGCAAAATACTAAATGTTTCTCAATTTATCCCCATGAAAAAATCTATTTACATACCACCCCTTACGTCTTCTTTGTAAAGATCACCGAGACTGCATATAAAGTGCTCTGAACACTCAGAACTACATAAATGTGAAGTATTTTAGCTGTGCTTAGAGACGGCAGGTTCTCCCATTTTTACTCTGAACAAAGTTGGGGCCTAAATCCACTTTTCAGTCCCACTTAGAACAGATCCACTGAATCAATGGTAAGTTGATAAACCAACACCTGTGTTACACAACACCTGTGTAAGTTCCATTAATTTCAACTGAGGTAGGGCTGCTACACCCAAGATTTCCTACTAGTGGCTATCCTAGCTAATCCAACTGGGAGTTGTAGTCCAACATTAGGGATGGGCCAACCAAATCCTCGAATCCTGGGTAAGGATTCGAGATTCCTGAATCCGAATCCCTGTGCCAAAATAGGCAAACCAAATCTTTTGAACTGCCAACGAAATAGATTATTGGCGACCGGGACGCCTGAAAACCTGGGAGACCAGGACACCTGAAAACCTGGGAGACCATACATACAAGGGAAGATAGTAAATAGGTGAGGTTTTCCCTTGGAGTAATAATGGCCTTTGCTAACAGTTTCAGAAATTACATCTGAGCTTGTATTCTAAGATATTTAAATTGAACAGTTAATATTTAAGTTCAGCACCTGACAGGAAGGTAAAGTCTTGAGATTTCAGGGACAGCTGAATGATTCCTTTGCATAGCTCCCTTGCAAACCTCTTTCAGACACAGTTCTGGGGTTTGGAGTTTTACAAGGTGTCACAGCCTTCTCTGCCAAAGTCTGCTGGTGCATCATCAAACTACAAACCCCAGGACGCCAGAAGGAGCTATGCAGAGAAAAGCCAGTTTGACCTGGGTTATCTCACTACTGTAATACGTAGCCCTGTTTACACAGGCAGGAAAATGTGGGATTAATCCACATTTTCCTGCCTGTGTAGAAAGGGCCTTCATGTCATTTTCAGTCTGGGGAGATGCTGAGGCAAAACTATGACAATTGTCTTGGCCAGATTTCTTCAGAGGGAGGTTTGCCTTTGCCTAGGCTTTTGTTAAGGCTGAAAGAGTGTCTTGCCCAAGATTATCATTCTAAGGCTGAAAGAGTGTGTCTTGCCCAAGATTATCATTCTTTCTCTTCCTTTTTAAACTCTTTTTTAAAAAAGGATTTGAAAGATTTGAGATTCATGAGATTCATGGATTCCCAGAACCTTCCAGGGATTCGGATCCAGATTTGGAAAATTCTGTATTCGTCCCATCCCTATCCAACATCATCTGGAGAGGCCCACAATTCTCAGCTTCATTCCAACATCATGCAACACGGGACTGATGAGTAAGAAATTTTCTTCTTTTAGATATAAATCCTTTGCCCCTACTCCTACATTTGTAGAAAAATGTGTGGCTCTAAATGTAAAGAATTTGGGATTGGATAGAGATGAGGGGTATTTGCTAAAACAAATGTTGAGGACAGCTCAGATGATTATTGCATTCAGATGGAAAGACGAACAAAAATGGAAGATATATAGATGGCATTATTATTATTATTATTGTATTTAGGAATATGTAATATTTGATTTTATAGTAGAATGAAGAATGGAGCATATAGGTCAGTCAAAAGGAGGTGAATGTCTAAGGAAGTGAAATAAACTAATAGAAACATTTAAAGAGGAAGAGGAGTATAGAATTATAAAAGATAAAATTAATACGATCCTCCGCATCAAAGGAAAGGGGTTTTAAATAAAAATTAACTTTGTTTCCTGGGACGGGGTGTAGGAGAGGGGAAGGAAAAAGTTATAGAGGTAGGAACATTAACATATATATATGGGTACATAAATATAGATATCTATTGGGATAATTAATTTGCTAATCACATGTGAAGTATTTTGTATTAATTTCTGGAATATCCTTTCTGTATGTATATTTATTTGTTAATCACTCCAATAAATAATTTTTTTTTAAAAAAAAGTCTCCTATGTTTGCTTGTGTTTTCCCACTTATATACTCTGTAATTGATAATTTCCAAAGAAGTAGCTGGGTTAATTTGCTGCAGCGTAAAAAAGGAAAAAGTGAGGGGATGAAGAAATCTAGCAGCACCTTTAAGACTGATTTATATTTTAGACTGAGTTTTTGTGGGTATCAATTCACTTCTTCAGATGCAATACAGATATTAAAGTCTCAGGTTACTAAGCATATTTATACACTTGTGGGACAGAATTTAATAGGATCCAGAAATATTTCAGTTGTGGCCCTCACTCTAAATCTTCAAAGGCCTATGTAAGAATCCTATTAGGCTTTTTTCCCCAGCCCCACAACTGTATGCAGTAGCCCCTCCACATTCACAAGGGTTTCAGGTGTAGAACCTTCAGAAAAGTGGAAAAATGGCAAATAACCTGCCCCTGTGATTCCCATCTGGAGCTCACCTCCCATTCCTTTGCCTCTGGCCCCAGTGTTTCCAGGGGAAAGAAAAAAGACAAGGTAAAGAGCTTATTGGTACCTGCCCCTCAGAGAGGGAGGAGCAGAGTTCTGGTGTTCTAACTACTTCTGGCAGTCATCTTGGGAAAGGAGGGATAGGAGCAAAGAGAGCATCCGACCAATCAACAGCCATTAGACAGCAGAATGTGCAACAACATGGCAGAGAGGACACACCTCCAGTAGTGGGAGAAGCTTTCCTCAACCAGAAGGGGAAAAAAACCACCCATTTTAAACACAATCCTCACAAGCCTGGGATGAGGAATGGAAGGGAATAGGAGGAGGAAAATTGAGGGGAGAGGAAGGCAAGCACATGCCTCACAAATAATCAAATTTGCAAAGGTCAGACCCATGAACATGGAAGGAGAACTGTACATATGCTTAATAACCTCAGGCTTTAATATTACTCTGCATTGCATTTGAAAAAGTAGATTGATAGTTACAAAAGCTCAGGCTAAAATATAAATCAGTCTTAAGAGTCCTGTCATGTTTCTTTTTGTTTTGTCTGCCCCTCATTTCTTTTTCATGCTACATAACTATGAAACCAATTCTGCTACATAGTGTGAGCTTGAGGTCAATGAGACCAACCAGTTGGAAAACTATCACTCTGCACAGCAACATACCCATCCGTTTCATGACCCACTGCTGGAGACACAGAGTGAAAACAATTGCCTCAGGTGGCAGATGCTGTGAGATGGCAGCAATTTGTTGAAAGCAAGAGCATTCTGCTCTCTATCTCCTAAATTAGCCTTTACAACAGAGAACACTCCCCAGCATTCAAGGAAGGCTAACTAGTTGTACAGCATATTTTTAAAAGGGGCATTTTATATTTATTGCTATGCTTTTAAAATGATTTTAAATTAAAGATGTTTTTACTGTTTTAAAATTATTGGTGATTTAACATGATAGTTAATTTGTTTTTGGTTTTAGATTTTTTTACCATCTGGTTTTTTGTTGCATCATGTTTTAGCATTGTTGAAAGGGCTCTTGGGTCTCATGGTGGGAGAAAGTCAGGATATAAATTTAATAAATATATTCAACTGCCATTCTGATTGGCTTTTCTATATCCAATGGAAGGAGTCACCATGTTGCTCCTTCTCTGCAAAGTATTTTGGGCTTGTCCTGATGATGGGATAACCCTGTTTTATGTACTTCACAACAAACAACCTGCAGAAATCAAGATATAACTCAGTACGGTAAAAAGGCTGAACTACCAATAGACAAAATTTTAATTTACTGGATATACTCATTTATAAGTCTAAAAATTTTAGTCAAGGAAATTGACCCAAACAACTGAGGTCAACTTATCTATGGGTCAATGTAAGTACTGTACCTTAACTCTTATCAAAAAAAGCAGCCACGCCCTTCTCTGGGTAGAGAAGGAAAAGGCAAGACCCTTTCTATACCAAGAGAACATAAAAGAGGCACTGATCCTCTCCACTCTCTCTGCTGTGGTGCCACTTTCAGACTTTTTGAATGCTTGGATGGAAAATGGTGCTTCCCCTCAATGGAGTGCAGAGAGAATACAGAGGGTCGGTGCTTCTTCTCCCAGGATGGACTAACCTCTTTCACCACTCTACTCAGAGAAGCAATGGTTCTTTAAAAAAAAAAAGAGAGTTAATACTGTATTTAACTTTTATCAGGAAATGATCCATCCCCTTCTCTTAGTAGCAAAAGACCTTTTTGAATGCCTGAGCACGAAAATGGTGGTGGCTGCAGCAGCCAGGACAGTTGGCTCCCTGAGGTGGTACTGATGTTTTCCGCTCTCTGCAGAATGACCTTCAACTTATCCACAGGTCATATCAAAATCCATAATTTTGGCTCAAAAACCTGCCCTTGAGTTCAACTTATACACGAGTATACACAGTAATAGATGATAATAGCAACAACAACAACTCACCTTTTTCCCATTTGGGATTCAAGGTGGCTTACAACAGATTTTTTAAAAAGTTAAAAATTCACAAAATACAAAAATTATAAATGATTAAGCTATCCAAAAAATTAAAACCAGTTAAAGCCACTTAAAATCAGTTAAAATAAAAAAACATTTAATACATGACAGTACAACAGAAATAACAACTAGAAATTCAAGAATATTGTGCAAGACCTGTCTTAACTAAACAATCGGGCTGGTTAAAACAGAAAGATTCTTGCCTATTTGTAGAAAAGGACTAGGGAGGGTATGTGCAGCCACTGAGAAGGCCTCCTCCCATGTTCCCACCATATTTACCTGTGAAAATGGTGGAAAAGAGAGAAGATTCTCTCCAGCAAATCTCTATTCATGTAAAAGTTTGGAGAGAAGAATACAGCCCCTTAAACAACCAGAATCTAATACAATAATACAAACAACAATGTCTTTAATATAAAGTTTGTAGAGCCAAATAAAACTAACAACCCCTTTTTGTATTTTGTGCATTTTGGTTGGCAAATAAAGATACTGCTGTTTAATGGATTTTGGATATAAACAGTCCTGAAATTATTCACTCTTAGAAGTCAGCTTGGTCCAGTAAAGGCAGCCAAACCCATTTCAGCTTCTGATTTACTTGATATTTGCCTATTAGCTGGATAGGTTTCATTTGGCTTTAACAGCATGTGTACATTTAGACATTACAGTCTATCCACCTTCATTACCAACGCAGTCCTACTCTAAGGCACCAAAATTGCCACTCAGACAGGAATGAGACAAAGGAAGAAATGCTGTCGCTGTAATTGCTTTGGTCTACTGTTGTTTTTTGTCAGATGTTTAGACACATGTGAAATGAACTTTTTTCCCCTCCAGTGATTTATGTTACAGGTCCATAAATGTGCCTTCTCTTTAGCTGTCTAACAGTTGCATAAACTGTGACTAATTCATAATTACTGTTTTTAGGTGAGAGATCTGCCACTCCAAATCCAGCTTTGCTTGTACAACAATGTAATGTGAGTAAAGCTCAACAAAACAACCTTGTTTTTTTCACTGGCCCCTCTTTTCATCTTCCCATCAGCTCTCCACCTTTATCACCTTTTGAAATTTCTTGATTTATCCATCATTTGGAATCTGCTACCACAGGATTGTGATGATGACCAGTAAATTTATTTTTTATGACTAGACAAATTAGTCTGTGAATGACTGTTAGCTTTAACTACTCTATGCAAGCACCATGTGTGAGCCACATTTATTTATTTACACACACATACAAAACACATAGTTTAGTGTGACAAATGAGCTCCAAAACAAGCCTCAGTCGGGCATATACTATCATTCCCTTCCCCCAACCCAGCATAGCCACAAGAAAGAATTTGTTTCTAATTCTGATTACCTGTAAGCTATCATTAAGTGCATATAATGTGTGCATATATGTGTATATACATACATTCCTGTATGTATGTGTCCACAGCACTGCACTTAGTACCATCCAGAGATACACCGTTACCTATATTTTTCGCAATTTTTCATCAGTTTTTCATGTTGGCAATGGAATTGAATTAGCATCCCCAAAAGCCTATAAAAGGAACTGAGCAGACATTCCAAATGCACCTTGCTTTACTGTAGAAACAGCTCATTCAAAGGGAAAAAATGGAGGTGATGTAGAATATTATCATCACTTTCACCACCACAACAATGTGTTACTGAGTTCAGACAATGCAGCAAGGGTGCAGCCTTGAGAGGGCTGAGAAGTACAACATGGGGCACCGATGCTGCAAAAATTTCTCACTTCCAGTTTAGGAAATCAGCATTGATCCCAAAAGTCATGTGTTCTTTGGCCCTTCCCACGTTTTCAGGGACTGAAGATCTAAAGAATCTAAAGTTTGCAAAAAACCCCACATACTTTCTTCATCTAATTGTCATGTCATCTAAATTGTATTTTTTATAGCCATAGGCCATCACAATTTGTACCTAAAGGTAGAACATATATGAAAAGCTGACTACATAATTTTGTCTAATTGTGGCAAAAACTGGTTTGAGAAAAACAAGGATATGAAGTCCACGGTTCACAGCATTTCATTTCTGTGATAGTTTATCATTATACCTGAACATGGGCAATAATTTTGTTTTTCTAGAAGAATATACAAAATCTCTTTGAATCAGCTCTTTTGCAATTTAACATTTGGTTTAGTTTCAGGCAGTTGTTCTTATCTTTATTTATACACCACTTTTTTCTCCTGGTTGGGACTCAAAGAAGCTTACAATAATTTAAAATACCATAGTTAAAAATTAAACACTCAAATAGGAATTAAAGCAAATTAAAAGAATGTTGTACCATGTATTATATAAAGTTCAAAGAAGTTACTTTTGGGACTGTATTTCCTAGGATTCGTTAGCCAGAACCCACTCTCTAGTAGCCTTGCTTGCACTGCTGTCGAGAACCTTTCCATTGACCTAATCATATTTTCTTCTACCTTTAACTTATTATACACTATTATAAACAAGAATTGTGGATTCCAAGACTAAATACTTAAGTTACCAGTTCCAAGCCACTCTTGTATAAATTTCCTTCCCTACGTTGAGGAGACACAAAAGTGTGAACTAGGACTTACATGAACACAACCAACAACTATTTTTATTATTTCAACAGCACTTTTCCCCCTACCATTACAAACCTATGGTCAGTGATCAGAGCTGGAAGAATGTATTTAGTGCAAATCAGTTCTAAACGGCTGCATAATTAAGTATTTTCTAAAGTTAGTTTCAAGGACAAAATACCAATTCTACATCCAATGGAAGAATGTGTACATTTAAAAAAAAGAGAGATGACATGGAAAAAAATCTTATATGTTTCGTTACATCCCTATTTGTATGTGATGCAATGCATTATCAAATAATTTGCATATTGAATATATCACATACATTTCTGGTTGACTGGAAGATGAAGACTAAAGTTGTTGTTAGCCTGGTTATGATCCATAAAGTCCCTGCAAGGTTTTAGTCCAGGAAACAGTCTTTCCTGGTATCAGTTTTTCTGTTTCAAGATCCTCAGAAGAGGGCTTCCTCTTGGTCCCATCAAAGAGTTCCCTTCCATGGGAGGCTAGTTTTGCCCCCTTGGTAAACCCTGTCTCGGGGTCTACAACTTTGATATAAAATTAATCTAACCCACCAGAGAGGTCACCCAAAAGTGCACGTAGGCAATAACGGCTGTACAATCGAATGAACCAGATCAGGCCAGTAAAATCCCTAGTCACGTAGCCACAAGAGACCTCATGTTGGGATAACCCATGGTGGACAAAAGGTCCTTAACCTTTAATGAGTCCACTTGAAAGGAGTAAAAATGTTCCCAGAAAGTTGGGCACTGGAAGCAATAAAACCTTATCAAATCCATCTTCAAAAACTCACACTGGAGCCTTAAAGCAGAGGAAGATCCTGTTACTGGGATGACACGTTATTATCTTCCAGTATCAGAGAAATGCCAGGTGTGGAGTTGTTTTTCTTGTCTGTCCCTGTTTGTTTTCCCCGGGAAAGGATTTGCCTTCAAAGTAAACTTTTCCTACAAATAGTCCCTGTTTTTGGGCTAGTTAGGACAGAAAAGCAAGGCAAGGAGAAGGAGTATGACACCTCCCGGTCATAACAACTGACCGGTCCCCCCTCCTGACAGCTGCGCAATCTCCTCAGCGTCTCTTCGCTGAGTTGCTGTTCGATAGTTGCTTCCCGGACCAAGGACTTCAGGAAGAGGTGCAGTATGACCCAAGCTGCAAATCCCTCAACAATCTATCTTATTTCCACTGTTTATTTCTATTAGCCCTTGGATGTGTCTGTGCATGTTTGTGTTAGTGTGAACTATTACTATTCAATAAAGTCATTCATTGGACCTTTTTGTGTGATTTCTGACTGAGCCTGACCCCGTAAACATTGGGTAAAAGATCCTTAATTACCCTGTCCTCTTTGCATTGCTAAAGCAGTGTTCATAGCTAATTTTTCCCTCAAGTGATCATTTTGACAGGTGCTGGGACCACCCCCAAGGGACCCCCAGCAAGCAGGGTAACACTAGGTTGTCCCCCTGCCGTTCTCTTTGCAGCAGGAGGTGAATACCTATTTTCCTAAGCCTTTGGTTTTTAACCATGTGTTGCAGAGAGTCTTTTAGTTGGAGTATGCTCTTTTTTCTCCCCATTATTACTGTATTTTAACTGCTTTTAAAACTGTTTTAAATTAATGTTCTTAATATGTTTGTTTTTTAAAGTTTGTATTATTTTTAAACTATATATTGTTTTAACTTATATTGTGAGCTGCCTTGGGTCCCATATTAGGAGAAACACGGAATTGTAAGCAAGTCAGTAAATAAATATCTCACCATCATGTACTAAGCACAATCACAACATTTTCACACAGTGCTTCAAAGAGGCCACAGTATCAAAAACAGTATGGGACATTTATCTACAGCCAGAAGAGTGATCTGCAACTTGTAGTTTTAAAATCAACACTTGTAACAGGCTTGTGAGTGCCCGCATGTTTTCGTTGTCTTTCTGGCACACATTCCATGATCAACTACTACTACTTCTATTATTAGTAGTAGTAGTAGTATCTTTATTTTTACCCCACTTTTCTCCCAGAGAGCACTCAAAGCAGCTTACAGCCATTAAAAGAAACATAATTAAAAACTGTCATATGCAAAAGTTAAAACAAAGATTAAACTACAATAATAATTAAAACATGTTAAAATACATATATAAACAGCATTAAAATATCAATTAAATAACAATTAAAATGACCAGCACTGATACAAATTACATATAAAATGTCTGCTGGAAGAGGAATGTTTTTAGCTGTTTCCTAAAGGTAGGCTGGGAGGGTGCCAGTTTAACCTCTTAGGGCAGGGAGTTCAAGAGTCTGGGAGCAGCCACTTAGGTTGTAAGTAATCATAAATGTGACTTTTCTACACAGGTACATAGTTTTAAGCTGCAATTCTATATGTGTTAAACAGATAGCAAGCCCATTCTCTTCAATGGTGCTTAAATCTAAGTAGAAATGTATAGAATTTAACTGTTAAGAGTCAATACATATGTAACTGATATTGCATACAAAATAGCTAGACCACGCACAAAGTTAGTAATTTATCTTTTCTTTTTTTCTGAGGCTGAGAAAACAATTCTGACGTACTGCATTAGCAAAATCGCTTGTATGTTGGAACTGCTCCATTTAGTCATCATAACTTCATGTATTTAAAATATGAAATTTTTATAGTGGCCTGTCTTCCATATACTTCTTGCCTTGAATCAAGCTTTCATTTCTTCTCATACTTCAAGAGGAAACTATAAAACAATCAAGTTTTAATATGCTTTTATTTTGCTTCTTTATTGCATTGTAATATCCAAATAAGCACTGTTAGTTGTTTTCTAGGATATCAGATATGTTGGTTGTCTTAAAAGAATTGGAAATCTCACTATTGCTATGGACAAAACATTTTGATTCAAGCCCATTCTGCAATTGCCAATAAGTACGCTTAGAACTACAGCTATGCACATTTATTTGGGTATAAGTACCAGTGAATTCAAAACTAATTGTTCAGAGCTGTAGCCACAGTTTTCTGAACACATAGAAATTGCTCCAGTGTTGAAATAGACTGTTAATTGCCACCAAACTAAACTGTTAATTGCCTCCAAATGTTAAAAATACACGCTGCCCTTTCAGGATCTGTTGAACTTTAAGTCTGCCATCACCACTTTTTTGAAAGAAAAAAATATTTTTGGCTATATACACAAATGTAGTGAAAGCCAGTATATTAATATATGAAGTGTCCTCAAATGCTTTTGCCCAAAGCTCTCTTAAAAGACTGGTATTTTTGCATGTGTGCACTTGTAAATGTGTGCTTTTTTTTTAATGTTCTTACTGCTCACTGCAAGGCTTTTCAAAAGTTGATGTGAATTGGCCAATTGCTGGACTTTTTTTTTTACCTTCCTACAGACTTTAGACTTTAAAAAGAAAAAATAGACTTTTAAAAAAAAGAAAAAAGAAAAGTAGAATAGTTTATGAGTATGGAGCTGAGTTTCAGAACACTTCACATTATCCCCTGAGTTTCAGGAGCTGAACAATATGAATTGTTCCAATCTCAAAATGTTTACTTTAAAAAGTAATTATTCTAAAAGAATTTGAAAGAAGCTGCTACACCGGTCATCTTTACTAGCACTTGTCCAGGAGACAAGCAAGTAGCCAGTAGCTACATAGTCTGGGGTGCGGTAAAAGTCACTTTTTCCCCCACAGGCCAAGCAACACTGCTGTTGTTTAATGGAAAATAACCTGGTTTCTCTGCTGAAAAGCACTCTACTTACATGCCATGTCTACTATGGAATGATCCAAAGCTCTGGGTAAATAGTGCACAACTTGAAGAAGGACACACTGAATTCTGGCCAAAAGAGAAAAATCTCTTGGACTGACTGTACTTCTCAAGTCTGATTCCAACCTCCCTGAATTCCTGCTCCAATGAATCACTTACAAGTCACTCTGGCCTAAGCAATGTCAAACCAGGAAAGGATCTTTCCAATCTTTCACACCTAGAACACAAATTTCAATCACATGACAGAAGTACATCAATTATGGCAAAAAATTTGTCCTCAAATGTTTGCACAATTACTTAGAAGTCAGCATCATTAAACACAGTGGGATGGATGCAGATCTAAACAATACTAAAAACCAACAAGGCTTGAGTTGGTCATGATTAACTAAAGTTCCAAAAATCACCGTGTGCCTGCTCTGAATGCAATTTGTAAAGGGATCTTTGAACAACTGTGCTCTGAACACAGTTAAATATGGGTCCAGCTAAGTAAGAACTTATTTCCGAGAAAGCATTCATTGGATCAGGTTTTTAACTGGACGACTGTGCTATCCATCTTTCCTACAACACATCATGCAGTTACAACTGAGGCAACACTACAGTATAAAACCAGCAATACTTTCCCAGTATTTCTGTTTTAGCACATTTGCTCTATGACCTACTCCAGGGAGGAACTTCCCTGCCACAGCTTCTTCAACTAGAGTTTTAGGACAGCAGTGGAGACTTTCCTATTTTAATAAGCTTTTACATTTGTTGATGTGTCCACCTACTGCTGACAACTCTATTTTTGATTCCCGTTTATATTTTCCTCTTTCTGCTGAGTACTGGACATCCTCAGCCATGACTGGACTATTGATGTGGGGATGAGGGTTCTCCCCAAAGTTTCTGCTGGAGTACTTTCAAAAACCTCAGGATTCACTCAGGTCTGCTGACTCCTCCCTCTTGTCTTGTCCATGTCATCCATCTTTAGACTATGTAAGTGACAAGACTCAAAGAACTGAACTGGAATGAGAATATAGGATTTTATATTTCTCTCCATGCTTACGATGGAAGCTCTTTCCTAGAAACTGTGTTTCTTTGGGGGACAGAAGACGCATAGTAGAATTGCTTAACAAATAATGAGATGTATGTTTCCTAAAAGGGCCTAAATATCCTAAAGACACAAGATCCTATCTGATCTTGGAAGCTAAGCAGGGTCAGCCCTGGTTAGCATTGGATGGGAGGCCACCAATTAATACCAGGTGCTACAGGCTATGTTTCAGAGGAAGGAACTGGCAAAACCACCTCTGAGTATTTCTTGCCTAAGAAAATTATGAAAGTCATGTGGTCACCATGAGCTGGCAGGTGATTTGAAAGCACGCATGCACACGTCCCTTATATCTTAAATCCTGTCTTTCTTTGAATGAGCTCAGCATTTATGATACCAGCCTTTGTACCACCTTTCCATGATTTGTGCCCAAAAAAGTTAATCAGAGAAAATTACTACGGTAATTTATAAATATCCGTAAACAATATAATAAAAACCTGAAGCAACAACCATAATATCAATAATCCAGTGCCAGGGGGCAAAATTGAAAGTAATTTCACCCAGTGCCAAAATTATAATAAAATTGATGCTCAATGAGTTGTCTTGAGGACAAAGGTTCTCCAGAGATCAGTTGCCACCAGTGCCACCTTGGTAGCCACCCTCTAACAGTTCAGTATAGTGACAGGCAGAATGGAGACAAGTGGCAATCTCAGAGAAAGAGCAGGTTTGTATAGAAGACGACAATACTGTGTTGCCTAATTAGTGCACATGCCCCACAGACTACCTTTACAGAAAAAGGGCTGCATTCAGTAATTAGAAAGTAAGTTGTAATAGTCCACCCAGAACAAAAACCAAGAATGCCCACTGACACACTTAACAGTTAAATTGGAACACTGAAAATCATATCCAAACATGTGAAGTAGAAACACTGCAAGAAAAAGAGAGTAGAGATGAGTTTCGGCAGCAGCACTATAAAATTCATCTTCTCCAAAGGAGAAGCATTGCAAACCCACATGACATTTGCATTACTTGTAAATATGATATCAGAACTAAAGTGGAAGCAAATAACCAGTCCTACAAGGCAGCAGTTCTGCTATGTCACGTCATTCCCAGAGAGACCATGAACTCCGAAGCATTTTTTACTTCCAACTCATAACTCTGTATGTGGCTTTAAGTGTTCAGAACTACAGTGTTGCTTCTACACCTTTTAGTCAGGATGTACAAGTGACCTAAAAATTCTGAAGAGTATTTCATTCAAAGACAGAGAGATATTCCCAACTGTTGGGAAGCTATTGCCTAATCATTTGCTTCACAGATAAAAAACATCAGTGCATTATGCCAGCCTATTTGGTATCAACAGAATAACAAAAGGGATGGTTGGCCATCAGGCTGAAACATTGCCCTGGATTTAAAGAAAATGTACCAGGTTTGGATATTACCAGCGAGGAAAGAAAAGCTAATGCTCAGTACTAGTAGAATCATAGAAATGTAGAGTTGGAAGAGACCCCAGGGGCCATCCAGTCCAACCCCCTGCCATGCAGGAACACCCTCAGAGCACTCCCAACAGATGGCCATCCAGCCTCTACTTAAAAACCTCCAAGGAAGGAGACTCCACTACACTCCGAGGCAGCACATTCCACTGCCGGACAGCCCTGACTGTCAGGAAGTTCTTCCTGAGGTTCAGGTGGAATCTCCTTTCCTGCAGCTTGAATACATTGCTCCTTGTCCTGGTCTCTGGAGCAGCAGAGAACAAGCCCTCTCCCTCCTCTACGTGGCATCCCTTCAGATATTTAAACATGGCTATCATGTCCCCTCTTAACCTTCTCTTCTGTAGACTAAACATAAGTCTATCCTCATAGGGCATGGCTTCCAGGCCTCTCACCATTTTGGTCGCCCTCCTCTGGACTTGCTCCAGCTTGTCAATATCCTTCTTGAATTGGGGTGCCCAGAACTGGACACAGTATTCAAGATGGGGTCTAAGAAATTATATAGACTAGAGCCATTTGTTGTGGAAACAGGTAAATTGCAATCAGATTTATGAAAGGAAATAACAAGTTGCAATAAAGTTTGTTATCTTTTTGTTCGTATACCTACAGATTATACAGTTTAAAGACACAAGGTCATACGCAAGCTGGAAGCGACCTCTTTCACCGACAACCGACACCAGCTTTTAAAAAACAAAAAAACCCAAATCTTGTTCAATAAAGAGACATGCCTTTGTCAGCACAGCACACACAGCAAAAGGCCAAAATAAATCCTTAAAAAGAAAGAAAGAAAGAAAGAAAGAAAGAAAGAAAGAAAGAAAGTAAGTAAGTTCTGGACTTGTGGAAAAAATAAGACTGCACCCAGCTACCCAGCCCAGCTGTCCACTCCAACCTCAGTCCAGCATCTGAGCCCCCTCTTGCTTTGGAGGCATGGAAGCGTGGTGGGCCATTTCCACACTGGAGTGTTATAGCGCTATGATTCCACTTGCAACCTCCTATGGAATCCTGGGGTTTGCAGTTTCAGGAGGGGCCGGCCGGCTTGTCAATATCCTTCTTGAACTGGGGTGCCCAGAACTGGACACAGTATTCAAGATGGGGTCTAACCAAAGCAGAGTAGAGCGGTACCAGTACCTCCCTCGATCTAGACACCATACTCTTATTGATGCAGCTCAGAATTGCATTGGCTTTCTTGGCTGCCGCGTCACACTGAAACTGCAAACCCCAGGATTCCATAGGATGTTGCAAGTGGAATCATAGCGCTATAACAGTCCCGTGCGGAAATGGTCGCGATGTAGGTGCCCTCATCTCACTCAGCAGAGCAAAGCCCTACCAACCCTACCCAGGACTTTGCTCCAGATGCCCTCCAGCGACACCTGCCAAACCTCTAGATCCTTGAGCCTTCCCTCCATATCCCACCATCCACCATCCTGGATGAAAAAAAGAAGAAAGGATTGCCTCCCTTTTGCTTACCCTCTCCAGAGTCCAGGCGGAATCCCAGTCTCAGGCTGGTGTTTTGGCTCAGCGGGCTTTCATGCTTCTCTCCCTCAAAGCCTCCCCTCTCGCACCGCCCACCCTTTCAAAAAACAAGCTGGTTCACCGAGAGAGAGAGAGAGAGAGGCAGCCAGGGGAGTCGACAAACAAGTTCCTCAAGTTTTTGTGGTGTTCCCCCCTTCTCTCTCTTTCCTTTACCCCCAAGCAAGGACGCTGAGGCTGCTTCTCAGGAGGTAAAAAGGGCGGGAGGGAGAAGGCAGGGCGCCCGTGGAGAGCTCAGTTGGGAAGGTCTCAGTGTGGACACTCTCTGGAGGAAGAGGAAAAGGTAGGGAGGGGGAGGGGGAGGGGGAGGGGGAGGGCGGGCGCGCGACACACCTCTCCCGCCCTCTGACAAGCCCGAGCCCATCCTCTAACCGGAAGGTGCCCACGTGACCCGCAGGTAAAGGCTCGCGCCCCTCCTAGGCACCTCCCCCTCGCCACGGAGCGGTTGGGCAGGCGCTGACGGGTGAGCGCGGCTCCTGAAGCGGCGCGCGGGCGCCTCGAACTTTTTGGCGGGAGGACAGTTTTGAGGGGGGGAAAAACCCGGCCGGCGAGATTCCCCGGAGCCGTTCGCGCGCGCGGAGATTTGGTGGTTGACTCGAATTCTTCCGCTCTTGGTGGTTAAGAGTTTGTGTTAAACTTCCTGGCTTAACCCGAGTGTTCCGGTGCCGGCGAAGGCTCGTTTCGACTCTCGGGAGTTTTACCTCATGAAAGCGGCCAGGGGAACGTGGGGTGGAACTGAGGTGTTTTACAAGGACTCCGCTAACGCCTTGCGACCCTTCAGGGTTTGATGGCAACCATTTCCACACTACACTTATAGTGCTATTATTCCGCTTTCAACATCCTGTGGAATTGTGGGGTTTATAGTTTACTGAGGCCAAATATGCCCCTCCCTAAACTGCAATTCCCAGGATTCCATAGGACGCTGAAAGTGGAATAATAACATTATAACTGTGTAGTGTGGAAATGGCCACTTCTGTCCCACCTTAACAGCTGCTTTTAAAATATCTCAGGCTACCTCAGGTCCTCCCACTTTCCCCTTTTGTGTTCAACCTACTTCAGTTGCTGCCAACTGAGTGCAAAGTGGAAAAGCAGTTTGCAGTCCCTTCATTCAGCAGGGCGGAGAGGGAAGATTCCGCTTTGCAGAAGGTCGAGGCAAAAGCAAACTGCTGCTGACTCTGCTAGCTTGTCAGTTCTTCCTCTATTAGTAACTTTTGCCAAAGTGACTGAGGTTGCTTGGCCACATGTGTCCCATTTTTCATCTGTGAAATGCTGGTGGGTATGAAATACCCCCTTGGCCATGGAAATCCACTGGAAGACCTTGGGAAGATCACACTCTCTCAGCCTTGGAGGAAGCAATGCAAAACTTTTCTTGTCAAGAAAATCCACCATAAGTCAGAGCTGACTTGAAGTCACATCACAACAATAACGTATAGAACCAGCTCACAGCTTTTCCATCAATTTCCTTCAGTTTCAATTAATCCCTTTCCAGGTGCTAAAATATATTTTTCTATGCCCACCAAAATTTAAAAAAAAAATATAATGAAAGCAGTGTTGTGCACACAAGTGACTCAAACTCATCCCTGACGGGTCATGCTATACTAGTATAACGCAAAACTCCAGCCACCCCTATCTGCCCACGGTTTGATGCAGCTCCAAAACAAAGTTCTGGAATAATTACCCAAAGGCGGGGGGGGGGTCATAAGGAAGTAATGCTACCAGCATTATAGCCACAAAGAAACCATAACAAAGGGCAAATGATGTAGAATACTGTAACTGCTATCTCTTGTTGTTGTTGTGAGCCTTCAAGTTGTTTCTGACTTCTGGTGACCCTAAGGAGTTTTCTGAGGCTGAGAGTATATGACGTACTCAAGGTGGGTGACGTACTCCAGTGGATTTCCATGGCCAAGCGGGGAATCAAACCCTGGTGTCCAGGGTCATATCTCTACAAGCCATAAAAAAGTGTGAGAATGTGAGGCATGAGAGACGCAAGTGGGAAGAGGAGAAGTTGCATTTCTTGGATTCAGTTGAACCAATGCAAACATATGTACTCTTTGCAGTGATGTTATTGAGGATTGTAATAAGGAAGTAAAAAGCAGGCATTGTAAACTGAAAGGGTAAATGGTAAACAGGAAAGACATTCAGCTCAAACACTACTCTGTTGACCATCAAGTCTAAAACTGTGCCAATAAGGAGGAAAAATGGAAGGCATCTGAAGAAACCAGAATGGTTGACTAAAGAAGTCTCAGCTGAGCTAAGTGTTATGAGAAACATGTATAGGAAATGGAAGAAGGGGGAAACCACCAAAGAAGAATTTAAGCAAGTAGCTAGGAGATGTAGGGAGGAGGTCAGAAAGGCTAAAGCACAGAACGAACTTAGACTGGCCAGAGACATTAAAAACAATAAAAAGGGCTTTTTTAAATATGTCCGCAGCAAAAGGAAAAAGAAGGAGACGATAAGGTCTCTGCGCAGAGAAGATGGCGAACTACTCACAGGGGGAAGAGAAAACGCAGAACTACTTAACACCTTCTTTGCCTCAGTTTTTCCCCAGAAGGATACAAGCACTCAACCTGGCGGTTGGGGAGCAGGGGAGGAAGCACAGGAAATGAGGCACATAATAGGTAGAGAGGTGGTACAGGAATACTTGGCCACATTGGATGAATTCAAGTCTCCAGGGCCAGATGAATTGCATCCTAGGATATTAAAAGAGCTGGCAGAGGTCATTTTGGAACCGCTTGCAATAATCTTTGAGAAATCTTGGAGGACAGAAGAAGTTCCAGCAGACTGGAAGAGAGCAAATGTTGTCTCCATCTTCAAGAAGGGAAAAAAAGAGGACACAAATAATTATCGCCCAGTCAGCCTGACATCAGTATCCAGAAAGATCCTGGAGCAGATCACTAAGCAGTCAGTTTCTAATCACTTAGAAAGCAATGCGGTAATCACGAGAAGCCAACATGGATTTCTCAAAAATAAGTCATGCCAGACTAATCTTATCTCTTTTTATGATAGAGTTACTAGCTTGATAGATGAAGGGAATGCTGTGGATGTAGCATACCTCGATTTCAGTAAGGCCTTTGACAAAGTCCCCCATTACATTCTTGCAATGAAGCTAGTAAAATGTGGGCTGGACAGGGCTACTGTTAGTTGGATTTGTAATTGGTTGACTGACCATTCCCAAAGGGTGCTCACCAATGGCTGCTTTTCATCCTGGAGAAAAGTGACTAGTGGGGTGCCACAGGGTTCTGTTCTGGGCCCAGTGCTGTTCAATATCTTCATCAACAACTTGGATGAAGGAATAGAGGGCATGCTCATCAAATTTGCAGATGACACCAAATTGGGAGGGGTTGCTAATACGCCAGAGGACAGGATCAAAATTCAAAATGACCTTGACAGGTTGGAGAGCTGGGCCAAGGCTAACAAAATGAAATTCAACAGAGAGAAGTGTAAGGTCCTACACTTAGGTAGAAAAAATGAAATACAGAAATATAGGATGGGGGACACGTGGCTGGATAGCAGTACGTGTGAAAGGGATCTAGGAGTCTTCATAGACCACAAGCTGAACATGAGTCAGCAGTGTGATGCGGCAGCCAAGAAAGCCAATGCAATTCTTGGCTGCATCAATAGGAGTATGGTGTCTAGATTGAGGGAGGTACTGGTACCACTCTACTCTGCTTTGGTTAGACCCCATCTTGAATACTGTGTCCAGTTCTGGGCACCCCAATTCAAGAAGGATATTGACAAGCTGGAGCAAGTCCAGAGGAGGACGACCAAAATGGTGAGAGGCCTGGAAGCCATGCCCTATGAGGATAGACTTAGAGAGCTGGGTATGTTTAGTCTGCAGAAGAGAAGGTTGAGAGGGCAAATGATAGCCATGTTTAAATATTTGAAGGGATGCCTGTAGAGGAAGGAGAGGGCTTGTTCTCTGCTGCTCCAGAGACCAGGACAAGGAGCAATGTATTCAAGCTGCAGGAAAGGAGATTCCACCTGAACCTCAGGAAGAACTTCCTGACTGTCAGGGCTGTCCGGCAGTGGAATGTGCTGCCTCAGAGTGTAGTGGAGTCTCCTTCCTTGGAGGTTTTTAAGCAGAGGCTTGATGGCCATCTGTTGGGAGTGCTTTGAGGGTGTTCCTGCATGGCAGGGGGTTGGACTGGATGGCCTGTGTGGTCTCTTCCAACTCTACAGTTCTATGATTCTTAGATTTATTCATTGACTCTTTGTCATTTTCCCACACTGTCATTTTGTATCCTACAGATACCTCTAGGAGGGAGGAACTTTATTTCTTTTGCTCTTTGATATGGACCAGGAACATCTGAGTTCAGCTGATCATATATATTAAAGTGCAGAAGTAAATGGCCTTTAATTCTATCCCAAAGTGACAATTGTAAGAATTGTTAAAAGAGAGCTGGCATAGTCTGACTTCTATGCCAGACTGTTAAAAGAAAGCTGGCATAGTCTGACTTCTGTGCCAGACTTCTATGACTGGCATAGAAGTCTCATGCCAGTCATATACCTCCCAACACCCTGAGGCCATTGTTACCGCAGTTTCTAGGCCGGACTTGAGGGATGTTAGATATCATTTTGGTATCAATAATTTGGCCTGCTATACCCCTCTGTTCTCCATGTGCTGTGAGGTTCCTGGACAAGCTCACTCACAGGCACAGCCGCTAATCGCTGTAATATTCCACACAAATACAGGCAGGCCAGAAATAGCCAACCCGCCGCTTCAGGAGACCTCAAGGCAAGTACCGCATTATGTATGCATGCTACTGACAAAGGACTCCCTGCCCTGAGCAGGCAGCTTGACGAGCTGAATACTCATCTGTCAAGCACTCTGCATCTGCATACTGGCTACACTATTGACAATTCGGACTTAATTCAATCATGTAAAATTCTGACCTTTCGGAGGCTTTGTCTCCAGCCCAAAACTCATTGTTTTCCCCCAAGTACAGACTAGCCTGTGGCCACATTTTCCCCTATAAAAACCCCTGACTTTGAGAGCTTTCTTGGATCGCTCCCAACTTCCATCCCGCCTTGCTGCTGCTTTGCTTGGCAAGCCTTCTCCTCAGTCCCATGTACTGAGAATCTTCATATCCATGAACTCCAGTTTCAGACTACCCGGGCTTCAGGACAGGTATAGTATTACTCATACCAAAAACCTTCTCTAAAAATCCCTCTATCCCACTCCAACCTTTTATTCTTATAGTTCTCTGTGTGAGTGTGCTGCATACACTTGTTTGACTGTATTTTAATAAAAACAACAAATTACTATTTTACTTCTGTTTGCTTCTTGACTTGGCCTGACCCCATAGACATTGGGTAAAAAATCTCGCTCCATTGCTCTGCCTCTCGTATTGCTAGCTTGTGCTCTTTTGACTAATTCCCACCTTGTAATTTGGAGCACACTTAGGTGTCCCTCACGGGACCCCCAGAAATCAGGGTAACATCATGTATCCCATTTTTCATTCATGAAATGTTGGGAATTTATGGGAATGGCAGTCAAACAACTTTTAGGGAACCCCAGATTGCCCACTTCTGCTCTAGATGCAAGATGGGAAGCCTGCAAGGAATTATTAATTGTCTTTATTTTCTATAAATTGTCTTTGTTTTCTATATCGTTCTTCATCTTCATTTTCTCAATTCGTTTCCTTCAGGTGATTTTTAAAAGCCATTTATGGATCACAGACCACTGCAAAAATATGATGAAAGTTATGGATTCCCCAGCCTAGACAAATGCATTTAAACAGTTTTGAAACTAACAGGAATTATACTTAAGTGGAGTTTTCAATTTCAGAGACAGCCTCTCTCTGAGGTCCACCCATGGACCTCCTAATGAATCCTTGGGCCATTGTTTAAAAAAAGCTCTTCTAAACAAACTTGCTTGTTCCACTTCCAGACACCCAGCTGCACAAAATATTTTGTAATCATTATCATTTTCTCCTTCCACTACCACCACAATAATATACCCATTTGTTGAAAATATATACATATATGGAATGAGATGCCTATAGTGGGACATGAGAAATGTCACTGGCAATTTCTGCTGGGTATATCTGGCATCATGACTGAATTAAGTTATTTGTTGCTATTGTGTGCCTTCAAGTTGTTTCCAACTTATGGCAACCCTAAGGTGAATCTATCAGGCATTTTCTTGGCAAGATTTGTCCAGAGAAACTACATATGGCCATATAACCCAGGCTGCTGTGCTGAGCATCCTACCTCTTTTGTCCCAGAGAGTGTATCTATACTACACAGATAACACAGTTTGATACCACTTCAGTTGTTCTATGATATGGAATCCTGGGATATGTGGATATGTAATTAGGTGAGGTGAGCCAGTGTGGTTTAGTGGTTTGAGCACTGGACTACGACCCTGGAGACCAGAGTTCGATTCCCTGCTCAGCTGTGGAAACCCAGTGGGTGACCTTGGGAGCATCAAATACTCTCAGCCCCAGAAAACCCCGGTAAGTTCACCTTAGAGTTGCCAGAAGTCAGAAGTTGTTTTCTTTTTTCTTTTCTCATTTCTTTTTTTTTTCTTTAATTACTACCTTATTTGTCCATCCTGTGTGATTATAATGGAAATCAATAGAGATAATTTATAGAAAAAGAAAAAGAAAAAGAAAAAGAAATGACTCGAAGGCACACAACAACAAAGTTAGGTGAGATACTAAGAAATCACTGCTTGAAACATTAAAATGTTGCCACAAAGTAACAAAAAGTCGCTATTGTACTGGAGAAGTGGGAAAGTGAAAGAGTTACTTTTTAAAATTGCAGATAAAACTGTAGATTGCAGTGATAGCTAATGAATATAGCAGGACTTGGAACTTTGCCCTAAACTCTAGCTTTTAACTACACTAGAACAATTGAATGCATTGTTGACTAGGAAATAAACCAGTAGGTAAATCCCATTGGTCTACTCTAATTGAGACTAACAATAGGACTCAGGCTTATAAGTGTTTAACAGTAAGTGTACTGTTTAAAAATTCTTGATGTTATGTGAGCAAACAAGAGCACAGTTGGGGACAGAGAAAGTGAGAAAGAGAGGAGCATTCTGAGAATTATGGGATACAGGACCTGATGCATAGGAGAGCTGTCTGTGTTGTAGCTGGTGATTTGTCAGTACAGTGGCTCCTCCACTTTTGGGAGGGTTTAGGGTGCAGAACCCTCATGAAAGTGGAAAAACTACAGACAACTCTCCCTCCCTCTGGCCTTTCCTTGTGGGGCTCCCTCCTTTTCTATGCAAAATGGAAGGAAATAAGGAGGTGGGGGAGGCTCCTGTAAGCTTTCCCACTTTCCTTTCCATTTTGCCTCAGTTCAAGTTCTCTGCACAATTCCTGGGAATGCCTGGGAATGGGAGGAGGAGAATAGGGGGGAAGGCATGCATGCTTGCAAATAATCAAATTTGCAAAGGTCAAACCCACAAATGTGGAGGGAGGACTGCATAGCAAATATCAGAGAAATATTATGAGCCTTCCTTACCTTTTCCTTCAAAAAGATCCATACCCTCCAACATTTCACAGATTAAAACTGTGGAACATGGGTGGCCAAGCAACATCAGAGTGTGGTCACAGTTGGAAAAGTTATTAATGGAAAAGAACAGGCAAGCTAAAAGAGGCTTGCAGCAATTTGTTTTGGCCTGAGTCTATTGGAAAGAGTGAGATTCTGCTGCCTCCTGACCAATTCCCTGCTCCATTAATTGAGACCAGTTCCCTGCTATATTAATTGAGTGCAAACTGCTACTGCACTTTGAACTCAGTTTGCAACAGTTGAAGTAAGTTGAGGAGAAAGTGAGAAAATGGGAGAAGGAGAGAAAAACTAAGGCAATTTAAAAGCAGCCAAAAAAATGGGATGACAGAAGATTAATCAGAACTGTCCCTACCAAATCAAGACAGTGGGAGGGTAAGGAGGAACCAAACTCTTTGATAAGCCCTGCTCTTGAGATGTCTTACCACTTGCAGGAGCTTTGCAGAAAATGTTGCTATAGATAACACTAGCAATAACAATAGCAATCTGTGTCAATATTCTAATTATGGCAAACCTGTGAAACAAGTGTCATTCTGACTGTTCAGAACTTCTTTTTAAAAAATACAGTAATCAGAAATATTATCTGAGCTAAAAAATAAAATCCAATTTTAAAAATCTGACTTTGAAACCTAAAGACCAGATGGCATATTTCAGTTTTGACTACCCACCAGAAACACTGTTTTAAAGCTATTTTAAAGAATGCTTTTATATATTCAAGGGGCTGAAATTAGTAAACATCTCTCTTTTAAAAAATAGCTCTTTCTGTTAGTTGAAGTCTGAAACATTTGGAGAACTGTAGGGTGAAAAACATTGAGGAGTGCCAATGGTATACCTCCTGTCTCCAAAGATTTGTTTATTTGTTAAACATACTTCTGAAGACTCAGCACTTTTCACAAATGTTATTCCCAAAGTATTGCTAAATTTATCAGAAATTTGTTTTTTCAGGAATAAGAGCCTTGACAAGGTAGATTTGTGTCTAGAAAGGTAAGAAAAGTAGACACACATGTCTAGACAGGTGTGATAAATAGATATTTGATGGGTTTTTTTAAAACCCCACTGTTCTAGGCCAGTGATTTTTTAAAATATCATTTAGAAAGGAGAAAGAAGTAATTCCTTCTAGGTTTCAGTCCACATGTAATTACTCTTTAGAACTGCATGCATTTTTGATGAAGTCACTGGTCCAGCTTAGTTATAGACAGGGAAATGAACCTGCTTAAAACACATTCCCAAAGCAGAAACAACTTTGTTGAAAAAGATGTGGGAGGGAGAGTATTTTGTTCTACTGCTCTCCACTCTTTTTGTAATTTAAGGACCATCCCTACTGTTAGGCAGGCAACAGATCTTTAAAGGCAGAAAATGGAAGTCTCCTTCTCCTTCTATTTTTCCTTGTAGATGTCTTGTGGGATTTTCTTATCTCATAAAATAATGTGATTGGCCTTGAGTACTTTGCATCTTGACTATAATGAGGGTGCTATTTACTGCTCTATTTCAGACAGTGAAATATATCATAGAATCATAGAATTGGAAAGAGACTCAAAGGTCATCAAGTCCAATCCCGCTGCTCAGTTCAGGGACTCCAGGTTGAGCATAACCAGGAGGTAGCTGTCCAGGCTCTTTCTGAGGATATGCAGAGAAGGGGACCCCACTCTTACCGTCAAGAAGTTCAGTCTAATGTTCCCTCTTGTAACTTAAAACCTTTAGACCTGATCCTCCCTATGGGGCAGCAGAAAACAAACCCGCACCTTTTCCTCTGTGATAGCACTTTACATAATTAAAGAATACAATCATATCACCCTCTTGGTCTTCTCTTCACCGGGATAGCTTTGACACCTATGCAGGCATAGTCAGAAGAAAGTTCCAATGAATACAGCAGGACATATTGCTGAATAAGACTGCACTGTTCACCCACATCCAAAATGGCACTGTTCTTCTTTCTGTTTTCCAGAACTTTTATGGAGAGGTTTTTGATAAACATGTTGACACACCCTGTCACACTACACTTTTATAGCCCTATCATTCCACTTTAACTGCTATGGCAACATTGTAAGGAATCCTAGGATTTGCAGTCCTAGGATTGCGGACATTTAGAATTCTCAGTCAGAGAGCTCTTGGCCTCACTGAACTACAAAGCCCAGAATTCCACAGAATGTTGCTACAGTAGTTAAAGTGGCTTATAGCACTGTAACAGTCAGTGGCGGAGCTTGGAGTGTCTGGAGGGGGCTGGGCTATGATGGGAGAGGTGTGGCCAGGGCACTTAGGGGCATGGCTACAGGCTGGGATTGTCATGAACTGAATTCACATACACAAATAGACCAGCCCTTAAGCACTATTTATTAGGAGCGTGATACATCATACAGGACTTCAGTGAGTGAACTGGAGGCAATTAGCGAGATTCAAGACATAAAATACAAAGAGTACATCTTCCTGCCTGCAAGAGACCTTGAAGTCTTGGTGCAGCCTGGCTACGCTTATCAGTGCATTCCTAGCTTTTGTTTATCTAATGGTCTCTGGTTCTCATACCTTGTTACAAGCAAGCTACTACTTAACTCCTACTACTTATCCCATTACTAAAATATGGAGGGCTACCCAACAGGGATGCCCCAAAAACATTGCTGCCAAGGGCAAATCACACACCCCACCCCCACATCCTTACAACAGTGTAGTGTAATTAGAGCTCACACATATAGACACAACCTATTATCGTTTGCTTTTTCTATCTCTTAGAGCTTTATCACACCATGGTATTATACTGTCATAGCAATGCATTAGTCCTGCTTTTGCCTCAGCCTTATTGCATAACATGGTTGCTTTCCAGGTGCTATTGTGTTGCATCGCATTGCAGAGTAGTTGAAAATGTGTTTATTTTTCACAATGGAAATAATCCGTTAATGACCCCCCCCATGCCACAATTTAGTAACCAGTTCAATGCAGATATCTCATTGCACTTTCTTCTGTTATGATGTTGTAGTTTTGTGATGTGATTATAACTACGGACCTATCATAGAAGTGAGGGGTTGAGTATGGGAGTCTGCAATAACACCTTAATCCGGATGAACAAACAGTGTAATTGCGGCTATTAAAGTGCACATATGGAAAGGGTGCAATAGAGTCAACAGTCAGCTACCTTCATGTGAATGGCTGGAGCAGAATTCAAAATGTGATGTAAAGAAGCAGTATGATGTGGCTCTTAGTCTCAGCTTCATTCCAGGGGGGTAGCTAAAAACAAACAATGAGTTGTTGTCAAACTATTTGTAATTTATGGTCATACTAAATCCCCCTGGCCCACAGTCTGTTATTCTCCCTGCCAAAAGTAGAACATTCTCATTTAGGAATGTCATCAAATATTCCAATCTGTGAGGAACCAAGTAGGATAACTGAATAACTGGAAGAATATTCATTCTCAACCAACAAGAAAATAAACCAAGTTCTCGGTAGATCAATTAGTGGAAGTTTCAGGATTACAATACTTAACTATAAATAAGGCTGTAAATTCTTCTTGGTATCGTCTGTTTCTAAAAATCCTCCAAGCTCTGAAAAGTTCTTTCTGCTCGGCGGGAGCTTCTCTGTGATATCTATTGAAAGCAAAATGATTGTTTTGCTAGCTATAAACATATTTGTAACATGTGCTATTAAATCATGAAGTGTGTGATGTTGTTGAACAATGTGTAGCACCGTTCAGGTGAAGCTGAGAAGGAGGAGGAAATGGTATTAATGAGCATATTGGCTGGAGGAGGGAGGCTGAAGCATATTCTACCAAATTTTGTGGTAATTCCTGTGGCTACCAGCTAGTTTCAGGTCCAAGTCACAGTCCTGAGGTTAGTCTTTAAAACTCTTGATGGTCTAAGACAGTGCCCTGGACCATCATAATCTCTGCCCTTTGTGCAAGCAAACTGTGTTGAACTTCTAATTCAACACAGTTCCCAATTTTATCTGATTCAGCACAGCTTGCACTTCTTCTTCAAACCATGGTTGAATACCTTGGCTTGTTCCAAAGCTGGTGACCATAGTTCTCCAGTTGGTAGTTTCTTGATCTTAAAACTTAATATGTAAAGGGAACACCCAAGATGTTGCATGTATAGGGGGAAGTCTTGTCCGTATCGAAGCAATGCTGTGTGTAGTTGGAAAGATGTAAGAGATCTTTCAAAAACCTCTGCATCGTTTTCTTTTTAAACTGAAATAGCTTAGATGGTTTGGGGGATCAGATAGAGTCTCAGCACTGTTAGGGGGGCAATTTAACTTTTCTCCATCATAGCTTTTCCAACGTATGGTTTACTAGCCCACTGTCACCTACTGTTTGCCCAGCAGATGAAAACAAACATATCCTTAGTGTTCTTTGCCTCCTCTTGCCACATCCCACAAATATCTTACCCCATGGTCTATTTCTTTCAATCATTTTAAAGTTTAAAGAACAACTTTTTGTTACATGCCACTAATGTATTTTATAAAATATTTATTTAAACCACTTTGAACATTGGGGGTTGGAAGCATTAGGGATTTTTAAAATGTTTATTTAGAGTATTTATACCCCACCTTTCAGCCAAAAAGTCTCCCAGAGTGGCTTACAAATCATTAGACAGTTTCTTGTCCTCGGGGATGGCAGTGGGAGATTAAATCCAGCAGATCTCAGCTGCTCTTCTCTCTCTCAGAGGCCAGAGCAATGGCAGTTGGAATATGGAGGGAAAGGAATATGAGGTAAATAAAACCAAGGCTGAAATTAGAATTTTAAAATACTGAGCCCAAAAAAAGAAACAAAATTTTCTACACATGAAGATCAATTATCTCCTCTGAATGTAGAAGAAGGGACACTAACTTGTATATAACTCAATGCCACATCAGTAATGTCCAAAGACTGAAGAAGCTGGAAAGTATATACCACAAATCTGTCATCATAGGTGCCTCCAAGTATAAAGTACTGGGCACAGAAATTTGTGACCTTGGCTTTCCCTGAGAAGGCAGAAGAAGGCAAAGGCAAACTGCCTCTGAACACATCTTGCCAAGAAAACACTGGGGCAGGTTTGCTTAGGGTCTCCATAACCTGGAAATGACTTGAAGGCACATAAATTGTTGTTGTTCTTGTTGCTGTCTACTATTATCACTATTAGAATAAATTATTCAAAATAAACAGAAATCTGCATAATTTGTGTACATTTCCAATTTTAGCTTGCCTTCAGGGCAGATTTTTTTTTCTCCTTGCACAAAAATTGGATTTTTAAGTGCACTGCACAATGCATATTATAGGAAAGTGGAATGTGAGCAACATGAATCCAGGGAAGCTAGACAAAGTAAAACAAGAAATATACATAAATTTTGCAGTCCTTGGAGTGAGTGGGCTAAAGTGGACAGGAATGAGACATTTTTTAATCAAATAGCTACACATGAATCAAAAATATAAGAACTGGGTTGGTATTAATAGTGAGAAGAGATGTAGCAAAAGCAGTCAGGGTATATAATGCAAAGTCTGACCAAAAAATACCAATAAGAGTCAGGAAAAACTGATCAATATAACTGTAATTTAAGTTTATCGGGGTTTTTTGGTTTTTTTTAATAATTTTTTTGAATTTCACAAATAAAACGTACATTTATGATTGTAATTTCACATGAATTATTTTTTGATCTTCCACACTGATCTAGATTTCATTTTCTGTACTTCTTTTACCTGTTACATTTATGTACCACAATACAATGTTAATCTTACATGATAGTTCATACATTTCCCTCTTCACATTCCAGCTCCATGGTATTTTACTGTCGCGCCTTCATATATTATCATAACCATGAATTAGACATTTCCATTTGGCAATTCCCAGCAATTACCCATTACAATTTGCCATTCTGCTTTTATCTCCTCATCCAATTTCCCCTTTAATCTCTGAGAGACTATGTCTGCATTTCTGCTTTCAATAAATGTTCCCCACCATTGTTCCATTGTGGGTATTTGCTGAGTTTTCAAAAATTTAGCATATTCTATTCGAGCTGTTGTTATCATATACAGTATTATTCTCCAGTGTTTCCTTATATCAGTACCCTCAAATACATTTGTCATATTTAACAAACACAATTCTGGTATTTTAGCAAATTGAACCTTCAATACCTCACACATCTTTTTATGTATTTCACTCCAATATTTCTTTGCCTTGGGACATGTCCGCCACATATGAAATATTGTTCCGACCTCTTTCTAACATTTCCAACACAATCTGGTACCTGTATTATAAATCTTTTTTAATTTATCTGTGAAACAACTTAAAATAGTTCTCTTTTAGGTTCTGAGCCATTGTAAATTTTTGTGTCCTTTTCCAGCTCTGCTGCCAAGCCTCTAATTGAATTGAATGTCCAATATTCTGAGCCCACAAGATCATAGCTGACTTAACCATTTTCTCTTGCCTTCCCTGTAGTAAAACTTCTTGATATATATGGGCTAGTAAATGAGGTGGATTATCAAACAGCCATTTGATTACTCCTGTTTTCTCTTTGAATTCTATTCCGTATGTTTTTAAGTCCATCTGAAATCTTTCAGTTAACTGTCTATAGGGAAACCAGCTTAATGATATTCCTTCCTGTTCAAGTTTTTCTCTTGATTTGATCTTAAACTCATTTGGCGTGGATTTCTCTAATATATCCTCATATCGCAGCCATCTCTCTATTTCAGTCCATCTTCCAAAGAAAGCTTCCTGAGGGGATACCCACATGGGAAGCTTTCTCTGCATCTACGAATATCATGGCCATTTTCCTTTCATTATGCTTTTCATAATATTCAATTATATTTAAGACTGTTCTGATATTATTTCTCAAGAGTCTTTTCGGTAGAAAACCATTCTGGTCTTCATCAATAAGCTCAGACAGAACCTTTTTAAGTCTTGTTGCCAGGATTGAAGCAAAAATCTTATAATTCATATTCAAAAGTGAAATTGGTCTATAATTTTTTATGTCAGTTAAGTCTCTGCCTTCTTTCGGAATCAGCACCACATTTGCCTCTCTCCAAGTGTCTGGTACTCCTTCCTTTATTATCTCATTTATTGTACTTTGCAGTGGAATTGAGATCTTATGTTCCATAATCTCGTAGTATTTTGCAGTAAATCTGTCTGGTCCTGGAGATTTATCATTCTTCAAGTTCCTGATTGCTTCCACAACTTCCATCATTGAAATAGATTTATTCAAAATCGCTCTTTAGTCCTCAGTAAATCTCATTTTATTTGTTCTCTCCAAGTATTCTTCCAATTCATGCTGCTTTTTCAATTTTGAGATCTTACTCATCAGTTTTTCATAATATTTGTAGAATGCCTGTTTTATTCCTTCTTGTTTTAATCTCTGATATAATAATTTATATTATAATTTTAATCTCTGATATAATATTCCTGGTCCATCTTCTATGCAGCAAATTAGATAAAAGCTGAAGGTTTGTTTGCATATTCAAAGTAATTATATCTTATTCTTCGTATTTGCTGTTGTATTTCATTCAAATTAAGTTGATTTAATTCAGCTTGATAAGCTTTCATCTGTAGTCTTATCTTTTTCTCCGACAGATCCTGCCTCATCTTTTTCTCCACTTCCTTCATCTTTGTCAAAATTTGCTGCTCAGCATATCTTCTTTCTTTTCTAATCTCCGCAGACCATCTGATAAAGTTACCACGCATCATGGCTTTACCCGCATCCCATATAGTTTTCATCGGCAATTCAGGTGTCATATTTTCACTAAAATAGTTAATTATCTCCTTTTTTGCTTCTATTATGTACTTCTCTTTGTTCAAAACCTCATCATTCATTCTCCATGTTCTTTCTCTGTCCTTAACATTCATCTTTAATAGTAGTGGTTATGGCCTGAACACAAGTTTGGGAGAATATCTGTGTCTGTAGTCTTCAGCAGTAGTTGTTTAGATACCAACATCATATCAATTCTGGACATTGACTTATTCCGTCAGAATAAAACGTATGCCCATCCAGTTAAGTTAAGTTTATGTTTTAACTATAACTATAGAGCTGGAAGAGGAAGAAATTGAAAGAGTCTATGCTGAAGTCCAGGAGGAAATTGATCATACACCAGAACAGGACATGTTGATAATTACAAGTGACTGGAACACAAAAATAGGAAACAGAGCAGAACCAAATACTGTAGAAAAATTTGACTAGGATCAAGAAATGAACCAAGAGAGTGACTGAATTTTGTGAGGCCAGCAGTTTGTTCATTGCATACACATACTTCAGACAATCAAAAAGACTAATATATACATGGACATCAATATAGAAATCAAATAGACTACATGATCAGAAGAACAAGATGAAGAAACTCCATTCTCTCTGCAAAAACAAGACAAGGACCAAATTGTGGCAGAGACCATGAACTGCTCATATCAAAAATTACACCAAATTAATTATTGTGCCAAAATACAACTTGAAGAATATCCCTGTAGAATTTAAAGATAATGTAGAAATAGATCTGCATATTGTCTAATTCATTAGGAACCAGAAGAACGTTCAACATTGTCAAGAAAGAATGCAAAAAGACACTGTCTGTAGCCAAAAAGAAAGAGAAATCTCAATGAATGACAGATGAAACTCTTCAAGCATTTAAGGACAGAAGAGAAGCAAAAATAAAGGATGACAAAAATAGGACCAGAAAGCTGGGTGCAACTTTCAACAATTTGTGTGCAGGAACAAAGAGAACTACTATAATAACCAATGTAGAGAAATAGAAGACCAAACAAAACAGGTAGAACAAGAGACTGCTTCCACACGATCTGAGAAGGCAAATGAAAATTTAAACCAAAAGTGGGGATGCGCTGTGGCTAGCTGGAGAACACACTGCATGGTCAAGAAGAAATTAAAAGACTATGGAAACAAAATACTGAAGATCTCTATAAAAGTGATGAAAGATTCATTCAAGGAAGTACCATTTGAAGAAGAATCTACAGTTTTAGAAAGCGAAGTGGAAGCTGCATTCAAAGCTCCTGGGAAAAATAAATCACCAGGAACAGATGGCATACCAATAGGACTGTTTCAAGCACAAGACAGAATCCATTCAGATTCTAACTAAAACTGGTCAACAAATATAGAAAACAAAGGAATAACCCACAAATTAGAAAAACTCGATAATCATATATGGAGTGAGAAATGCCGGCTGTCCAAGCTGAGCTCAGGAAAGGAAGAGGTACCAGGGATCATATTGCAAATGTACGTTGGATAATGGAGTGCACAAAAGAATTTCAGAAGAATATCTGCCTACCTTTTATAGATTATAACAAACCATTTTATTGTGTAAATTATTAAAAACTATAGATCACTGTAAAAGAGTGTGTCACAACATTTATGTCCTGATACATAACCTGTGCTTAGGGCACGAGGCTACCATCAGGATGGAATGCAGAGAAATGGAATGGTTTCCAACTGGCAAGAGAATCAGGCATGGCTACATTTCATCATGCTGTCTGTTTAACTTATATGCAGAACATATCATACGTGAAGCTGGATTAGACTCAGAAGAAGGAGGTGTGAAAACTGAAGGAAGGAACATCAACAATTTAAAATATGTAGATGACACCATGCTACTAGCAAAAAAATAGCAGAGACTTGGAATGATTTCAACTCATTTGAAATGTCATGCTGGAGGAGAGTTCTGCCGATCCAACAGACTCTCCAAAAGAAAAATAAATAGATCCTAGAGGAAATCAAGCCTGAACTGTCTCTAGAAGCCAAGATGACTAAGCTGAGACTGTTGTATTGCAGACATATCATGAGAAGACATGGTCCACTAGAAAAGAAAATAATGCTTGGTAAGGTAGAAGGCAGAGAACAGTCATGTAGGGACAGGGGGGCAATGAAGTAGTGTGCCCCTGGCGGCAATTTTTGGGAGGTGCCGCAGCTCCTTGTTTGTCCTCCATCATGTGCCATAGCCCTGCCCCACACACCATAGCCCTGCCCCCATGCACTATAGCTCTTCCTCCGCGTGTCGTAGCCCCCCATCTGTCCCCTTCCACATGCTCCAAACTCAGCCACTGGCAGAGAACCGTTGTGGTGTAGTGGTTTGAGCAGTGGACTATGACCAAGGTTCAGTTCCTCACTCAGCCATGGAAACCCACTGGGTGCCATTCTCTCAGCCCCATAAAACCCTGTTATAGGTTAACCTTAGGGTTGCCATAAGACGTAAATGACTTGGAGGCAGACAACAACAACAGCAGCAGCAAGGTAGAAGGAAGTAGGAAAAGAGGAAGGCAACATTACAGGTGGAAAGACTCAAGGAACCCACAGCTCTGAATCTACAAGACCTGAGAGCAGGATTGTTGGTTGCAGGATGACTTTCAGATCTCTCATCCAGAGGGTCACCATAAGTTCAAGACAACCTGACAGCACTTAACAACAATAATATACATCCTTAATTCTGAATACCTAGGGCAGGGGTGGGAATTATGCAGTCTTCCAGATGTTGCTATATTGCAGCTCTGAGTATGGCTTACCATTGGCTGTACTGGCAAGGGAGTTGCAACTCAACAGGCCACCTCAACTTGGGGCATGATCTGCCCAGAGTTTAGCACTTCAAAGAGCCATTCATCCCACTGAGGGAGAGTTAGGCACATATTTAATTCTCCCATTGAAGTTGCTGGATTCTGGGGTCATAGCAGGTCTCTTTCAACTGTGTCATTCTATGTTTTCCCTCGCCAGCTCTGTCTTATTCTTCAGCCAGTCTGCTCACTTTTATTTGCAAAGAACATGGGTTTGCCAAGTGTTCCATAAATTCCATCCAACTCCATACTCATTCCAGTTTCCATAATGAAGATTTTACATAAGGAAGGCATAACACACCGTCTCTGGATATCTTCAGACTTGTTAAAAATGTAAACAGGCCAAAATCTTGTGAGCCAGATGGGTATATAATCTGAAATAACAAAGAATGTCTTATCCTTTGGTGAAATGGCTCCAGCTCCCATTTTGATGTCCTTGTTTTTCTACTGCATGCAAAAGATTTTTGCTCTAGGTGGGGTTGTCTAATCGCTTTTTATCTGTGGAAAGTGCAGTTCAGAGCCATAAAGAAGCAAAGGTCACTCCTTATATGCTCTTATTCATGCCCTGAATAGTCTGAATACTTTGCTGAAGGGGAAGGGCAAACCCATTCTCAAACTAAGGTAACTGTAAGAATAGGAAACCACAGCTTCTTATAGATAAATGCACAGGTGCACACACACACACACACACATGCACACATGTGCACATAAAAAAAGAGATTTGCATTGTACAGGAAGTTAGCCCTTAATAATACAAATAACTAGAGGTGGGTTGAAAATTCACTCCAAGGTTAAAAAGGTTATTTTTAGTTCCCAGAATGCTGGCTGGGGATACTGACAGTTGTAGCCCAAAAAGTAACTTTTACAGGCTCTCAAAAAGTTCAAGGGGGAAGGGAAGGAGAAGTTGGGGTGAACTTCTTATACATCTTGAATGTATTATAAAATTTTGAGAAGAGCACAACATTTCAACTAAAAACACCAGCAGTGATGGGTAATTTCCATTTTTTTTTCCTATTAAGAAAAACTCTTTGTTGTTGTTTTTGCAACCAAAGGTGCAGACCAAATGGTGCCCTCCTGTCAGCTATGCTCTTCAATGGTACCTCTTCTGAACAGCGCTATGACATGATGTAGTATTGTAATCTAACAATGCATTATTCTAGGTGTGCCATTGGGGAAAAACATGTGGCAGTCAAGGAAACAGACATGTCCCTCCCCCATAAAGCAGCTGTAACAATACTAAATTATGACTTAGCACCACTTATAGGGGGCAGCTGTGGAAAAGACAGTGCAGCTGTCTGGATGATTACTGGTTCTGCAGCTTCAAAGTTTCAGAAGGAGGAAAGAAAAAGGCCTGCTGACACTTTTCAATTAAAGTTTTACTCCGTTATGAACATATTACAATCCCCCCATATTCTTTGAAAATTGCAGCAGTATTGATACAGGCATGGTTCTCCATCCTTCTTTAGACTGAAGGATTGAAGGTCTTTTGCCATCTGTGAGCTACTCTGGATCTGTCTACCCTCCCTTTTATCATCTTCTGGCCACCAAGGCATCCAACTTATTACCACAATAAAATCCAGACAGGGAGAGTTCACATCAACACTCCACTTAAGTGTTCTTAAGTATTGGAATCTCAGAATATTTTTATGGAAGAATGAGCATGCTCTCTGTTAATCTTTTATACTTATAGATATGCAAACCGGTATTCTCTTTGGAAAGAAACAAAGACATGTTATTAGGCTTGAAATTTGGGGCTCTACAATTTGCTATAGAATTGATGTATTAATTGGCATTTTAGACAATTGTAGCTTATCAAATGACCTTTGCCATTCACTTGTTTATTATGCGTAGCTCCTGTTTATAGTTAACATGTACCCAAACAGAATTCTGTATTGTGTCACTGATGTCTTTGGAAATGATGAAGTGGGAATTTCACTGTACAATTTCACTTTTCACTGTACAAGCGGTGACTCTGCTGATGCATGATCTTTTTCTGATGCAAGCATAAAAAATGATATAAGAAGGGAAGCATAGATGAATAAACCATCCTTCTGGGGTCATCACTTTTGGTGATTACTGAAGGAATCCTTCGATCAAAGTATTTGTGCGTGTATGGTCTATCTCTCTCTTATCTACCTTCCTACCTTGTGTTTGGGGGTTCATGTCAGCTCCACGTTCCACTGGGGATACGGTGGAGATGTGATTAATTTATCCACCCTAATAATGTCAGTGTTAGGCACATTGCTTTCACTACATTACATTGCAGATTCTCTGTCTTACCAGCATGATCTGTCTCCATCATCATGTCTGGATTATTAGCACAGCTGTTATGGACAGCATCCTCCTGCACTGGAGTCTGACCACTACCTCCTCTCAGCTTCTTTTATATATTTCCTAGCCTATCAGCTGACATATCTGGTTCAATGAGAGAAATAAAACCGCCTCGTCCTCATTTATTTAAACACCCTTTCCTCCTCCAATCAGCTTCTTGGAGGTGACATAACTTACCAGATACACTTAACTGCCGTCACATTACAGCAGCCAGCTAACTGCATCAGTTCTTGCCCCCAGCGCAGGACCTGCTTTGAATTTCTATCAGTTATGACTTTGTTTATGCTACTAGCCAAATGCTGACGTGTTTGTGTTCTGTCTGGAACTAAGCTGTCTCTAGGCTTTTGGTAACATACAGACATTCTACAATATCCAAGGCTTTCTACTTTTTATTTTATATACCTCATGAACCCATTATTTATATTTCCTGGGGCTTAAATTTTACAGACTTTAACCCAAATGAGCACTCAGCCTGTAAGAATATACCTCCCTTTTTTTATCTTGCAAATAAATGGGCCTACAAAACTGGGAAGGCATTTAGAGAACAGCACTATTAACTGACTTGTCTCGCTACCATTATCATCACACGAGAAAACTGTTTTTCCCTTTTTTTTTAAGTGCAAACATGACTTTTCCAAGCTCTGGACCAACAGCTGAAATGCATAGTCATATAATTTGTACTGAATACAGCTCTATATATATTCCTTGACTACCTAGTGGCTTCCCGGAGTCGTAAATCCATTCCGGATTTTAGTCAGAATTTTAAAGTCACTATCTAAGGTGCTAAACTTTTCCACTAACATGGGAGCCACCTATTGCTTATATTCCCCTAGCTTACTCACATAAACATGTTTGTACAGAACACAGCAGAAGCATTCGATGTACACTTCTTTTTGTTGTCTGTTATGTAGATGCTATATTTGCCATCCACTAACTGTCCCATCCAACATATCATAAATTATGTCCAACCGGGTTCAAAATGATGTTCAAGTAAGTATTCTTTGGACAACAGCACCAATTTTGTAAAATAAATATAAAAAACAAATTTCCGTTCAGCTATATTAAGGGCTTTCAATGAGCTTTGATTATTTTTTTTTCCAGGATATTGCCTGATTTCTGTTTCTATCTTTTCTTTAGCACATCACTGACTTGCAACTGATGAAATCTGTATGATATCTGTAGAGAACACCTAGTCCTTTGCCAGGTTTTCAAAATCACAATAAGAGGCAGTCACAATTTATGACATCCAAGAAGGAGCTGTTAACAAGCTTGTGTCCTACCTAAATGCCAAATGAAAGCATTGATTTCAGTTCACTTAGTTGTATGTTTCTTTGTAAAACTAACATATTGACCACATTCATAAATTACACAATGCGGAACATCAGATCAGGAGGGGCAGCTAACACCCAGAGGACAGGATCAGAATTCAAAATGATCTTAACAGATTAGAATGCTGGGACAAAACTAACAAAATGAATTTCAAAAGGTAGGTGTATAAAGTACTATACTTGGACAGAAAAAATGAAATGCACAGATATAAGCTGGGTGACATTTGGCTTGACCACAGAACGTGTGAAAAGGATCTAGAAGTTTTATTAGACCACAAGCTGAATATGAGTCAGCAGTGTGATGTGGGAGCTAAAACACACACACACACACACACACACACAATCTGATTCTGGATTGCACCAGTAGTACAATGTCTAAGTCAAGGGAAGTGATAGTACCATTCTACTCTCCTTTGGTCAGACCTCATCTGGAATATTGTGTCCAATTCTGGGCACCACACCTCAGGAAGGATATTGACAAACTGGAACATGTCCAGAGGAAGGTGACTAAAATGGTAGAAAATCTGGAAACCATGACCTATGAGGAGTGGTTTAGGGACCTGGGTATGTTTAGCCTTGAGAAGAGATGGTTAAGAGGCCACATGATAGCTATGTTTAAATATTTAAAGGGATTTCATATGGAGGACGGAGCAGACCTGTTTTCTACTGCTCCAGAGACTAGGATAGAGAGCAATGGCTTCAAACTTCATGAAACGAGCTTCCATCAAAACATTAGGAAGAACTTCCTGAAGCAGGAACAGTTTGACAGTGGAATATGTTGCCTCCAAGCATGATGAAGTCTCCTTCTTTGGGGTTTTTAAACAGAGGTTGGATGTCCATCTGTCAGGAATGTTTTGATGGCATGGTCCTGCATGGCAGAGGGTTGGATTTGATGGCCCTTGTGGTCTCTTACAACTCTATGATTCCAGGATACATTTCTGTCTTTATGAGGGGCTTACATCCAAAAAGATGAGATTTTTTGGCCTCTTATTGAATCTGCATAAAAAGAAACGCTTTCCAGCCCTCAAATAGGGGACACCCCTTATAATAAGGGACACGTGGCAACCCTATTTGTAATTCACCAGCCACGTAACTCTGCACCCCTACCTCAGCCGCAAGCTTAGATGTAGAACATAATTAATTTTTATGGTAACTCTCATGGGGAAGGGGGAAGAGTTGTGGCCTCTGGACCACTTAACACCATGGAAGCCATGGGAAGCCCACCAACTTTTCCTGAGCCCCTTTTGATGAAAACTCAGGTGCAAAAAATGTTCTGCAAGGACACAGGATCCACCTCCAGCATCCTCTTCTTAGTCTTTGTCATCTGAAGTCAGGAGCAGAATGAAAAGATGAGACTGCAGCTCATGATGAAAGTTTTGGGAAACCACCAGAGTCAAAGGTATGCAGGCAAATAGACTGATGGAAAAATGGGATGGAAGGAGCCATCAATTTCTGCATCCACTTTTGCTAGTTCATAGTTTTAAAATCTCACTAGACCAGCAATTAGCAACCTCAGCCAACATGGAACATGCACTTGAAAGCTTCTCAACAGATGAAAAAATAGAGACAGTCTGTGTGCTTTGATCTCTCAGAGAACTAAACACTAACCATTGTGTCACTGATCCCTTTATGAAGGAACATTCTGATTCATCTTGCTTTGAAAGCTGTTGTCTGGGTTCCCCTGCCATTTTTCTCAATTGCTGTTCATGGGAACTTCAGCAGAACAGAAAGAGGGAGAACTTCATAATGTAAAGAAAAAGAGCACATATGGAGAGTGAAAAAGGATTTTCTATAGAAAAAAATAACCTATGGATGTATCATACTTATTGTGTTAGCATTCATCTGTCAATTTAATGCATACCACACTGGTCTCTGTTCCAGAGCTAAGCTTGGGTTAAAAGCCAGTTGGTACTCTTTAAAGAGTGGCTGAGAGTCAAAAGGTGATTATGATTTTTATGCCAGATGAAGAAGAGCTTCAGTTGTATCCTGATGATGCCCAAGTCCACTATTTCTGTGTATGGACGTGTATGATGCTGACACTATGGTTACATACAATTTCTGGTCACACACCACTGAAAAACAGCTCATGGCAACATGTTGCCGTTGAACGTGTTACCAGAAACGGACACTTCAGACCTGCATTTCCTTGAGGATGGGGGAGAGTTAGATGGAGGGGGTAAAAGAAGTTACTTTGTATGTCTGAAGCTTCCCTAAGATTAGGCACTGCAGAAAATAATTTTTGCACTGTTGATATTTTTACAATACCTTCCAGGTGTTGTTGGACTACAGTTTACATCATGCCTTGCTGTTAATTGTGCTGACTAGGAGTCACAGGAGTTGTAGTCTGACAACATTTGGGGCTCAAATTGCCCTTCCGTTTTAACGCAGTCATAGGTACCGTAATTTGTACTCTTTAAGCCAGTCTACTGACCAAAACAGCTCTCCTTGTATGGTTGCACTCTTTCAAAGTCTGTGAAGCAATTCTCCTATCATAAATGTTCACATTAAAGGAAAGTGCACACAAAAGTGAGTTTATAAGTGAAAATAATATATAAAATGTGCTATATTAGAGAAGTTTCCTTGCAAATGAGTACATCAAGAAAAAATATATACAAAAATTGTATATGAGGAGAAATGCTCAACTGTCTATGTCTTTTTCTTTTTAACTGCAAACTTTTAGAAAACAAAGCTGATAATTTGGCATCCTCTACTTAAGATGTGATATGATAACATCATATTTTCATTGTCATGAAGAGTTTTATTTCCTTGTTCACTTGTATTAATGTTTCTTTGATTCTTGAAATAGGTTAGAGCAGAATCTTTACATAAAATCATTTTTTGTTCTTTAAAGTGAATTTATTAGTTAGTTGTAGTGATTGGCTTATTATAGGAGTATCCTAATTTAATTCCCTTGGAAAGTTTAATATTAGTTTAGTGGTGTGAGCATTGGATTATGATTCTAGAGACCAAAGTCTGAATCTCTGTTCAGCCACGGAAACCTATTGGGTGACCTTGGACAAGTCACACTTTCTCAGCCTCAGAGAAAAGCGAACTCCCTCTGCATAAATCTTTCCAAGAAAACCCTGTGACAGGTTTGTCTTAGGGTCACCATGTGTCAGAAACAACTTAAAAACATGGAACAACGAACAACAGAAAGTAAAACAAGTCCCAGACGATATAGTATGATCTTCGAGGAAACTTTTCCCTCCTGTGGCATATTTTGCAAAATGTGTGATCATTTCAGTTAAATTATTGCCAGGTTTTGTTTTTCTGAAGGACTTTGATTTTTCTTAATGTATAAGAGGATGTGTACTAAAAGTGAGGCATTGAGGATTTTTTTTAAAAAAAAAAGAAATAGTCACTAGAGGGCGAAAGAGACCATAAACTTTCCAAAGTGGGCTTTGAGAGATGTGAAACTACAAGAGTAAGTCTGCACCTTGTTAAACCCCTGATGTGGTTGTCAGGTTTGTCCCTTGTGCAACACTCCTTGCTTTGCAAAGAGGCCCACAGGTGCAACGCAGAAACAACTCTCTTTCAGTGTCTAAGTATTACATTTTAGGGACTGGATGAATGCAGGCTCCCACTTAGTGAGTGATAAATGAGAGTCAGTTCTTGTGTTACAGGTTGGTTGCTGTTAGTTTCCTCTATTCACCTCCCATGTAGCTCCCAAGATGTTTGCACTCAGAGATTAAATGAGATCGGTCAACAAAGTGACTGCTTCCCTTGCTTTCATTGCTGTCTCTTCCCACATGATGTGTGGGGCCTCTTTTCAGGCTTTTGACATTTACTTATTTTTGTTTTCCTAGAAGCTCATGGGCCATCAAATGAAGTATCTTAGGGATATAGGATGTCTTCAGTCTGTCCTGCTCTAAGGGGATACATGTGGACTTAAAAGAATTAAGGAAAAGACAGTGGTGACAATAAGTCTACTTTGGGTTTTAGTTCAAACTTTAAAGCAATGATTTAAGGTACCAGGACTACATTAATTCCTCCTTATCCACAGTTTCATTTTGCACAGTTTCAGTTAATCACAGTCAACCATGGTCCGAAAATGTTAAATGGAAAATTGCAGAAATGGCCTCTTCCCTCACAGACTCACTTACCTCCTTCTCACCCTTTGCCCTGATCAATCCCCCAGAAACTGACAGGACCCACACAGCTTGCTTCGGATCCTGCACCTTGCCTGCCTGCCTGTCTACCCACCCACTTTCCACTTTAACTGCCCCTCTGCCAACACTGCCACAAGAAAGAGGTCTCATGTCATTGGAAGGAGCTCTCTAGCTTAGCAGCGAACATAGAGAGATGCAAAACAACAACAACAACAAAACCGAACCTTCATTCCATGCAGTTCCACAGGATTTGGTAGTACAGTGGCCCCTTGACCTTCATGAGGATTCGGAGTGCAGTGAGCTCTTCTGCTCCCATTCCCTTCCAGAGCTCCCCCATTTGTTTGCTTTTTTCCTGGGCATGCTGCCTTCCTTTCAGGTGCCCAGGCAATAGACAAGTAAATGGGAGGGGACAGGTGTACACCCGGAGAAGACATGCGGATATGCACTTCCCCCCTCCTCCTTCGCTTGGATTTTGTTTTCCAGGTGCGCAGGCGATAGGCAAGCAAATGGGAGGAGACAGCGACATGACTGGAGAAGACATGCACATGGGGCTGCCCCCTGCTGTTCGCTTGCCTTTTGACCAGATCTGTGGAAGGAAGGCGTGCACACCTCGGCAACAGGCAGAGGCATCAGAGGCAAACAGGCACCTCACAAATAATCAAGTTCACAAAAGTCAAACCCGCAAATGTGGAGGGAGGACTGTATCTACAATTGCAGGCATCTGGAGATGTGTGGGGTCTTTGAATGTATCCCATGGTTAAGAGGGTACTGCTGTATTTGGGTGGAATAGGGTTCAGTACTTTGGAGAGATCCATGCAAATTCAGAATAATACCTAGAGTAAATCTACTGCTCCTCTGTCAGGGCTGCCATCAGCAGCCACTGCAAACAGGGTTCCTCCAAATACACTCCCTATGCTCTCAGTACTTGAACTGTATTTGTTGTTCTTTCACACAAAATCTACTCCTGGTTTCCAGTTGCATTCAAGTTTTTGCATGTTAGCAGCCTAATTTCAGAAGGTGAACCTATTGTGTTATGACTGTCGTTAAAACAATTTGTAGGCTAAAATTCTTGAAGATCTCAAAAGGGACAGCAATTTGCCTTCTGTCTACCTTGTGGTATAACTGAAGTGGGGTTTGCAGAGGCAGCTAGAAGGATGGGTAGGGTGGAAGGGGAATATCCTGCTTTTTTGCATTTCAAGTTGATAAGTGGGGGTAAATTGGTAGAAGAACACTGGCAGAAGGAAAATATAGTTAGAAAAGACTACAGGGTGAGGAAGGGACCTTGTGCATTTGGAGGACTGGTAGTAAAAATCCCATGATTCCTGTTTCTAGGTAGGCAAGTCTCTGCTTGTGTTCCTTCAGGAGGAATTAGGGTTAGGGAACTCTGGACTACAAACCCTACAATCCACTGTGACCACCTTTTAATCTTGGATTCTGGGATCGGCAGTCCAAATTTTCCAAAACCTGGATTTAGGAGATGGGGAAAGAACAGAAAAATCCAAAGATTCTGCTTTCCATTTCTATCCAAAATGAGGCCAAAACGCCTCTCCCCATTTTGTTTTGTTTTGTTTTTAATCTGGGGCTCCTTCAAGCCACAAAAAATAGCCTTATTTCTGGAATCTTGGTGGTGCTCTATAATAGCAACCACATTTTTCCAGGGTCAGAGAGCGGTGGCAAGTGAAGACAGACAAAATCTGCTGCCTGTCTCTGAGCAGCTGACTTATCCAATGCCTTCACAGTCAATGTGTCCTCAGCCTTTTTCCTCCTTCTGTTGCATACGATTTCATGGTTATGATGGCATGGTACATGCCTACAGGATTCTAGCCTATGTCTCCTCCAATAGCTGTAGTAGGCTTGGTACTGCAGCCAGTTCCAGTTCAGAACAGACCTTCTCTATTGTTCTATTAATGATACTGTACTTATAGGGATGAAAGCCCATGCGGCATAATGATTTGAGCATTGGACTACAACCCTAGAGACAAGGGTTTGATTCCCCACTTAGTCATGAAATCTCACTGGGTGACCTTGGATGTGTCACCCACTCTCAGCCCCCAGAAACCCCCATGATAGGTTCACTCTAGGGTCGCCATAAGTAGGAAATGATTTGAAGACACACAACAACAAAGTTATGGGTCTCACCAAGATTTTTCCAGAAAAATCAACGTAATAGCCAGCATGTACAATTGCCCTATGGGCAACAAGGCAGTTCTTAATAATGTTATCTGGCAAACAGCCATTCTTTTTTTCCATAAAGCTGTTTACCACTCATTTCTGTCCACCTCTTTTATTCCCATGTGCTTGATAAAGCCTTCCATAGAATGAGCTATTGAGCTAAAAAGGGCCAAAGGACACTGAGTCCATCTCCCTGACATCCATTCATCTCTCCACAGGCCCCCTTGCCACTGAATCATGCAATCAATTTCCTCATGTCAGCCCCCCTTTTGTAAAAATGATCTCCACTGCTTTGTTCCCAGTCTGTTTATTGTCCTGACGTCGCCACCTAAACTGGAAAATTCCATCTTCTCCCTTAGCTGTTGCCAAGTTGAGCAATACCATTACCTACCATTTTTGGCCTCTTTTGCAACGCTTTCCTTAATGCAACCCAGAACGGCTATTTAGAGTGTGAATGTGTATGTTTCATAACCTCCTGTTGCTTATTCATATTTTCCTCATGGGCCTCAGTATGCTTCTGGCTTCCTCCCCTCCCCTCTCCCCCATTACCCTCTCTTGCAAAGATTAAGGAAACATCCCGGGCCTTCAGGGGATCCTGCTTGGACTTTTCTCTACTGTTTCTTAAAAGCTGGATTCTTTCTCTTTCAACACTGAAAGTACATCACTTCTTCATTTTTTTAAAAAAAAATTAACAGTGAGTATTCCAGCTACATATTTAGCAAATGTGAAAACAGTGACTTCAGAATCAGCTGAAGGGCACAGAAGAAGGAAGCACTTAAGATACTGATAGCTCAGAGCACCAATTAACCCTCAGAGCAAATCTCTGTGGTAAGTACTACTCTAAACAGTGGTACAGACTTAATTGCACTGTCACAAGCACCGTGTGTGGGTGATAAGGAAGTAAAACGAGTGAAAACCTTTTTCTTTTTTATTTAAAGTCCTATAAATTGCTCTTGTAAGTGCTATGGGATCTTTGCATTTTTATTTGTTTTAACATGGTCCTTTCTACCCTATACAGTTATAGTGCTGTTATTCCACTTTCAACATCCTATGGAATTCTGGGATTTACAGTTCAGGGAGGGGCACTTAGAATTCTCAGACAGAGAGCTCTTTGGCTTTAGTAAACTACAAACCCCAGAATTCCACAAGATGTTGAAAGTGGAATAATTGCAGCACTATAACAGTGTAGTGCAGAAATGGCCTTGGTCTGAGGTGCTGTGATGTTTTTACTTCTTTGCTGCTGGGCTTATCTTGGGTTTATATTGTTCTGCTCCCAGTCATTGTTATATTCTTGCATTCTGTATTTTAAGGTACTCTACACTGTCCAGAGAGCTCTGGGTTGCTTCCACACTACACAGTTATAGTGCTATATTCCATGTTAATTGCCATGATTCCATCTTGCAGAATCCTGGGATTTGCAGTTTGTATGTGTGTATGTGCCTTCAAGTCACCTGTTGATCTAGGGGGGGTTTCTTAGGAAAGGAATACTCAAAAGTGGCTTTATCAGTTCCTTCCTCTGAAATACAGCCTACAGCACCTGGTATCCATTGTTGGCCCTCCTATCCAAGTACTGACTAGAGGTGATGCTGTTTAGCTTCCAAGTTTAGACAGGATCTGATGTGTTTACAGTATTTAGGCCCATTTGCAGTTTAGGGAATATTTAGAATTATCAGCCAGAGAGCACTAGTATCTCACAAATGAGAAACTCCAGGATTCCATAGGATGTAACCATGGCAGTTAAAGTGGAATCCTAGCACTACATAGGCATATCTCAATTAACAAAGCCTCTGAAAATGGAGCTCCTTTATACAAAGTTTTTTTATATGCATATGTCCGCCTGCAACAGAGAAAGTATACATCAGCTGCCACTGGAATCCCTTACTGAACATGCGTAAACAGCAAAACAAAACAAAAAGTGGGGAGCAGATGAGCCTTCCCTACCAGCTACTGCCAGCATGTTTAAAAGTGTAAACCTTTGGCCATCAAAATGGAAATCATAAGAAAAACTGAGGCTGTGGAAAGAAAAGGTCATCCTTGAGGAAAGCCTTCAGGGGGTCACTAGGAGGTTCACAATGTTTTTGTTTAATTATGCAAAGTTTACCAGGTCTGTCTGTTTCAGTTCTTATGTGCAAAGTGTTTGTTTTGAATAAAAAGTTTTCCAAATATGTCAAATTGCTCTTTTTATTTTAGTGTTTGTGATATAGGAGCCTATCCCTGTTCTCTGCATATTATTTCTGCCTCTGGTACCAAATTTTCTCTTAAAGAAGCAATGCTGAATAATCCATCTGCTTGGTTAATTGTAGTAGGAAAGGGCCCCTGGTTATTGCACGACTTAAATGTGCACTGAACCCATCCATCAATCAATAAAATTGTATGCTTGAACAGTAATAATTTCATGGAAGCATCTTTAATTTGGACGGTGCTGGTTTAAGTTTTCAGGGCAGGCAGGGATGTTGGGCTAGATGTTGCTGATCTGTGCCTTCATGTTGTTTTTGACTTATGGCAGCCCTAAGCCATATTACAAGGCTTTCATGGCTCATTTTGTTCATAGTGGGTTTGCCTTTGCCTCCCCCTCTGAGGCTGAGAAGGTGTGACTTGCCTAAGGTCATCCAGTGGGTTTCCACGGCTGAGTGGGGATTTGAACCCTGGTCTCTTGAGTTGTAGTCCAGTGCATGTTGGATAGAAATGCTGTGACATTTGCCCCAGTTAAAAATACATTTGATGAGCATGTGGGGATACACCTGGGGAATGACTTGGCAAGTCATGATGTAATCCCTAGGGGACAGCAAGGCTGAGTCATGGTAGTATGAAATCATGGCAAGGGGTTGCATCAGCCATTGTCCCTAGCTGATGAACTATCAGCAGGTGTGTATAAAAGAGGTGAGCTCAGATAGGTTCTCTCTCTGACTACTCACTGACTCTCTGGCCCTTTTCACAGCGCCGGCGCTCGCGCGACGGAGGAGGGCGGCTCGCATAAGAAGCCTTCTCCGGGAGGCTGCTGGTTCCCCCCTCCTTCGTTCCGCAGGCGAAGGAACGAGCGGGGAAGCGGCAGCCTCCCGGAGGCGGCGGCGGCTCGCGCGTCCGTCCATCCCCCCCCCGCGCGCGCGAGAAAGGTGCTTGTCCCGTCCATCCCCCCTGCGCGCGTGCGCGAAGCAGGACGTGTTGCCTCCGTCGCACTAGCGCCCCGCCCCGTCCCTTCCTTCCGCAGGGGCGGAGGGAAGGAAGCGCGACCCAGCCGGCTCCCCGATGCTCCGCACAAGAGGTAAGTGCACGCGGGTGCCGGGAGCATTGCGCAAGCGCGGGTGATTTTCGCTTCGAAGCGAAAATCAAAAAACCCACGCTCGTGCCGCTTCAGCCCTGTGAGCCCGGTGGAAGTGGGAGTGCGTCATGCGGAGTGACGCTCCCACTCCCACGAGGCTCACGGGGCTGTCGCGCGAGAAAAGGCCCGTGCGGAAAGGGCCTCTGACACTGAAACTCTGTCCGAGCAAACCTCTGCCTGATGTGATGCTGAACCTATGACTGAGGATCTGCGTATCCTGCTTGTACAGATGTGTATATATTGGAACTTGAAGAATAAAAGCCTCCAGGTATTTTTGGATGACAACCCTGTGTGCTAGAGTTACTAACCAGTGGGTAGAGTGGGGTCAGTGCTGATGCTGTATGTTACACTCTGCTGCTGCTCACGCTTGTTGCTATTATGATACTCTGCTGTATGTTTAATGCTTGCCTCTGGGCCACGTTTTGTTCAGAGCGTAGCGGTTACAGGGAGGATTTTGTGCTAGGTGCTGTAAATCAATCTCCCGACAGTGCATACCACTGTACCACAGGAGGCCAGATGCCCCCAACAGCTGCCCCAACAGTTGCACCTATGAATTAGTTTCCATTCTTCCCTGGGCCCAGTTCACTTCACTTGACTTGACAGAGTGACATTTCCAGGATGTGAAAATGGGCTAGTGTCACTTTCTCCAGACTGCAAGATAAAGAAAGAAACAAAGCAAGCTCAAATTCTTTGCCTTCTGAATATAAAGACATGGGTGAATTTTAGTAAATTCTTTAAAAACAAACACAAAGAAGAATTCTTTTCATTTGCACTGGTCAAATTCCATCCGTACAGCTATTCCCAGCATGGAGAAGGCCATGCTGTCCCTGTCTGCCATAGAGATATTAAAGGTAAGGAGGCTCTCAGAAAATAAAAAGTGACAAGTAAAATTCAATCCTAACATGGCTGAATATGCAGAGATTCAAAAATCTTAATTCTTAAGAGTTAAACACAAACAGTCAAAACTCAGCAACTGAATGGACAAATCTGGTATGTTTGTGGTCCAAAAGCATTCTTCCACATTGGAATTTTGTAAAGAAATCTCATCTTCGCTGCAGCCCAAAGGGAATGGTAAATTTTGATAAATTGCTATCAAAATCAAACTGAGGTGAAATTCTTACCACAGAGGGAGGTGGAACTGAGAAAGAAGCAAGTGCTTCTTTGCTTCTGTTACTGCTTAGTTGCTTGAAGAAGGTAAGTGAACTGGCAGCAACAGCAAAAGTTGTTGGAGAAAATATCAGTCAGATGGGCAGCTGGAAAGCAATGCTATTCAATGCTTTCAGGAAAACCAGAGTCATATTAATTGGCAGAGACTTATTTGATTTGTCCCCTTAACCCTCTTAAATAAGAACTGATCATAATAGTATACTTGTTGTTGTTGTGCGCTTTCAAGTTGTTTCAGACTTACAGCAACCCTAAGCAAACCTATCATGGGGCTTTCTGAGGGCTGAGACCGTGTGATACATCCAAGCTTATTCAGTGGGTTTCCATGACTAAGGCCATTTCCACACTACAGTCTTACAGCGCGATGATTCCACTTTCAGCCTCCTATGGAATCCTGGGGTTTGCAGTTCTGAGAGTGGAGAGTGGAGAACTGAATCCTGATCTGCAGCGTCCACAGTCAAATGCTCACGACGGCTCTTAATAGTATGCTTGTTCTTTGTACAACATTTTTTCTGTATAACGATATTTATTATTAATAACTATAATAATCCTAACTATATAATAATTACATATTATTATATTTACTTATTTATTTTGTTTTGCATCGTGTTTAGAATATGAATGCATGTATGTATCAAATGCATACAGAAAGAGAGGGAGAGAGAGAAACAATCTAACATAAATGCAACCCATGTACTGTGTTAATTTCAGAGCTTGAAAGTAACTAGTCACAAATAACTACCCATTTGTAATTCATTCCATTCCCCAATAGAAATATACGACTATGTTACATTATGATTGCAACTTAGAGAGGAATAAACTTTACTCTTTTTGTGCAGTAACTGTAATTGTTTTAGTTTATACTTTTAAAAATAGTTATGTGGGGGTGACTCACTAACGGTAGGGAGAAGGGATATCACATGGTTCAATTTCTGGCTCCTGCTGTGCCTCAAACTACTGCCTCATCCCTGCTATAAGTATGGGGGAGACAGTGTGGTAAACGGGAGGAGAATATGTTCAGACTAAAAATCAATTGGTTCTGACGTTCAGGTGGGTTTTTTAAAATCCCAGAAAACAGTTATAGTTACTTTTGATTAACAGGAACGTGAACAGTTACTCTTTAAAATTATAACTATGGCAGTAATGGGAGGGTCTTTGAATCATAACTGTAACTAATTACTAGTTAATTACTATAACTAATCACTTTGAACAATAACTGTAACAAATTACTTTTCATTACTTTTAAAAGTAACTTTCCAAGTTCTGGTAAGTATGCACAGAAACAAAAAGCTTGGGACAATAAAAATAATATCCAAGATCTTGTACTGTGGTTGCATAGCATAAATCTCCAGCCTTCATGTTGAACGGCAAAGGTTTTCCACTGAATTCGTACCTGAACGTGTGGCTGCATGTACTCACATGGATGCACACCACATGCACATGAATGTGTACCCACTTGTTCATGGATGTGTATTGCATGCTCATCCACATTCACAATTGCCCTGTGTGTGCAATGCTACTTCTGCTGCAACCTTGAACAGAGTGGAAGCATTCTTTGTTGTTGTATGCCTTTAAATCACTTCTGCCTTATGGGAACCCTATGAAATGGTTTTCTGAGGGTTGAGAGGGCGTGATGTGCCCAAGGTCACCCAGTGGGCTTCCATGACCAAGCAGGGAATCAAATTCTAGTCTCCAGGATTGTGATTCAACACTCAAACCACTACACCATGCTGGTTCTGCCTCAATCAAAAATATCCAGCCATCTCTATAGGGAAACTTATGCACATATAAGATACCAACAGGACTCCAGTAATTATTGGAATTCTATTTAGTTTTATTCAGAAGACTCTGACCCTTTTCTCACAGGGTAATTAAATCTTCCCAGGTCGACCTCAAACGGGGGCCTTTTTCACCTTAGAGAGAACCGGGTCGCATTTAATTTTTTTGATTCTCACCTCAATCCGCACGGGGGAGCCACCATCCAGCATTCGTGCGCCCTTTTTAAAAACCAGAAGAAATGTGGTTTTCTTCCTCCAATCCGCACTCGTCCTTTCGTGAAAAAGCGACGGTGCATACTGATTTGTGTGGGGGATGAAGAGAGGGAGGGATTTAGGCGTGGCCAGCAGAAGCGACAAGACCACCCCCAGTGCTTTCGAGTGCTGCTATCAAGGCTGAAATTAGCACCCCAGCAATGTTCGTCAGCAGCTCGTGCTCCATACACAAAACAGCAGAAAGCAAGCAGAAAGACAGAGGGGGGAAAATGTCTCCACGGCGGCTCCAAAGAAAGGTGCGGGACGGGGGGGGTTTGTTGGAGGATGTAAGGGGACACGCGTGCGTACTGACGTCCATGATGACGCTCAGAGTGTTTCTTTTAAAAATTGAGCACAACCCATCACTGCCAGACAGGACGGGGAAAGTACACCTATGGGAGTGGCCATGGTAATATTGTGCGAATGCATTGATGCTGCCTAAGTCTTTTCTCTATGGAGCCGTGAGAATGCTCCTAAAATTTCAGTCCGTGTTAGTGGGGATTAAGGGAAAACCCGCCTGGATCGTAGCGGCACTATTTCTGCACCCCGTGAGAAAAGGGCCTCTATCAGCCTTTGGGAAGTGCTCTAATAGTGACAAAAGAAGGAACATTGCCAATCATCAGTAAAATGCGACATCCATGTAGTTAATCCTTTTTAAAAGATCACACTATGTAATTTTCAACAGATCTCAATATGCAGTGTTCCTCCAAATGAGTTTTTAATACAAAAACCAATAACCTTGTTATACTATATATGTTTGCCAGCAGTTGACAAATTTAGCCACAGGAACTATGAATACAAAAACAGTGTGAAACTCTTGCAATCTCTATTGGTACAAGGGCTCCCAGCACCAATCAAATCATGACTCTTCAAGATATTTAAGCTAACAACATGCAAGCATTCATCTGTGACCACTGTGTTTCTTTCTGAAATGTTTTCTATTACAAATATAATGTTAAGTGTGAATTCCTATTTGGAGCTATTAAACAATAAAGATGTTATTTAAAAAAAAAATTAAAGGAATTCTCAAAATAAAAGAGAAAACATGTAGCATGTGTAATTTAGCTTGATGCCTCTGCTTTTGGTTCCCTGAGACCAACAGAGCACTATTTTCAGTGGCATAGCTTGGTGCGAGCAGGGGAGGGGCGACGGCAGGTGGAGGACGGATGACAGCGCACAGTGGGCAGGCAAGGAGTGGTGGTGCCCCCCAAAAAAGTGCTGCCCATGACCTCCTAACCCCCCCCCCATCCCTATGCCAATGACTATTATGCAAACTGCTGAAGAAGGAGCTGGGATTACAAAACCAAGTGAGCAAATAATTGGAGTAGTTTGTGTGTTTTGCTTTCTTAACATGTTTAGAAAATATGTTTTCTGGGCTGCATTTACAAAAAAATAATAATTCATCCTATGGAAGAACATCCCAACCCATCCAGCAATTGGTAAAAAATAAAGAGACCTCTAGTTCAGTAAGCCATGAAATGCTCCAGCAATGGAAAGGGTGACAGATTGTACACCTCAAAGACTAACAGTGTATGCTGTGACCCCCAAACTTTTGGGCAACAAGCAGGCGATGCTACCACACCTTGCACCCCATCACATGGCATAGCATGATTGGCAAGAAATATTTAGTTGGCATGAAATATTATATAAAAATGGGACACCTATGGCTGGGAAAGACGCCATAAGCAGGACACTGGCTGTACAGCTTGGCTAGGTCAGCATGGCCTCCGCATGGCCAGAACATAAGATCAAGAAGAGTTAAGTGGAAAAGCCTGGAGTAAACAGACTTCCAGTAATCTTGTCAATGACCTGACATCTGAATACAATAGTCGATGAAACTGCCCAGGTGCAGCAGGCAAGCAACCCTGCTGTGCTCATTTCCTACCAAAACCTTCCCCATTCATTTTACCTGACTAAGACATTAAGAGGCTGTCAGGACTCCCATCAATGTTTTGTCACCCTAAGTAAGACAATCAGTCTGTTTTGAACCCCTTTTGTTTACTCTGCTAGAGTGCAATTATCACTTACCCCTTTGGGGTAGGGAAAGGGGATTTAAATCATAGCTCCAACCTTGCATTTTGCTAGCACTTTGGGCATCATGCTGCAATCTAGACTCTTGTTCCTCCATGCTGTCCTCAAACCCTCATGTTTGCGCCACCTCTCTTCAATCCTGTTCTCCAGAACCAGTAAATATCACCCTATGCACTCAATACCCTATACACCCAAAATCTCTGTCTACCCAACATTTTTCTGCTTTCCCTTCACTAGCCTTGTATGGTTTATGAGACTGCTTGATTTCTTGCGTGTGTCTGTGAATTCCCCCAATAAAACATTCTTTTGACTCTCAACTGGTGTCTCGCAGTTAGTACCAGTATACACAGGTGAAAAGGTCCCATAGTTACCACCCTCTTGCAGGTCTCTTTTTTGAGCTATAATTCTCTGCATTTTTAAGGGAACACTGGCACTGCTGGTGGACCTCAACGTCCCCCACCTTTTGGGGTAATAGCAGGCTCATGTGTGAGGGATAAAAAGCACTCTCCCCAGTTTTGGCATGGTCACTATGGCCTCTAGAGCAGCCACCTAGTGGCCAGACTGTTGACCAGAGCTAATTATAGGGAACATACAACCCCTTTGTTGAGAGAGCTTCACTGGTTACCAGTTTGTTTCCCTCACAAACTTTTGAAAATAATACCACTACCCCTCTAGATTACCCATTCCATTCTGAACTAAACTTTTAAAATATTTCTTATATTGAATTTGCTAAATCTTAATTTTGCAGCAAAGAATCTAAAACACACACACACAAATCTTTCTCACTGATTGACAGTCTATCACTCTTCACCTTTTGTGCACCCATTCTCCAGTTTACTAGTTTGTTTCCAAACACAATCCGAGATTCTGGTTATGACACATACAGCCCTAGATGGTTTTGATCCAAACTGTCTGAAATGCTGCATCTTCCTCTAATGAGCCTGCCTAAGTCCTGAGATCTTTAAGGAGGGCTTTCTCTTGGTCCCACCACTGTCACAGGCCTATCTGGTGATGACACAGAAGAGGGCCTCCTCAGTGGCTGCTCCTAAGCTGTGGAATTTCCTTCCACAGGAGGATAAGTTGGTCTCCCTTTTATCTACTCTCATTTTACCAGAAGGTTAAAAAAACCTCTTTTTTATTTGAACAGATATATTATCATTATTTGGTTGTGTAGAGGGGTCTTTCTACAGGGGTGAGGTGTTGCTATATTTTTATCTTTACAATAATGTTTTAAAATGATTTTTTATTTTAAAAACCGGGCCATTTCCACACTAGCCTGTAACAGTGTTCTTATTCCACTTTCAACATCTTATGGAATCCTGGGGTTTGCAGTTTGGGGGGGGCTGGCTGGCCCCTCCCTAAACTGCAAACCCCAGGATTTCATAGGATGTTGAAAGTGGAATAAGAGCACTATAACTGGCTAGTGCAGAAATGGCCCCAGTTTGGCAGAGACAGTCTCAATTAACCCTCTTGTTGCTCTACTTTTTGAGCTGCTGTTAAAATGTCTCCAGTTTTTCCTCTCCTCTTCCCACTTTTTCCCTTTGCCATCACCTTACTTCAATTGCTGCAGACTGAATTCAAAGTCCAAAAGTAGTTTGCACTTAATTAACTCAGCAAGAGGAGAGGAAAGATGGAGTCTTGCCCTTCCCAGTAGACTCAGGGAAAAGCAAAGGATTGCAGCCTCTTCTAGCTTGTCTTGTTTTCCTCATTAATAGTTTTTGCCATCTTGATCATGCTCTAATGTTGCTTGGCCACATGTGTCTCAGTTTTCATCTGTCAAATGTTGGAGGGTATAAATTAATGGTGTTTTATTATGGTGTCTTGTTTAATTATTTTTGATCTTGTCAGGTTTGTAGCCCATTTTAAAAAACATCTATACAGGCCACCTTCGATCTCATGTTAGGTGGTATATACATAAAATAAAATAAAATTCTAATGTGTATCAGTTGTGCTCTGTTATCTTCAGCTGCTTTTCTCCCTGGAATATGAGAGTTAAAACAAGGGAGAATCTGACCTCACTACTTCTGCCCCACTACCACCACTACCTGTCCTCTGTAGTGAACAGCTTTGGCCATTTCTGCACTATACTGTTGTAGTGCTATTATTCCACTTTCAACATACTATGGAATCCTGGGATTTGCAGTCTAGAGAGGGGTATTTAGAATTCTCAGCCAGAGGGCTCTTTGGCCGCAGTAAACTACAAATGCCAGAGTTCCACAGGCTGTTGAAGGTGGAATAATAGCACTATGACAGTGTAGTGTGGAAATGGCCATTGTCTGCTTCTCCTCATAGAGGCAGCTTGGTCTAAATGACTGGGTCTGAAGGGTATTTCCACAGAACCAAGCACTGCAGACAAGGTACCTTGGGAGATTGTCCATGTCAACGAAGTACAGGCAGTTTCTAGAGGTACCTTGGCCACAGTGCTTTCCTCTGAGGATCCTACAGAACTAGACCTTTGAGGGCCTGATGGATCTGATGAGCAATGAGCTAGCAATTTTCTCTGTGACAACATTGTAGGCACCTCATTCTTCTTAATGTGAGAGTTGCTCTTGGCTTTTGTCCCAGGTTTTAGAGATGTTGGAAGGGTCTCTGTGGCAATCTCAAGTTTTATGGTAGTAGGACAAGACAATGGGACTAAAAGGGGTATGAGAGAGTCATTGCTCCATTCTTCCTTCTACTTGAATATGGAAGTTCACCTGTGATAAGGTGTTCCTCCAGATATTTCTGGATCCCAATTCTCATCAGCCCCAAGAATAGCCACTGGCAACAGTGGGGGATGGATAGTCCAAAAACATCTAGATGACTGTACATTTCCAACTATATTATCAGGAAGTCCTCTGCCATTTTCACTGTCATCAAATTCTACTGCCATCAGAAACTGTAAGACTGGCCAAACATCTCTTGTCAGTCGGGTGCCTCCAGATCAGCCATAGACTATAGCCAGTGCCTTACTATCCCAATTCCTGACAGTGTTATTATTATTGTTATTTTTTTAATAGTGCCATCCATGTACATAGAGCTTTACTATAAAAGAACCAAAAAGAGTGGTTCTGCCAAAAATGTACAATTCAAAATATATATGTATATACACAGAGGGAAGGAAGGAATAATAAAACTGTACTATACATTTGTAAAACGAACTATCCAGATAAATACAAAAAAAATGCAACAAAATACAAAGCAAACTGACAAATATATGTAATCAGAACATACAAGCTCATAAAACAATATTAAACAAAAATTCCAAAAGCTTTGGAAAACAAAAAAGTTTGTATATGTTATTGTGGGTTTTCCAGGCTTTGAGGCTGTGTTCTAGTAGTATTATTATCAAAAACCCACAACGACCTATGGATTCTGGCCATGAAAGCCTTCAACTTTACATCAAAAAAGTTTTTAACTGAGATTGAAAAACAATGAAGGAAGGAGCAGTCCACAAATGTTCAGGGAGGCAATTCCAAGAGAACGGAATAGTAAGTGAAAAACAACAAAACCCAGCCAAGCAAGAGGAAACCCACGACTGGATGAGACGCCTAGAGTTCATAAAATGCAGACCTCAAGCAGGCTGGAAAAAGAAATAAGGACTGAAAAAATAGGGGCTAGGTTGTGTGGGGCTCTGAAGGTAAAACAAGAAACGTGTATTGAATCTGAGAAGGAATGAGTAACCAGTGAAGAGATATCAAAAGTGGGGTAACATGATCAAAATGAGAGGCCAGAAAGATAATCTTAGCAGCAGAATGTTGAATAGAAACCAGAGGACTTGGGGGAAATAATGGAAGCCCACTCAAAGAAGATTACAATAATCAAGGTGGCCCGGCTCACAGACACTGAACTAGCAGAATGAAATTGGGCTGGTCATGTTTACATCATAATTCTCTGTTTAGCATTCAAATATTTGCTCAAGCTCTGCTTCTTTCTGCAGCAGCTGGAGAGAGAAAAAATTAGAAATAGATTGTAATACAGCACCTGTGGTAAGGCCTCTTGAGTTCCGCACTTCAGTGGTTAAAACTGTTTTTGTTCTTTTTTCATTTTAAAAGTATGGAAGGAGCTGGACAGCACTGCTAACGAATGGAATGATGGAGATCTGGCTGGGCCACTCGGCTGCATTCCAGTGAAGATGTGGAATTGGGCTGTTTTCTCTGCAGCCTGACCCTATAAGGGTTACTGTATACAGTCAGCCCTCCACATTTGTGGGTTTCATTTTTGCAGATTTGATTATTCACGAATTATTTGCTGTCACCTCTGCTGCCTCCCTATGCCATTTTTAATAGGAACTGCAAGCCTCATGAGACTGAGAAACTGTGAACTGCTATTAAAAATGGTGTGGGACAGCAGCGGAGGTAAGCCCCACCACCCACCCACTTCTGCCTTACAAAGGAACCTTGATGCCTCAAAGGAATCCATGGTGGGTTGAATATGGTGATCATACTTTTTGCATGTGCATTAATTATGGTTTGGGAGGGCCTAGAGTTATTCATAGTTTTTCCACTTTCATGGGGGTCCTGTGCCCCTAACCCTAGTGAATGTGGAGGGAGGACTGTACATCACTTTTTCTTACTCAAAATGTTTACACTCTCTTTGGCCACCTTCCCAAAACTGGTGCTCCCCTAGGTATGTTGGACTACTGGGTAGACCTGCTGAGAATTATAATGATTCTGGCTGGGGATTAGAGGTGTCATCCAATACATCTGTAGGGCAACAGGTTGAGGAAAGCTGCTCTGTGGTCTTCAGCAAAGGTATATTTCTTAAATACGTATGCCAGAATGCAAGGAGATCTGCAACTGTACAATGGGACTCCCCCTCTTCTCTTGTCCCTGTAAACCCCCCCCATGCTTTCTTAGATCTGTTCCAGAGTGTCCCTGAATACTCTGGAAAATAAAATTGCAGCATATAAGAAGTTGTAGGGAAAGGGGAATCTATTCACCCCACAGTGTCCACTGGTAGATGGATGCATTGGATTTCACATTTTATGTCCAGAACAATGTTCATCAGCAACATATGTGTATGCATGCACATGTGTATCAATTCTCCTACATCCCTTTCATGCACATCCTTCCCTTCAGATCCATAACTGTGGACTTCATGTCAGGAAGTATTAATAGATGAATGGCAGAAGGGCCAGAAATAGCTCAGATAAATGCTCTGATGTGATACCTAAAGCAGACCTCCTTTCACCTGATGCTGGAAACACAGCTTCTACATCACATAAATAAATGTTCTGAGTGTGTGAGAGAGAGGAAGAGAGGCAGAATGAGGAAGACACCAAGATAGGGGTGGAGGGAGAGAGAAGATATTGTGAAGAAACAATCATAAAGCAAGTTTGTGACATGTGCATAACACAGCTCCCAGTTGTAACACACAGCACAAAGCACCTGCCTCAGGTGGGATGACATCTAATGGAAGGCTATTCTTTGAAACCATTTCCAAAGGTTAATAACATGGAAGGGGGACAGAAATTTCATAGGCACAGCAGCCTTTTCTGAGTCAGCGGTGCTGCTTTGGAGAAAAATGGCTCTCTGACCTGCAGTGGCTGAGTGGATGACTTGCTCATTAACCTTGGAGAGGCATCGAAAGCTGCCTTTTCTCCTCATCACACCATTCACCCTGAAGCAGCTGATGATTTCCATGTTGGGGTAAATCTATTTTGGGTATTAGTCCAGATTTTAAAGGAGCTACCCAAGGTGCTGATCCCAGTCTCCAAAACAGATTCAGCACCTTAGATAGCTGATTTAAAGCTTAGATTAAAATTCAGATTGGATTTACTACCCTGCTGACATGGAAGCCACAAGCCATCACTGCTTGACCCTATATGAGTCTCTTTAAGTGTGGTCCATTTGTTGGCTGAAATAATAGTACTTAAGCAGTAACACCTCTGTGTGTGTGTGTGTGCACGTGTGTGCATAACTCCTGCAGTAAACATGCAGGCCAGTGTGAGAAGAGATTCAGAAGAGCTAAAGTGAAAAATCAGATCAGATGCAAAAATCTTTCAGGAATGTCAAACACTGCCTAATTTCACTAATTGACAATGGCTTGACATGTAAGTCTCCCTGGTTAATTTTAATGTGACAGAGGCCTAAATATCCTAAAGGCAACATATCCTATCTGATCTTGGAAGCTAAGCAGGATTAATACTTGGATAAGGAACTGTCAAGGAATACCAGGGGCCATAGGAAGAAGACAATGGCAAATGAACTCTGAGTATCCCTTACTTAGGAAAACCCTATGAAATTCATGGGGTCATCCTAAGTAGATAGGCAACTTGCAAGCACATAACACATACAATGCCTCATAGCCATTTGCCAGAACCTCCATATTTTTAGGGCTGAGAACCAAAGAAAGGCTTTCCAACTTGAGAATTCCTGGCTTGATAAATGATCTTTTTTCTTTTTTTAAGGAGAAAACAGGGACAACTAGAACATGAGACCTGATTCCTCTTTGAAATCCAGAGCTAAATTAATGTGCAGGGAAGTCAGGTGTGTACATTTTCTTGGGTCTTCCAACAACAGGATCTCTGGCAAGAAAATACCTGGGCTCCCCCTTGTGGGAGAAAAGTAGCTATTTGTATAGCATCTCGTGGAACATGCCTCAGTGATTCTAAGGAAAGAAACATGATACCAGTTCTCCTCAACTAGGCCAAGTTCATGCTTGCAACATTCTTGGGCAATTTTACAAACAATGCTTCACATGAGATTTGGTTGAAATCCTGAAACTCATGCTAATGTTACCGTAATTCACATTTCAAATTATTTACTTCTGTTTTTGTTTCCATATGAGCAACAGTGAACGTGATCTTTTAGGAGAGAGGCTCAAATGCCTTTTAAAGTCTCTGGCACATGCATAGTCAGTAGGGTAGGAGACAGTTTGGAAAGGCACAATCTCATACTTTGGATCATCCTTGTAAACATTATTAAGAATTTCAGTACCTGATAGTAAAACTATTTTTGTATATTTTTATCTATCTTGCAACTGTTTTGATTTGTAAGATGCTTTTGAATTCTAATTCAGGAGGGAAAAGCAGGATATAAATCAGAGGTCAGCCCTTCAGATGCTGGATTCATCTCCCAGCCTGCTTCATCATTGGCTCTGGTGGCTAGTGAGATGCTAGGAGTTGCAGTTGAGCATCATCCAGATGTGGTGGTTTGAGTGTTGGAGTAGAACTCTGGGAGGCCATGACCTGAATCCCCACTTGAGCGTGGAAGTCCATTGGTTGACCTTGGACAAGTTAAACTCTCTCAAATTCAGAGGAAGGCAAAGGACAAACCCCTTCTGAACAAATCTTGCCAAGAAAACCCACTTTTATGTTTGCCTTAGGTCACCATAAGTCAGAAACAACTTAAAGGCGCACAGCAACCAAACAATACAAAGACCCATCTGCTGGCCCTGTGCTCATGGCCACATTAGCCTAAATCCAATTGTTAGTCTGAAGTAGAGTAGATACACTGAAATGGTGGGACTTGCTAAGCTAAATCCAATTGTTAGTCTGAAGTAGAGTAGATACACTGAATGGGTGGGACTTGCTAAGCTAAGTCCAATTGATGTAAAGTCAAAGGCCTTCACGGCCGGATTCCATAGGTTGTTGTGGGTTCTCCAGACTTTGAGGCCATGTTCTATTAGTATTTTCTCCTGACATTTCACCTGCATCTGTAGCTGTCAGGAGAAAATACTAATAGAACACGATCTCAAAGCTCGGAAAACCCACAGCAACCTAAATCCAATTGTTAGTCTGAAGTAGAGTAGTACACTGAATGAGTGGGACTTACTAAACTAAATCCAATTGTTAGCCTGAAGTAGAGTGGTACACTGAATGGGTGGGACTTGCTAACCTAAATCCAATTGTTAGTCTGAAGTAGAGCAGATACACTGAAATGATGAGACTTGCTAAGCTAATTCCAATTGTTAGTGCCAGTTAGAGTGGATTCACTGAATGTTAGTGGCATACATAGGTATAAGTTGCAGTGTGACATTGCACATTGATTATATCCCACTGATGGCAGCATAACTGGAGTTGCATGTGTGGGACCAATGTGCATGAAATAGCTCATTAAGGGCCCCAGAGTAGCATGTGAATGTGCATTGTCTCTTCACATTTTGTATTGCAATTGCACCAAAGCTGTGTATATTGAGACATGTATTACAATAAATCCAATTGTTAATTCCAGTTATAGCAGATACTGTGAATGAATAGGATTTGTTAAGTCAACATTTATTTAAGTCTAATTGATTCAGTGGGTTTAATCTAATTGAGACTAACAGTTGGATTAACCCTTGGAGGTCCCAGAAAAACCATCCAGAGCACCAGATCAAGCTACTGGAGGGCGGTGGTGTCGAGGTGTCTCAGGTATCTGCCAATGATGTCACCAAAGAATAGTTCCACTGTTTATTCAGATATTCTGGTGAAGAGGATTGGGCTTTGGAGGTTTTGAATAAGGCCATTTCCACACTACGCTCTTATAGCACGATTGTTCCACTTTCAACATCTTATGGAATCTTGGGGTTTGCAGTTTAGGGAAGGGCCGCCTGGCGCCTCCATAAACTGCAAACCCCAGGATTCCATAGGATGTTGAAAGTGGAACAATCGCGCTATAAGAGCGTAGTGTGGAAATCTCTTATGACTGTGTATATTTGTCAGCTTTTCTAGAATCTGGGCTAAAATCGGGCAAGAATATCAAGTAAAAATTAAAGGCTGAAACCATTGCTAACCTAGTTGCCATTTTCTTTGCTTCACCGTTTAGAACAATCCTTTCTTACATGCCCCTAAGTGTTACCCTCGCCTTATCCATGGATCAAATTCCATAATTTTGAGCCTAACTTATCCACGTCATCAACTTACAGGCCTTTTCTGCACTATTCTCTTATAGCGCAATGATTCCACTTTCAACATCCTTTGGAATCCTGAGGTTTGCAGTTTCGGGAGCGGCCAGCTGGCCCCTCCCGAAACTGCAAACCCCGGGATTCCATAGAGTGTTGAAAGTGGAATCATCACACTATAACAGGCTAGTGCGGAAAAGGCCTTATGGTCAAGTACATATGGTAGTCCATTACTTGGATCCACAACCCTGACTTTCCATGCTGCTACCTGCATTAAGGAACTTGAGGATTTGGATATGAAATACAAATTCACTCAGTGCTTCTTTGGATACACTGGCTTCACCGTTTACCTTAAGAAGCATTAGACAAGCTGCCCTGTAAGCAATATTCATTTAGGAAGGGCTACCCCACCTTGCAGCCAACAAATCTCACTTGAGATAAAAATAAGGTGTGCCGTTAGGAAAGAAAGTCAGCCAAAAATTAGGAGTGTGAGAATATGACTCAATGGTCTTAAACCTATTTTACAACATATTGTTTACTTTATCTTACTTCTCTGTGCATGTATGTTTGCTCAGGGAACTTTTTCCTTATTATCATATACTTTGATTGTAATAAAGACAGTTAATCTCATCATCACTTGAATTTTGATTTTATGCTAAATTCTACCACTGTTTTAGCAAAAGAAAAAAACCCAGCTTAATAGCTCATGGCATTATTATCTATATTTCAGTGATTTTTTTTTAAACTGATAACAATTGCTTTAAAACCTAAAACAACAACAAAAAAGAAAGAAAAAGAAAAAAAAGAAGATGGGGAAAAAGGAAAAAGAAAGGAAGCACAGAAAGAAAATGTTTTTGAACAAAGAAACTTTTTGAATGAGGAAAAAAGTAGGAAAGATAAGCAAAAACCTAAGCCATAGAAGGATACAAAAAGAAAATGTACACCTTGTGTTATTATAAATAAGCCATTAAACTACAGTATATAGATAAATCATATCAATGACCTTTTCATTCCAACAATTTAGAAATAATTTACATTATTTTATCTCACTTCTTAAAGGATGTATCCCACTCCCCCTCAAAAAAAAGCAATTCAAAGCAGCTTAATTGTACATTAATTGTTAATTAATTAATTGTTATGGACTGGCTGTTGGGTAGAAACCAAAACTTGGACCAGAGGTAGGGAAGGAATGTCGACAAAACAAAAGAACAACTGTTAGATCTGGTCTCTGGATTTAAAGATAAATAAGGATATAGGTTCTGTTGATTAAATTTCAACGATAAACAAGTTAGTCTGATAGTAATCTTTGAATTAGCAAGGATATAAATAGTAAGTGCTGCACTGTATGTTTATTTTGATATCGTTGTTTAAAGGCGTGTTCTGAAAGTGATTCAATTGACGCACCATTTCAGTGGGCTGTGCTAAAAACGGTCTCATGGCAATGACTCATACTCTACTCTTTCTCATTCACGTCCCTGCATAGAAAGTCCATTGCTTGGATGTATCTGGTTAACATGACCTAGTAGTCCTGTGCAAATCATGACACCTGCCTGTAGAATGGCACCTTTTGCAGGGTTCCTCATCCCAGAACTAGAAAAACTTACTTTCCTGGACCATAACTTCCTCAGAATCCTCCAGGTACCATGATCCCTGGATTCTGGGAACTGTACTTCAAAAAAGCAACTTTTCAAAGCTCTGGTCCATCCACAGGCAAGTATTTCCATGCAAAGACTTTGGAAGTCGAGAGGCAAAGATAAGGTTTCAATGGGGGCAACACAAAGTCTTGGAGAAGCATGTGGCTCCCTAAGCTTGGCCCTTTAATCTTGAAAAAAAATGGTGAGCGGCTTCTTCTGATATCAAAAAACCTATTTTAGAACATCACAGGTGGACTTCTTGACACTTCCATTACTTCCTTTTTGCTTTTTGGCATTTTTGGCAATCCATTTGTCCTCCAGAGTATCCCAAGGACAGAAATTGGCCCCTGGACCTGGCACAATCACTTACCATTAATTTATAAGATGAATCAAGAGATCATGCAGCAACTGGGTCATGTCTGGCCTTTTTAGTAGTCTAGAGTAGCACATGAAACCTTCCAACCCCCACCCTACCTCTTTTAAAGTTCTGAGTTGATAAATGCTTTACAAGGCTTTGTGGTACCAGGTTTCACCCTCTGCTCTGCATCCACCTTTGGCTACAAGCAAGTGAGCTAGACTACATATTCCTTATCCCATCTCCCTAAGTAAGTGAGAAGAAATAATCCCCTCTTCTCACTTGGTTCTGGGAACAACCCCTCAGTTAAGCTTTATGTCTTCATTTCCAAACAGGAAAAATGTTGTCTCTATTTTGTATGTTTGAATGACAAGCTGTGAGCAACATCACCCAGGACCATCCCAAAGTCTCAGGTTTTGGCTGGGAAACTTTAGGGCCTGGCAGGATCCTGAACTGGCAACTTTACTCACCAATACTGTTTAATTGCTTGCATATGTAAGTCAGCAGTATTAATTTTGCATTTCCATCAGGAATCTCCTGCCTTTAACTTCCTCCCCCCCCCCGCTTTACTAAGAGGAACGTACCATTTATACAATTCTTTAAAACAAATTCCTCTGAGAACCACAAGGACAGGAAGTTTAATTTCTTATTTATAAATTGAAGATGCTACAGATTTTGGCATTTCTGCCCCACAAAATCTCTTTGCTTCTCCCCCTCCCCATTTCCACCAATCTGTATATCAAGAAGAATACAATAAAGTATTCTGGAGTGGGAGGGGAGTAAATTCCAGGTTTGCCATAACTCGGAACGAAATCAAAAATAAAATTGTGAATGCAGCAATGCCCTTTTACAAATCTATGGTGAGACTAAAAGGTTGGAACATTGTGTACCATCTTGGTAACTGTAAGTCAGAAAAGCTGTTGTAAATAATCTGTACAGCTAGAACCACAATGCTCAAAAGGCTCAAAGATTGCAACAATTGGGGGCTGCAGAACTTAGGAAAAAAGTGAGTGGGGATGGAACCTGACTGAGATGTACAAAATTATGCATTGTATACATGAGTGCTTTTCAGGCTATCTGATGTGGGACACTGGCAATTATATTTTTACCTTGTGCCAGAAGCTGGCACTGTATTTGTGCCCGCTGGCTACAACTGTTCTTTTCTTTCCTAGAAACTTGCCAGGAACCAGCAGCCAATGGTTCAGGGACCAGCTCAGGCCCAAGGATCCCCATTTTGAATAGTACTGATATAGAGAAAGTGGTTGTGGATTTAAATAATACTAGAACTAGAAAAATATGAGAAGGGTTATAACAATACTTGAACCCAGGGCCATCCAACCAAGCTGAATGATGGGATATTCAAGACCACTGAAAGGAAATAACTTCCTAGAGTATATAATTAAATGATGGAATTTACTACTTCAAGAAATAGATGGAGACTGAGGCCATTTCCTCACTACGCTGTTATAGTGCTATTATTCCACTTTCAACACCCTATGGAATCCTGTGATTGCAGTTTAGGGAGAAGCATTTAGAATTCTCAGCCAGAGAGCTCTTTGGCTTCATTAAACTATAAATCCCAGAATTCAACAGGATATTGAAAGTGGAATAAATAGTGCTATAACGGTGTAGTGCAGAAATGGTCTGACTTGGACAAAAATAGTGAGTAAATGCCTAGTAGTCATGATGGCTATATATTACCTCCAGTATGAGAGGCTCTATAACCTCAAACACTTTTTTGCTGGGGATACACAAGCAAGAAGATGTTGTTACACTCGTGTTCTACAGGTGGGCTTCCTACAGGCACATGGCAGGTCATTGTGAGGGACAGAGGGTCTGTGTCTCTCCAGATATGTTTGGACTCCAGCTGCCATCGGCACCAGCCAGGATAGCTTATGGTCAGACATGATGGGAGCTGCAGTCCAGCAGCAGGCTGCCACTATCTAGTTGTCATGCTTTGCCTCTCAGAGATAATCTTTCCCCAAATTTATGAGTTTCCTCATATTATATGAGTTTCCTCATATTGTAGATCAGAGGGCATTTTTTTTTAACTTTCTCACATCTTCTTACTCATTCTTTTGCTTTTCCCTTTATTATACTTGGCTCACATCTTGAACGTCTGTAACCTCTAAGTAAAACAAAGCTACTTCCATGCACATAGACATCAGTGGGTTGAGTCATATTGGTGGGGAATATTGATTTTATGTAATGCACTTTGGGCTGGAGGTGTTTCTTTGCAGAAAGCAGATTATCTTTGATACATTTGACAAATACAAGTGGAGGGATATGCCCTTCATGGTCATAAACGTTGGATGATTCAGTGATTATCCTTATTTTTGACTCAACCTTTTCTGCCTCAAATGTGGTGTCACCTTTTTTTTTTCATACCCGCCTACATGGCAGCTTTCTTCCCCTCTTGCTGGCAGTCTTGTTCACTGCATTCTTCTCATCCATTTCTTCACTGCGTCTTTTCATCTATTTTTTTTTTCTTCCTTATTCACTTCTGGTTTATACTCAGATCTTGGAAACATCACTACATTTCACAGATTCCTTCTTAGCTAACATGGGCCATTTCTGCACTACATTCTTATAGTGCTATTATTCCACTCTCAACATCCTGTGGTATTCTGGGGTTTGTAGTTTACTGAGGCCCAAAAGCTCTCTGGCTGAGAATTCTCAATGCCCCTCCCTAAACTTCAAACCCCAGGATTCCATAGGATGTTGAAAGTGGAATAATAGCACTATAACAGTGTATTGCAGAAAGGCCCATAGCTGGAAGCCATCTGCAACTGGTGGTGGTGGTGGGTCCTCATAAAGGATTTGGGGACATGGAAAGGGGAGGCCATGCCCAGTTTCACACCACTCCCCAAGAAACAGAGGAACCATGTAACAACTTCCCCACTCCTTGTGTCCTGGGGTACCCACCACATGGGCTGCGTGGGGTTTCCTCATTCACTTTGGTTGACACATGGGCCATTGATGCCTGGATCTGAAGTCAAGCCTCTTCAGCTGTAATCAGTAAAACTGTCGCCTTATTTATCCAACAGTGTTGTCACTGTGTTATTGTGAAGAGGGAGCCCTCTCCTACCCATTGCTGATCCCACACATGAGGGGCACTGAAAGCTTTTCTGACTTTTCACTGAAGAGTTTTGGAGCAGGAAGTCTTAGCTTTGCTTTCTACTCTTGTTGTTGTTGTTGTGTGCCTTCAAGTCATCTGTTGCTGTTGTGATATTCCTTCAAGTCATTTCCAACTTATGGTGACTCTAAAGTAAATCTATCACAGGGTTTTCTAGGAATGAGAGCATGTGGTGTATGCTAAAGTTAAAGATCACCCACTGGATTTCCATGGCTGAGGAGGGAATCAAACTTTGGTCTCCAGGGTCGTAGTTTAATGCCCAAACCATTACACAGCGCTGGCTCTCACTGTGCTATTGTACACCATGATAAAACTCACCATTGAATCCTTACTGCTCTCCTTCATTTCTGCTTCTGCAGAAATAAAGTTTGGGACATTAGAAATCCATATCTGCGATACTCAAAACTGGGTTAGAAGAAAACAAGTAATGGTGCAAAATTTATATTTTATCTTTATATTTATGTTTTATATATTTGCTGGCATATAAGACTCATTTTCCCCCTGAAAAATACTGTTTGAAAGTGAGGTGCATCTTATATGCCAATATGTCTTATACACCGGCAGATAGTATTTGCTGATGTATCAATGGGGTGCGTCTTATACACCAGTGTGTCTTATACACTGGCAAATACAGTAAGAGTTTGTCTGGCTAATGTTAAGACAAACCCTGGTTCCTCAGGTTGAATAAGTAATATCCCCCCTTATTTTAGTTAATCCCATTTTATCTTTCTAGAATGATATATTACATGGAAGCCTTATGAGGAATGTCTTAAGAGTGCTGGGTATGTTTAACTTGGAGAAGAGAAGACTGAAAGGTGATGTGAGAACCATCTTTGACTATCTTTGAAGGGATCACATGTGAAAGACAGAATGAGTTTGTTTTCTGCTGCTTCGGAGACTAGAATACAAACCAATGGGTTCAAATTATGAGAAAAGAGTTTTGACCTAAACATTACAAAAAACAGACCTACTCTAAGGTCCTTTCTGCCCTACACTGTTATACTGCTATTATTCCACTTTCAACCTCCTGTGGAATTCTGGGGTTTGTAGTTTATTGAAGTCAAAGAGCTCTCTGGCTGAGAATTCTAAAGGCCCCTCCCTAAACTGCAAGCCCCAGGATACCATAAGATGCTGAAAGTGAATAATAGCACTATAACAGTGTAGGGCAGAAATGGCCTATGATTCTATATCTGCAAGACTGTGATAGTATTCCTTCCAGCTGGGCTCCAAGGTTGACTCAGTCTTCCATCCTTCCGTAGGTCGGTAAAATGAGTACCCAGCTTGTTGGGGGCAATTAGCTAAAAAATACATTGTAAACTGCTTAGATAACACTCAGTTGATAAGCGGTATAGAAATAAATGCTATTGCTATTATTGCTATTGCAGTACTAGTTCCTGCCCCTTTTTTGTTGCTACAAACTCTCTGCTTTCTTTCTCTGCCTCTCAGTGTCTGAAGCTACTAACTGCTGTTTCTCTTGCACTGCAGGGAGGCGTCTGAGCCTCCATCCCTGCAAGCAAATTGCTCATTCAGGGACTCGCCACCATCGCCACAGTCATTAAAGAAATATTGACATTCTTTGGACCAAGGCCCTAGCTGCTCATTCTCAGCAAGCTGGTCAGAATCCCAGCAAGAGAATATTTGTGTTAGCTGCCTATGGGCCTGTGTGATGGAGGGAAGGTATGTGTAGTAGATGCATGCCCCCTTCTGAAGCACGAATAGTCACGGTTCATCTTCTTCTCCTGGCGTGCTGCAGTTTGTCTTCCTTCTATGAGTACGCTGAAGAGAATGCCAGGAAATGCCTTTTTAAAAAGCTGCTATTATTTATTTTAATGAGGCCTTTGTCCTGACTCATTCCAAAATCTATTGGCTCCACTTTAATCTTTTTGTGAGGCAAAAATATTTCTCACAAGCAATGCTTGTCTCATTTGGAAAAGCCTGGCTTGCAGTGACTGAGATTCAAAGCAAATCTTCCCCAACATATGTTAACAAAATTCACTGTGTGCCTTCCACTACTACCTACTCTTATTGCAGTCCTGTGCATTTAATGGCTGGTATTTATATCTGCTAAATACAGTAGGCTAGCTTATAATGTGATGGATCTATTTGGGGATCCTTCATGTTATAGGATTTTTCTGTATAAGGTAGAACCCTTTTTTCTTACCCAAAATGAACAAGGAAGGTATTGTGACTGTCAAAAACTGTCAGTATTGACCTTCTGGTGTACAGGTGTCATTAGAAGAGGAAACTTCATTGGAAGGAAGGTTATCAAAAGGTAGTCCTGGATTGTAGCTCCAGGATGATGTAGATGGTTCAATATCAATATCAGGTCCAGAATTTCACCTTCTCACTTAAAGAAATCACTTTTTCGATTTTCTTTGGCTTATCTGGATTGCCAGCATCTCTTTTGCCTTGGGCATTATTCAACGGCAAGACTACTTCACAAACACAACCACTACACTAGCTACAGATAAACAGCAGACCACAATGCAGCAGAGCAGTAGGAGGTAGCACCAGCCAGCAGCAGCAGATACTGTGAGCAATGGCAGCATCACGAGGTTCCAGCATCACATACCGGAAGGAGTGTCAACAGCATGAACAGGGAGGCCAATAGTACCATATACTGTAGTGCTGGGAGCCCGCAACAGATATCACAAGCAGCAGGAGATACTGAGAACACCATGAGCATCATCAGGGGGCTGTCTTCATGTGTAACTGAAGCCACATAAAATGAACTCACGTTAAATCAAAAGTACAGAGTTGCAAGAAGACTAAGGCCATTTCCGCACTAGACTTTCATAGTGCTATTATTCCACTTTCAACATCCAATGGAATCCTGGGGTTTGTAGTTTAGCAAGGGGCCTTTGAGACCCCTCGCTAAACTGCAAACCCCAGAATTCCATAGGATGTTGAAAGTGGAATAATAGCACTATGAAAGTCTAGTGCGGAAAAGGCCTAGGTCTTTGCTGAGAGCCAGCATGGTATAGTGCTTTGAGTGTTGGGCTAGAACTGTGAGAAACCAGAGTTCAGATCCCTGCTCAGCCATGGAAACCCACTGGGTGACCCTGGGCAAGTCACTGTGATAGGTAATGATGCTGTGATTGAGGAGCAACTGATTGTGCATGGGGCCGAGCCAGGGAGTGAGCAAGTCAACCTGCAAACATCCCCTACACTGGAAGGTCAAACAGAGATTTACTTGCCCCAGCCAGCTCATGACAGAGAGGGAACCAGCAGTGATGCAGAAGAGTTGCAACCAGCTGTGCCCATCAGCCCTCAATCATGCAGAAGGCTGAAATGGGCTGCTCAGAGAGAGGCTGCTTGGACTAGGCTGAGGAAACAATAATGAGCAGCACCTGCTCACAGGAGCTATCTAAGTCTGCTGGCATGGCTGCTCCTTGCTTGCAGCAAATTATTAGCAAGCCCTCACAACCTTTGTGTCTCCTGCTCCCTGAAACCCTCTGGACCCTGCCTCCTGAACCTTTGGACTGGACCTTGACCTGGCTCAGCTTATGTTTTCCTGGTGTTTGGTATATTTGGACTCCCCAAGAGTTCCTGACCTCTCTCCTCCCTTGCTGGCTGCGGCCTGGCAAGGAGAGATTCCTGACAGTCACAATCTTTCAACTTCAGAGGAAGGCAAGGGCAAAACCCTTTGAACAAATCTTGCAAAGAAAACCCCATGATGAGTTTGCCTTAGGATTACCGTAAGTTAGAAATGACTTAAAGGTACATAATGACTACTTATATCTATTAGGCCAGTCATTCTCAACCTTTCCTCTCATATATCCCACCAATCTTTCTACCAAAGAATCTAAGTTCCATCACCAAAGGCATATCTAGGGTGCCCTGGGTGCCAGTGCCAGGGGGTGCAAAAAAGCTGTGTTCCCCCAGCCCTGTTGTTTGGGACAGCTGGCCCAGCAGCGTTCCCTGCCATCGTTGCTGCCACCCTTGCCAGGGTCATTCTTGGGCCAAGGCAGCGGCATTGGAAGAAGCAGCCCCTCCATCCGGGCCTTGCCTGCCACTGCCACTGCCCTCACTGGTGTTGTTCTCGACCCAGGGCAGTGGCAGTGGTGGGACATACAGGCCCTCCACCCAGGCCTAGCCCGCCACTGCCCTCTCTGGGGTCTTACATAGGGTGGCAGTAGTGGCAGAAGAGGCAGTCCCTCCATGTGGGCCTGGCCCACTGCTGCCCTCTCTGGGGTCTTCTCTAGGGTGGCGGCAGCCGGTCTGCTGCTGCCCTCACTGGGGTCTTCCTTGGCCTGAGGTGGTGGTGGCAGCAGAAGCAGGCCCTCCACACAGGCTGGCCCACTGCTGCTCTCGCCCTGATTGTCCTCAGTCCAGGACAGCAGTGGTGGGAGAAGCAGCATCTAGGAGCTCAAATTCCACACTTGCCCTAGGCACTGTTGAAGCTATATATGCCACTGCCCACCACAACAGAACAAAGAAAACCCTCTACTTTTTTGGAGAATAGCATTTGCATGTTTACAGGGATCTGTATGTATTTACAAGCATAAATGCTGTCACACATATCATTTACAGGAAGTTGATGGGCAGAGAGAAGAGAGAATTAGGAGATACACTGAGTGCAAGGTGCTACATTGGGGTTGCATAGCACAAATCTCCACATGTGGGGTTACATAACTGATTATGCTTGTGCTGAATGGGCAGCATTGTGCAAACATATGTGCAGTCAACAATTTCAGCAGGGGCAGAGAGACACACATGGGCAGATAATACACACCTGCATGTGCAACTCTACTTCTGTGACCTTGGACTGAATACAGATGGCGTGCATTGGAAAACAAATATCCAACCACTTCCATAGGGTGACCTGAGCATGCCAAAGACACCAACAGAATTCTGGCCTAAGTGTCCAAAGTTAATATAAGCACACCAGAGGCTCCCAAATGGAATACAGTATGTGTCGTAGGTAAAATCAATGAGAGCTTACATGTCACGCTGGCTGGAGGATATGGGGATGGAAGGAGAGTTAATTCTTAGAAACTTCCACCAAAAAAACCAAAACCAAAAACCTTGCATCTATCCCCCTACCCCTGCCAGCTACTTCTTTTCTCCTCTGAGTGAAACATGGACCATTGGTTCAGAATGACTCTCCTACACCATTAGCAAAGGAATGAGGGCAAGACTCTGTGAGGCAAGACTAAGACAGCAGCTTAGGAGACATGAAGAAAATGAGCTTTGTTATACCAAAGCGTATTGTAATCCGTAGAAATCCATGCTAAACTAGATCTGCCAGTCTTAAAGGTATTAGAGAGGAAAGAAGGAAGGAACAGCTATACTATAGGAAGTCTCTCTAGGGACAGGATGATTACTTAGGATTGCTATGCAAAGCTAAGACAGAAGGAGTAAGGAAGTAAGGAAGGACCAGAAAATCCTCCCTACAAGTTTTAAGGAGAAGGAAGAGCTGAGTAAGAGGGCCAATTGCTAGACAGCTTTGACTCTAGCAGTACTGCCCCTGGTAGGCCTACCATCTACATAGAAGAAGTGACAGATGGACATGAAAGAGGTTCCTGGCCAAAGCACCAGATGGGGAAACTCTAGACTGCTTACCAGGAAAAGACCCAAAAATACAAGAGTCATATTATTTAAGCCTTTTTATTCCTTTTCCTCTTCCCTAGGGTCCACTGTGGCATTGCCACAATATAGATTTTGGAGTCTGCTTTATAATCACCATGACTACCTCCAAAAATAATTTTTCCAAGCTCTTGTTGGAATCTAGTCATGGCGTGCTTTGTATTTCCACTCAGAGACAATCTCTGAGTGGAATGTTGGTGGAATGTTGGCTGTGCATGTTGGTGTCCTGTGACTTGCTGAATTGTGAATTATGGGTAGGAGAGATACCTATTGACTTTATCTTGAGAAACAGGAACCCAAGGGCCATCTGACACTGCAGGAATCCATGACTGAAGTAACCCCAAGAGGCTGAGATCCAATCTCTGTTTTAAAGCCTCCAATGAAGGAGACTCTACCACCTTCTTAGGGAGTTTATTTCACTATCGAAGACACGGGTCAAGTCAAATAGTGATGTAAATGGGAACTAAATCAATAGTTGATATATTGGATTCTCTCTTTCAGTCCAGGAAGCAAGCTGACTGCTCCTTGCTCAGCTGGGTATGAAATATTATCAGTTCTGGAGGTGTCCCTTTTGGTCTAGCATGAATGAGAAAATGGATCACTTCTCAGTCTGGATTCTCAGTCTATGCATGACAAAGCTCTCAGAATTGCTCTGTGTTTTGGTACAAGCTTCCTCCACTTATCTGCCAAGTTAGGGACTGGAGCACTGTCAGAAAACAGAATTCGTTGAAACACAGGACCCATGTACTGTGTTGTAGGGAACATGAACTACCTACAGAGCCTCACTTGGGACTCTGCATGTGTGCGCTACTTGCAAAATCTCTCGGCCAGGTTGACACCTCCCGGCCCCCTTCTCAGCTCACTTTGCAAGCAGCATACGCATGCAAGCAATCCCAAGCAAGCTTCTGTAGATGGCAAGAACAGATGAAAAGAGTGGAACCCCTATCAGATTAATGGAACTTGTCCTTCATTTGGAAATATAGAAAGAGTGAGTTGTCAGATAACAGGGCATTAATAGGTGGGGGCTTCCTGTAAATAGCTTCTTTGTCATTCTCTAAAACACAATACATGGTATGATCAGCCAGCAATGACGTTGCACAGGGGAAACAGACCAGTCCTTAGACAAAAGAATAAACGGATGCATCATCTGACATCTCAAATGACAAAACTCAGAAACCAGGAGGAGAACATTTCAACCTACCAGGTCACTCTGTTACTAATCTTGAGGAAGCTATTCTGGAACAAACAAAAAGTGTAAGGGAAACTCCATGGCGAAACAGCTGAACTCCAATTTATCAAAAATTTTGATAATGTTCATCTGAATCTGGACATTTCCTGTCCCACTGCAGGTATTAATTTAGTTTTCTATACTAAAATACTTGCATTAATATCACATATCTAAGCTCTGACTAAGGCCATTTCTGAATTACTCTGTTAAAGTGCTATTATCCTACTTTCAACATCCTATGGAATCCTGGGATTTGCACTTTAGGGAGGAGTATTTAGAATTCTCAGCCAGAATGCTCTTTGGCCTTAGTAAACAACGTAAAGGCATGCAAAGACTGTTTATTAGAAACTACAGTAAGAGGAGTAAAAAGACTATTGTCAGCAATGTCTTCCTTATCACACCTTCAATACTCTGTGGAGATAAAGTATTTCAATAAATTAATTCCTTCTGTCTCCCATCTAGGAAACACATTACAAGCAAAATGTTTTTTGCATTGCATTATAATTTTGGTTGAATTTCTTTATTGACGAATGATTTTTCCCCCAAACCTCTGCCACATCTGAAGATCCAGTGGCCTGAGAAATCCTACTCTGTGTTACCCTAAGAGGTGGGGGGCATTTGGGTCAACTCACAATGCCAGCATTTCCTTAGAATTTGGAGAAATTATACCTTAAAGGAGGCCTGTGAGAGGAGGGTAACGGCAGAGTATTTTCACCTACATATACCATTATTAACTGTAGAGAAGACTCCAGTTAAAGGTAATTAGAAATATACGAGTAATCAGACACTTTTAATAATCATACAAGGCTTTCAGAAAATGGGGCAGGACAGGTTGGATAGAGGGAGATTGGGGTGAAAAAACCCAATGATAGTTATCAGTTTTGAAGAAAGAGGTCACAGTGGAGGGGCTCAGACAGCATCTGAGGATAGCATGGAGGAGCAGCAGTCCTGGACCACATTCTACATACTACCCTTGGCTGGGGTTGAAGCTAGGATTTTTATACCCTATTTCAGACCCTGAAGGTATGCGTTGACAAAACTGTAATGGCTTGCCCATGGAACTGACAAAGGGATCTGGAGTTGGCTGATTGCTTTAACTTTGGACTGACAAAACATTGATGGATTCATGACAATCTCTTAATGTTCAGTCATGTAGGGTGTATAGGGAAGATCTCTATAGGGTAAGGTCAAGGGATGGTCTCTGATTGCTTAATCTGGGCAGTTCACATTCCATTGTTTTTGACAATGCATAAAGCCTGAAGTGGCGAAGGGATTAGCACAAGCTCATCAGCACTGGGCTTTTCAGCATAAATCTATCTGGACTTTTTCCATTATCATGACCTCAAACACATCTCCAATCAGCATGACCCCAAACATGTCCTCCAGTCACTGATAAGTGCAATTTATGAAAATTGCATATCTCATATAAGGGGTGATGGTAACATCTGGGGTTGTAGAGAGTAAATCTCCCCATGCAGAGTTAAGCTCTGACTGTGCAATATAACTCTTTGTGTTGAATGACAACACTGCATAAACAAATGCACAATCAAATGTGCAGTTTAATGTATGACTGAAGGAGTTCTACAGCCAATCTGTAGTCACAAGTGAAAGTCACAAGTATAGGATGGGGGACGTATGGCTGGATAGCAGTACGTGTGAAAAGAATCTAGGAGTCTTGGTAGATCACAAGCTGAACATGAGTCACCAGTGTGACGTGGCAGCCAAGAAAGTCAACGCAATTCTTGGTTGCATCAATAGGAGTATGGTCTCCAGACTGAGGGAGGTAATGGTACCACTCTATTCTACATTGGTTAGGCCTCATTTGGAATACTGTGTCCAGTTCTGGGCACCTCAATTCAAGAAGGATGTTGACAAGCAGAAATGTGTCCAGAGGAAGGCGACCAAAATGGTGAAGGGTCTGGAAGCCATGCCCTATGAAAATGGCTTAGGGAGCTGGGTATGTTTACTCTGCAGAAGAGAAGGTTAAGAGGGGACATGATAGCCATGTTTAAATATTTGAAGGAATGTCATGTTGAGGAGGGAGCAGGTTTGTTCTCTACTGCTCCAGAGACTAGGACAAGGAGCAATGGATTCAAGCTGCAGGAAAGGAGATTCCACTTGAACCTTAGGAAGAACTTCTTGACAGTCAGAGCTGTCTGGCAGTGGAATATGCTGCCTCAGAGTGTGGTGGAGTCTCCTTCTTTGGAGGTTTTAAAGCAGAGGCTGCATGGCCATCTGTCAGGAGTGCTTTGAGGGTGTTCCTGCATAGCAGGGAGTTGGACTTTATGGCCCCTGTGGTCACTTCCAATTCTATGATTCTATTATTCTATCTCAGCAGGGGCAAATGGAGACACGTTGGCTGAGAATGTGCATCCATACATGGAATGGCACTGCATGCACAACTCCAATGCCCCAACCTTGAACTGAACGTAAACATGGCACAGCTGACCAAAATATCCAACTGCTTCCACAGGGGGATGTATTGATTATTTGTATTTATTTCTTAAAATATTCTATCTCATCCTATACCACAAGGTCTCAGGCCGGTACAAACATCATCAAGTGTAAACAGGTTAAAACAATTTGAAACAATAACAGTTATTTAAATAGACTTAAAAATATATTAAACATGTTAACATGTTAAAACAAGTTTAAAAGGTTAAAACAGTTTAAAATCATGTGTAAGTCAGTCTTGTAAACCTTGTGCTGTCGGCACTCATGTGTAGCATTAGGGGAAAATATGTTTGGTGGATGTCTTTTTTCTTAATGGTACATAAAAGCTCCTAGGCCACATTAACTCATTGTGTCTCAAATTTCTGGCTTAAATTTGATGAACTGTTTGACTTTTTATAAAACGGTTCTGACCACTGGTGTTAGAAAACAGAAAATGTTGTTTCTTGGATGAATTGGCATATCATTGGCCCTTTCTGCACCGGGCTATTAAAAAGGTGCAGAGCGACTTCCAACGGAGGTCTTCTGCACTGTAGAGTGGACTAGGGCAGACTACTTTTTGTAGTTCCGCACCTCAGTCTGGTTCGGAGCAACCAGAACTGGTGGCGCAGTGTGTTTTTTAAAAACCTTGTTTTAGAGGTTTTTAAAATCACAGAGTGTGCGACTCCATGTTGCTCTGTCGCCGTGCTCCGGTGTAGATTTGCAGGAGCTCACAAGTGCGCGCCTGCAGATCTGCTGGGGGTGGGCTTTAGGCTGGCGAGCTTCTCCGGTTGGAGCCTCCGCCAACCGGAAGCCACCATTTTGGACTCTGGAGCAGTGCGGAGCGATGAGCTCGCACTGCTCCTCGTCCCGACAGACTTGCCCAGACGCTCAGGAAGTCTGGTGAGTCCCGCTTTCACCCGGATATTTTCCCACATGTGGAAAGGGCCATTGTATCTCATCCCTGTCATGCTTGATTGCTTGCTAAAGGTCATTTAAGGATTCTAAAGTAGGATTTAATGACAGGCAACTAAGATGAAGCCCAGCTGCTTGGGAAGAATATAGAGGAATAATGGAAAAATGCCAAATAGCCACCAAGAGAAGAAGATCTGAATTTTGGAGGTGCTCTCTTCAGAATTTGTGAGGGACACATGAAGCATATAAAAATATCCTGCTGCATGTTCCTCAGTTCTATGAGTAGTGAGAAGGAACGGTAGTATTTAGGACTGACTTCCTTTGGACAAAGAGGAGTAGAGACTTAGGCCATTTCTGCACTAGACTGTTATAGTGCTATGATTCCACTTTCAACATCCTATGGAATCTTGGGGTTTGCAGTTTAGGGAGGGGCCAGCTGGCCCCTCCCTAAACTGCAAAGCCCATGATTCCATAGGATGTTGAAAGTGAGATCATAGTGCTATAGCAGTCTAATGCAGAAATGGCCCCATGGTGGTTCTTGTTAATACCCATCTTACTTAAAAATTACACAAGTAGACCATGGTTAGAATCCTCTTGGTATGGCACACTGAAGGTTGCATTTCTTCTAGAGGCATAAAGTGGTGATGAGGCTCTAGACAAAATCTTCTGGCTCTCAGATACCTTGCTTCATTCATGACTGCTGTGACCACTGTCTTTCTTGCCTTGCTGGCACTGTCCATGTTGAAGCATTCATAGGATTCTGGACCATGCATGTAAGTGAACAGCAGGCATGCCCCTGAGAATTCAGATCCATTGTCCCCCCCAAGAAATCTGCACCCAGGTCCTCCACTTCAGATCAGACACACACATAACATATAACATCTTACCCTCGGCAAGAGGTGTGTCACCCTCCCTGAGCTCTGCCACCTGTGTCTATAAAACTGCTTCTGTCTGTGGACTATCTTCTAACAACAATTATACAGAAATAGTGGTGATAAAAGCCAGGAATCCTAAAAGTCCATGATATGTTCTATGAAGAGAAAAATTTGTTTTCCCGATTCTTATTGCCAATCAGTTTTAGTAGATCAGTTAGTAGAAACAACTCACCTGCCTCTTTGGATGGTTCTCTGGTCCTACCAATCCTCCCACTAGTTTTGTCTTCCCATTCTCATCCTTGAATAGACTTTTCATCAGCACTCAATCCTTGCTTCTAGCTTGCTTAATCCATGTATCTAAGCAGGTCTTTAGGACTATTCTCCTTCAGTTACCTCTCTGCATTGCATTTGATTTATAAAATTAGAATGCTGCTTTTTTTCCTGCTGTGTTCCTTTCTAATGAGTCAAGAGCCAGGGCCGTGAATGGACTTCCAAAGGATCCCACTGTTAGGCAAAGCAGGTACAGTTGAGGGAAGTGAACAGACATTGACAAACACATTGAGACTCTTCCTGTTCAGGGAGTCTATGAAATGATGCAGCTGGACATAAGGGTAAGAGAACTACATCTCAAATGAAGATCCTTCACAACCATTCCCAAGACCCCAGAAGCCATGATGGCAATGAATCTGAATCAAAGCCAGACCAGAAGGCACTGTGCACATCCACTGGGATGAGGCCCCCATCTCTGGGTCCCACTCAGAAAGAGAAAATGGTAGTTCTACATCCAGGAGCAAAGCATCAGAAGCACTTGTAAAACTGCCTGTTTACTTCCTGACTCTTGCTGATGAAACACCTGTTTCTCCCCAGTCCCTGACCTAGTTGGACAGTTCCCCTATTATCTTAACAATCTTGGTTTGAAGACAACTATCTGCTTTGCTGGACAGCTCCATTCCCTTACCAGTAGCAGGGGAATCCTGAATCTCAGGACTCCAGTTTTGATGGAAAGGGGATCCTTTCCTGTGGATTTCCTTTGTCACTGCTGCAGTTTTCCAAGCGGAGACTCAGATGGTTCACTTTGTTGGAATCTCAATTTTTCCCCACGCATCCCACTTCCAGGTTGGAGAGCTGTCTCCACAACATGCTTTGGCTTTTCTACATGAAGGACTGGTGTGCTGGGGTTGCTTCTTGTAACCCTTTAGCAAAGTTTTTTAGTTTCAGGTCCAGGTTCTTTGATTTAAGGCTGAAGCTGAACAGATATTGGATATACCGCTATTCTAACAGCTGGTTTCATATGTGCTTGGCTCTGCCACTGCTCTATAAATCATAGCATTCCCTGACAGAACATATGTTTCTGCTTTTTAAAAATTAGCTTGCAAGCACCGGCTATGCATGCATATGCTCAGCAATTACCAAGCAGCCTTTTGTATGAAACAATAAAAAACTACAGTAAGCAACTTCCCATCGAAGGGAGTGTGTCGCAAAAAATTTTTCACCATGTCTTTCTGCACTGGCAATACATGATGATGCTGTTACAATAAAAAGAGGGTGACTCACCCCACTTTTCAAGCAGTAGGATATCCCTAGGGTGGCCTTTTTAAAGAGACTGTTTCCTGGTAATGAGAGAACATTGGCAAATTACAGTGCCTTTTGTCATGTCTAGTTATTCACAAATACCCAAGCAGAGCATATTGGAGGCGAGCTGAGTCACAAACCAGGCAAAACAGCTGCCTCAATAGCACCCATGGATGCTTTGCCTTTAGCCAACTGCCTCTGAATTACATTTTCTCAGCCTGAATTCAGATCAGCAACAAACTATTTTGCCCTTCCCAATACCAGGAAGGAGCAATATTCCAAATGCTAGAGAGAAATTTCCATTAACAACAATAAACTTCTTACTGTTTACCAGCCAGTAACAGTTCCTTCCCACTCAAAAGCCTGCAATGAAACAGAAATGTTGAATTTAGTATTTAGAGAATGGATTGGTAGTGAAAGAAGACAAACTTCAGAAACTCAGTGAGGGGAAATCTGCCTGTCATAAAGCATCTGTAGAGTCGGGCTGAAGATCAGTGAAAATGAAAACATGAATATTCAGAGCCAAGTACAATTTTATTGCCTTGTTTCCAAAGAATACCAAATGTGCATGTATTTTGCAAGTTTGTGCATTCTTCTTCACTTGTGTGCATTTTAGTTCTTTGCATTTTTAAAATGTGTGCAACGTTTCATGTGCATTTTATTTCTCCAAACATTCTCCTAAACCCCACAAGCATGTCAGTTCTTATTTCTTTACCAATAAGTTGAAAAGAGTATTTTCATTGAGACTAGCAGTGCCAACAAAGTTTTCCACTCCTGCACAGAATATAGAGAGCCAAAGTGGTGTAGTGGTCTGAGCATTGAACTATCATCGGGATTTGATTCTCTGCTCAGTCATGGAAACCTTGGACACATTACATACTCTCAACCTCTCAAAACCCCAAGACAGGTTCACCTTAGGGTCAACATGAGTCAGAAACAACTTGGACACACAAAAACAACACAGAAAACAAATATGCACAACACAGAGAATGTCTTTTCAGTGCTCTTGTCAGGATTCTCTCCCTGCCAAGCTTCAGCCAGCAAAGGAGGAGGGAGGTCAGGAATACTTGCAGGGAGAGTCTGAATACACCAAACACAAAGAAAATGCAAGCTGAGCCAGGTCAAGGTCCAGTCCTAAGGTTCAGGAGGCAGAGATCCATCTGGAGGTTTCAGGGAGCAAGAGACATGAAAGTCGTGAGGGCTTGCAAGTAATTTGCTACAAGCAAAGAGCAGCCATGCTGGCAAACTTAAATAGCTGCTGTGAACAGGTGCTGCTTGTTATTGTTTCTTCAACGTAGTCCATGCAGCCTCCTTCTGAGCTATCCATTTCTGCCTTCTTCATGATTGAGGGCTGATGGGCACAGGTAGCTGTAACTCCTCTGAATCACTGCTGGTTCAATCTCCATCGCGAGCTGGCAGGGACAACTCTGTCTCTGCTTGACTTTCCAGTGTGGGAGATGTTTGCAAGTTGATTTGCTGACTCACTGGCTCAGTTCTTGGCACAATCAGTTGCTCCTCGATCTCAGAGGCATCATCTATCACAGCTCTCTTCAACCAGGGTAGGCCACTCAGTGTCCTCCATATATATTCAACAACAATTTTCATAATACATCCATTGACCATGCTTCTTCGGGCTTCAGTGAATTGTAGTCCAAGATATTGAGAAGATGTCAGGTTGTCTATTGTTGCAGTTTCTGAACGAGAAACTCCACTTTCTGACTGTTTTCATCAGACAGCTACTGCAATTTAGTTACCTCATCACCTTAGGTAATGTACAGAACCAGAAAAGTGTTTGAGGTAGCCATTTAGTCAAAGACTCTACTTAGTATAATGAAGAAGAGTGGTGGCACGGTCTGGCCTCCCACTGACCACTATGAAAAAATTGCCAGAACAGTAATGATGGGAGAGTGGGAGAGAAATTGACCGGAAATAACTGAGGCCTTTTCCGCACCGGGCTATTAAAACGGTGCAGAGCGACCTCCAATGGAGGTCTTCTGCACTGTAGAGTGGACTGGGGCGGACTACTTTTTGTAGTTCCATACCTCAGTCCACTCTGGAGCGACCGGAACTGGTCGCGCAGCGTGTTTTTTAAAAACCTCTTTTTAGAGGTTTTTAAAAAGCACGGAGCGCGCGACTCCGTGTCGCTCCGTTACCATGCCCCGGTGCAGATTTGCAGGTGCACGCAAGTGCATGCCTGCAGATCTGCTGGGGGTGGGCTTTAGGCTGGCGAGCTTCTCTGGTTGGTGGAGAGCCTTCACCAACTGGAAGCTGCCATTTTGGACATCGGAGCAGTGCGGAGCGATGAGCTCACACTGCTCCTCGTCCCGACAGACTCACCCAGATGGAGAAGAAAGCCGGTGAGTCCCATTTTTGCCCATTTATTTTCACACATGCGGAAAGGGCCTGAGAGCCATTTCACAACACAGGACTATAACACCATGATTTCATTTTAGCTGCCATGACATCCTTCTATGGAATCTGGGGGTTTGTAGCCAACTTGAGGCACTAGAGCTCTCTAACTGAGAATTCCAAATATTACCCCCCACAACTGCAAATCCCAGTATTCCATGGGATATTGCTATAGCAGTTAAAGCAAAATTATAGTGCTATAACTGTGTAGTATGAAAGGGCTTCATGTGGTGAAGTACTGTGACCTACTGAGGAACAGCCTCTAGGAACCAACCTAGGAACAGCCTCTATTCCATTAAAGGCTTTAAAGTACAAGAATGGGGGGAACCAATAGCCTGCAGGATGAAGCCGCAAGGGGTGTTTCATACAACCCATGGGTTTTCCTCCTTAGCCCCCACCCCGTTCTTGGCCCTGCCTCTTCCTTTTTGCCTTCTTCCACCACACACACCAGCATTCTGAGAGAAAGAAAGAGTGCAATCTATCCCCCCGGCACTGACCTTTATTCCATAAGATTAGGGAGAAAGAGTATTTTTCTACAGCTTGCAAAAACTATATTTTGGGACTACCATTCCTAGAATTCCCCAGATAGCACAACCTTCCTACTTTTAGACCCCTTGGCAGAGCTTGGTAAAGTTCTTTTACTGTTGCCATTGTTATGTGCCTTCAAGTCCATTCCAATGTATGCTGACCACTGCTGTTGTTGTTCTTGTATGCCTTCAAGTCATTTCTGACTTATGGTGACTCTAAGGCAAACCTATCACAGAGTTTTCTGGGAATGAGAGTGTGTTACATGCTCAAGGTCACCCAGTGGATTTACATAGCTGAACGTGGAGTTGAACCTGGCTCTCTAAGGGCATAGTCTAATGCTCAGACCACTACTTCACACTGGGTCTCTATGCTAACCATATCCTAGGATTTTCTTGGATGGTTCAGAGAGGGTTTTCTATTGCCTTCCTTTGACACTAAGAAAGTTTGACTTGCCTGAAATTATCCAGTAGGTTACCAAGGCTGAGCTGAGATTTGACTCTTCTCCTAGCCATACTACTCTGGCATTCAAACTGCTGTATCATCTGGGTCCTCCCATCTCCTTTTCTGTTCAACAGGCACAGGGAGTTTGTGCAGTCTTCCCTTGCCTCCCTGAGCTCCTTATTCCTGTTCCATATGTCTTGATCACATGTCCTGTAGCTAGTGCTGTTGGCACTGAGGAAATAGCTGAAATGCCTAACAGTAGAGGGAGCATGAACCCCAGGGTTTGGGGGCATTAATAAGACGGGCATTCTTAAACAAGTTTGCAATTGTTTGTGCCTTCTACATTCTCTGATGTTCTCTGCTGCTGTGTGGCAGCACTTCCTAACTGCTCTCACCAAAGCCTGTGTCATTGCTCTCTTTCTTGGAATCTGTTTGCAGTTGACAGTTGTACCAGTCCAAGGGCACTTTGGCTGTTATGGCAACATACCATGGATTCCTGGGATTTGTACTTTGGTGGGGTTCATTGATTTCCCTGCTTGTGAGCACTCCTGAATTCAAGCTTTTCAACCGAGTATCTAAGTACTCATCACAGGACAAATCTCAGCTATCCTAGAGAAGAGGTATAACATTTAAAATGGTATTGAATGGTTACAGCTGTGCATGTTACTGCAGTGCACTCTGAGTTTCAATCACACTGATACAATGAAGATCACCAAGATTACATAGGAAGTTTTCCTTGGCCTGAGGGCTGGCCCATCCCTGTGGCTCAGGAGTAGGAATCTGTCTCCCCCTTAGTGTTGTCAAGTGTAGGCTGCCAGCATCCATGACCATTAGCTATGCTGGATAGAGCTGTTAGGAGTTGCAGCACCTGACAGCACACATAATTCCCACTAGATTCCCTCTAGGTTATTCTTCTAGAAACTCCTGTGGCTAACTTGAGTTTTCAGGGCATCTTTCTCCAGCATGTTGCAAGCCCTCGGGTATCTTTTTTGATCTGAATCAAAGCTATGCAACTCGCAAAGGCCAGGAGTCATTGGTAATAAAAGTTCATCAATCTGGACCACCCCATTGTCTATTATGACATGCCAAGTCACTGAAAACCTTAAGAGGGAGAAGGAAAACACTATTATGCAAAACATTTACAGGGTACTGAGAAACATATTTTAAAAGAAAGTAGGCAAACAAACAAAAACTTAGGTGAAACTGTAACTGCCTACAGTTGTGGGTTTTTTAAATTATGTTGGTTCTTTTTTGCTTCTACGAGATGAGATTTAGAATCAATCTAGATAAAATATTCTAACACGGGGCTTTTTAGAAGCCAAATCAATATGGCCCCTTGAGAGCAATCAGTGATGGATCTGATTAATCAAAAATGTGATTCACGTTGTGTTCACACACATCTATACTCATGGTTCTGAGCTTAAATGTTTCTCTGAACCAAGAACAACACAAAAGAAGAACAGAGAGTGTGGCACGAATAAGGTGTTAGGGCAGCAGGTGGCTGCAAAGCCTATTAAGACTAACAGAACATCTGCTACACAAAAAATGCTGCCAGTATTGAAGCAAAGACTCTGATAGAACAAGAACTCTGAGCCAAGTTTAATTAAAAAAAGTGAAAGAGGTTGATCTCTTTGCAATATAAGCCTTACCCTGACCCTGCAGCAACAGCCCCACAATTATCACTGTGAATGAATCCATTTCAGCATTCCCTGCTCTGTTTTCAATAAAGATTTTTTTTTTTTTGCATAAATCAATTCTTGATGCAAGACTTTTGCTTCCCGCTGTGAACCAAATGCATGTGGGTTGATGAAAGACGCTTCATTATGCAGGGGTGATAAATACATCACCTTCTCTCCCCGCTCCCACCTGTCAAAGTCAGATGGGAAGACAAAAGGGAGATTGGCATAATGGGAACTTGGAAGCCATTGTATAATAGAAGGCTTGGAAATGTATTTAGCGTATGGCTCTGGCAGGCCTGCAGAGAAAATGTGTGTGTTTCTCTTTAAGAGCATCAGCTGCAAGGCGCTACTCAGTTAGCCTGGGGATGGGGGTCGTGGTTGGAGCAGGGGAAAGCATGTATTAAACTCATGTGTCCCTGGCTCTTCACTCATTAGCCTGTCATTTTGTGCAGGGGGCCTTTCCCGTATATGGTGATGGGAAAAGCAATCTTTCCTAGCGCTGGCAGCTAGAAGGGGATGGGGGAAGGGACATTGCATCAGCAACTAGAGCAATGGCCTGGCCTTTCTGATTTATGGTTCTTTCCATCACAATTCTGCTACAGTATTTGTAATGCCTAGTCGATTGTTAACCAAGCAGATTTTCCTTTCTTCATTTGGTGGTGGTGGTGGGAAGCAGAAGTTAATTTGTGGTCTGAGCACTACAAATTCTAAAAATGCAACTGGAAGTTGCAATCGTAGCTCAAAAAGAAGTTCACGGAATCAGAGAATCCAAGAGTTGGACTGGACCACAAGGCCATCTAGTCTAACTCCTGCTCTACAGGAGTACGCAGCTAAAGGGCTCCTGAAAGTTACTCATCCAACCTCCATTTAAAGACCTCCAATGAGGCAATATATTTCACTGTTGAACAGCTCTTGCAGTAAAAAAAAAAAAAAAAAATCTTCCTAACGTTTAAGTTTGAATCTCTTTTCTTGTAATTTGAATCCATTGGTTTGGATGCTAGTCCCTGGAGCAGCAGACAACAAACTTACTCCACCTTCTATATGATATCCTTTCAGATATATAAAGATCGCTCTCAGTCTTATCTTCTCCAGTCTAAACATACCCAGTTCCTTAAGTCATTCCACAAAGGCTTGGTTTCTAGACTTTTGATGATTTTGGGTGCCCTTTTCTGGAGACATTCCAGATTGTCAATATCCTGCTTGAACTGTGGTGCCCAGAACTGGACACAGTATTCAAAGGGAGGCTTGGCCAAAGCAGAATACAATGGAACTACTACTTCCCTCAGTCAGTGGCATCTTGCAAAAAAATTGGTATGGAAAACCACACTTGGAAAAAATAAAGTAAAGGTTACAGATTTCTGGATTGAAATCAGTTCTAGGGCAAATGTGGTAAAGGTGAGCCAAGACTTGTGTTGGGAATCTCACCAGTGGTTGAGTGGAGGCCCTTTTGGGGCTAAATCACTCAGAGTGATAAAGAGAGAGACCTCTGGAGACAGTGAGATAATGCTTGTGTTTTCACAGCAAATGAAACAGCCTTACACTTCATTGGCTTATTAGCTCAGTATAGCTTACTCTGGCCCACAGCTGCTGTCCAGGGTCTCAGGCAGCAGCCATTCTACAGGCAGATTTCTCAGTGTTAAGCAGAGTGTGGTGATTGGCTCAAGCAGCAGATTTGGGGTGTCACAAACAGGATGCAAATCAGTTGTGATTAATTGTATTATTCTAGGATGTTTACTGGCAGGGATGGTGAGAGGTAGAGAGCCAGCATGGTTTGAATGTTGGACTAGGATAGTGGGAGACCAGGGTTCAGATCTCTGCTTGGCCATGGAAACCCACTGGGCAACGTTGGGCAAGTTATAGGCCATTTTTGCACTAGACTGTTACAGTGCTATCATTCCACTTGCAACATCCTATGGAATCCTGGGGTTTACAGTTTAGGGAGCGGCCTAAGGATTGCATAGGATGTTGCAAGTGGAATGCATAGGATTGCATAGGATGTTGCAAGTGGAATAATAGCACTATAATAGTCCAGTGCAGAAATGGCCGTACTCTCTCAGCCTAAGAGGAAGGCAAAGGCAAACCCCTTCTGAACAAATCTTGCCAAGAAAACCCCATGACAGGTTTGATTTCAGGTTGCTCCAAGTTAACAATGTCTTGAAGGCACACAACAACAGCAACAGCAAGTGCTTCTTGGCTTTTCTTCTTCATATGCCAAATAATTTGGCAGACTTTGAGTACAATGCACCCTGAACTGGGTACAGAGTAGCGATAGGAAGAATATTCAAAAATAAAATCAAAATGATCAAAAATGTGTTTCTTGAATGTTAAGAAGCCTCAACAAGAAGAATCGTGGACTGACAAAACAATATTGTCTGCACAGAAAAAAAATTCTCCCATTATTTTTAACATTATTCCTTGTACAGAAAATGCTGTTCCCTCTGCAAAAACACTATACCCTCCAACTGTCCCAATTTATCAGAGAGAGTCCTGATAAATCCTGTGTCATCTCACTTTTCCAGCTGCTTTTAGAATGTCCCATCCAGTTTCTCTCACCTACTGCTCTTTGTCCTCAGCTTACTTCAATGTCTGCAAAGTGAATTCAAAGTGCAAAAGCAGTTCGCACTCAGTTAATTTAGCAGCAGAGAAAGGAGAAGAGACGAGGAATCTTGTCTTCTTCGTCGGCTCAGGCAAAAACAAGTTTCTGTAGCTCTTGCTAGTTTCTCTGTTCTTCCTTGCTAATACCTCTTGACTGCACTGTGTAGTTGCTTGGCCACTTGTGTCCCAGCTTTTGTATGTGAAATGTTGCAGGGCATGAAACACACCTTGTGAAGTTTGTACAGAATATGTCCCTACCTATAAATCATCTTCAGAAACTGCAGTTTTTGAACTCTCTGAATGAGAAGAGTATTGCTAAAATTAATCCTTGCTTCCTTGGAGAAGAAAATTAGGAATTACATCTCAGTGCATCATTTGGGATAGTTACTTTTTGGACTACAGCTTCCAGAACCACCAATATCCATGCTGGCTGGGGGAATTCTTGGGCGGGCAGTCCAAACTATGTGACTCTAACATTATCATTTCCCCTTCTTTTTCCTGATTTTTTAAAAAACTTCTTTACTTTATCAAAAAATGTGTGGTTGCATATGTTTCTTTTTTTCTTTGTCATTTTGATTGTCCTATTGAAATCCTTGCTGCAGCATGGACCTTGGAGTTTATGGTCAACATGGCTACCTTTGTATTATAACAAAAACTTTGTGGCATGCGCCTGAACCTGTACATTTGAGACAACAACCTCAAGTTGTGTCTCACTGAGTTTCTCTGACCCTTGTACAGATTTATTTTTTATATGATGTCATTCCAGGACGGAGCAGTTTCCCCTACACGGAGCACTTCCTCCTTCGGTTGACTTTTATCGTCTAAATTAAGCAACATGCCCTCACAGTGCATTCCTGGGTGATTAGGGTTGTGTACCTTCTGACAGCCCCTCCTCTCCCTCACATTCCCAGTCTTTCTGAAAACTGAAGATACCAAAGTATCTTATTATGTAAGTAAGGATATAAACATTCCCATTTCCCTGGCCCAGAAACCCCATGGTTTGATTGTGTTTATAGTTTTGTTGGCTTGGCATGAATTGTACTCAAGCCAATCCTTTCTAAGAACTGCATAGATGACATCCCAGCACTTCCGAATATCCATTGCCCTCCTTTCTTGTTCCAAGGGAAGTGAGGTAAAATGGGACCCTGACCAAATTTTCAAACAATGTTGTTTCAATTTGTCAATACAGTTAATGGGTCACATAATACAGGAAACATACAGGGGAAGTCCCTTGAAATGGGTCTGTTTAAATGGAGCAATCTGGTAGATGCATGCTTTCCTGTTTCTGTATAAATACACTCTTCCCAAGATGATATCATTTCTGGCTGTCAATCCCTATTTTTACCACAGCAAAACGTAACAACAGCAACCAGGATCTCTGGTAGGATTTTTTCAGGTCACTAGTATCTCTTTCTTTGAGATTTCAGGACCAAAACATGAGGCCCAGGTGTCGGTCCTTATGATATCATAGGTTGTGGGTCTCTGTGATATCATAGAGATGGGACCATGGTGGAGGGGCAAGCCTGAACTGGTTTCTGGGTCAACAAGTATGGCGGGCAGTGTTCCAGAATCAAGGTAAAACCAAGTAATATTGCAACCAAAATATAGGGAGGTGGGAGAAAAAGCATTTTTCTAGATCAGTCAGGTTACATGATGTACCCAGGATCTGCAGTTTCTACCGGTTCTGCTTGGGCTTGAAGAGTCAAAGAATGCCTAAAAGTGGGCAGTAGTATTAGGGCCAGATAGTTTGAGTGACCTAAAATGTTATAGATGACAACACAGAGTGTAGTCTGATAAAGATCTTAGCCACAGCAAACATAATGTGGAGAGTTTTTCTAGTTCTCACAGCATTGGTGAACCTCCTGGGAGCTTTTCTTTTCAGGCTCTGCACCTGTGCTGCCTTCATTTATACAGCAAGAAGACTCTTGAGTCACAACACTGGCACATCACTCCCTGCTTTGCTCCAAATAGCCTGATGAGTCTAAGTGTGTGCACCTGCCATCTATCTCCCCATTCTTTTCCTTACTCCTAGCTTTTTGGTGTACCAGCAGTACAGAAATATACAACACAGACTAAAAACGTTGAGATGTGGCTTTAAAGCAAGGGTGGGCAAAGTGTAGCTCTGGGACTACATGTGAGCCCCAAAGCTATCTTTTTTGTTCCTCCAGACTTTCCAGATTGCTCCCTTTCTGCCCAGCTATTCCTTGAATGTTCAGCTGGTGCCCTGAGAAATGGCAACCCTAAGAAAGGACCCTGCAGGATCAAACTAAAGGCCAGTCTAGCCCAACTTTCTTTTCCCATGTTGGCCAGCCAGATGCCTACTGGGAGCCCTCAGTCAGAGCATGTGATCTTTTGGAGGGTTAGAGTTTCCCAGGGTGTTAGCCCTTTGGGAAAATTCTATGTAAGCTAAAACTGTTAGGAATTAGCTTTATTTTTAATAAAGATCCAGGAAAAGCATTTCGCAATCTCTGTGTGTCTTCACTGAACTGGAGGCTGACTTGAAAGCAAAAACAAGGCGGGCAGCTTCAGGTTCCAAATTTAAAAGATTTACTAATAAACTTTATAATGAGAGAAACTAGATCCTAACTAACTAGCAAAAGGATTTAGGAAGATAGCGGCCATTTCCACACTAAACTGTTTTATCCTCCCTAAACTGCAAACCCTAGGATTCTGTAGGATGTTGGAAGTGTAATAATAGCACTATAACAGTCTGGTGCAGAAATGGCCACTATCTTCACTTTGAACTCATTAAGTTCTTCGTGAAGAGGCTAGCATATATAGAGAGAAGTTGCTAGAAGCTAGATTGCTAAAGGGAGAGAGTTGGCCTTGTAAGTATGACAGTAACCGACACCAGAATGTATCCTGTGTCACATGATCTGGATACCATAGCCAGTAATTTTAAATAACATAGAGCAACCGTTAACTCTATGCTAGCTAAGCTCCATTTCTCCTAGAACAAGGGGGGGGGGGTTGAAGAGACAATGCTAGAATTTCCCAACAGATCTCTCTCTCATTGTTGTTATGTACCTTCAAGTCATTTCCAACTTATGGTGACCCTAAGGTGAACCTATCATGGGGTTTTCTCGGGCTGAGAGTGTGTGATACTCCTATACACTCCCAACATTTCACAGATGAAAATCAGGACATGTGCAGCCAAGCACATGAGGATATGTTCAAGATGGCAAAAATTATGAGTAATAAAGAACAGACTAGGAGAAACACTAGGATCAACTGCAGCAGTTTACTTTTGCCCAAGCCTCCTGAGAAGACCAAGATTCTGTCCACTTCCCTCCTCTCTCCCTTGCTGAATGCAAACTACTTTTGCGCTTGGAAATCAGTTTGCAGAAGCTAAAGTAAGTTGAGGGCAAAGAAGGAAAGTGGAAGTGGATGAGAGAAACTGAGAGATTTTAAAATCAACAGAAAAGGTGGGATGACAGAGGAACTGGGACTGTCCCTGACAAACTGGGACAGTTAGAAGGAATGCTCTCTGCCTTTTCCCTCAGGGGAAATGGAGTAATGAGGGGCCTAGGAAAGTTCACTGGCTTGAGAAGAAGGCCTGAAGTGCACTGACAGCTTCTCCTCACTAAACCTGGTGGGGCAAAAGGGCAAGATCATCAGGGACAAATGATGCCATCTTATTTTGAAAAACAAAGAGTGAGGCTAGCTTTGCTTGCAAAACAATTGCTTAGAGTCCCTGGAGCCTTCACAGGGGGTTTGCAAAGCTCTGTTGCAGGACATCACAAGTAGCAGTAGCAGCAAAAAAGGGATGAAGCAGCAGGGTTGATAGCGACAATGGGCAGGTTTCCCTGGAGCACAACGCAGTCAAATGTTACACCAACGGGAGATTCAAAATAAAGAAAAAAAAAACTTTTATTCAACCCAGGTTGGTTCCAAGAAACGTGTGTGGGGGATCCCAAATCAGATGTGCAGAACAAAGAACAGCATACACACTGTATACATTTCATAAGAAAATGAAATTAGCATCCTAAGTTACATTACCTCTATGTGAGAATTGGTGAGCTTCAGGTATCAGAGCATGCGCCTTGGCTCTGCCACATAGTAGTCCCCCAATACATCACCAACTGCAGCAGCTGCAACAGGGACATATCAGCTTTAGGGTCACCGTAAGTCAGTTTTCAAAGGGGAGAGACATGATGGCTAGAAATAACCTCCTCCTATCAGCAGCACTTTGTTGTTGTGTGCCTTCCATTCATTTCTGACTTATGGCAACCCTAAGGTGAACCTGTCACAGGGTTTTATTGGGCAAGATTTGTTCAGAGGGAGTTTGCCTTTGCCATTGCCTTCCTTTGAGGTTGAGAGAATGTGACTTGCTCAAGGTCACCCAGTGTCTGAGCAAGAATTTGAATCCTAGTCTCCAGAATCCTTTAATAAACAAACAAACATTTGAATATTTAAATCTAAATTTAAATATTTAAACTTTGAGTTAAGTCTTTGGGGACCCTGGCAACAAATTATATTTACAAGGGGTCCCCGGTAAAGAAAAGGTTAAGAACTACTGGCTTAGAGAATTCCAGCTCGCTGCTTTCTAAAACACATGCAGAGCAGCAGCCCAGACCTATGTAGATTTGCGAGGAAATAAAATGGCCACCCTACATCTCAACCCCATGTTTCACCTCAAGTGTCTCCGCCAGAACCACAAAATAGAATATTCTCCTTCAGAGTGTGGCATCTGTGCTCCTAATTATTGTGCCTCCGGTAGCTTGTCAATATACAGTCCAAAGAGAACAACAACAAAATCACATCCACTGCTCCAAAAACAGGAAAAATAAACTAAGTGCATGGAGCCATGTGTCCCAGGGTGGTACTCTAGGAAAGGAAATGAACATGAGTTTTCTGCTCCTCTGAGCAGTAAAAGGACACACACACACACACGCACACGCACACGCAAAGATGGAGTTTTTCTTCAAGACCGCTTTCCTTTTGTCTCCAGCACTGAACTCCAAAGTAAAACAAAACCTACCAAATATTTCTTCCTTCCAACAAGATTATAGTGAGCATATGACTTCCCTTTCACAGTAGTTTCATTGGCTACTGCTGTGCTTTTGGGCACAATTCAAAGTGTTGGTTATGACGTATAAGGTTCTACAAGGCTCTGATCCAGTCTATCTGAAAGACCATATCTTTCTATATGAGTTGCCTGGACCACTTTCACAGGGAGAGCTGGTGGAAACATAGGAAAGGACCTTCTTGGCTTTGAAATTCCCTCAGATTTATAGGGAGGATAAGATGGCTTTTTCTAGCCGTCTATGGGCAAGTGGAAACAAGCAAACAAACAAAAAAAACTCTACTCTGACAGGCTTTTAAGAACAGACTGAAAGGGCTTTTAAGTATGCTGTCTTTCTGACTTCCACCTTTTGTCTTTCAATGGATTTGTTTTAAAGAGTTTTAACTCCATAGATAGTTCAATTTGCATTAACTTATTATTCGTTTTTAAAGTAGACTTAAATTATAGGGGCTTTTTATTGGTATTTGTGTCAGTGTTCTAAGTCACCTTCTGACCCAGTTTTGGGGAAAAGCTGTAACATAAATAATTTACAGTGGTGGCGATGCTGCTAATGATGATAATGTTACTGATGATGATGGCTGGAATCCTGTTGATGCGTTACAAATGCATAACCAAAAGGTATGTATTTGTAACTCTTTGGTTTTCATGATCCCTATATATACCCTAGTTTAGGGGACACACAGGGACTGTGAAAATCCCCCAGTCCCCACTTACTGAAAAGCACCCACTGTGATCGGCAGGAATTCGTTTCCTTGTCACCTGGGAAATAGCTGACTGATATCGCCCACATCATGTGAGTGATCCCCAGTGTGGGGCCATTACGACAAGGAATCCACTTCTGCTTGTTGCAACGGAGATTGCTCACTAGAGGGAGTGGGAATGTCAGTCAGCTGCTTCCCAGGTTACAGGGGAATGGAGCCTTGTCAATTGCAGCAGCTACTTCCTAGCAAGTGAAGATTGGGGGAGTTGGGCCAGGAGTCACTGGGTAATCACATAACTATGAAGGTTACACATTTGTAACTCCCCAATAGAAAACTGACCAATCATCATCATCCCCATCATCGTCATAGAATGATAGAATAGAATAATTGAATTACTCCTGTAAGCATCAATGCAACACTGAAAGTAAAGGAACATCAGTAGCCTAGCAATCTACTCAACTCAGGCGCTAAGACACCAGGGGCTTTATCATAACAGCCAGGTAAATCTCAGTTGAAGCAGGATAATATAGCATCTTTGGCTGGGAGTTATCATATGATGTCATTTCTCTTCTGTTGTTCTTCCAGTTGTTTGAAATGTGTTTCCTTTATTAACACAAGAAAAACCATTAATGACTTCATTGTAAAAGAAACAATTTCCAAATGATCTCCCACTGGTGAAAAAACAAACAAACAAACAAAACAAAACAAAAGAAGAACAAGGTAATGCGATAAATCCCAGGTAAGGATGCTATTGCCGTGCTGTAACTGCGATTTACTTGCCTTCACTCACTAGCTTGGTTTATATACTCCTGATAACCTTCTGAGTGCATTTAAAGTCCATAAGAATTTACTGACTGAGCCTACCAATTTTGCATTCCCAACCTGCCTTGCTTCACCTTTGTTCTGGCTTCTTTAAGGGTACAGGAAATCTGTCCCCATTATGCCTGTCCTTTATCTTTAAGGGGGAGAGGAAATTCTTCCTGCCAGTGTCTCTAAAGGGAAAGATTTGCCTCCTGAATTTGCAAAGAAATGTTTGAGAGATCAATTAGGGAAGACGGAAGCTAACAGCCAATGCCACCCCACTGGAGTGGTTAGAAAGAATGTATTGTGCATGTATTTACTCATTGCAATATTTATATCCTGCCCTGTATTGAATGATCTCAGGGGCATATGATAAACTCAGTTTAAACCCTTTAAAAATTAAAAGCATGAGGGCAATTGAAATATTCCAAAAACACATTAAACAATATTGTTTTGTTTAGGAGTTAAAAGTTTATTTGATTTTCACTGATGTTGCTCTTTAAGTAGCTCCTAAATCAGAATTCAGGAACATTCCAGTGCTCAGTATTGTATAGTAGCATATTTGAATTTTACAATTATAAATATTAGGAATATCAGAGAATCATATAAGTGCTGAATAGATCTCAGCACAATCTAATCTGCAATGTCATATAGCTGTGGTGCAATTAAATGCATTTTAACTGACTGTATTGATAGAAAACCATATGTGCAGCTACTATTATCAGTCGTGCTTGCGAACATGGGTCCCCTTTGCATTCTGGGTTTGCTGAAACACAAGTGGAGAATTGACATTTCAGGGAAGATGTGAAGAGTGTGAGGCTGTGTATGCTTAGCCATTCTCTCCTGAACACTCCTTTGAACAAGTTTCTTTTCAGACCTGAAACCTGGTGGAGGAAAAGCAGAAGGCAGGAAAATCTGCAAAGATCTTTGCCGCCCAACCCACGAAATAACGAGATCGCAGACAGAGCTTGGGTTGAACTAGGGCAATTTATTAATGTGCCTAATTAACATAAAGGGGTGAACTTAAACATGAATTTAAACTTGAACTTGACCATGAACTTGAACTTGCATTTTATGACCTGAGGAGATAGGAGGGTCAACAGCATCTTCGGACCAGGGTCAAGAGGCAGCTCCCGACCATCTCCCCTAGCCCGTTGGGCGAAATACCAGGCCCCAAAGCCAACCGCTGAAGTTGCATGATGACTTTTGGCCAGCCCTTGTCTGGAAGGTGAGCCCCAAGGCCCACCCCCCACTGCATAGCAAGTGGGGTGATCCCAGGGCCCTCCTCAAGGATAGGATTTATCCTACACCCAAAAAGGGGTGCCATAGTACACGCCGAACCTTAAGACCCCCCCATGCCGGCCTGGATGACCATATGTATGACAGTGGAGACCTAATTAATACCAAATTAAGATACCACCCTGTAAAGCCAATTACGCCGCCCCAGGCGCAGTGTAGGGTAGGCGAAAAAACCCCCGTATAGGAAGGAAAAAATTCCTACCCGGCCCCGAAGCGACCAGCTATCTTACACTGAAACCATCGGGAGGGAGGGAGGGTCGCCTGGATCCGAAGAGAGGCTGAGAGAGAGGCGGGGCGGCCCTAAATACTATGTTCTGCCCCGCCTCCTCCCGTCGGCCCCCCGCAAACGATCTCGTCTCGCGGGAGGGCGGCAAAGGCCGTCCCCCCGCCACCCTTGTTACTCGGGCGGTGTGGGACGAATAATGGTTACTTCCACTCTTAAAAAAATTTTTTTTAAAAGCTTCTGATGATTTGTGACAGGCAGAAGTGGCTTGGTTAAGAGAAGCCTGAGCCATTGGTTGGGGCAGTGCCCCACTTAACTGATGGACCACTTGCTACTGCTGAAGAGGTTTAGAGAAGCAAGAGGAAGAGAGAGTGGTCACTCCTGGACGTGTGTGTTGGGGGGAGTGACTGACAGAGATGGCAGTCAGAAAGAAGCAGTGTGTGTAACTACAGTGTGCAGAAGGAAGGGAGCCTGACGTTTATCTATTGATTTGAAGTAGCTGAACAGATCTTTGGCCACAGTTCTTCTGGTTTTGAATCAGACTGACAGATAGAACCTACCATCCTGTTTGGTGGTACACCATCTGCATTACATGCTTGCCAGCCAGGTCCAAATGATTTTGCTGCTGGGGGCAAAGCAGCAAATGGTGCCCTTGCCATGATAGGGTGCAGAGTCTCCAAATCTAGTTATCTGGACACCTCAGATAGAAAATCCCACAAACATTGCAACAATAATAAAGCAAATAACTATTGCCTGCCATTGTATAACATCCAAAATCAGAGGCAGTTGCATCACTTTGCCTATTGAGAAGGCCAGCCTTTGCACACTCTTCCCCCCACACCGCTATATTACTGATATGTGTTGTAGTTGTGTCCCTTGCCTAGTTTGGTTTTTTCTTCTTCTTTTTTATGGTTGGTCTTTTTTATGGTTATCCATTATCCACAGCTTGTACCTTGTTCAGTTAATATATCCACTACTATCTCTTTAGTTTATATATGGGCAGGCCACCACATTTGCTGCCTGTTCCATATATTAGGCCATTTCTGCATGAGAGGGGAGCAGTGGTTCACTGCATCAAGAGCTGTGTTTTATACTCTGATTCAGAAACTGTGCTGTCTGCACCCCCTCCAATTTATACCATATTAAAGTGGAGAACAGCAGTTGCTGCATCTGCAACAGCAAGTCCCTGGCTACTCCCATTCCCCTTTCTCACCCTGCCCTGCCATCACCGACTGGTCTTTTTAAAAAAAAAAATAAAAAAATTTAAACACATTTCTGCATTGCTACGTTTGTGCGTAGGTATGTATGTTCACTGACACCTGGGAAAAAACACATCTTAATGGTCCATTATCAGATCCACTCTCTTCCCGCTATTCCTTTAATGCATGAAGACAATAATGATGGCAGCCTATCCTTTGATGGGCAGAGAGAAAAGGACAGAAATGATGGAAGGGACAGCCTGAGAATGCCCATAGCCGGCCACTTCTGCACTGTGAATCAATGATACACTTCTGCATGTAGGCAAAAAACAAAGCAGAACTGGTTTGAGAGATTTACATCGGAGTTTTTCTCTTTTTTACATACAGCAGTTTCTCATTGCAGTGAACTGTGCTAGGAGCTGAAAACATGCAGAACCACAAAGAAAACTACGATCCTAAAATACTACAGTGTGCAAACGGGAGGGTGAGAATTTGATGCTACTACAATGTATTGACCTCATGCGGAAAGGGCTTTTGATGCGGAAAGGGCTCTTATTTATGAAAGTGACTGCAGCAGTAACTCAAACTGATTTGCTATGATGTTCACTTTCATAAATATATGTTGGAGAAGGGCCTAAATAACTTAAAGGTACTAGATCCTGTCTGATTTTGGAAGCTAAGCAGGATCATCCCTGGTTAGTACTTGGATGGGAAACTGCCAATGAATACCAGGTGCTGTAGGCTATATTTCAGAGAAGGAATTGACAAAATCACCTCTGAGTATTCCTTTCCCAAGAAAGCCTTATGAAATTCATGGGGTCTCTGTAAGTAAACAGGTGACTTGCCAGCATAGCCTAGTAGTCTGAGTGTTGGACTAGCACTCTAAAAGACCAGTGTTCAAATCCCCACTCAGCCATGGAAAGATGGCCTTGGGCAAATCTCACTCCCTCAGTCTCCAACAGAAGGGTGTGGCAATCCTTTTTTGAAAAAATATTTCCAAGAAACCCCTATGACAGGCTGGCCTTAGGGTAGCCATTAGCCAGAAATGACTTGGAGGCATACAACAACAACAATTCCCACTTGACTGTAGTACAGGAAGAGGGTACTTGGAGGGGAAAATAAGTAGGAGGTGAGGTTATTTCTCTTCCATTTCTTGCTGATTCTCCCCAGCAAATCTTTCTTACTCATGTCTCCTCTCCCACTTTGGGTTTATACCTATTCTTTTAATTCAGTGGAAGTGAATGGGGATAAAACAGATAAATGGGTTTGCAGAGACTGGGGAACAGTCATCCTGCCCCCACTGCAACTTTCCAAATTTTCCCCCTGTCATTGTTGCAGGCAAGCGAAACGTTTGCTGCAGAACATGACTTTCTGCTAAATATCCATAATCAGTATCTGTCTCCACTCCTTTCATGTCCCACATAGGCATCCCAGGGTCACTAAATGTCATGTGGTGGTTAAGGGGACCAATTTCAGGTATGAACAATCATTTCCACCAAGATTCACCCTCATCTTCTCTGTCCACACACTTGCTTTAACATAAAGCAAGTACATGAAACTGTCTGTATTTCATCTGTCCCATATACACTCAAGCATATGCATTCCATATATTTCCTTCCCTCACCTAACATTTCTTTCCTTTTGTATTGTGTATTTTAAATTATAAAATTCAAGGCAGGGAAATTCTTATTATTAATTTTCATAACCCATTCTGTAAGTGAATGATAGATGGATGGATGGACAGATGGACAGACAGGGTGTTTGCACTGAAACTCAAGCACTGAAACTTCAGCTTTGAAGGCTGTGTGTGATCAGGACGCTATAGCATTTTTACTTCATTTTATTTCATGTACAAAATATACATACATTCATGTATGAAACTCAGCCAAGGGTCTACTTTCCCAAAATACATGTGCTTGAACATGACAGTAAAAAGAAGAAGAAAAAACCTGATAGGTCATCCACTGCAGAGGAAAACAAATGTCCACTAGAGAGGAAAACAAAGTGGTCTGAAGATGATAACAAGTTTATTCAATAAATTAGAATAAATCGAGTGTGTTTGGGTCCAGTATGTACTCTGGGATCTTCCTCAGGCAAATAGAAAGTTAAGCAAGCTCAAAATTGTGTCCAGAGGAGGGCCACCAAAATGGTAGAAGTCCTGGAAGTCATGCTCTGTGACAAGTGGCTTAGGGAACTGGGCATGTTTAACCCAGATAAGAGAAAATTAAGAGGTAACATGATAGCTATGCTTAAACATTTGAAGGGATGTCATATGATGGATGGAGTAAGTCTGTTTTCCACTGCTCCAGAGATTAGGAAACAGAGCAACGATTTCAAACTTCAGGAAAAGAGATTCTATCTAAACATTAGGAAGAATTTCCTGATGGGAAGAGCAGTTCAACAGTGGGATAGATTGCATCAGAGTGTGGTGGAGTCTCCTTCTTTGGAGGATTTTAAACAGAGGTTGGATGGCCATCTGCCGGGAATGCTTTGATGCCGTATTGCTGCATGGCAGAGGGTTGGACTCAATGGCCCTTGTGGTCTCTTCCAGTTCTATGAGTCTATGATTTTACTGCAAGCATGGAATGCAATTCTAATGTTGTGTGTGTGTGTGTGTGTGTGTGTCTATCAGTGTATCAGATTGCTCTCTCTTTCACATACACTATATATATATATGTGTGTGTGTGTGTGTGTGTGTATACAATCTACGTATATCATCTTTGTGTTTTGTTCTTAGAGTGTGACAGAATAATAATGTAAAACAGATGTCAAGTGATAAACACATTAAATGTGGAGCATTAATAATGGTAATAGTAATATATAACAGTGTATTTGAACATATCCAAATGCCTTTCATATCACATGGATCTAAGTCTTGCATCTATGCCTTTTCTTTTTCTCTTCCTGCTCCTTCTCTTCAAATTTAAGATTTGGATGAAATAGAGGGTTCTACATAGGGGAAAAATATTGCTGCTTTCCTTCTCCCATAATATCAGAAGTGCTATAGGAGAAAGGAGTGTTATGGTTCCCCTTCCAGCATCCTAAAGGGATCTGTTATGCAAGCCTGTTGAAACAAGCAACAATGCAGTCAAGATCTGAGCTGGGAACAAATTTTTCCATTGTTGTTTGAATAACCTTTCACTACTGTTTCAAACGAGCATAGTGTGGCTTTCATAACTTGCCAGCAGATTGCTGCTCAGAATTGCAAAGCAAGGACTGGAAACGGCATTTCACAATGAGACCATTTTTAGAACAGATATTGCTGAGGAGATAACAGATTGTCAATTTGCAACACTTTGGAGGCGGGGGGAAGGAAGTTACCTGCTGTAAGATCTCAGCTCTGGGTGTACGTATACATATAACATTAGTCGACAGATAAAATATCCCAATTATAGCTTGAGTAGGTAAAGGGTAGGATTCAATCCACAGCTTCATGTGGGCAAAACAGCAGAATCCAGAAGATGGGAGAGGAGCACTCCCCACCTTCTGCTCCCACAAAGCTGCATTTGCCCTTTGCTCCTATCACTCCACAAAGCTAATTTGGGAGGAATCTGAAAACTTTTCTGGGGCCAGGATTGGGTGAAACGGTAGCTTAGAAGCTAGATTTAGGTAATTAATTCTTGTGATAGATGCTGCTGTGGTGATTGAGGAGCAACTGATTGTGCAGGGGGCTGAGCCAGGGAGTGAGCAAGTCTACTTGCAAACATCCCCTGCACTGGAAGGTCAAACAGAGACTGAGTTGCCCCAGCCAGCTCATGACAGAGAGGGAACCAGCAGTGACGCAGAGGAGTTGCAGCCAGCTGTGCCCATCAGCTCTCAGTCACGCAGAAGGCTGAAATGGGCTCGTCAGAGGGAGGCTGCTTGGACTAGGCTGAGGAAACATAATGATCCGCACCTGCTCACAGGGGCTATTTAAGTCTGCTGGCCTGGCTGCTCCTTGCTTGCAGCAAATTATTAGCAAGCCCTCATGACCTTCATGTCTCCTGCTCCCTGAAACCCTCCGAATGGATCGCTGCCTCCTGAACCTTTGGACTGGACCTTGACCTGGCTCAACTTATATTTCCCCGGTGTTTTGGTACATTCAGACTCTCCAAGTATTCCTGACCTCTCTCCTCCCTTGCTGGCTGCAGCTTGGCAAAGAGAGATTCCTGACAATTCTGGGGTGGGAACATCTATTTATTTATAATTTCACAAGGTACAAATGAAATGCTTATGATAACATTGTGTTTTTCCTCTCTTTGCAGGGTACCTAGATTTACTAACTGCTTCATAACAAACCTTAATGTTAAAAAAAAATGACCTCTACCTGGCCATATCTTCTCTAAGGGCTCTTTCATGATATACAATTACAGTGCTATGATTCCATTTGAACTGCCATGGATGCATCTGATGGAATCCTGTGATTTGGAACTGAGGGATGGGCATTTAGAATTCTCAACCAGGGAGATCTAGTGCCTCACCACTACAAATCCCAGGATTTCACAAGATGCAGGCATAGCACTTAAAGTGGAATATAGTGCTATATTTGTGTAGTCTGATTTGGCCCCAAGAGAGCTGGGCACTGTATATGTACAGACAAGTGACCCATTGGCAACAGTGGACTACCTAATACAGAGATACAGGTTCAGAACCTTGAACTGAGGTTGGAGGAAAAATTGGACTACAGCACCCAAATCCCCAAGCCAACATAGTTACTGGCCAGAATAGTAGCTCTCCCAAGCTCCGATATAAATGCTACTTATGGTCCAATAAACCCTCAGGCAATGTTATAACAGGACCTAATGATATCAGAGGCTCATTCACCCACTCATCCTTCAACATTATTACTTTAGGCCTCATGTATAACTCAGGCTTTCTCTCCAAGGACAGGTCTTAAATTAGTAAAGTCGGGAAAGTCTAAATTGTGACAGATTAGTGCACTTCCGTATGATAATAATGGCTGTGTTTATCTTGTATACAAATGAGCTTTGCCTAGAAATGCCAGACTGTACCTTCTGGATTTCATGGCTTTTGACCAAGCTGTTTACTCTCCTTTTCATCCTTTCATTTTTTCATCCTTTTCATCTACATATCTATAGAGAGAGAAAAAGATGTCTGGCAGATGAGCATGTACTGCTTGCATTTCTAGCCCAGTGTGCTTTGCTTCCTGAAGGTTCGTGTTCATGGGGAAATAAATCTCTTAAAATCTCAATATTACCATTTCTTTATATTGCTTTGTTGGATAGGAATAGTGCTCAGGTTCTTGTCTTGCCACTGCTGTACTGGTCAGGTCACCTGTCCCCTCCTTTTGTAGTCCTTGTGTGTGTGATCCATTCTTGCTCCATGCAAGGGGAGCTTCCTCCCCTTAGATGAGGTGTCTTTTTGTCAAATAGTCTAGGGTTCCAAAACCCCAATTTTCAGCTGGAACTCTCCCCTCCCAAAATGTCTATTATCTTGCCAGGGTCAGTGGGAGAGTGGAGAACGATTCACTTTTCTTTTCGATACTGGTGAAAACTTTTTCCACCTGTGAGGCAATGGCCATGTTGAGACTGAAATTTGGGGATCTGAAGATAAGTTTATTTTGTCCCATTTGTCAAAGCTTTATGGTACCTTGTCTTGCTCCAAGACTCAATAAGGTACCCAGATCAGGTCTGGCAATAAGGGTTACCAGTTGAAGATGCCCTAGGCATTCTTGTATTTGGCTCCCCATCTTGCCTCACCATACCAATAGGGATGTCTTTGTAGGCCCTAAACTCCTGTTTTCATAGGCCCTAATATTTTTGCAGGCCCTTGGCACTGAACGCCCTTGGCATTGAACGTAAAGTGCCTAATGGGTAGGGTGGCCCTGCCTCCATTTTTGGGTTCTCATTATGGGTGTTGCTATAGGGACAGTCACAATGAGCTCTTGTCCTTCAGAGGTTGTGGACACCTCTCATGAGTAAAGTGTTTACTCTGATGAGTAAAGTGTTTGGAGCCATATCTTTCAGCAGCTGTGCTAATCATGGTAGTGCATAATGCATGGTTGAGGTTATAACTTTGCTTGGGTGACATTATGGCATTCCTGCTGTCATAGGAATATGACATTACAGCATTTGTCTTATCAAAATCTGTAAGAAGATGGATGTCAATGATCTTTCTAAGGAAATTCTGTGTGTGGCTTCTGGAGTGCCAAAGTAGGTCTTGTTCTTACTGTTATGTTTAGCCCTTATTTTTTCCTGCAGGGAATGCCACATTGTGTACTATTGGCATTGCCCAAATGCCCCACATTGTATGTGTGGGTATGACATGCCTTCAGGATGTCTCTGATTTATGGTGACCCTATCCTAAGGTTTTCTTGGCAATATTTATTTCAAAGAGGTTTGCTGTTGTTTCTGCTAAGTTTGGGAGAGTGTTACTTGACCAAGGTCTTTTACAGCTGACTGGAATGTAAATCCTGGTCTATTCAAATCCTAGTCCAACATTCAAACCATTACACTGCTCTTGCTCTTTTGGAAGTACTAACTACTGGAATCAAGGGATGTGGCTGCAGGACTCCCTTGCCATTACTGCCTATAATGTATTCCAGATTATGGCTCTGTCATTGTCAAGTTTGGCAAGTCCTATAACAGGCAAAGAATTTGCAAATGCCCAAAATGTGATTGGAATAAAATCTCACCACTCACAATCACTGTCTGTACTGTTTGGGGATAACATGATCTGGAGTCCAACAACATCCAGAAAGACACTGATCCTATTTACAATCCAAGTCCATCAGCCTTGTTTGTTGGGAGCATCCTCAATGAATCAGAGACTAAGGCTCTTTCTGTACCATACCTCAATAACACATTTTTCCATTACAATCCTAGCATTGCCATTTCCACATTGGTGTTGGGTTAGCAACACTCTCTGCCGCACCCTTTCACCTTAAGCAGATCCAGGATCTACTTTTGGATCTGGAATGACAGGAAGTGCTATCAGGCAGTATTACAGAATCTCACTGACCCAGACGACAGGATTGTAGTGCTAAAGCGCTAAAGGAGGCTTATACCAGATTTTTTCTGGAAATTGAACAGGGCTGATATAGCAATGCTTGGGAATGGGATAGCAGCTGGACAGCGGTGATGTTGCATGGCAGCACAGCTCCTGGACCGGGAACAATCCATTCCTGTGGCGAGATGGTGACGTCATGCAGAAATGGCCTGACGTCACCATCTCGGTGAGTAAAGATTCAATGGACTAATTGCACCAAATTATTCAAAGAAAGCTTGCCAGATTTACAATTGTTTATTTTGTAGTGACACTTAGCATAGAACCCACTTAGTTTCCCTATGCTCCCTTCTCTACAGCCCTTTGTGTGAATCTGTTGAAATATTTAATAGCTGTAAAGCAAAGTGGATGGGGTGGAAGTAACCATAAATTTTCCTTTGACAGAAGGAAATAATGTTAATTGCTGCCTATGAGGGATCCAGGGAATTCTGCTACTGGAAGATATTAGTTAGGGAATGGCTTAGATGAGACTAAGAGAAAAAGGTGATCAGGCATTTGGGTGAATGTAAATAACATCTGTGAGGCCTCTATGAGACAGGTAGCTAAACAGTTGCCAAGAATATCCATCTCCATGTTTCAAGTCACAATTGATCTGGCAGTTGCATCTGAGATGTCCTTTTTTCACCTCTTGGGTGTGATATTTATATTTGGATACATAAATTATGGGCTTCTTTCCTCTGAGCATATGTTTATACCATCACTCAAAACCCCCCAATGCATGATCTAAGCAGGGGGAAGGAAAAGAAAATAAGGATGTGAAAGGTGTATTGTAGAACTCTTAAGATGATCAGATTAATTTCAGCATGCATTTTCATGAATTCCCATCCACTTCTCTGCTTGATGCTGAGAAAATATCCAGCAATCCTTGCACAATTAACTACAGGCCTATAGACTAGGGCAGCAGTGTGGGATGCAAGAGGAACCTGCTTCCTGTATATGAGTGCAAGAACAGGTTGCAGAAAAGGGTCTTTGTCTCTCTTCCCATGCAGGTGATTTCTTACAGAAGCCATTGTCATAGTGGGGGTCTCCAAAGTAGCTGGGGGTGGCATCACTGTAATTGACAGCCCCTTCTGCACCTCACTTGGGACCATCTAACAGTCAACTTTTCCACAAGGCCCTAGTCCTGACATTCCATTAGGAAAGGTTTTTCATTTTTGTAAAGTAATGTCACGGCAGAATTGTTCAAAGTAGTTGCTTAGTATTTCCCACATGCTTTACAAGCACTGAGGCACTTGTTTGCTTACTGTGAACTCTTCACAAGAGTTATTCCATCTAATTTCTGGCTGCCAATTGTGAATAATTAATGGACCTTTGGTGTGGGAATGGATGTAATTCACCGGAGGGACTCAGAGACCTATAATAAATCATAAGAGTGGATGTTGGCAGCGTTGCCCAAGAGAACTACTGGCTTGTGTATTCACTTCAGAACCATCCATTATCCTGAGTATAATATCTAAAGAGGAATTACACATGTCATATTTGTGTGAAAATAACCCAGTAATCTCCATGCTAAATGAGACACTAAGGCACCAACCACATTTCTCCACGAAGTGCTGTCTAAACCTGCTCTGTAGTTAGGCTGCAAAATGGTGTAGGGACTATGAACCAAATTTGGGGAGGTTTCTTCTTTTGGACTATGGTTTCCAGAATCCCCCTGCTGATGGCTTCCATGTCAATGGAGCAATGATTTCATCCCAGGTTTTAGTCTGAACTTTTAAAGAGCTATCCAAAGTGGAGAACCCTATCCTGATTGGTATTAAATTGTTTCAATTGATTTCAAATTGTCTGGTTTCGACTGATAAATGATTTGATACATTTTTAGTCTTTTAAAATCATTTCTCCTGTGAAAAAAGCAGAGTATAAATTTAATAAATGATGAATAAAAAAATAAAGTAAATACAATGTTGTCATTATTGTTTTAAATTTACTTTCTTGTAAGCTGACCTGAGATCTCTGGATATAAGGCAGGACATAAAAATTTGAATGAACAGAAAAAGATTGGGAAATCAATTTTCCTTAACTGAAACTTTGTGTGAATTGATTCAACTCATGGCATGCAAGAATGTTAATGATAGTTGTTACCACACCATACACCCCTACTCTGAGGGATATGCTAATTCTGTAATTGGATATATTTTATGGCTGGAATGCATGTCTGAAAGTGTGCTGGCTGTACACATATGCCAGGTCAGGATGACCAAGTCATAAATTCAGAGAGGATTATACAGGAAAGCCCAGTGCTGATGGACTTGGGATGCTCCTTTCAAAAGGCTGTAAGTTACAAGCACTGCCAGAAACAAGAGAAGGCAAAACTGCCCAGGTGAAGCAGTCACGGACTCCTTCTGTGAGCTTATCCTACAGAGACCTTCGCTATTTATCTTACACAACCAAGACATTAAGAGATTGTCATGACTCCCACCTAAAGTTAATTGGCTGTAAAGTTGTTACTGAAAGTTAAGAAAATCAGCCATTCCCAGGCTCCTTTGTCAGATACGTGGGAAAGCCATTATCGCTTTTTCCATGCCCCTCCTCTGCAGGGCAGGAAATGTTGGCTGCCTGCCTGGTGAGCCTGAAAACTGGGGTACTTGTTTAAGCAAACAAGGACCTCCAAAGAACCTCTGGCATAAACTACAGCCTAGAGGAAAAACAGCCACTTCAGACCACAATAAGGAAAATACAAAAGGTTTATTGCAGGTAACAAATTAAGGCATTTAGCAAAGCCCGTCATAAAGTTAAACAGTAAAAACAGCAGAGTAACATACAAACCAGCACAGCAAAGAGACAAGAGAAAAGGAGAGAAAGAGTGCTTTTTCCAAACAGCTTATATACACTCCACACAGCTGTACATTATTAGGTACTCTACATGTGCCTCAGTCAAACACATAAACTTACAACTTAAACATTTAACATACAGCTGTGTAGCCTTCTCAGTCTACACCTTGAGCTTAAAGGGCAAGGTCAGAAGAAGCAGCGCAGCATCAAGTAAGATTAACCCTTTACATATCGTGACAGGAAATAGTGTATATAAGCCCCAGCTCCAGCCCTGGTAATTTGTAGTACTTGGGTGTAATACATTCATTCATGCAGGTGCACATTCTTGATACTCTCAGATGTGCTGTCTGAGCCACTCTGCTTTGATCTTCTGCTTCAGGATTGGTAACTATCAACTTTGTCACCCAATTTCTCTCTATCCGACCTTCCTTGCTTCATTTTCTGATAGCCTTATGTGGTTCATCAGGTTGCTTGATTTCTTGTGTGTGTCTATTAATTTCCAATAAAATACTCCATTTAATTTTAACTGGAGTCCTCTCTACAGTTAGTACTGGTATACACAAGTGAAAAGATCTGCTGTTACCCTCCTTTCACAGGCCTCGTTTAAGCTGTAATTCCCTAAATTCTAAGGAGATGCTGGCATTGCAGGTGGATCTCAAAGTCCCCTATCTTTTAGGATAACAAAGTATATGCATATTTTTCAGGCTTGAGTCCTTGAGAGGAAGCCATAGCCATCAGATTGTATTTGAAATCCAGCACCAGGGAGACAAAGCCAATGAGGTACCATGGCTTTTACACTCACCCAATGGGTTGCCATGGCCTCTACACTCCTGGAATTATGCAATTATATACAACCTTATTAGTGAATTGAAGACCAAATGTGTATGGACACCTGCATATACAATACACATCAGTGTGCATCCATGCACAATGCCCAATGGCACCACAAGCATAACTCTGCTTTTGTAAACTTGAACTGAATACGGTTGGCCCACATTAGATGAAAATGTCCAGCTGCTTTCACAAGGGAATTTAACACATGCATTGGACACCAAACAGGACTGCTGTTGTGTGCCTTCAAGTTGTTTCTGATTTACACTGCCCCTAAAATGAATCTCTCATGGGGTTTTTCTTGGCAAAATTTGTTCAGAGGGTGTTTGCTGTTGCTGTGCTCTGAGGCTGAGAGAATGTGACTTGGCCAAGATCACTCAGTGAGTTGCCATGGCTGAGTTGGGATTTGAATCCTGGTCTCCCAGCGTTGTATTCCAACACTCTATTCAGTTCAACATACCTGCTCATACTAACAACAAAATTGGTACATGCAAGTAAATCAGCAGGAAATCTGCATAAAAAATTAATGTAAAGTATATATGGACATGCTTCTGTTAATAGGGAAATGTGTAAAAAAAAAACATGTTCATTAGGGAAAAATACCCCAAAATGTATATATTAGGGGAAAGTGTATATCTGTATATGTATGAATTTCCTTGTAGGAAGAAAAAAAAGTATCCCTACTACAGTCCAGTACAGAATTTGAATAAGATGAACATGCAGGTAGGATTCAGAGAAATATAATCCAAATAAATAAACAAAGTGACAGATTTTCACATCCATAGCCTTCCCTGGTTTTCTTCCTTAATTGTTACAAAAACATTTCAGTGAAGGTGAACTTCCAAGAGACTAATGCCAAAGTGACTGAGCTTTTCCATCTGTTCCATACCAACTACACAAACCTATAGTCTCAGAATGCACATTAACTAGAAGGGAATGTTTGATAGCGTTGCTCAGTGAAAAGAGTGATGGTGTCATAGCTACAATACTGAACTGCAAAAAAGTTGATTTGGGATTACAACAGCAATTTTTTGAAGCTACACAAGAATATGAGTACACGTGAAGCTTTTTAAAAAAAACATTTTTGAGGGAACTGCTACCTTTCCAAAGTGATTGGCAAAGGAGCTACCGATGAGAACTGGGAGGAAGGCAGGCTTGTAAGAGATCTGGCTGCTACCAAGCTGTGTAAATTAACAGCAGAAAATGCCATGTGAGTTTCACAGAGTGGAAATCTATTTGGCCTTCTATACATCATACTCTTATTTCTGCATTTGGCCTTTTTGTTTACTTTGCTTAGATATAAGCTGATGGATTGGGTCAGTCTGTCTTTCTTTTAAAAAATAGAAGTTTCACTGGTTGATCTTTCATTATGCTATTAGTTATTAACAATATGGCTATTTCTACCTGTTCTTTTAATTGTTGTACTTATTGCTATTCAGTTCAGATGCTGTGGGCTGCTTTGGGGACACATGGTGTGCAAATAAAGAGTTGCTGTCACTGCTAATTCAAATTGAAGTGGGACAAAATCACATTGGATTTTTTTGGTTGTTGTTATGCTGTAGATGTTATCTAATGCGCTCCATCCAATTTTAACACAAGCAGACTTTTGCTCAGTGTCACTTTAGCTTTCTTCCTCCTATTTGCTGCCAAATCTTCACCTAAGGGTATCCCACTCCTCTGGAACAGATGTGGATCTGTGTGCGGGGATGCAGTTTTAGCACTGGGCATCTGGTTCAGGAAATCTGGGAGCTGTAGTCCAAAAGTATCATTTCCCCAAATCCCTTAATTCTGCACCCTGGACATGTTTCTTTGCATAAACAACACAGAGGGCTTTCTTTGTTTGTTTGCATGCATAAAATAAAGCTATTAGTTCTTTTTCTAACATGATCAAGAGAAGCAGATCATGTTGGTAATAGTCTTTTTTAAAAACAACAACATTTTAATCCTGAAATCCTCCAGCCAGACTGGCCAAACTGATAGGGTATTCCGGGAACTGCCATCCAAAAAAGGAACTTTCCCCAACTCCATTGTAAAGTCCTCCTTCCCATCCTCTTCCCTTAGCCACTGGTTTCCTGTCATCTACAAATATGAAATAGCAATACAGATTTCCCAGTATAACTCTGTTAAATATTATGGAGAAAAAAAATCTTTTTCATCCCCTAAGGGCTACAGGATTCTCTTTTGTCCTGAAAAATAGGAAGTTAAATATACCCTCCTCCCCCCTCAACACACATAGCAGTCTCAGTCTCCCTGCTCCTGCTGCACTTCCAATGGCATTTGAAGAGATGGTTGGCTGCAGAAATGTTGCTTGCTGGTGACATGCCCAATAATAACTCACACATGGTTTGTTCACTCGAGCTGTTTCTTCAGCTGTTTGTCCAAATCAAAGGTGTAAAAGAAAACAAGTTAGTTTACTGTGTTTTTTTAAAATCAGCCTAAGAGTTATAAACAGAGCTGTGCTGGTGCTGTTATTCTGTGGGAACATAAAAAAGGCCCCTACTGGCTTCAGAGTTAAGCCTGTTGAGAATTTCTACTTCCATCTTTAAAAGACCAGTTTCTAGGCCTCATGGCAGAGCTTCTATTTCTAGTGGTGAAATCATAGAAACTAGAGGAGATATGACTAGGATTTCCAAAAACTGGAAGCAGCATTTTAAAACACATCAGTGGCTTTATTTTAAGGTCTCTCCATTATTGAGCTACTGGCCGCATTCCCACTGCTGCTTCCATGCAGCCAAAATCTGAATTTCCAAATGGAAATGCTGCTTTAAAAAAAGAAGGGAATGCTTGTTGTAAAGCCTTTTCTGTATTAGGAAGAACTTAGGAATCATTAAGAACTTCCTCAAAGTAAGAGCTCTTTCATAGTGGAACAGACTATCTCATGAAGATAGTTAAGTCTCCTTCTTTGGTGATTTTCAATGGCCATCTCTTAGAGGTACTTAGAGGTAATGAGGATTCCATCACAGCAGAAAGTTGGGCTAGACAGTGTTTGTGGTTTCTTCCAACTCTATGATTAATGGAATCACTGAATCTTGAAGTTGAAAGGGACCACAAGGTCCACCTGGTCAAAGCCCCCTGCCATGAAGGCATGCACACCTAAAGCACTCTTGGAAGATGCCATCAACACGTCAAAGAAGGAAAGTCTGCCAAGGCACCTATTCCTTCTATTGAACAGCTCTTGCAGTAAAAAAGTTAAAACTGTCACTGTGACTTTTATTGGTGTTTAAAACTTCAACAGCCAGCATGGTGTAGTGGAAAGCCAGTGTACTATAGTGGTTTGATTGCTGGACTAGAATCATAGGACCATCAAGTTCAGCAAATTGCCACGCCAGGATACACAACTAAAGCATTCTTGAGAGATGACCATTCAATCTCTGGCCATTTCCGCACTAGCCTGTTATAGCACTATGATTCCACTTGCAACATCCTATGGAATCCTGGGGTTTGTGGTTTTAGGAGGGGCCAAAACTGCAAACCCCAGGATTCCATAGGATGTTGCAAGTGGAATCACAGTGCTATAACAAGCTAGTGCGGAAATGGCCTCTGTTTAAAAACCTCCAAAGTAGGAGAGTTTACACACCCCTCCACAGTAGTCATCCCAGTGGTTCTTAACTTGGGGTCTGTGGACCCCCAAGGTGCTGCAATGTCCTCACTGGGGGCCTGCAAGAACTTGAAGAAATGTTATGAGTTTTACAGTTAAAAAAGAATGAAAGGAAGCAAGGAAGATGGATATACACTCACACGGACAATGATAGATTGATTTCAAAGACCAGTTTTTGCTGGTGACAGACAATGGCCCTTTCCGCCTGTGGAGGGGGAAATGGGGGGAAACGCACTAAAATGGAGCTTACCGGCAGCCGGGTAAGTCTGTTGCCATGCGGAGCAGCGCGAGCTAGCTGATCCGCAGTCCTCCGGCATCCAAAATGGCGGCTCCAGCATTCAAAATGGTGGCTTCCGGCTGGCGGAGGCTCTCCACCAACCGGAGAAGCTCGCCAGCCAGAAGCCCACCCCGGCAGATCTGCACGCGTGCACTAGTGCGCGCCTGCAAATCTGCACTGGAGCGCGGCAACGGAGCTGCATGGGGCTGTGTGCTCCGTGTTTAAAAACCTCTGAAAAGAAGTTTTTAAAAAACACGCTGCACCACCAGTTCCGGTCGCTTCGGAGCGGATTGAGGTGCGGAACTACGAAAAGTAGTCCGGCCCAATCCACTCCATGGTGCAGACGACCTCCGTCAGAAGTCACTCTGCACCGTTTTAATACCCTGGTGTGGAAAGGGCCAATATTTGTACAAATTTTCATTACAATATCTCAAACCATTCAAAAGTTATGAAACTGCTAGCAAAAAAGAAAAAAGTACTCAGCACTTGCTACTTCTGCATGCAGTGAGAACATGTGAGTATATGATGCTGAGTGGCTGAGAGAGAGAGCATGTGACATTTCTTGTTATCACGCATACAGCCAGAAGTTGCTTTGAGTTGAGTCTTTAAGTCTCACAGCAACAAAAGATGTTTAAAGGGGTCTGTGGTAAAGAAAAAAAAAGGCTAAGAACTGCTGGTCTATTCCATTGTTTAACAGTTCTTACAATCAAGAAATTCCATCTAATGTTGAGACGGGATCTGTCTTCTTGCAACTGGAATCCATCGGTTCATGTTCTAGTCCCTGGAACAGCAGAAAACAAGTTTGCTCCATCTTCCACATGGGATCCCTTCAGATATTTACTGATGGCAATCACATTATCTTTCAGTCTTTTTCCCAGTTCAACATACCCAGCGTCCCTAGTTGTTCCTCAAAAAGCTTGGTTCCCAGGCCTTTGCTCATCTGGGTTGCCCTTCTCTAGACAGACTTCATGTTTCTGAAAGCAGAATTTCCCAGTGTCCATTTCTGCTGGGTCTGACACCTGCAAAATGGGGTTAGAGGAGTGAGCGTAGCCAGCCAGGCCAGGATTCCTGGTGTGCTCAGGAATGACCTGGATGGACCGTGTTTTGACTCTGTACAAGACAACTTTATTTATTTAAAAAATACTGTGCTACTATAGTGGAAAATCACCCATTTTGCTCTTTGGCACTTTTAGACGTCTACGTTTCCAGAAAACCTCATTGTGTGTGTTTTCCTCTTCTTAGAAATATTATCTCAATGTGGTCAGGGCTAGAGGAGGGCAAAAATATGAAAACAAGATTGCTGAAAATTAATAATTAGTGGAAGTGTTTACAGTGCACACTACTCCTTGAGTGTACGTCCAAAACAAAAGGTTTTGTTGGCCCAATGAACGAAGAGAATAAAAACCCGCTGAACCGAAAAAAACCCAAACACTTGGGAATGGCACTTGTTTGTGTTTAAACACGCTCTGCCTTTGTGTCCAACCCAAACATCGCAACCCCGAAAAACAGGAGATCGGAAAAAAAGGCAAAATAGATTTGTTGAGCTGATACATAAACCCTATCAACCAAAGTCCTACCCAGCCAGAAACCACCTACATTCCCATTTCTTTATCCCCTTCTTCAATTACCACCTCTTTTTTTAAATATTGTTGCTAATATTGGTGTTACCTTTCTCAAAACATATGTGAAGGCTTCCCTTTCCAGTAACCAGAGGTGCAATTCCAAAGCCTGGCCATCGAGGGGTGCCCTTCTCCTCTAGAGTTTAACCTATGGCACGTTTATATACAGCACTCTGCTGATATGAGAAATCACGCGCGCCTGCCTTGTGTGTGTGTAAAAAAAAAAAAGAGAACCACCAAAAGAAAAGAGAAAGAGAATCATAGCAGTAATTGGTGCTCTTCTTGCTGTTCTTGTTTGCAAAAACAGAACATCTCTCAATGCTACCAGAGTGTTTCCTGGAGAGAGGGAACAACACTTTTTTTTAATGCACATTCTTGCAAAAAAAAATAGGTATAGCCTTGCGCAAAAAGTAGGCGCCTCTGTGGCCATTTCCGCACGCGCCTGTTCTAGCGCGATGATTCCGCTTTCCACCTCCTCTGGAATCCTGGGGTTTGCAGTTTCGGGAGGGGCCGGCCGGCCCCTCCCGAAACTGCAAACCCCAGGATTCCAGAGGAGGTGGAAAGCGGAATCATCGCGCTAGAACAGGCGCGTGCGGAAATGGCCTGCGTACAAGAGTATGGATCCCCTTCTGCAACACTCTTGCCAAAGCGCAAAGTATCCCCAGCTTCCGATGCGCAACCCCTGCCTGTTTTCCCCCGTGCATCAGTTACTTTCTCCCACCTCCAAGCCTCCCTTGTGGTTTCTTTCTTCTTACAACCCCCCCTCCTCCTTAAGGGCGGTCAATGGCAAAAGGGGGGCCGGACCTCCTCTTCTCGATGACGCTCCTGATTGGGCCGGCGGGGCGCTCTTGGGCCGCCCCGGCTCCGCCTCGCCTTTCTCTGGCGCTGGCCGAGGGAAAGGGCTGGCTGGATCGTGTGTGCGAGAGGGAGCGCGCCCGCGCGTGCACGCCGGGAGAGGTTCGGCCGCGATCGGCAGTCCGTCCCAGCCCGGGCGCGGGGCTTCGGAGCCGGAAGGAGGACCGGGAGGCTGCCGGTTCGAATCCCCGGTGGGATCGCAGCGAGATTTTTTTATTATTATTATTATTATTATTATTTGTGTGGTGGGTGGCGCTGAAAGGGAAACCACCGTGCCTGTCGCGGGCTTTCCCCCATTTCTTGGGCTTACCCTTTGCGCCCAGCCCTGCCTCCCTCCATCGCCTGGTTCCTCCTTCCTCTTGGAGGGTACAAAAGGGGGGAAAGGAGACAAAAGCGCCGCTGCTTCACCTGGATTGGGTCTGTTCGCTTGGAGAGGCCAGAAGGAGAGGCTCAACCCTTCACCCGGTCTTTTTCCTTTTCTTTTCTGGCTGGTCCATCGCTGCCGATTCTTGGCTCGGGGAATTCCCTGTCCCCCCCCCGCCTCCTCCTCTTCCCCTCCAGTTTCATTTGTTGGCGGCTTGGCTTCCTTTGCTCCTCGAGGGACAGCAAAAAGGCTCGCTGGCAGAGCTCCGGATCCATGGCGACGGGGATGGTGGAGCCGGTTTATGGACTTTCCGAAGAAGAAGTAAGTCCGGCGCTCGGAGGGGGGGCGGGGGCGGGAGAGAGGGTCGCCCTGGGCTTCGCTTTGGACGCGGGATTCCGTTGGGGACCCCGGGACCATTCCGCACTAGTCTCTTACAGCGCTATGATTCCACTTTCAACATCCTATGGAATCCTGGGGGTTGCAGTGGGAGGCTCCTCCCTAAACTGCAAACCCCAGGATTCCATAGTTTGTTGAAAGTGGAATCATAGCGCTACAAGAGTCTAGTGCGGAAATGGCCCAGGGTTCGGCATCGCCTTTCCCTTCCGCTGGGCTTCGCCGGCGCCTCCCCTTCGGTTTGCAAAACGGGGAAGTTTCCTCCTTCTCTCCGCTTTGCAGCCATGTGATCTCTCCCTCTCTCTCTGGCCGTTTCCGCACTAGGGGCTGTTGTAGTGCTTTTATACCACTTTCAACAAACTATGGAATCCTGAGGCCCCTCCCTAAACTGCCCACCCGAGGATTCCGTAGGATGTTGAAAGTGGAATAATAGCGCTCAAACAGTCTCGTGCGGAAATGGCCTCTCGCTCTGGCCATTTCCGCACTAGCCTGTTATAGCGCGATGATTCCACTTTCAACGTCCTCCGGAATCCTGGGGTTTGCAGTTGCGGGAGGGGCCCGCCTGCAAACTCCAGGATTCCAGAGGATGTTGGAAGTGGAATCATCGCGCTATAACAGGCGAGTGCGGAAATGGCCTCTGTCTCTTTCTTGTGCGTGTGAAGGGAGAGGACGGGGGAGCTGGGAGGGGGAAGCCTTGTTTAGTTGGGAGGACGAGGGGGAGCCGCGATCGGCCTCGGATCGCACGCCAAGCAAGGCAATGAATGGACGCCCGCCGAAGCTGTGTGTATGGGCGGGGGGGGATCCCTTTTGGCCAAAGAAACCTCCCTCCCTCCTCTCATCCCCCTTCCCTTCCCACCTCACCCCATCAGCCCAGGGCTGGACTGGCAGCTTTTCTCCGGGCGTAATCTTTATTAGGGGGATCAGGGTGGGATCGTGTAAACAAAAGCTGCTCGGAAAGGCAACCGATGGGAGTCTGGAGCTCCCTTCCTCGCCTCGAGTGGGTTGTGTATGGGGGGGGGGGTGAGTCGAAGAAGCGTTCCCCCCTGCCCCCCACCCGTGGGACCCTGCCAAAAGAACTCAGGATTTGGGGTTTCCAAGCTTGATCCTCCCAGCCTTGCTGGAATCACAGTCTGGTCCTCCGGAGCAAAATAAATAAAAAGAGGAGAGAGAGAAAAAATCAGTTGTCAGGAGGTGAGGGAGATAGGAGGGAGGGAGGTGGATCGTGGTTCTTTGTGCCTAACAGGTTCTGCTTCCTTGCAAAGCCAGGGGCTTAAGAAGCACTCCCGAGGAGAACTGGGAAGAGGGAGGGGGTGGTGGTGGTGGTGAAGGGAGAGCTGATTTCTTTTCTTTTTTTTAATTTGCACAGGCAGATGGATTGGGACATTCAAAGGGGCAGGCCCCATGGGTCTTCCATTGCCCCCTCTCCCCTATTCTTGAAATAAAAGATAAGAGTGCAGTAATGTCTGTGTATCCTACTTGCTAGTCTGCAGTTTGAAGCAAAGTAAATGTTTTGCAGATCTTAAATTTTCTTCCCAGGAATGTTCCCTCTTCCGTTGAGACCGCCTTGCCTGGCTTTGTAAATCAGAGCAAAGAAATGATGGGCATCCCTTTCACTGCCTCACACTCTTTTGCATGTGTGTGTTTTGTGTCTATACAGTGTGTGCTCTTTCAATAGAAGAAGGGATGTCAGAGTGTGACCGAAACATGCTTCCTAGAAAGATCTAATTTCCCATTGCAGGGATTATTGACAATTGTGTCTAAAAAATGCCTCTTGGGTTGGCGAGTGAGTGACAGAGCCACTCTAAATTTGAAACAAAAAGATCACTTTTCCTTTGGTAGCAAAAGATTTGGTTGGGATGTTCCATGCCTTTGTGCGGACAGATGCATAAGAAAAATGATTCCCCCCTTCTCCTGCTGCTGTTTAAGCTTTCCTGTTGAAATGCACACACACACAAACAAAAACATACTGGGATGGACTGGTGAAAGTGGCTTTGTTTGAATGAGGCAAGCCCCCAATGCAACTTTTTCCCCCTTTTTAAATTGCTGCTTGGCAAGTGGTGTGCCAGGGAAGAGTGAATGGGAGGGAGAGAGACTGGCACAGAGGCTGGGAACAGAGAGGCAGCAGGCAGAAAGCATGTGCCAAGTGAGTAGGAGTGGTTATTTCTTTCTCGCTCTCTGTATATATACAAAAGACATGGAGGTGACTTCCCAGCTGGTGCCTCTTAGTTATCAATGGGACAGTATTTTGGTATCCTTGGCTGCCATTGTGTACATGCTTACCTGGGAGTAGATGCCACAGAATATGTATCTATTTGTTAGCAATATTAATTAAACTGATTTTTTTGGCCCAACGATGGACAATAAAATATGTGAAAAGCATTCTTTAACTTCAGATGGGAATACAATTTTAAAAAGCAAATCTTCGAAATGGGGACTTATGGCTGTTATTGCTGCTGCTGTCATTATTGTTATTAAGAAAGAGTGGGGCTTGTTTCTGAGTAGAAATATTTTATTGTTGTTGTGTGCGTTCAAACTGTATCTTACTTTTTATAATTTTTATATATCAAACATTCCACCATAAGAGTATCAGTACTTTTACATACTCTTTCTCCATGAAATATAGAGAAATATACATATATATGTATGATGGATTTATAACATTAACATTTCTATAGGTTGCATATTATTATAATCCCATCTTATCTTCCCCTCCATTCCACTTGTAGACATATTTTATTTTATCTTACTTGTAATGACTCTAAGGTGAACCTATCACAGGGCATTTTGGCAAGTTTTATTTATTCATTTACACTTTTATTGTTCACTAGAGGTTAATACAGTGACTTGCCCAAGGTCACCCAGTGAGTTTCCATGGCTGAGTTGGGTTTCGAATCCTGGTCTCCAGGGTTGTTGTCCAGTACTCAGATGACTCACCACAGTGGAATGGAGCTCCATTAAGAAAGAAAGATTCAACTGTTGATATTTGACTATGATATTTTGAATTCAATTTCATTGGTATTTTAATAATTTGATTAATGTGAGTCATATTTTAATGTTTTTGTTCTGGATTGTCTTAGAATCCCACTTTGTATCCCAAAGCTTGCAGAAAGGTGGGAGATAAAATGAATAAAATGAATTCAAGTGTATAGAGGATTGTATCATGGTAGGATCAGTCCCTTTCTTCCACCTCCATGCCACTATCTGTACTTGTTTCCAAGCAGTAGTGAGGGAGGCAAAGCTGTTACTGCCTTCCCATTTTCAGTTTCCTGCAGAATATACGTGCGTATGTCTAGATGTCCAGTATGGAGATGTTGGATTATAGAAACTGATATAAGTGACGACTCTGAGATTGGAAGTAGCACATAGAATCATGAAGCAGATCTGTAGGCAGGTTTTGACTATGTTTTAAAACCTAAATCCATCACAGTGGGAATAACTGTGGGAATAACTTGAAAATGGCCAGATTGCCTTATCATGTGGAGATGAAGGAAATGGTAAGAGTCAGTTCCCATTGATGGGGGTTGTTTTAGTAAGGAAGGCATGGATGTAGGGAATCTCTGGTAAATGCGGAAGTGTCAGACAACCATTTCCCCCTACTTGGATTTCAGTTCTAATTTTATAAATACATATCATTTATTGACTCGATAGTGCAATCCTGTACATGCCTGAACATATACCATTGAGTTCAGCCTGGAGTTTACTCCTAGGTAAGTGAGTGTCTGTTCTTCCTGTGTATAATATGGGCCTGTAGGGAGGCTGCAGTTCTTGCAAGTAAAGGTAACCCTGGCCCCAGAGAAGGAACTACTGTACAGATAGTTGCTTTCCTCCTTCCTTCTCATGCCTTCTTCCTTTTGTGTCATCTTCCATCAGAGTATGAGGATGGTGGTAGTACTAGCAATAAAGCACTGCACAGAGTGGAGTTCTTTCTCTTTCTTGGGTAATTTTATGAAACAGGGGCTGAGTGGAATTGCCACTGAGAATTTTTCGCATGTCAGAAGGTCCTGGGTAGAGCTTCTAACCTGCTCTTTCCAACTCTGAGGTTCTATTTTATACTCATAGCACAGGGGGGCAAATTATATAGGTTTGTCACATATATGAAGAGAAAGCATTTCTGAGTTAGGAACAATGCTAAGATGGAAGTCAGGTTCTATGTACGTTGGTTCTGAAATAAGCCAGGTTGAACTCAGGTGGTCTTACTTCCTAGTCAGTGTGTGTAGGGTTACAGACTTGGCTTGCAATCCAATACACACTTTTCTGAAAATATATCTCATTGAATTGGATGTTGCATACTTTTCAGTAGACAAGTATCAGGTTCTGCTAAATGGTCCCAGAATTTAACAGGTTACGTTGTGCTGCTTCAGCTTTGTAGTTATTTTTGTTGTTTTTCTCCCTCTCACAGCTTTTTGAGTGAGTTCCTAACATCTGATGGCTGAAGATTTTAAAAATTGCTGTTAGCCAATCTGACGTTTTCTTAGTTTGGAGTGCAGACATGAAATTGATCTAGAGCTAGGAGATTTTGTTGGGTATATAAAATTAGCTGGCACTTGGCACTGAGTCCTTGTTCCTTGAAAAAACTGGTCTAATCAGCTCTTATCGTTTTTTATATTCTCTAGGACAAAGATTATTTCTGCTGAAATGTAATCTTGCAGGAATCTTTGGGTGTTGCTGCATCCAAATTCACTAGTGTTTATCATTAACCATTAAGAAAAAAAAATCATCATTGAAAAAACCTCAGATAGTTAGATTTTACAGATGCCTTCAGTATAAGAACAGTACTTGAGGTTTGTTTCCTTGTCTTTGAAAAGGTGACTTTTCACAAGGCCTGTTGGCACAAAGTTCAGCATCTTACTATATCTATAGTTAGGTGGACTTTTGCATCTGTTACATTTGCACTAGGTAAAGATCAGGAGCTTAGAGATCCTTAAGCCAGATGCTGTGACTAGTGGCCACCTTGAATGCCAATCCAGAAGGAAGAACATACAGAGTGATAGAGCTTGTCCACTAAATCAGTAGTTCTCCAGCTTGGTTGTCCAGATGTTTTAAAGCTGAACTCCCAGAAGCCATTTAAGTTTATATCAGGGGTTGGGAATCTGTGGCCATTCAAATGTTTTAGACTGATGTCAGCTAGAGCTGCTGGGAATTCTAAGCCAAACCATCTGAAAGTTCAAAGAATCCTCTTCATATAGCACAATCATAGGCATTTCTGTACAGAAGGAAGTTCTCACAAATTTGGTGGGATCTACTCTAAGGCCATATTCTAGGCAGGGTGGTAGTATTGTCCAGTTTTATCCACACAACGGTATTTGACAGACTCTGTCCATCTGAATGTGAAGCTTCATGGAAAGGCTGTGGGAATTGTGAGGGGGTGGAGGTTAGGTTTTGGAGGTACTCCATTGATGTCTCTGTTTTGCTTTCCATAGCAAAATAGGCATCTGTTTTTTAGTGAGCCTGACAAATCCCAACCATCTTTCCATACCCTGAACTGAAGAAGCTGGTGTGAATTTTCTGGTAGTTGCACTGCCTCGTCTTCTGTCCATCACCTTCAGCTCAGAGGCAAGGAGGTTTCTCTGTAGTGTAGCTAGAAGTGGCTGCACTGCTCCCAAAGGCAGTGCAAAGCAGACAAAGCCCCACTAGCCATTCTTCTGGCTCTGGAGCTAGAGGGGCTGGAAGTGGCTCAGGCTCCCAGAGCACCTCATCTAGTGGGGTCTAACCCAGAGAGGGATCCCCAAACCACTCAAATATTGGGAACCCTTATGCTTTACCTTTGAGGGAGAGGTCCTTCAAACTGTGGCCTAGTTGCCAGGCCATCTCTAGAGTGGCCAGATCTATGTAACACCTGCTTAGGTCTGGGAACAGCAATGCCTCTTGTGAGATGTCCTTACTCCCATGGGACTTTCAGCTCTTAAACCCATGCAACTCTCATGATGGTAGGCTAGCCATTGTAAGATAACTTTACTTTACAAGTGTACCACTCAGTCTTGCTGGAGGGCAGGAAGAGCAGGTACCCTCGTCATGGCAGCCATAACTATATATGGCATGTAATAGGCCAATGTGCTATGTGTGCCAAATGTTGGGGATCAGTTTGTTGTGAGTATGGCTGGTGCCCACTCTCATTGGATCAAGAGTTATGGGATTTGGGGCATCTTGTATCACCTCAATACAGGACCACATATTAAACCCTCAAATATGGGATGTTCTGTACAAAATGGGCTGCTGGGAACCTAGTGGAGAGGGTGCACTAGACAGATCCAGTGTACCAATCACGCTTCTGGGAAGTGGTTGTTTCTCTGCTTATATAGTGAGCACATCTCTAGAATGTGTCCTGTAGAGCTGCACATTGCAGGATTAGATTGGTGGACAGGTTTATGTTGGGTGGCTGTGGCTGTTCTTATTTTCTGGAATAATAGCTATGCTTTGAAGGAACTTACAGAGAATGCAGTCTGGAAACTACTGAGATAAACTGATGCTTACATACAGCTGTTTCAGTCCATGATAATTGAAACAGTTGGATGTACCGGAGAAGATAATGAATGAAAGTATGGAAAAGTTACTCTTTTGGACTACATATTTCAGAATTCCCCAACTAGGACAGTTGTTGTGCTGGCCTTTCTAAGCTATTTGCATTAGGAGAAGTACTTTGAGGGAATGCAAGCTTTTCTTTGTCATTTGTTTCCCCCTCCCAATTTGTAAGAAAATGGAAGTTATTTATATTTTGGATTGTTTGCCAGAAGTCAGGCTGCAAAGGGAAACGTATCTTATCAACTCTCACTTGGGTAAGCTGGTACAGTTGATGTAGGCTGCCCTTCATAGGAACAGCCAAGAGAATGGTGGCACTTTATCAACAAACAAGAAAAGAGCCACGAGACTCATTCTGAATTTTCTCCAGCAGAGAACAAGGAAACTGCAAATATTAAATTTGGATCAGAGGGTGACTTATTTGGAATTTCCATTAGAATTTCTGTTGACAGTCCAGGACAGGCCTCTTTCTGTTGGCAAATAACTAGTATTTGGCCAGGGGTAGTTGTGGTTATCATTGCTTATAAAATCATCATAGCATCTTTTCACCTGAAACATAAATCGGGGGTTTCCTGCTGCCCTGGAAAACCCTGGAGTTCTTATCAGATTTCTACAGTTTTATGGTCACAGAACTATTTGCTTACTTCCACTGAAAATTAAGCACATGGTGGGAAATGTTGCTTTGTATTCTACATTAACAATGCCTTAAATACCTTTCAGAACATATTCCTTTCTTTTGCCATCCTTGGACCGGTGGTCCACTGTGTAAACTGGCCCATGAAAGTAGGTGTTTTGACGTCTATCTAAACAAGAGCAGATAACAGTGGAGACTTTGTTCCTTCCAGAGGCTGACATGGGACAACAGGACAGCAGGAGCAGTGATGCAGTGGGTAGAATACTAGCTTGGGCAAACTGATGTTCAGATCTCTGTTCTGTGGAAAATTCATCAGCTGCTTTTCAACTAAGGGCTGTTAGACTCAAATCCTTCACAGGGTGACACTGTGAAGATAAGATAAGAGTAGTGGACTCAATATTCAGTTCAGCCCACTAAAAGAAAGGTGTTGTGAGTTTTTATCAGCATATGGCAGGGGAGGACAACCTAATCCCTGACTGGGTCGGTGTGTTTGTGTACGTGCCTTCAAGTCACCTGTCAGCTTAGGGCCCCGTGAATTTCGCAGGGTTTTCTTAGGCAAGGAGTACTCAGAGGTGGTGTTGCTATTTCCTTCCTCTGAAATATAGCCTATAGCACCTGGTATTTATTGGCAGTCTCCCATCCAAATATTAACCAGGGCTGATCCAACATCAGACAGGACATCGTGTCTTCAGGGTATTTAGGCCACCCTTGAACTGGGGCTGCTGCGAGTTATGATCCAAAGTGGTGGGGTGGCATCAGGTAGCCTTTCTTTGGCCTCTGTACTTACATTTTAGAAACTCTGCCATCTTAACAGAGCAAAAGCAGATTTGATAAGTGCTCCAATGGACTAAGTATTCAAGATACATTTCACTGAATGGATAAATATTGCAGTTTAGCAGCTGTGCCATTTTGTTCTAAACAGATTGAAAGACACTCTGTGTGTGTGTGTGTGTGTACTGTAGACACTTGCTTAGTTCATAATTCCCAGAACAAGATGACTTTTCTGGGGGCACAAAATGTTTTTTGTGCATGAGGCGGCTGAAGGGAAACGCATTTTATAGTGCTGTGGTGAAGGCAGAATGAGATCAGCAGTATATGTTCTTAGCTCATGATCTCTGTGTGAGCGAGTTCATTCTAAGACCTGACAAGACTGTACACAGAAAAACAGTATCCCTTTGAGTCTGTCCTCCCAGCATAATATAGGTGGGAATTCTATGGCCCTCCAGATGTGACTGAGCAGCAACTCCAGCTATTCTTTATTATTAGCTATTGGGAGTTGCAGTTCACCACCAGATGGAGGGCAACATGATCATCATCTGATATAGCCTGTGCTTGGAAAAGCTCCTAGAATCCTCTAGCCAGCATGTCTGCTGGCAGCTGTAGTCCCAAAAAATAACATTTCCAAGGTCTGAGCATAGACAACCCTGTGTGCTACCCTAGGCTATTACACAGCATTGGCTGACGTACTGCCACTGGCAAGAAATACGCAGTAGAAACATATTAGGAATCATGGTACACTTTATTTTCCCTTATAATGTCTATCAAGGCAGGGCTGCTGTGCTTCTAGCAACATTTAATTCCATCCTGGACTGCTTGCAACAAAGTGCAGTAGGTGTCCAGTAATCTGATGATCAGCCAGCATGTCTCTTGGATTTATTGACTCTGAATTAGCTGAATGCTCCTGTCGTTTCTCCAGCAGTTCATTTAACCAGTTTTCTATTGTATTGTGGATTGTAAAAAGCTCAAGGAAGCCTTCTTTCATTGATTTCCCTCTTTCTGTTCCATGAAGGCCTCTTCCTAGCTGAAGATGTGACAGTCTAGTGCTGCCTTCCTAAATCTGTACCCACCAGATGCATTGGACTACAACGCCATTTGCGACATTCCCAGTGCCCGGAGCGATAGGACTTGTAGTCCAGCACCATTTGGCGTGTAGACAGATATTGAATTTTTGCCTTGGGGAAGAGGAAAAGAAGTCTTGCTGTATCAGATTAGTGGTCTGGCTAATTAACCATTCTGTTACCAACATTGGTAAAACCTGTAAGAAAGATGAGAAATGCAGTATCATCTTATATGATGAACCTTTTGGTCTGGCTTTTGCAAGCATAGAGTACAGTTCTCTCTCCACATTCATGCGTTTGACCTTAGTGAATTTGATTATTCATGAGGTACCCACTTGCCCCCCCATTCTTCCTTTCCTATTCCCTTGCCTTTTGCCAGGGCACATGTGCTTTCCTTCTCCATGCCCAAGCAAAAGGCAAGTGAATAGGAGGGGGGAGCCCTGGGCTTGGAGAAGGCATGCAAAATCCTTCCCCCGATTCTCCCCCTCCCACCCACTTGCCTTTTGCCTGGGAACAGAAAAGGAAGACACATGCATCCAGATAAAAGGCAAAGGAATGGGAGGGGGAACACTCACTTGGGTGGAGGAGCAGTTATTTGCAATTTTTTGACTTTCATGAAGGTTCTGCACCTGAACCCTCACAAAAGTTGAGGGGACAGTATTTGAATTTGGTGGCTTTGGGCCTGAGGTTCTCCACCCTACAATAAATAATACTGCTTTACATACGCAAAAGAGCTGATACAGTTGTAAGGCAAATTCCTAGGTACCTAAGATCACACCCGTCTCCTGTGGATGCCATGTAGAGAAACCTTTATGGTGTCGATTCTTTTTCTGTCTGCCATGGCTACATGGCTAACATGGTGTTGTTCCCTGAGGAGCTGTGTAACTCTTTTCAATTAATAGAGGCATTTGTTCTTGTGTGCCTTCAAGTTTTTCTGGCTTTTGGCATCCCTAAAGTGAGACTATCAAGAGTTTTCTTGGACAAAATTTCTTCAGAGGGACTTTGTTGTTGCCCTCCTCTGAGGCTGAGAGTATGTGACTTGCATATAACAACCCAGTGGGTTTCCATAGTCAAGGCGGGATTTGAATCCTCCTCCTAGAGCATCAGCCTAACACTTAAATCACCACATCACACTGGCTCTCAATATAGGTATGTAAGGGCTGAGCATAGGCATAAGGGTGCTATTGATGCATATTCTGCATTTTCCTCTTCTCAAAAAGATTGTTAGCAATTAAAAAAAAAAGTTAGGAGTCAATGAGCAAAATTATTTTTGTTGGCTGTGCTACTCAGAATATGCCATGCCTGCCAAATATAGTGTGAGAGTGAAAGAAAGAAAGGCAAGGGGAAGTTCTTTTATTTTAATTTTTTTTTTCAAAAAGATGTGAGTGCTGACAACCACTCTGTTAGGATTTTTATTTTTACAGCTGGCAAGTGCACTTTACAGAGAGAAGGGGAAAAACAAATGTGTGTTTTAAATGGAAAACATAGTGTTGTGACAGCCAGTTTTGTCACTGTTCCCTTTCCAGTGTACCCCTTGTGCAGCTTGCATGGTGTGTTATCATCAGCATTGAAGCTGATGCATATTCAAGTTGCTGTGCTAGAGTTGTTTGGGTGCCCCATTACTGTGACTGATGTTGCACCACAAGGTGCCTTGCATCTGCCGTTGCCTAATTTTGTGCCTTGTGCAATGAACTGGAGGATCAGGGTGATGTTTCCTGGGAGTTAGCAGATGATGTGATACCATCTCCAAGGTTGCTTAGTGATGCATCCAGAGCGATTACTCAGGTACTTGGCATCTGCGAAATCCTGATGTTGGTGCTGATGTGTGAGGTTGAATGGAATGCAGCTCACTGCTGTACACTTTGACATACCACTGTGGGTGCAGCAGTGACAGGCCTGGGCATGATAATCCTATGAGGCTATTCTGGTCCCCTCTCTTACTGTCCCCATGGAAGAAGGCAAAATAGATGGCAGCTTGTTCTCAGTGGTCTGTGGGAACATTTGTGGCTTGCAGAGACCTGTTGGTGAAGGGAGAGGAGGGGTGTAATGTACCCCTCTTTCACTACACTGGTGGTGCCCTTTTTCTTTGTAAACATAAGCACACTCAGGGGAGTTGATGTGGAATTTGCACTGTTCCAGCCTACTGTAGTCAGCTAGCTGGATAAAGCCTCTTCACTGTGTAGATCACTGGGAAAGTTCTGCTATGGAGAAGGTCTTGTGTATCACTGAGGGCCAGGAGAGATAAGGGGACATTTAGAGTTGGATAAAATGCAATTAACAAAAAAGAAGGAGGAAAATCCTTTGGAGGAATATCAGAGAGAAAGGGGTATCAGAGGGACAGAGTAGTGTAGTGGTTTGAGCATTAAGACTACAAATCTGGAGACGACGGTTCAAGTCCCTGTTCAGCCATAGAAATCCACAGTTCACACTCTGGCGGCCACAAAGAGGAGGCAAAGGCAACCCTCCTCTGGACAGATCTTACCAAGAAAACTGCATATTACCTTAGGGTCACTGGAAGCCAGGAACAAATTGAAGGCATGCAGCAACAGTCAGAAAGGTGAAGTTGTACATTTAAATTGAGGTGAAGTGTGTGTGTATGTATCTGAGGCCATTTCCGCCCTACACTGTTATAGTGCTATTATTCCACTTTCAACCTCCTGTGAAATTCTGGAGTTTGTAGTTTAGTAAGGCCAAAGAGTTCTCTGGCTGAGAATTCTAAAGGCCCTTCTCTAAACTGCAAACCCTAGGATTGCACAGGAGGTTGAACGTGGAATAATAGCACTGAAACAGTGTAGTGTGGAAATGGCCTGAGAGTTTGTTTTTCATTTGTCTTAGATGAAACTTCTCACATTTGCTACATCTTAATAATTAGCTTTTGAAAAAGTCAACGAAAACTTGAAGAATGTGGAAGGCTGCCTGTGAGAAAGACCTTTCTGCTCCAGGGTACTCTTCACTTCTGACCTATGTTGCTCATTTGATGAACGTAAAAGCACTCTTTTAATCTGCAATGCAATCCCAGTGTGGAACTGTGAACATGTGTGGGAGAGAAGCCATAAACTAGTTGTCATTAATACTGGTTGAGAGGGCATAGTTCTGTGAGAAAACGTAAACCTGGGACACAGAAAATCCTCAGCATCTCTGTTTTTTTAAAAAAACAAATAAATTTGACAGCAGGCTGCTAGTGAACTGCTTCCAGTCAGAGGTTTATTCTGCTCTGATTCAGTACAAGATGGATTCCTCCATAATTGCCATCCTTCACTGAGCTCTTAGCACGGAAGCAGCTGTGTCCTTCTGAGTTAGATGCACCAGAACGTCAAGGCTTGTTGGATGCTATTAGGTGAGCAGATTTATTTGCATGACCTTAGGTGAGAAAAGGGTAAAATTTTAACCACTCGTTTTGTTCAGAATATAGTGAACTGCAGCTTGTCTTGCCTTCCTGTTAAAGTGCACCCACATGGTATGCATGTTTACCAACACACTGGATGTGTTGATAATGTTCCATCTGTAGGTGTACAGAGAAAACACTTTTACAGGTATGCTTTGGAGAAGTTACAGCAGCCTGCAGTGAGTTGACTGACATGGCAGCCATGAACAGGGCAACAAAAACTCTAAGACTACTTGAGGCAGGTTTTATGCTTTTATTTATCTTACTGTTTGACTACAATAAGCAAAGATATGTGTGTTTGGTGTCTTAGAATGCTGTGAAGTGAGCAAGTCCATAACATGCTCAGATGATGTTCCAGAAATTGGCTGTGTAGGCCTTTTCCCTCCCTACTTCCTCTGTGGTAATCTCCACATGGGGAAAATGAATGGAGAGTGAAGCCAAGTGAACTCGGTGTTTTGAGATCCACCTGAGTCCCAACCTGGAGGAATGTGCTGGCTGAAGAAACTTCAGGAAAGGTGTAGCTACACCTTCAGATGTCCTGTGGGGTGCAGGGGAGTTGATAGTGAGGTGGTGAAATCTGTTCCCCAACAGGTTTTCAATCCCTATTAAAAGAAGGTGTGAAACTTTCTGAAGCCAGTTAAAAGGGAATGAACAACACACTAAACTATAAGCTACTACCAAGAGGGAGAGAGTGGTCACTTCAGCAGAAGACTCTAGGCTATCTTTCACATCCCACAGTTATAGCATTTTTGTGTGAAGCTGATGCATTTTTGAGTCACCATGCTAGTGTTGTTTGGGCTCCCCATTGTCATGACTAATGTTTCATCACCACAAGGTGCCTTGCATCTTCTGGTGCCCAATTTTGTGCCTTGTGCAGTGAACTGGAGGATTGGGTGATCATTCAGAAGAATTAGCACATGATGTGATACTGTCTCCAGGGTTGCACCTTACTCAGTTGTGGCACTTTGATACCACTTGGCCTGTATGGAATCCCAGAGTTTGTAGTTTTATAAGGTGTTCAGGATTGTCTGCCAGAGAGCTCTAGTGCTTCAGACCGCACATCCTAGGATTCTGTTGTATGCTGCTATAGTTGTTAAAGTGCTGTCGAAGTGCAATAGTTATATAGTATGAAAGAGATGTAAAACTTGCAGTCTCAGAGACAGGGAACAGTATGTCTTCTTATGCATGTTCACTCCAGAACTCAAGTCCCGGGATTGTTTTGCTTCTGCTGACATTTCTTATGTCTGCAGGCAAGAGGAATCAGCAGGGTGTGGCTTCAGAATGGAGGGGCACCATAATAATTAGGGACAGGTAAGGTCTCAAGAATTGGGGCCAAAATACCTTAAAGGCACCAGATCTGGTCTGATCTTGGAAGCTAAGCAGGGTCAGTCCTAGTTAGTACTTGGATGGGAGACTGCCAATGAATACCACATGGTGCAGGCTATATTTCAGAGGAAGGAACTTGCAAAATCACCTTTGAATATTCCTTGCCTAAGAAAACTCTATGAAATTCATGGGATCATAAATCAGCTGGTGGCTTGAAAGCACACACACATGGTCCTCCGAACAATGACAGGTAATGCCACTTCTCTGGCTGGAAAAGTTTTTTTTTTTTTTTTTGGACTGCCATTCCTAAGAAGTCCCTGGAGTTTTAGCTTAAAAAAGTAATGTTTCTAAATTCTGCAACTGGTAGAAGGTTATACAGTGTGCCCTCCATATATATGTGGGGATTCTGTTCAGGGAACCCTTGCAAATAATGAAAATCATGAATGCTTGTGTCCCATTGTATTCAATGGCTGTGGTGTGCACATGAACACTTCAGCATGTCCACATGCACATTGGTGTCATTGAAGAGATAGGCTGTGATGTGATTGTAGACACTCAAACTCATACATCTGAAGATCACAGGCAGGGAAGGCCCACTTATTTCCAAAGACTAACATGAGTGAATGACTTAGTTCATTGGAGGTATCAGGGGACATAGAACTGGTACTACATAGCAGAGATGAGGAACATGATATTAAAGGCTTTTGTCATGGGTTTATTGTTAGTGTACACTCGTGCCAGACTGCTGTGTCTGACTGTGAATACAAATTGGGTAGTTGGAAACATAAAGAGTGTTACAAAGGGGAATCAGATAAGCTAAAGGACACAAACAATTTTTCTAATTTTTCAGAACAGACAAAGCATCTCATACTGGGCCCAGATATATTTATATTTGAGTACTTTGGAAAAAAGAGATAGCTGATGTGGTATAGTGGTTTGAGCTTTAGACTATGAGTGTGGAGGCCAGGTTTCGATTTTCCACTTGGCCATGGAAACTCACTGGGTGATTTTGGGCATGTCATACACTCTTGGTCCCAAAAAATCCAGTGGTAGGTTCACCTTAGGGTCACCATAAGTTGGAAACAACTTGAAGACAAGCAACAACAACAACTTCAGAAGAATTGGATGAGCAAAACTGTATAGAGATTAGATGACAGAGATCAGCCACTGAGGCATGCTGTGGCTCTTTTATACTACATAGTTATAGTGCTGTGATTCTACTTTAATTACCAGGGCAACATCCTATGGAGTCCTGGGGTTTGTCATTTGATGAGGCACTAGAGCTGAGAATTCTCGGTACCACTCCCTAAACCACAAATTCCAGGATTCCATAGAATATTGCCAGTGGGATCCTGGAATCATAGGATGGTAACTGTGTAGTATCAAAGGATACCTGATCCAAAAATAGTTCATGAGGGATATTGACATTTTGGTTGTCCCCATCATCCCAGTTCTGCTCCTAGCTTGTCAACCGTGGGACAAAAGATGCGAAGCCGATTATAACTTTCTTGGTAGGGCACTTCATATAACTTTGAAAGTACCTGATCTTGGAAGCTAAGCTGGGCCAGTCTGGGTTAATTCTTTGATGGGAGATCACCAGGGAATGCCAGGTTACAACTAGGAGGGAATTCTGCCTGAAACCTTGGAGACCCATTCCTGCCAGTCACAGTTAATGTTAGTGGGCTAGATGGACCAATGATTTCACTCAATATAAAGTAGTTTCTTTTAACCCTGTGTTTTAATGTTTAGAGTTCAGGCACTTAGAGATGTCCCCAAGCTTCCTTTTGCTATCTGGAGGTCGACTCTAAAACTGAGCTTGCCTTTAAGTAGAATGGGTGTTCATAGATGTGTGTTTTCCTCCATGTGTCCTTGCTATTTATGTTTAAAAAAATGCTTGCAAATAATAAATTGAAGCATTTTCAGTCTTTGATCAAGATTCTCATCTTGCAGAAAAGAACATCCATTTTGTTGCATGTACTTAATAACCAAATGGCAAAATTGTATGTGTCAGGGATGCAAGTGATTATGCATAATAGTGCTTATTCTCTTGCTGTGACATAATAACAAAATTGCTAGCTTGTAGTTGTCTCCAAAGTACAGTAATTCTGGATTTCACAAAAGCTTCCATTTAAAAGCTGCTTTTAATGAATAATCAGCAGTTGCCTCTAAGCAGAGGCATATGTGCAATGTATAGTAATACACTGTCTGTGAAGTACTCTTCTCATCTGTGTGTTATCCACCCTTACTTGTTGATCTGCTCAACAGTTGCTTAGGTTGGGATGGAAATCATGGAATGGTGACTGATGATAAGGTTGATTATTACAGATCAGGGTGGGAGTTATGTGGCTCTTTAGGTGTTGTTTTGCCTACAACTCCCCACATGCTTCACCAGGAGTGTGTTAGTTAGGACTGCAAGGAGTTGTACTCCAACAGAGAGCTGCATGATTTCCACCAGTGAGTCAAGTCCACTTCATTGCTAGTGTCCCTAAGTTACAGCCTGATTGCATAGAACTAGATGAGAACTGAAAGTGGCTAATTATTGCCCAGGAATGCTCTAGCTGGAATCCCATTGGTTAGTCAATCACTGAATCAGTTGTTGAATGGTGAGTCAACACATAGGTAAATTCAATTGATTCACTGGCTCTCCTCTATTTGGGGCTAAATAGGATTTAGCTCTATATTCTCTAAATCTGTGCTAATCACCCTGCTGCTTTCCAGATGTGTTTGGCTGAACTTCTCCAGATCTCTGCCTGTTGCTCCTTCTGACTGGGGTTTAGGGAAATCATAGTCCAAAATACCTGGTGGACACTTGGCTCCCTACCCTTGCTCCAAATGGCAGGCTGGTAACTAGAATCTTGATTTTTCATGATCATTTAATATCTATAAGAATTACACTGCAGCATCTGGAGAGCATATGCTCAGATGGTAGGTGAGGGATGGGAAAAATTGGACTGTGCTGGAGTCCAAATCATTACTCCAAGCACCTGCTTCTGGCTTAAAAGGGGCAAAAAATGGAGCTCAATTAAAACAGAAGTGATTAGAGGCACAATAGTTTTGATTGTTTTGCTGGCAGGTTTGCTTTCCTTTTGCACACTCCTTCCCAAATAAAGCTACAACTTCTGGAAACCTCCAACGTAGAACAGCATTATTTTTGCATTGGACCTTTTGACCCCATTAGTGTTGGTAAAAAAAAAAATGTTCTGGAGAATGGATCTACTCCTAGCAACATTCCTTCAAAAAAACAGTTTGATGATAATCCTTAGCCTTTCTAAAATCTGCATGGGAGTTCAATCCAGTGAAATGGATATGAAATACACATGTGATCTCAAACAAATAGTTATCTCACTGCTGCATGGTAGTTTATTGCTCAAGATTGAGATTCAGAGGTTCATGCATTCTCTCCAACTCCTTGCTTCTTCTAGTGCAGCCAAGGTGGAGAGAAGAAGCGTTTGCCATTCCAGAAGATGACAAAAGAGCAAGCAAACCTAAGGATAATGTATGCTCATTCCTGTAGTTTTAAAATGTGCTTTGAGTGGTGCCTGCAGGCAGTACAGTGCACCCTTTTGCTGATGCGATCTCTGCACACATGAGGTCCTCAGAAGTGTCCCATTATCATCAGTGGATGTGCCAGAGGTGTTTCCTTCACTGGCACACACACACTGAATCCAGGGACAAAAATGTGACAGAGCATTCGTGGGTTTTGTTTTATGCAAGGTTTCCTGTAACAAATCTCCTCATAACTGCAGGGCACATCGTGTGTTTTTTCCCCTGCATATTTTTATTCTCCTCCTCATCTCTCCTCCCACCTCCATATTGTCAGTGCTATGTAGTTTTTTTGCTCCCATACTACCTCTGAGCTATGACTGGGCATTTTGGGAAATTAATATGGTGGACTGTGGGCATTTACCACTTAACTGACCACTTTTCCACCAGGTGTGAGACTCTGCCTAACCCTCCACTGCCACCAAATGTGAAGATTTGCATAAATTCTACTTATACCACCAAGAAAGCGGGCTTTCCCTTGCTCCTCTCCTTTGCCTTACCTTGGTATGTAAGGGCCTTTCCTCTCCTACTGCTGTGGCCACGAGCTGTGAGAACCTCATTGATGCCCTCAGTGTGGGAGATTATGCAATTTATATCGCAGTTGGACACTGCTTCTCTTTATTCACTGCTGCTACCACAGATTATCTTGTTTGAATCCAAGCTTTCTGATAAATAGTGTTCCATGAGGCTGGAAGTATATAAATAAAAAACCTGTACCTTATTAACAAAAGTTGAACATAAAAAACCCGGATTGATTATTTGGCGTGTTTAAAATACACCTCACACTCTCCCATTTCGACACTACACTGCTACAGTGCTATTATTCCACTTTCAACATCCTGTCAAATCCTGCGCCATTTCCGCACGAGGCTGTTATAGCACTATGGTTCCACTTTCAACATCCTATGGAATCCTGGGCTTTGCATTTCGGGAGGGGCCAGCTGGCCCCTCCTGAAACTGCAAACCCCAGGATTCCATAGGATATTGAAAGTGGAATCATAGCGCTATAACAGCCTCGTGTGGAAATGGCTCTGGTGTTTGCAGTTTGGGGAAGGACATTTAGAATTCTCAGCCAGAGACTCTTTGGCCTCAATAAACTACAAACCCCAGAATTCCACAGGATATTGAAAGTGGAATAATAACACTATAACAGTGTAGGGCGGAAAGGGCCTCTGTGTCACATTCCTCTCCCAGCTAATTGAGACCTTTAAACATGTTCCGTTAATTCCTAAACCTGACTGACTCCACTTAGTCCTAATTCTCCATCCACTCATTCTTCCAACCTCTGTCTCACTAACCACGCTAACTGACTATATCAATTGTCATCCCAACTGCCATTCACCTACCGTGTGCAAATCTCCCCGAATATTTCACCGATCATCACCCACTCTCAGTATTCCATGCTCTCACCTTCTCCAGATAGGTCCTTTCCTTCTAATACACTGTGTATGCATAAAAAACTTCTTGTCGTGTGCCTTCAAGTTTTGTCCCACTTATAATGACCTTAAGGTGAACACATCATGGGGTTTTCTGGGGCTGAGAGTGTGTGATGTGCCCAAGGCCACCCACTGGGTTTCCATGGCTGTGCAGGGAACTGACCTCTAGTTCCCATGGTCATCGGCCAGCACTCAAACCACTACATGCACCGACTCTATAAATAAGTTACCTTAATATATATAGTAAATTACACAACATATACCAACAATCCACAATGTGATAGGTCATCTCATTACAGGAACTTTGGTAATGGAGAACCCCTGGGGTGTATTCCATAGTGTATGGGCCCTGTGGAGGCCACCCTTACCTCTGGCTGTCCAGCTGCCAGCCCAAAGGCCAAATGGGAAAAATGGATGAATAGCAATAGGATTTGGGTTCTTGAGTGTTAGGGGGTTTGCCTTCCCCCTCAAAGTGGTTCTCTACCCAGACTCATTCTAGATGAGGGGATGCCTCTTGTTTTCTGTTAGTTATACATACGCACACATACACACCTTGATCCATTTTGAAAGCTTGTGGGTAGCGGGGATGAACAATACTTACCTTTTCAGCCTTGATTAGATCTTAAAATATTTTTAAACATCAGATTCTGAGTTGAGATGAGTGTGCATTTTATTTATAGCTTGCCCACACTCTGCGAACTCCTGCAGCAGCTTCTGAATCCTTATTTTTCTGATGCTTAAGGCTTTGCTCGTTTCCATGATTTTGAGTAGGAATGCTGCTAGGCAACCTCTCCGTCATGTTATATATACATATCTGTGATGATAAATGTCAAGGTACAGTTTTGTAAACATAATGCTGTATTTTTCCAGCATTCTTCTTTATTTTCTTTCTTTTTTTTTAAGCTGCAATTTCATTCCCTCCACCCTGCCTCTAAATGAAAGGTTAGATGGCTTGGCTGAGTTGCATGCCAGGAGACAGGAATGCTGTTATATTCAGTGTGTGACAGACTCAGTTTAGCAGCTGATACTGTTTTCATGAGGAAAAATATCAGAGAGACATTTAGCATTGCTTTGTGCTGGGAGGATTAATTTCTTCAAGTGTTTAACCCAGTGGTCGGTCAAACGTTTTGCTTAATAGCCAGCGGTGATCAGGGGCAAGTGACCAATTAAGCCAGTGGATTTCTCCACCTCCCCCCGCCGCCTTTTGCCATCCTGCTTGGTATCAACACTAAGAAAGGCAACTTTAAAATAGATATTTTGGACTACAGATCCCACAGTCCCTCCACTAGCAGAATGAAAATTTGTTAAGCACTCTGCAAAGGACTTTAGAAGTATATATTCAAGGGTCATCGGAATAACTGGAGATGAAAATTAGGTTTTCCGTCTAACCAAAATGGTCAGATGAAGCCAAATTCAAAGTGCTGTCTGGTGCTTTGAGGCAGTTGGAATCCTCACTGTGGTGCAATCCCTCTTCAGTATTAAAAGACTTCTTCTTATGGGCCATTTCTGCACTAGTCTGTTCTAGCGCGATGATTCCACTTTCAACCTCCTCTGGAATCCTGGGGTTTGCAGTTTCGGGAGGGGCCGGCTGGCCCCTCCCGAAACTGCAAACCCCAGGATTCCAGAGGAGGTTGAAAGTGGAATCATCGCGCTAGAACAGGCGAGTGCGGAAATGGCCATGGTAAATCTACCCTGAGGCTTCTAATTGTGATATTTTGCACAGCATTTTTTTTAAAACCCCACATATGTGCATATCTACTATATAAAAGTCAAAGTTTGTCTGTTTGTCTGTGTCAGGCAGAGAAGACCTCATACAGTTGACTGAGTGAGGCGAGAAGACCTCATATGATTGGCTGGCTGTGAAGACTCCATGGAATCCTGGGGTTGGCAGTTCAGAGAGGGGCCTTTAGAATTCTCAGCCAGGGAGCTCTTGGGCCTCAGGCTAGTTGCTATGGAGATGAGGCCTACCATCAGTAAGGATGCTAGCAAACATTTGAGAGGCATATGTGAGAAAAATTAAAGTGACATACACAACATAGCCCATTTCCACACTACACTGTCGTAGTGCTGTTACTCTACTTTCAACATTGTATGGAATCCTGGGATTTGTAGTTTGTAGAGGGGTATTTAAGAATTCTCAGCCAGAGAGCTCTTTGGCCTCAGTAAACTACAAACCCCAGAATTCCACAGAATGTGGAAAGTGGAATAGTAGCACTATAACAGCGCAGTGCAGAAATGGCCATAGTTACAAGGTCTTCTCGCCTCACACAGTAGATTGTATGGTTTCTGTATGTGAGGAATCTTAAAGTTGAAATTCACAACAAAAAATGCTTCCAGAAAACATAAAGCCACTGCACGAATTCAACAGACAGCAAAAAACGAAACAAACAAATAAACGAGGACATCAGCGTCATCAGACAACACAGATTGGATTGGCGACTGTGGGGAAAAGTTACAGGTACTGGAATAGGCCGGTTGCTGTGGAGATGATGCCTAACAGCAAAGAGAAGGACAGTGTATTCCCTCAAGAACCCAACTTCTGTATATTAGCAACTACGAATACAAACTGGATCGGGGAATATGGAGATAAATTATAAGTACAGAATAGGTCAGTTGCTATGGAGACGAGGCCTAGCAGCAAGGAGGAGGACAGTGTATTCGCTCACGAACCCAACCTTTGAATGTTAACAACTCTGAATAAAGATTGGATTGGGGAATATGGGGAAAATTTACAGGTACAGAAATAGGCCTGTTGCTATGGACACAAGGCCTTGTAGCAAGGAAGAGGACAGTGCACTCCCTCAGGAACCCAAACTGTGTACGTACTGGTAAATAACTCGGAATATAGATTGCATTGGGAAATGTGGAGCAAAGTTACAGGAAATGGAGAAGACAGTTTGGTGAGTTCTTGAGAGGAAAATAAAAACCCCAGGCAACACCGGGTAAATACAGTAGTGTTAAATAAAAACAAAAATCAGACATCATCGGTATATTTCATTAGATTTGTGTGTTTTCCTCACTGTTACCACCTAAAATGTAGCCTCTATTTTTTTTCTGAAATAAAGCTGTACCTCAGTTAGTGAAGTAGATGTGCTCTGGGGCATTACTTCTTCAACCAGAAAATTTGGTACCCAAGGCAAAATGACATGGAAAGAATAGGGACAGGTTCCTATACCACGAAAAAGAAGAGCAGTTCAACATATTTCTCCAAACCTTTTATCCAGAAGTAACAGTATGCATCTGTGAAATGAAACAACCAGGTCAGGTAACCCCTGCATGGGTAAAAAACATTTTGTACCTTTGCTACCAGAAAACATCTTCTAAAATGCATCCAGGGATGATTTCTGATTTCCAGTTTGGTGGCCAGACATATAGATGTATGCTTTAATAATTAAAAAAAAAAAGACTATGAAGGATAACTGGTGAGGCAGACTTTCCCTTTTTCTCTTTGATTTGCTATTTCTGCAAACTCGGTAAGGGATTCTGGAGGCAGCTGTTATTTAAGTGCCTGCTGTAGTCAACAACATGCAGTATTCCGGTGTTGAACTGCTCTTACCATCATGAAGTTATTTCTAATGTTTAGATAGAATCTCTTTTCCTGAACTTTGAAGCCATTGCTCCATGTCCTAGTCTCTGGAGCAGCACAAAACAAACTTGCTTCGGCCTCCATATGACATCCCTTCAGTTATTTAAACATTTCTATCCTATCACCTCTTAATCTTCTCATCTCCGAGCTAGATATACCCAACCTCTTAAGCCACTCCTCAAAGGCCATGGTTTCCAGGCCTTCTATCATTTTGGTTGCCCCCCTCTGGACAGTTTCCAGCTTGTCAACCAACCCCTGTACCAGAATGTAATTACATAGTAAATTATTTTTAAATTGAGATCACTCTTAAGATCATGCTTCATTATATTCTTTACTGTAGAGTATCTTTATATTTTGTATTCAGTAGAAAATTGAATTCAGCACAGAGTTTAAAAGAGATTCAGTCATACCACAGTAAGAAAAAGCAGACTTACTAACAGAGCATGGTTTTTTATAAACAAGTGCTCGTCTTATAAGTTTGAACGGCACAAGCCCTGTGGAACTTCTCTTTTTCTGAGCCTTTCTGTGGGGTTTTGATATTGCAAACATTATTTTTCCTGAGACTTCTCATAGTAAAACTTAACTTTGTTAGAAAAAATTAACTGCATCAATAGGAGTATGGTGTCTAGATCGAGGGAGGTACTGGTACCACTCTACTCTGCTTTGGTTAGACCTCATCTTGAATACTGTGTCCAGTTCTGGGCACCCCAATTCAAGATGGACATGGTCAAGCTGGAGCAAGTCCAGAGGAGGGCAACCAAAATGGTGAGAGGCCTGGAAGCCATGCCCTATGAGGACAGACTTAGAGAGCTGGGTATGTTTAGTCTGCAGAAGAGAAGGTTAAGAGGGGACATGATAGCCATGTTTAAATATTTGAAGGGATGCCATGTGGAGGAAGGAGAGGGCTTGTTTTCTGCTGCTCCAGAGACCAGGACAAGGAGCAATGGATTCAAGCTGCAGGAAAGGAGATTCCACCTGAACCTCAGGAAGAACTTCCTGACAGTCAGGGCTGTCCGGCAGTGGAATCTGCTGCCTCGGAGTGCAGTGGAGTCTCCTTTCTTGGAGGTTTTTAAGCAGAGGCTGGATGGCCATCTGTCAGGAGTGCTTTGAGGGTATTCCTGCATGGCAGGGGGTTGGACTGGATGGTCTCTTCCAGCTCTACATTTCTGTGATTCTATGATTCTATGATTAGCTGGAAACTTTTCATTGGTCTTCCCGCCAACCACATTCTGGGAAATAAGTCCTATTGTCTTAAGGAGCAATCAGAGAAAGAAAAGCTACAGGCTAGTCTGACAGTTCAGTGTTAAAGTTAATTAGTTGATGGTTATGTCTAGTGGAGACAGGAAAGGAAGAAATTGGATTCTTCAAATTAAATTAGTCTTTAAACTCAAATGAAATTAAAAAAAAATGTCCTTGGCATAACAAATCAGAACCCCCGAGGATCACCAGTCCTGTAGGTTTTGAGTGTGCTTGCACTCAAAAGCTCTATTGTCAAGGACAGGGCCAATTAAGCCTTCTGCCTTTTGGGGAAGCCTTCCCACATGTAATTTTTGGTGGAATTTCAGACATCTTGCAGAATCCTGGGGGACATTTGATGATTCAGAAGAATCTGTTTGCAGTGAGTGCTGGTAATGCCTATTGAGTTGCATTGTTGTACAGCATGAGCTGAACAGGATGTTCTCTCACATTTGTAGTGGTTAATGCTGGCCCTATGGTGGATGTAGATGAACCTACTGGCCCGGATTGCTTTATTTGGGAGAGCACTAGAAAGGGCTGCAGGTGACTGTAAGGCATCTAGTTCTGAGGTGTGTAGATGGGACTAGGTATGTGTTCTTGCTAGGTATTTTGGGGAGGTGGGGCTTATCAGAACAACTGTGGTATGCTCTGGAACTCTGGTGATCCAGATGTTTTTTGGACTTCAACCCCCTGAGGTCCCAGCCAGCATAGCAAATACTTAGGGATTCGGGGAGGACCAGAGTTTGAGAACCTTTGGACTTACCAAACTTCTTTGTAGCTGGGCATTCTGATGAAAATAGGTTGTGATCAGAGCTTGAAAAGGTTAGTTTTTGGACCCCAGCTCAGAGAATCGCTGAACATAGTTATCAGGAGATTCTGGGAGCAGTTCTGAAAAAAAAGTTCTTCCAAGCTTTGGTTGTGATAGCCATGCTGTCCCACAGGAAAGTTTGTCTGCTGTTACTGAACCACTTATTTGTGAAGGATATGCTTCTAAGGAACCCCATTTTCTTGGGGGTTGAAAAATACCAGTTGAAAAATAGCTGGTTTTTGAAAATTCTCTGTGTTGTGTCCTTCACCTGCGATGAGTCTGACACATGGGAGCATCATTGATGTAGACAGCAGTACAGAAACTTAAAATGTAGTGGTGATGTTTATGTGGCTTGTAGTCATTGCTGATTTATGGCAACATAATTGGCCACAGAATCCCACAGGGATTTCTTACCAACATTTGTTCAGAGGAATTTTGCCATTGCTTTCCTCAAGACCGAGAGAGTGTGACTTGCCCAGGGTATGTGTGGCTGAGCGGGGATTCAAACCCTGGTGTTACAGCATCCTGGCCATTTCTGCACTAGACTGTTATAGCGCTATTATTCCACCTTCAACATCCTCCCGAATGTTGGCTGGCCCCTCCCGAAACTGCAAACCCCAGGATTCCAGAGGAGGTTGAAAGTGGAATCATCGCGCTAGAACAGGCGAGTGCGGAAATGGCCATGGTAAATCTACCCTGAGGCTTCTAATTGTGATATTTTGCACAGCATTTTTTTTAAAACCCCACATATGTGCATATCTACTATATAAAAGTCAAAGTTTGTCTGTTTGTCTGTGTCAGGCAGAGAAGACCTCATACAGTTGACTGAGTGAGGCGAGAAGACCTCATATGATTGGCTGGCTGTGAAGACTCCATGGAATCCTGGGGTTGGCAGTTCAGAGAGGGGCCTTTAGAATTCTCAGCCAGGGAGCTCTTGGGCCTCAGGCTAGTTGCTATGGAGATGAGGCCTACCATCAGTAAGGATGCTAGCAAACATTTGAGAGGCATATGTGAGAAAAATTAAAGTGACATACACAACATAGCCCATTTCCACACTACACTGTCGTAGTGCTGTTACTCTACTTTCAACATTGTATGGAATCCTGGGATTTGTAGTTTGTAGAGGGGTATTTAAGAATTCTCAGCCAGAGAGCTCTTTGGCCTCAGTAAACTACAAACCCCAGAATTCCACAGAATGTGGAAAGTGGAATAGTAGCACTATAACAGCGCAGTGCAGAAATGGCCATAGTTACAAGGTCTTCTCGCCTCACACAGTAGATTGTATGGTTTCTGTATGTGAGGAATCTTAAAGTTGAAATTCACAACAAAAAATGCTTCCAGAAAACATAAAGCCACTGCACGAATTCAACAGACAGCAAAAAACGAAACAAACAAATAAACGAGGACATCAGCGTCATCAGACAACACAGATTGGATTGGCGACTGTGGGGAAAAGTTACAGGTACTGGAATAGGCCGGTTGCTGTGGAGATGATGCCTAACAGCAAAGAGAAGGACAGTGTATTCCCTCAAGAACCCAACTTCTGTATATTAGCAACTACGAATACAAACTGGATCGGGGAATATGGAGATAAATTATAAGTACAGAATAGGTCAGTTGCTATGGAGACGAGGCCTAGCAGCAAGGAGGAGGACAGTGTATTCGCTCACGAACCCAACCTTTGAATGTTAACAACTCTGAATAAAGATTGGATTGGGGAATATGGGGAAAATTTACAGGTACAGAAATAGGCCTGTTGCTATGGACACAAGGCCTTGTAGCAAGGAAGAGGACAGTGCACTCCCTCAGGAACCCAAACTGTGTACGTACTGGTAAATAACTCGGAATATAGATTGCATTGGGAAATGTGGAGCAAAGTTACAGGAAATGGAGAAGACAGTTTGGTGAGTTCTTGAGAGGAAAATAAAAACCCCAGGCAACACCGGGTAAATACAGTAGTGTTAAATAAAAACAAAAATCAGACATCATCGGTATATTTCATTAGATTTGTGTGTTTTCCTCACTGTTACCACCTAAAATGTAGCCTCTATTTTTTTTCTGAAATAAAGCTGTACCTCAGTTAGTGAAGTAGATGTGCTCTGGGGCATTACTTCTTCAACCAGAAAATTTGGTACCCAAGGCAAAATGACATGGAAAGAATAGGGACAGGTTCCTATACCACGAAAAGAAGAGCAGTTCAACATATTTCTCCAAACCTTTTATCCAGAAGTAACAGTATGCATCTGTGAAATGAAACAACCAGGTCAGGTAACCCCTGCATGGGTAAAAAACATTTTGTACCTTTGCTACCAGAAAACATCTTCTAAAATGCATCCAGGGATGATTTCTGATTTCCAGTTTGGTGGCCAGACATATAGATGTATGCTTTAATAATTAAAAAAAAAAAGACTATGAAGGATAACTGGTGAGGCAGACTTTCCCTTTTTCTCTTTGATTTGCTATTTCTGCAAACTCGGTAAGGGATTCTGGAGGCAGCTGTTATTTAAGTGCCTGCTGTAGTCAACAACATGCAGTATTCCGGTGTTGAACTGCTCTTACCATCATGAAGTTATTTCTAATGTTTAGATAGAATCTCTTTTCCTGAACTTTGAAGCCATTGCTCCATGTCCTAGTCTCTGGAGCAGCACAAAACAAACTTGCTTCGGCCTCCATATGACATCCCTTCAGTTATTTAAACATTTCTATCCTATCACCTCTTAATCTTCTCATCTCCGAGCTAGATATACCCAACCTCTTAAGCCACTCCTCAAAGGCCATGGTTTCCAGGCCTTCTATCATTTTGGTTGCCCCCCTCTGGACAGTTTCCAGCTTGTCAACCAACCCCTGTACCAGAATGTAATTACATAGTAAATTATTTTTAAATTGAGATCACTCTTAAGATCATGCTTCATTATATTCTTTACTGTAGAGTATCTTTATATTTTGTATTCAGTAGAAAATTGAATTCAGCACAGAGTTTAAAAGAGATTCAGTCATACCACAGTAAGAAAAAGCAGACTTACTAACAGAGCATGGTTTTTTATAAACAAGTGCTCGTCTTATAAGTTTGAACGGCACAAGCCCTGTGGAACTTCTCTTTTTCTGAGCCTTTCTGTGGGGTTTTGATATTGCAAACATTATTTTTCCTGAGACTTCTCATAGTAAAACTTAACTTTGTTAGAAAAAATTAACTGCATCAATAGGAGTATGGTGTCTAGATCGAGGGAGGTACTGGTACCACTCTACTCTGCTTTGGTTAGACCTCATCTTGAATACTGTGTCCAGTTCTGGGCACCCCAATTCAAGATGGACATGGTCAAGCTGGAGCAAGTCCAGAGGAGGGCAACCAAAATGGTGAGAGGCCTGGAAGCCATGCCCTATGAGGACAGACTTAGAGAGCTGGGTATGTTTAGTCTGCAGAAGAGAAGGTTAAGAGGGGACATGATAGCCATGTTTAAATATTTGAAGGGATGCCATGTGGAGGAAGGAGAGGGCTTGTTTTCTGCTGCTCCAGAGACCAGGACAAGGAGCAATGGATTCAAGCTGCAGGAAAGGAGATTCCACCTGAACCTCAGGAAGAACTTCCTGACAGTCAGGGCTGTCCGGCAGTGGAATCTGCTGCCTCGGAGTGCAGTGGAGTCTCCTTTCTTGGAGGTTTTTAAGCAGAGGCTGGATGGCCATCTGTCAGGAGTGCTTTGAGGGTATTCCTGCATGGCAGGGGGTTGGACTGGATGGTCTCTTCCAGCTCTACATTTCTGTGATTCTATGATTCTATGATTAGCTGGAAACTTTTCATTGGTCTTCCCGCCAACCACATTCTGGGAAATAAGTCCTATTGTCTTAAGGAGCAATCAGAGAAAGAAAAGCTACAGGCTAGTCTGACAGTTCAGTGTTAAAGTTAATTAGTTGATGGTTATGTCTAGTGGAGACAGGAAAGGAAGAAATTGGATTCTTCAAATTAAATTAGTCTTTAAACTCAAATGAAATTAAAAAAAAATGTCCTTGGCATAACAAATCAGAACCCCCGAGGATCACCAGTCCTGTAGGTTTTGAGTGTGCTTGCACTCAAAAGCTCTATTGTCAAGGACAGGGCCAATTAAGCCTTCTGCCTTTTGGGGAAGCCTTCCCACATGTAATTTTTGGTGGAATTTCAGACATCTTGCAGAATCCTGGGGGACATTTGATGATTCAGAAGAATCTGTTTGCAGTGAGTGCTGGTAATGCCTATTGAGTTGCATTGTTGTACAGCATGAGCTGAACAGGATGTTCTCTCACATTTGTAGTGGTTAATGCTGGCCCTATGGTGGATGTAGATGAACCTACTGGCCCGGATTGCTTTATTTGGGAGAGCACTAGAAAGGGCTGCAGGTGACTGTAAGGCATCTAGTTCTGAGGTGTGTAGATGGGACTAGGTATGTGTTCTTGCTAGGTATTTTGGGGAGGTGGGGCTTATCAGAACAACTGTGGTATGCTCTGGAACTCTGGTGATCCAGATGTTTTTTGGACTTCAACCCCCTGAGGTCCCAGCCAGCATAGCAAATACTTAGGGATTCGGGGAGGACCAGAGTTTGAGAACCTTTGGACTTACCAAACTTCTTTGTAGCTGGGCATTCTGATGAAAATAGGTTGTGATCAGAGCTTGAAAAGGTTAGTTTTTGGACCCCAGCTCAGAGAATCGCTGAACATAGTTATCAGGAGATTCTGGGAGCAGTTCTGAAAAAAAAGTTCTTCCAAGCTTTGGTTGTGATAGCCATGCTGTCCCACAGGAAAGTTTGTCTGCTGTTACTGAACCACTTATTTGTGAAGGATATGCTTCTAAGGAACCCCATTTTCTTGGGGGTTGAAAAATACCAGTTGAAAAATAGCTGGTTTTTGAAAATTCTCTGTGTTGTGTCCTTCACCTGCGATGAGTCTGACACATGGGAGCATCATTGATGTAGACAGCAGTACAGAAACTTAAAATGTAGTGGTGATGTTTATGTGGCTTGTAGTCATTGCTGATTTATGGCAACATAATTGGCCACAGAATCCCACAGGGATTTCTTACCAACATTTGTTCAGAGGAATTTTGCCATTGCTTTCCTCAAGACCGAGAGAGTGTGACTTGCCCAGGGTATGTGTGGCTGAGCGGGGATTCAAACCCTGGTGTTACAGCATCCTGGCCATTTCTGCACTAGACTGTTATAGCGCTATTATTCCACCTTCAACATCCTGTGGAATCCTGGGGTTTGCAGTTTAGGGAAGGGCTGCCTGGCCCCTCCCTAAACTGCAAACCCCAGGATTCCACAGGATGTTGAAGGTGGAATAATAGCACTATAACAGTCTAGTGCGGAAATGGCCCCAGTTCAACAGTTGGACCACTATCCTCTCCTGACTTCATGGATGAGTTCTAATATATTCTTGCATAGAATAATCTCTCTGCCTCATGAGTATTACTGACCAAAGCCTGGGAACCAACACACCTTTCTACTATCAAAGAGTGGGAGAAATTATGGGAGGATGTGCTTATGCCTGAAGTTACTTCATTGTGAAGTGGTTGGACTGAATGTTTTTCAGTCCTCCCAGGAAAACTGGCATCTTCTTTTCAATTATTGGAGCAGACAGAGAACTGCAGGCCTATTTGCCTCGGATTATAGAAACAGTATATAATGTTTCAAACCAGGTTAATAGCCTATGCAGATAACAAGTAAACCAAGGTAAATAACCACAAAAAATATGGGCCTGAATAGAATTCCAACAGCTCACTAAGTGGCTTATAAACTCAGAGAAAACAACTACAATCCTAACATGTTGAAATGAGGCCTTAAAAGAAATAGGGTCCGTATGTATCCTCTGTGCATTGTGGCAAAGTTTATGTATGATGGTTACTTACCTTGGTTGACTTCGTTTCTGCAAGGAGCATTGTTTGAAATATTTTATACAACTTTTATACTTTCAGGCATTTTTGTTTATTTATTATGGTCTTGTTACAAAACGGAACATCAGAAAACGCTGATGTTAATATCTGTCAAATATCTGGCAAAGGTTTTGATCCAAGAGAAGACACAATACAGTATGGGGAGGTGTAACATTCTGTACTAATTTTCAAAGAGATGCCCATGTTAGTCTGTCTTAGTATAAAAAGAGAGAAGAGTCTTGTGGAATGTTTAAGATTAATGGATTTATTTTATATGAGCCTTTGTGGATTAGAATTCATTTCTTCAGACTGAGTATAGTATTCAAGGCTCAGGTTCAATTATACAATTGCGGAGGGTGGGATAGAAGCATAAATGGGATAAAGAAAGTTGTTGTTGTTGTTGTTGTTGTTGTTGTTGTGTGCCTTTGACGTTTCTGACTTATGGAAACCTTAAGGAAAACCTATCGGTGGGTTTTCTAGGGCTGAGAGTATGTGATGTTCCCAAAGTCGCCCAGTGGGTTTCCATGGCTGAGCGGGGAATTAAACCCTGGTCTCCAGTGCTCAAACTGCTACACCATGCTGGATCTGTAAAAAAAATTATATTATTAACACTCCTCATAAACCTTCAAAGAATTGGTTAAGCACAAACCTGGCATCAGTAAACTAATACATAAGGTTGTGAGGCCTCTCATTTGTCCCCGACATGATATAAAGGAATTTGTTGTGCTTTCAGGATTTTTTTTGGCGATTGTGAGCGTCCTTCTCTGTGCATAAGATGAAAAGAAATAATTTTGGCTGTACACACAACTGATGTGTGCTAAGAAGCTATTGTTTCTGTTCAAGCCTCCGTTAATGGGCTGGAATTTTTGAATACATCCCAGTTCAACTGCTGCAAATTTGTACTGCAAATTTCCCATCTTGCACAGCAGAGATCACAAAAGTTTTGTTTAAACCCTGTGAGGCAAAACATTTTGGGTGCCTTTTGTATTAATATTAATTGCATAAGTCAGGGTTGGATCATAACTCTGTGTGAACCACTAACATATAAAAAGGTGAGATTTTGAATCCTCTTTCGGAGCTCTTCATGCTTGGCTTTATAGAACTCACAGAAATTGGCATGGTGGGGAGAAAAACGGAAGAGTCAAAAAATTATCCTGCCTATCCTGCCTGTCAGAGCAGGGGTGCAAATTCTATGGCCTTTATCTCCCTTCAATTCCTCATCAGGGGCTATGCTTTCTAGAGCTGCAGTCCAACAGCATCTTGAGGTTCCTATAGTTCCCATTGTTAAGCTAGAGGGTCTCTGTTTAGTCTAGAGTCCCACATACTCCCCGCCCCAGTTGACACTGATGGTGTGCTTTTGGTATGGTGGTGTCAGGTTTCATGACAATGTACAGTTGGCCTTCCCCATTCTCTAGGGTTATGAGTGCAGGAATCTTGCAAAAATAAAACAATCGCAAATATCAAAATGTGTACATGTGTGTTTGTCTGTGGGAAGGGGACTGAGGCATAGTTGGGGGAATGGGCAGCCTGGATCCGAACCATTTCAGGGGAAGGAGAGGGAGTGGTGATTGGCGTGGTGGGCCTATATATCCTCTCTTGTCCATCTCCTTCCTTGGGTGTGTGGGGTCTGGTGAGAGAAGGTTTGTGGTGCTGAGAAATCAGGCTGCAAGCTGTCCTTAGCTGGCTAGTCAGCAGCTGGTAGAGGAGGAGGAGGAGGGAGGAGGAGGAGGACCACAGGTGGTTTTTAAAGGCTGCACAGCCTAATTGGAGCTGCCAAGAAGGAAAGTTCTCCTGGAAAAGAAGTTCCTGAGGTGTGTCGGGGGCAGGGGTTGAAGAAACTCACAAATAAATTAATGAAAGTCAAACCTGCAAATGCGGAAGGCCAGCTGTGGAATCATCTGCCTTTCTCTTTTTCTGTAGACTTTTCATACTCCACAATTATGGTGCTATGTTTCCATTTTAACTGCCATAGTTCCATCCTATGGAATTTTGGGATCTTCACTTTAAGGGGTTGTATTTCGAACTCTCAGCCAGAGAGGTCTAGTGTTTCACCAGACTACAAATTGCAAGATTGCATAGCCTACAACTGTAGCAGTAAAAGTGGAATCGTAGAGTCATAACTGTAGAGTGTGAAAGGTGCCATGGTTCTACCTATAAAATCCTGGGATTTGCAGATGAGGAAGGAAAAATTAGTATTCTCAGCTTGAGAGTTCCAGTGCCCCACCAAACTGCAAACCCCAGCAATTTGGATACAGCTGCAGCAGTTAAAATGCAATCACATCTAGTATTGCCAGTTAAATGTGGAATGGGACTTCTATAATTTTAATCCTGAGCAGATCTTGGAGCAGGGTGTGGTATTGTAAAGTTCTGCAGATGTGTTTCTAGGTGAGCTTGCAGAGTGTGGCAGCCTTAATTCTTGCTTTTTCTTCTTGTATGAGACTAAGCATGGTGTAGTGGTTTGAACGTTGGACTATGACTCTGGCGACCAGGATTCAGTTCCCCTCTTGGTCCTGGAAACCCACTGAGTGGGTTTGGGTGCATCACACAGACTCCAGAAAACCCCATGATAGGTTAGCCTTAGGGTCACCATAAGTCAGAAATGACTTGAAGGCATGCCACAACAATGGATTGTAAACAGTGGCACCCTATTAGCAATGATGTGGGTTTCCCAGAAAATCTAGAATTGGAAGATATTCCAGTGCTCCAAATGATGTGATCTGAGGTAGCATATTCTGTTTAGTATTTCAAATACTTTCAAAGCTTTATGTGGAAAACTTTTTATTGGAATATTTGTAATAAAGAATGTAAAGAGAATAGAGTATACTTCCCTTATTTAACAAATAAAAATAACTACGCAGGAAGAACACTTTTTAGGATACATACCTAAAGAGAGTTGTATCTAACATATCTTCTATCAACAGCTTAACTTTCTGTTATTGAGATGTAGCTGAGCCTTGAGCTTTACTCTCTGGACTGTTTATCAGTTCCCTTTCAGTTGAGAAAAGTTTGATTCAATACAAGTAGTTGAACATTCTGTTTTGCTAAAGGTTGGATGTGAATCTGTGGATGGAGGCAGCTTACCACATTTTGTCTTGATGACTTCTTCTTCGGGTTGATGGAGGAGCAAGAGATTTTGCAAAATAGAAACAATATTAATAGTGTGTCTGTTAGTCTGTTTCTCTGAGTTCTAGAGTTTTCAACACTTCTCTCCTTGGAAGTACAACAAGAAAGTCATATCATATATGTAGCCCATCTGACATGATTGATTGTCGTACAACAGCCCAAAACAAGTATGGATGAATATATGATGCAGAAAATTTTCCATGGAAAAATGTAGCATTGGAAAATTTCCCCCAAGAATTCAGTTTTGGAAAATGTTCCATCCTGCATCTGTGTTCTATTAGCAACAACTGTTAGTCTTATCTTCAATTGGAGAGCTAAGTGTTATGCTTGGTATGCCAGATAACCAGTTTTAGAAAATAAAAGTTTTTTTCTGTGTTGCCCAATATATTGTAAAGGGCCTTGAGGTAAAAGGCTTGGACAGTGTAGTCTCTTCTAACGTAACATTGCATTTTATAGAACTTATTCCCAAGAAAACATTGCAGGATTGTGTCCTAAGGCACTACATTACAGTTGGCCTTCCACATTTGCGTGTTTGACTTTGGTTTTTGGTTTGGTTTTGATTATTTGTGAGTTCTTCAGTCTCTGCTTTCCCCACCTTAGGTGCTTCTTTTCTGGGAAAACCTTCCCTTTTTGCGGCTCTAGTTAGGCCACACGGCCTTTTAAAAACTTGGTCCTCCTCTTTTTCCACCAGCTGCTGCCTAGCCAGCTAAGGATAGCTCACAGGCTGATTTCTGAGCACTACAAATCCTCTCCTGATGCCACCCCCCAATACCCAAGGAAGGAGATAGGCAAGAAAGAAGAAGTATAGGGCCATCATGCCTGCCCACCTCCTTTCCCTCTCCTTTCTCTGATCTTGTCTGAGCCCTGGATGCCCAACTGTCCCCACCATACCTCAGTCCCCTTCCCACAGACACACACATTATGATATTTGCAATTTTTCCACTTTTGCAAGGGTCCTGCTCTGCTAACTCTATCAAGTGTGGAGGGACAACTGTATTTTATTTCCAAACTATATACTTTGCAACTACATGCTTTGCAGCATTGATACCTATCATGGCTGGACAACTACTGTTGTGGGATACACAATGTCTGCATGGACTAGCCTGAATGCCACAAAACAAATGAAAAAATACAAGTGGACAAAAGTCTACTTCTGGCTTTGAAAGAATGATTTTTACTGTTAAATTATATATGTGTGTGTGGGTGGGGTTTAGCGACTGCAACTTATTTAAAAAGGTATAAATGGAGCTCCTAAAGGTTTCCAGCAGAGGTAATTGATTCCTTTTTTGGCCAGGAAAAGGGGAGTCTTGAGAGTCTAAAGGAGATAAGGGCTGCAAAAAAGAAAACAGTTAACAGTCAAGCCTGGATTAGCATTTTGCACCTCCCTGGTATAGGATGAACCTATGGCGCAATCCTAGATGCATAGCCAAACTGCACAACTGTAGCAGTTTAATGCCATATTAGTGGCCATGACTCCGTCTTTTGGAATCTTGGGATTTTCTTCCAGAGAACCCTAAACCACTGCTGTTCCCGAGTTACTCGGAGTGCCTGTTTCCACTAAAGAATTAAACTCATTCACTTCTTTACACTCTCTGTTTCCAGGGTACCTTGGACCTTTTTACCTCACTAAACTACAAATTCCCAAGATTCTTTAGGATTAATCCATTCCAATTAAAAGGATATCAAAGTACCATATTTGTGCAGTGTGGATTCACTCTCAGTGTCCCAGTCATTGTTTGAAGGGGCCTCTGTGGAACATTTTACAAAACAGAATCTTTTCCTTTTCAGATTGTTAAGAGAAGGCCAAGATAGCATTGTGGCTGTAGAAAGCTGTAGAAAGAATGTAAGTGGAGTATATTTCTGCATTTTCATGTTGGATTGATTTTTCTCCTTCCTGTGGATGCTTAGGAGACCCAGTTTTCTAGTTTACAGAGTTACTATAATATATATTGTAGTAGTTAATTTCCAGAACTTGGACAATTTACCATTTTGGGGCTACAACTCGGAGAAACTTCCAGCTAACTTTGCCAAATGTGCTCGTTTCAGCTTAAACCACATTATTATTTTGCAGTTAGAAGACTTCAGGGAATGTACCGTGATGAGGGAATGATGTCACACAGCTCAGATCCAGAACTTGGAAGACTTTTGGCACTCTAATCCTTTCCTTTTTGGTTTTTTTCTTAATGTCTGGCTTTTCTTCCTCTTCCTTTCTTGGAGACTTTTAGTAAAACTGGCCTGTTCTTGAGAGCGCACATATTTCTGTTCCCCAGAGGACAGAACTAGCTGTTGCCAGGAGCTGCAAGATATTGAGGGCAGCCTGGTGGTTCAGTACTTTATCTCCGTTTGCCTAACGTCAGGCCGCTCTTTGCTCTCCCTGTCTCTGCTCATTTTGCAAGCTACCTTTGGAGAGCTATTTCCCAGTGCTTAATTTATATGGCAATTTAAAAAGCTGAACGGCTCATTGGTTGATAATAGCTCAATAGCCACTGGTGACTGGCTTTGAATTGCAGCAGATGATCACACACCCGTACTTGCTGTGTGTAGGCTTGCCTCTGTTAAAAGAAAAGGGACCAGGATGTACAGCTGCCATCTCTTTCTATGGTGCTGTTTAAACATGCAAGTGGGGGCACTTTATAGAGCTGGGTAGCAACAACAGGATCCCTGGGATCTGTTTTAGAATCTGGGATATGGAGGTAGTCTGCAATCTGAGTAGTTCTGCCTTTTAGTTTTATTTATTTATTGAATTTTATTTTATAATTTTATTGTTTATTGAAATATTTATATCCTGCCCTTTTTCCAAGTGACATACAATGAAGCAAATCTAACAAATTGAAAACAGTACAAATAATTGAAATAATTTTAAAAGGCAAAAAACCCCATATTAAACAATGAATAAATTAAGAGAAAGATTAAAAGGGGTAAAGAATAATATAACAGCAGCAGCAGCCACAACAATAATTATTTTTATCTTGCCTTTTTCCCAGTTCAGGAGTGAAAGCAGTTTATAACATTTTAAAGCACATTGCTAAAAATTCAAAGGATGCAAAAATTAAAATGAAATGGAACAATCAAAAAATTATCATAGAATCATAGAAATCTAGACTTGGAAGAGACCACATAGGCCATCTAGTCCAACCCCCTGCCATGCAGGAACACCCTCAAAGCACTCCTGACAGATGGCCATCCAGCCTCTGCTTAAAAACCTCCGAGGAAGGAGACTCCACTACACTCCAAGGCAGCATATTTCACTGCCGGACAGCCCTGACTGTCAGGAAGTTCTTCCTGAGGTTCAGGTGGAATCTCCTTTCCTGCAGCTTGGATCCATTGTTCCTTGTCCTGGTCTCTGGAGCAGCAGAAAACAAGCCCACTCCTTCCTCTATGTGGCATCCCTTCAAATATTTAACCATGCCTATCATGTCCCCTCTTAACCTTCTCTTCTGCAGACTAAGCATACCCAGCTCTCTAAGTCTGTCCTCATAGGGCATGGCTTCCAGGCCTCTCACCATTTTGGTCACCCTCCTCTGGACTTGCTCCAGCTTTTCAATATCCTTCTTGAATTGGGGTGCCCAGAACTGGACACAGTATTCAAGATGGGGTCTAACCAAAGCAGAGTAGAGTGGTACCAGTACCTCCCTCGATCTAGACACCATACTCCTATTGATGCAGCCGAGAATTGCATTGGCTTTCTTGGCTGCTGAATCACACTGCTGACTCATGTTCAGCTTGTGGTCTATGAAGACTCCTAGATCCCTTTCACACGTACTGCTATCCAGCCACGTGTCCCCCATCCTATATTTCTGTATTCCATTTTTTCTACCTAAGTGTAGGACCGTACACTTCTCTCTGTTGAACTTCATTTTGTTCGCCTTGGCCCAGCTCTCCAATCTATCCAGGTCATTTTGAATTTTGATCCTGTCCTCTGGCGTATTAGCAACCCCTCCCAGTTTGGTATCATCTGCAAATTTGATGAGCATGCCCTCTATTCCTTCATCCAGGTCATTGATAAAAATGTTGAACAGCACTGGGCCCAGGACAGAACCCTGTGGCACCCCACTAGTCACTTCTCTCCAGGATGAAAAGCAGCCATTCATGATCACCCTTTGGGTTCGGTCGGTCAACCAATTACAAATCCAACTAACAGTAGCCCTGTCCAGCCCACATTTTACTAGCTTCTTTGCAAGAATGTAATGGGGGACTTTGTCAAAGGCCTTACTGAAATCGAGGTATGCTACATCCACAGCATTCCCTTCATCTATCAATTAAAACCAGGTTAAAATATGCATCATTACATGTGTGTGTGTGTGCGCGCATAAGTGCACACATGTACATGCACACGTGTACATACACACTTCCAGCATAACAATTAACATCATCTAGTGCAATGTTTAGGGATGTTTAGATGAGACTGGCTTTAGAGAGTCTGATCAAATGCCTGTCTAAACAGAAAAGACTTTACTTGTTTGCACAAAGGAAACAGGGAGGATGTCAGTCTGACTTCTCTGGGAAGGGAGTTCCAGAGCCTGGGGGCAGCCACTGAGAAGGCCCTCTCCTATATTCCCACCTTATGTACCTGTGAGGGTGGTGGATCAGAGAGAAGAGCCTCCCCAGCCAAACTCAAAGCTTAACATAATTAAAACCATATACATAAGAGGTTTTTTTTTTAAAATAAAACCAATTAGGTGGCAAAAACTTTCATGAACAACCTTTTTGGTGCCTGAACAGCAGCAATGTTTGCATCAGTTGCACCTCTAAGTGAAAGATATTCCAAAACTGGGGTGACACAACAGAGAATGTCCTCATGCAGCATATTGTTCTGACTAATGGGACGCTGAGGAGGGTCCCTCTGGTAGACCTTGGACCTCAGGTAGATGCGTATACAGAGAAGTGCTCCCACCAAGACCAAAAAATAATGCTAAATAAATGCAGTAGGTTTCAAAGCAGGGCAGAGCAAGGATGTGAGTTCCATATGAGGTACCGGATTAGAATATTTTTTCCTACAACATTGTGGAGAAGTGATGCTGATCTGTGAATTAGGAAGTGAATCTCTGGTACAAGTGGATGATTTGCATTTGCTCACATTTTTGTGACTTTAGTAATGCTGCTTGATATTTAACTAAACTTGTTCAGAACTTGGGCAAGTTGCTTTTTGAGACTACCACCACCACAACTCCTCATCCAGCCTGGGAATTGCAGCCCGCAAAGTACTGGTGCTAAGATCTGATCCCTGTAATCTCACACTCAGTTGACAGAGGGCAAAATCAGCTTCTCTCTCCTTTCTTGGATCACTAAGGGCAGGGAACATTTTTTACCTCTGTGTTGCTGGGGTTTGACTTTAAATGGATGACCCTCCCTGTTGAATACAAAGAATTTTTAAATCCCGGTAGCCAGAGGCAACCACTTTGAAGCTGTAGTCCTACTATGGTGGGGGGAATGTAGCTGGCTACTGACAGGGATGTCCTATCTCGTGTACTGAAATTTGAGTTGCTCCCTGGTTTTCTGGAGAGATCTGGTGTCTCCTGGTGTTGTCAATAGTGCATCCTTCCACAATTTAGATCTTCCTAGCCAAAATGTGGCCCTCCAAATGTTGTAGGCCTACAGTTACCTAAGTAAGTTATAGTCCAATTTGACCCCCCCCCAGTAGAGCCAATGATAAGGAATTCTGGGAGTTCTAATTCAATAATAACAGTGAGACAGTTTGAGTCCCATTTTGGAAGAAAGGTAGGATATAAATCAAATAAATCACATGTAGATTAGGGCTGGGCAAGTGTAAGGTGCTAGGGACCATTTTTCACTCTTACCCTCCCACAGAGGACCCTGCCCATGCTCCAGATATAACCACAAGTGATGTTGCGCCATTCCAGTTTCATATTCTCCTGTTTTCAACTATTTTTCAGCTTATGGGTTTTTTTGTGGTGAGGGAGTGGGACTTGAAGCCTAAACCACCACATTAAGTGGTAGCTTTGGATCATCCTGGGCTGGTTTTGGTTTATAATTTTTTTAAAAAATTTTTGTTGGAGTTGGGGGACTGGAAGAACTTGAGAGGGGTTTTGGTGGCCATGAAATAGTGCCCTGTAGGTCACATGTGGCCTGTGGGCTGTACTTTGTCCACCCCTGTTGTATTTCACCCATTCCTGCCTTGGATGCTTTAGCCTTCAACTCCCATAATCCCTGACAATAGGATATATTGATTGGGACAGAAGGGAAGTATAGTCCAACAGTAGAAGAATCTCCTACCTTCTGGCATCCAGTTATCTAATGATTCACTTTTTTTAAGCTTCCAAATTAAGGACAAGTTCCATTAATTCAACAGGGGTTCCATTCTTTCATCAGTTCTTCTTGACTATGGAGACTAGCTTGGAACACTTGAATGCATGCGCTACTTGCAAAACTAAGAGGGGGAAAAGGCGCTAAGCCCACTAAGAGACTTTCCAAGCAGTACGTGCAGTTTGTCCTAAATAAACCTTCATAAGTCCCTCATGCTCTCTACAGTACATTACACAGGTTCTGCTTTTCACCCAGTTCCATCTTCTCCAGTCCCTGACCTGTCAGGTAAGTGGAAGAAGCCTGTATGTGAAGGGTCATTTTGCAGAGCAGTACCCTAGCAACAGCTCAGACAGTTTTCCATATTCAGATCTTTGCTTCTGGGGTGTGGCTTCACCAGCCCTCTCCTCTCTTATCTGTCTCTCCTATTTTTCCAGCAGAACTTGCTCTGTCAGGTTTGTCAATTTTGTAACTTCTTTAAATAGTGGTGGAAAATTCATTTCCCTCTTATATATGATGGAGTTTAATGTTAATCCAAAAATCAAATCTGTTACCAGTACAGCTGTAGTCTCTCTCTCTGTGTCTCTCTCTTTCTGTGTGTGTCCTGCAAAGGCAGTTTATTTGAGAGTCAGCCTTTCCGCCATCCCTGACATTTCATTTATTGGAGTCACTGTGTTTAGAAACATGAAGACCCGAAAAGGTCCCTGAAATGAAGCTGACACTTCTACGGGAGGCATTTTTATTAATGCTGGCATTTCATTAATGACTGTAATCAGAATCCCAACTTGTGTGAGGAGTTGCTGTGGAAACCCTTTCCTTTTCCTTTTTTTTTTTAAATATTTTTAATGCAATTAACTCTCGCCCTCATCCGGACATCTCAAGAATCGCTTTAAATACACTGATGGCAAGGGAGTCCTGATGGTATCAGGAATTTTGCCAGAATATGTGTAAGCACAAGCATTTCTGTCTATCTTGGCCTTGACCTAGAGATTGTTGTGTACAACAACAGGCTGTGTAGCTGGCAGGGGTGTGAAGAAGTCTCAGTCTCAATTTTTTCTATTTTCTCCAATCCTATCTATGTTCCCATCCTGTCCTTTGCTCATGTCAGGTTGTAAGATTTTTTTTAATTCTTCTTGAAATTGGTATGCATTTGTCTTACATGTTTTCTGGTGCATACACATCTAACTCTTTTCTAATCTGTACATGTTTGTACATATTGTCCCCCAAAGTGTGTGTGTAATGCATGCTGACTAAAGCATGTCTATCAATATTTTTCAGTTGAATGCACTTTCAGCCATTTACTTTTTGAAAGCATATGTATGCTGTCATGCATACAAAAATATTCCGAGCTTTGCAAGTATGCAATTTTCTGCAACAAGGTGTTCTGTGTCTTGCAAAGAGTATCAGGTGGTGCTAATTGGTAATGGATGAAAATCTCAAAACCAGCAAAATTCTTTTCCATCCATAATACCTGTTTCAGCAGGTTGGTGTAGACTTAACTTTTATCTGTGGTTAGCAATAAACCATAGCTTACTGCCTACATTCTTGTGGTATCAAATTGGTGATGAGAATGTGGTTCCCTTTCCTGCCTGAACAAAATTCTCAAAGACCCCTCCCTCACCTGGAAAGTGTGTGTAGAAGTGAGATGTACTTGCCATTGTGCCAGCAGGGACTGGAAAGTTAGAGAAATTGCCCTGATCATGGCTTTGTTGCAGAGTTAATTATGGGTTCCTATCCTGGTTTGTGCTAAATCTTTAGCTATGGTTTGTGTGTTCAGATATTCAGCAAATAGTTAAGTCTGCAGAGGGCTTCCGTACAAAGATATATTCCCATTGAATAGGGGGTCAGTTTGGACAAAACAAACCGTAACCAGAAGCAGAGCTTGCCTGTGGGGGGGCGGGCGCGGGAGGGAGGCGGGTCTACAGTGCAGGGGCATGACTATGGTGCACAGGGACGAGACCATGGTGTGTGTGGGCATGGCCGCGGCATGCAAGGGCATGGCTACAAGCTGGGATGCCCTAAAAACATTGCTGCCAGGGGTGAACCACCCCCATTGTCCCCCTGTCCCTACGTGACTGACCGTACCTGGCACCTCCTGGGTATATATGTATTGATCTGAATAGAAGGCGATGTTAAAAAAGGAATATAATCTCTGGAAGCAAATTCACCATACAATTCCTTTATGAATCCCCCATGTCACTTTCATGTAAATTCCAGTCAGAGTAATCCTGTATTGTCAGACGGAAAGCAAAATTTTGCCATTGAAGGCTTTGGGCTCCCATGTCATTGGTGTGCTAAATCTGTTTGTGGCTTTGGAACATAGTTTAAAGGAACTATATGAGGTGGTGAACCTTAACTGTTTTGGACTAAAACCTAGAGGAACTGATGTGGAAGCTACTACGAGCCCGTCAATTCATGCACATGGGGCATCATTGCTGTAGCTGATGGACTGAACACTTTTAGGTGGCCCTGCTGTAAACTTCAATACCCTGGCTGAGATCTTACATCACAGTCTACATTTTGTAACTTTACAGATTGGTAACTATGTGGCAGAAACACAATGAAACCCTGTTAGTGAGTTGCAAAGTTGCACATCCAGAAACTGGCATCTATGCTCCAATGTACCTTGGGCACTTTTGATGCTTATTGGGCACTTCTGATGCACGTTAGTCTCTCCGGTGGTATTCCAGAACTGCTTTGTTCATGTCCAGATGTGCTTCAGGGATCCCCCTGATACAGATTGTTGCCCATTGTGCGTTGGCCCATGGCTCATCCCAATGTACTCTCCCAGTGCACTTGATGCCTGTACATTATATGTCACAGTAGCCCCTTGCAAAACTACTCAGTTCAGTTTTGCACACACATAAAGCCATTTATAAAGATATACATGCCAAACAGAATGCCAGCATTATTTGCCAGTGTTGTGGTTCATAAGGACCAGCTAGCCTTTATATTTTAATTTTTCAAATAGTTAAGTTTCTGTTCCACAGACTTTATTGGCAGATTTAGTTTTAATATGAGTAGTGGAAGTAAGTAATGTTTTGGTGTTCATACTCTCCTCTATCCCTCCCCTCCTTCGACAAAATAATGAAATGGAATTCCACTGGGCACCACTGTGGATTTTTCTGGTGAGGCACTTATTAGCTGAAGGCTTGTCTGTTATGCCTGAGGAAATTCTGAGCTTCTGAAAAGAACTTCTTGCTAGAAGCTGCAGCTTACAAACGAAGATGAAGATATGCTTAAACTCAAGTGACCTTCTAAAAATAACAGAGGGAGCATATACAGGAAATTTCTATCTTGCTCTATCCCTGGCCATCCAAAGCTAGTTTTAAGTGTGTGTGTGTGTGTGTGTATGTAAAAAATACTCCACATTCCAAAACATGTGCTTGGCCCTCAAGGCATCTTTTAACTGTTGTTTTATCTCATTATGCTGCTCTAAACTGTCATAAACCAGTTTTGAAAGGTAAAGCGATTTAGAACTGCTACCACAGAATAAAACTACTTTTCTTTCAAACAAGCTGTGTTCTCCCCATGAGTGTTGTTGCTTTTGGACTCCATATTATCTTAGCTGTTTTGCTTTAACTTACATTGTAAGCCTCTTTGAGCCCCATTTGGGAAAGGGAGGGATACAGATCAAATAGATAAGCATAGTTTTTTTTAAGGTTTTCTAGTTTTATTTAACGGAATCAAGATGGTTCTCTAGTTTTAATTAACAGAAAGGGGGAGCACAGGGACTGTATACTAGAACAGTAAACTTTTTGGAATACTGTGCCTTGCCTAAGAAAACCATACATGGGATTGCTGTAAGTTGATGGGCAACTTGCAGGGATACCCCCCCTCCGTATTTAAAAAACCATGCCCACCCAGGTTTCCAGAACCAATAATGAGGAAAGACACAGGAGAGATCTATGATTGGTTCCCAAGCATAGGGAAGAGCCATTTTTGGCCTAGAGATGAATAATAGTGACTATTCTTTCCATCCTTAGTCCAAACACATCTGGAGGGCCACAATTGTCCTCTGCTGTTGTAAGGTGAAGTTGAGCAATGGAGGTAGTACTCTGGATAGCTCCTTATGGAAACACAAGGCATGGTGAAGGACGTGGGCGTGTTCAGCTTGGTGAAGAGAAGATTGAAAGATGACATGGTCACATTCTTGAAATACCTCAAAGACTGCCACAAAGAGTTTGGTACGGGCCTGTTCTCTGCTGCCTCAGAGGGTAAAGCTAGGTCTAATGGTTTTAAATCAGTGGTTTATAACCTTTTCTTTACTGGGGATCCCCTGCAAATATAATTTTTTGCAAGGGACCCCAAGACTTAACTTAAGAGTTAACTATTTAAATATATATTTAAATATTTAATTTTTTAAAAAAAATTCAAGAATTTATATATTTATTAAAGGCTTCTGGAGAATAGAATAGGATTCAAATCTCCAGTCAGACATTGGATGACCTTGGGCAAATCACATTGTTCTTCAGAAGAAGGCCAAGCACAAACCCCTTCTGAACAAATCTTGCAAAAAAACACAACCCCTTTGGGGTTGCCATAAGTCAGAAGTTGCTTGAAGGCACACAACAGCAAAGTACCACTGATAAGAGGAGATTTGTTCTAGCCATCATGTCTTTTCCCTTTCAAAAGTTATGGTGGTCCTAAGATGAACCTATCATGAGAGCTTTCTTGACAAGATTTGTTGTCCTTATCTTTCTGTGAGGCTGAGAGAATGTAACTTGCTTAAGGTAGGCCAGTGGGTTTCCGTGGCTGAGTGGAGATTCAAACTGTGGCTTCTAGAAGGACATGCTCTAGTTTGGGAAACACCCAAAACAGAGATGCAGCAGCAGGGTGTGTGCATGCATGTCCAAACTGCTCCCTCGTTTGCAAATGAAGGGGCAGTTTCAGCACCCACAACCTCACTCTGCGCTGCCATGTCCCTTTTACTGGTGGCCTCCAACAGCAGGGCTTCGTGGACCCCTGTGAGGGCTCCGTGGACTCCTAGGGGTCCCTGGACCCCAGCTTAAGGACCATTAGTTTTAAGTTACAGATTTGATTGAGCATTAGAAGGAACTTCTTAACAGTGAGAGCAGCTGAACAGTTACCTAGAGAAGTGTGGGGAGGTCCTTCTCTGGATATTTTCAAAAAGAGACTGGATGTCTACCTGCTAGATATGCTCTGGCTGGAAATCCTGCAGTAGCTGAGGAGGGCAACCAAAATGGTAAAGGGCCTGGAAACCATGCCCGAAGAGGAACGGCTTAGGGAGCTAGGTATGTTTAGCCCAACGAAAAGAAGGCTGAGAGACGACATGATAGCCATGTTTAAATATTTGAAGGGATGTCATGTTGAAGATGGAACAAGCTTTTTTTTTCTGTTGCTCTGGAGACTAGGACACGGAGGAATGGATTCAAGCTACAGGAAAAGAGATTTAACCTAAACATCAGGAAAAGCTTCCTGTCAGTAAGAGCTGTTTGACAGTGGAATATACTGCTTCCAAGTTTGGTGGAGCCACCTTCTTTGGAGGTTTTTAAAGGGAGGCTGGATGGCCATTTGCTTTGAGTGTGTGTTCCTACATGGCAGAGGCTTGGCATCGATGACTGTTGTGGTCTCTTCCAACTCCATGATTCTATGATTGAGCAGGAGGTTAGACCTGGTGGCACAATAGGCCTCTCCCAGTGCTGTGATTCAATGAGCCTGAGAACTCATTGGTGTGGGTTTGAACGTTGTTTGACCCACAAACTTTGTGTTTTAAATAGAGTGAAGCCTCTTCTGTTAGAGGAGCCTAATTTGCTATAGTAGCCACTAGTTCTGGTGTCTGTGGCCATACTACACACTGATATAGAATAGAAATTGTAGCAAACTTTCTAAGATGGCAAATTAGTTAGAAAGTTTTCCAGCTCTGAATTTTTCTGCAGGATATTTTTCCATTTGTAAAGCAAATTATTGTGTCATAAAATTTATTAGTAACAGTGAATGGATTTCAATATAGTATTAGGCAAATGATTTCACAGTAGTACAAGTGATTTTCGTTAAGGGGATTGTGAAACTGTAGGTGAGCTCTTCGCCTCAGTGGAAGTTAAACTCTCCTGGAATGAGATGATATCATGCATAGTTCATTGGGTGGTGCTCATACAACAGTATCTAGAGTTTTCAGTGACTTTTCACCTTGAATTTCATATTGAATTTAAACAAACAATATAAAGGAAGTACATGTTGTAAGAATTTAAAGACTAGTATTCTAATAAAAAACCTCTACATAAAGCTTTGAGGTTTTTTTTATGTGTAATATTATTTAAACCACATTATTGTGCTTCGTATATTCCTAATCAGATATTTTAGTCCAAATGGTAGTGGTCTGTTGGGATAGTAAAAGCTTGTTTACTAAATGCAGGTTAAATGAAGGTCCTATGGCTTACATCCAGTGGTTAGTCTTAACTAGAGTAGTCCCATCAAATCAACAAATTTACATATCTCTTAATTACTGAATTGATTCAGTAGGATTACTCTGGTTGGAATTTACAGTTGGGGTAGGCCTAAATCATTCTGAGCTCTATTTTACGGTGCTGGAGAATGTTCTGGAAAACTTCCCAGTTCAAAATATTCCAGAAAGCCCACAACGGTGGTGCTATGATTTCCGGGCCAGAGTCTGAAGATGGTAATACAGACTTCTTCAGGCTGGAGAGTTGTCATCAAAATGAGCTTCTCTTGTTGTGATGCATTTGGTATGGGGATATCTGAGATTGGTCTGGGGGCAATTCCCTCTACTACTCAGGAATTTTGTTCTGTTCACCAAAGATGAGGTCTTGGATCCTAGGGTCATTATTGATAAGAGTTCTTCAGAGAGGTGGCTTAAAGGTTGGTTGTTGAGGTGTGAAAATGAATTTACGTATATACTGTATCAATATGAACAAAAGTCCACTTTGCTGCAGTGCTGTTGGTCTGAAGCTGCTGTGGACCTGATGAATGTCACAAGTGGGAGCTCCATTTACTGCTTTGAACTTTCTGAAGGAAAAATGGGATACAGGGCACAGAACCCTTGTGAAAGTGGAAAGACCGCAAATAACTCCCCCTCACGATCAACAATCCCTTCCCTTCTGGGGCTCCCCCTTGCTTTTTGCATGCCAGGGCCAGAGGCAAGAGAATGGAAGAGGGGGGAGCTCCAGAGAGAAAGAAAGCATGTGTGCATGCCTGCCCCCATTCCCTTGACTTTTGCATCGAGAGGGGTTCTCAGTGCCAGAGCCAGAGTCAAGGGAATGGTAGGGGGAGCTCCAGAAGGGAGAAGGAATATGCATACATGCATCCCCCCATTTCCTTGCCTTTTGTCTGGGGGTTTGCCTTCATTCTCTGCACCCAGCAAAATGCGAGGGAATGGGAGGAGGAGAATTGGTGGGGGAGAAGGCACACACACGCCTTGCAAATATTCAGATTCACGAAGGTCAAACCCGTGAATGTGGAGGACAGACTGTACATTCACATACATAATTGCTCTCTTGCACTATAATCTTTCTTTTGTCTTGTTCTACATATTTAAAGTGCTATGAGGCAAGGAACTATAAATGATCCCCTCCTGTTAATTCAAGGCCCCTTTTATGTTACACAAGAACGACACTATATTCCACTTTTAACTGCCTTGACAACATTCTGTGGAATCCTGGGATTTGCAGTTTAGGGAGAGATATATAGAATTCTCAGCCAGAGAGCTCTAGTGCCTTTCCAGCTACAAAATCCTGGATTCCATAGAATGTTGCAGTTAAAGTGAAATCATGTTGCTACAGTTGTGTAGTGTGAACTGGCTCTCTTGGTACATTTTTAGGTAAAACAGAACTGTATTGTTCCGTAGCACTAAAAAGACTGCTTCTTCACTGGACAGAGAGCAAAGCTTTGTTACACATTTTGTAAAAGAGAATTGTGGAACTGGTTCACTCTGCCCTTGTTGATCTTGGGATATCACTGTAGAGGGGGCGGTATTCTGTAGATAGGGCCAGCTTGATTTGGTGGTTTGAGCACTGGACTACAACCCTGGAGACCAGGGTTTGATTCCTCCCTTGGCCATGGAAACCCACTGTGTAAGCTTGGGCACATCACACACGGTTATCCCCCTAAAAACCCTATGATAGGTTTGCCTGAGGGTCACTATAAGTCAGAAATGACTTGAAGGCACAACAACAACTCTGTAGATAACTTGTTCTGCCTGTGAGGCAGGGGAATGATATTAGCCATTGATACTGTGATTCCCTGGCTTGCAATTTCGTCAGTGCTTATGTTCTCCCATGGAGATTTGGAGGCTTCTAGGAGAGGAGATGAGCAGAACAGAAAGGAGGTGATGTTTCCTGCCAAAAGCAACCAGGTGTGGCAGAAGTCCTACTGAAGGAACTGCTGTAGCAGAGGTGGTGATAATTTTTCTTTCTTTCTTTACTGTTGCCTTTATTCTTGCAAAGTGTCATGCAGTTACAGTCTGGATAGTTAATAACCTGCTGAATCCAGGCTGTTCCCATCTGGCTGAAGAACCATTTTGATAACCCTGATTAGCTTCTGTTTGACTGAACTTGGAGTTTGTTTGTTTCAGAAAATAATGGGCCCGTTCGAATTACCCTAGCTTGCCTTGTTAAGCAGAGATCTGCCATAGGCCTTTCTCCTGTGTGTCTCCTGTGCAAACTTCATCACCTTGGTTAACTCAGACTAAACTCCAGAATGAACTCCCTGCCCCTGCCACGATGGCCCATTCCTGTTGGATGAGTATAACTGCACTGTGTTTTCTTCTATGATACACAGCCTTTTGGATATTTTTATTTTGCTTTCAGTCCCATCTCATTTACGGATTTGAATGGACTTGGAGATTAGTACAGCTCTAAGTCCAATTGTGGAATACCATGTGTGGTTTAAGGACTATCTATTATTATTTGGACCTCTTTTAATACATACAGTTTGAATATGTTCCTGTAATTTGTTATGCATCATATCATCGTATTGCCTATAGCCTTCTGTCATTTTCCTTATATTTTTATAGTATTACTGTTTCATTACTACTTTGCTGATAAACTTATTCAGAGTTTTTTGTCTTATTTTCTTTTGGTCATTTGGGGGATGCCCTGCTTGCTTGGAGACCTTCTTCTTTGTTTCTTGTAGATCTTTAACCAGGTGGAATCTTCCCCCAGAGATGTATGGACTTTTTGTTGAGATTGATACAACTGGCTTATAGTCATCAAAACCAAACCAAAGAGATACAAATGCAAGACCCGCAAACCAACCAGGGAGTCACTGGCTATTGGCAGTGATGACCTGTGGCCCTTCACACTACACAATTACAGCAGTATAGTTCCACTTTAACTGTTATGACTGCCTCCTGTGCACTGGTGGAGTTTGTGGTTTGGAGGAAGTCTTTAAAACTCTCAGTCAGAGCACTCTAGTGCCTTCCTGAACTACAAACCCCAGGATTCCACAGGATGTTACCATGGAAGTTAAAGTGGAATCATAGTGCTATGATAGTGTAGTGTGAAAGGGTCCCTGATATTGCTGTTTCACCACAGAGTCATTGTGAATCACAGGCAGTCGTGCTTGCAGAAAGTGAAAACAATTCAGTTTGCTAAGTGGCAGAATCAGCAGTTCTCCAAACTGAATGATGCTATCGATGGCAGCTTGCCATGGCTTTCTTTTGCTGCCTGCCTAGGACTGTAAAAGCAGGATGGCATCACACATGGCTTATTGGCTTTATTTGTCTTGGCTGACCATGGGTTGTAGAGGCCTTTTTTTTTAAAGGGAGAGTGGTAGGTGAATAAAAAGAAGACCAACTCTTCATATTTTTAGTGTGTAGATCACTTTCTTTCCCTCCATGCTGTCTTCACCCAAAAGAAAGAAGCCAATCTGTGTTTTCCAAGGACAAAGTCCTCCTCTTGTCTGATGAATGATTGAACTTGCAACCACCCTCTGCAGCATGCTGATTCTGAATGTGGTTTTTCTTCAGCTTGGACGCTCTGCGTTTTGTAACTGGAATGCTCGGTCTGCAGACAGAGACGAGGCTTTGTCTTTGATAACAAGGACTGGATTTTCTAATGAGTGCTTTCCAGTCTAGTCAGTGTCAAGTACCATTTTCTCAGTGAGTGCCCGAGTGTAACCTCTGTAGAAATTGTAATGAGGGAATCTAGTTGTGCCTATAGATCCTGATCAATTTATTAAGTTGCCTAGATTCCTGATCATTTAATCATCTATTCCTCCAAAATAAAGTCGCTTTTGTTGTTGTTTTTAAACAGAAGGGTAAGGAGAAGTTATTTTTGCCTGTGCTTACACTTTGCTCTTCTATCTCCTGAAAAAAAGATCTTAACATCAAGAAGTTCTTTCTAATGTTCAGTTGAAATCTACCCTCCTATAATATAAAGCCATCACACCTGGTCCTATCTGCATCTTCCTCTCTCTGCAAGCCCAATGCAGTCATGTCACCTCTGAGGCCATTTCTGCACTAGCCTGTTATAGCGCGATGATTCCACTTTCAACATCCTCTGGAATCCTGGGGTTTGCAGTTTTGGGAGGGGCCAGCCGGTCATCTCTTCAGGCTAAGCATGCTCAACTCCCTTAGTGTTTTCTCATATTTTTTAGTTTCCCATACTTCCTATCATCCTTGTTGACCTCTGAATCTGTTTCAGCTTGGCTATATCCTTCTTAAAATGAGGTGCCCAGAACTGAGCATCGTAATCCGGATGAGGTTTGACTAGTACAGAACATAGTGAGAATATTACTTCCCTTGTCTTGGAAACTACAGTTCAATTAATGCAGGCTATAATATTACTTGCCTTCTGCTGCTGGGTCATGTTCACCTTTTGATCAAAAATAATTTCAAGGTTTTTTTTTACATGTATTCAGCTAAGCCAATTATCCCCTGTTCTATAAGTATGCATTTGGTTTTGGTAGAATATAGAATTTTGCATTCGTCTCTGTTGAATTTCATTCTCTCAGTTTCAGCCCAGTTTTCTAGTTTATCAAGGTCCTTTGATTCGTATCTTCCAATGTGTTAGATGCAAAACCTCCCAGTTTTGTATCATGTGCAAACCTGATGGGGATTCCCTCTGACACATCAAATTAAAACCATTGAAGAATGTTGACCTCAGAACAGAACTCTATAGTACTCCACTTAAGACTTCCCTCCGGTTAGAAGCATAGCTGTTGATGATGTCTCTATGAACGTGGTTTTCCAAGCAATTATGGATCCATCTGGCAGTATTCCCATCTATTCCACATTCGTGCATTCTGTGCTTGTTCCAGAGTTTGAAAAATTTACTTGCTGGAAGTTGGACTCCCCAAAATTAACTTTTCCAAGCAATGAGTTTTCTCAAATGTTGAGAACGGAGCCTGGTATTGCATTTGGTCCTCCAGTAATGAGAGACTCAAATGGTTGCCTACAGTGATGTTTTCCTGGAACTCTTAGCTGACCTTTGGTACTGGAACTCATTTCAGACTTTTTTAGCACACAAAAGCAGTTGAGCCTGAGGCTCATAGAGCCAAGTATTCTGGACCTTGCCCCACAAGAAAATGTTCAGAACTTTTTTTTTTTTTTTAAAGTAGACATCTTCCTGGGTTCTGTTTAGAGTTTAGAAAGTTTGGTTTAAAAAACCTAGTTCCAGTTCCAGTCCTAAACTCGTTACTCTTACAGCTACAAGTAACACTTTACTTTCTAAGATATTTTAGCTACTTAAAGTAAGTACTTTATGTTACTTCTAAAAGCCTTGCCTCTGGTAATATGCCCATGTAATGAGGTCACATAGACATGCATTGATTGCATTTTATCTTGGATTTCCATTTCTCAAAAACTGCTCAAAGGTTTCCAATGATGTTGGTAGAAACAGTTTTAAAATGCATGAAACAATAAAGTAGTTAAAGTAATCTTAATAAAGAATAAGCTTTGTAATTATTTTAAAAGCCGGTTTGAACAGCTGTATTTTCACCCCTTCCTAAAAACAAGTGACAGTGAGGAAGTGGTCACAGCTCTGAAGAGAGCACATTCTATGGTTTGGGACCAACGTGAGAGAAGGCCATTTTTTGCTTGCCTATTTTATAGAATTCTGCAAGTAATTATGTTCCAGGTGGGTTTGTATTGAAAACCTTAACATCTGGACAGGTTGATAATAAGACTGAAAACCCCTTAGATATCCAAGTTCCAAACAATTTAAGGCTTTTGAAAGGTAAAACCAACACTTGAAACTGGGACTGGAGAGTATTTGCCAGCAAGTAGAGGTCTTTTTGTGTTGGAGTAATAGAACTGTAGTGATAGTGCAGTGCTTAGCAGCTTAGTTACCGCATTTTGCACCAACCAAAGTTTCTTGACATGCTTCAGGAGTGCTCCATGTAGGAGTACAGCACACTAGTGATGATGAAATGTAACTAATGCAAGAATGATTATTGCCAGATTTGGTCAATTGTGGAAATGGTGTAGCTGATACACTAACTGTGGTTGTACAAAGGCATTCTTCACCACTGCTGCTGCCTAGAAGTCTGAGGGCAGTGAGAGAACAAAGAATGATCCCAAATTTATCCCAGTTAAGGAGTGAAGTTTTCTCTCATTATGTTAGAACCAGGGTTTTGCACAGTTATGTGTTAAGGGAATTCCGTGGCAGTTTTGAGCTAACTGAAAAACAGAAGTTTCTAGCATAAGCTTTCAGGAACTTCAGTCTATCAGTTGTGAATTATGCATTAGTTATTGCAAGAAAGAATTAATGATGCCCTTATTATTTTGTAGGTGGTTAATTGCAAGCTTTGGTCTTATGACCCCAAAAAAGTATGACCCCCAAAAAAAGGGTGCTAAGGTTGGGAGTATGTAGGGAATGAATGATAGATCCACATTAGTTGGGACAAACACAGTTCAACAATAGGTGCCTACTGAATTCTTTGGGATAAAGTTAGCTGGATAACCAAGGATGTATTTTCACTCAGGCTTGAAAAATCTATTTATAATTTTGGGAAGCCCCATAGTTAATAAAGCCAATGCAATTAAAATTTAGTTATTAGAAAGTAAGATAGAGTAGAATGGAAAAGATTCATTGGGAAGTGTTTTGCAGCCATTGCTGAAATGTAATGTAAACTGTTTAGTAACTTCTCTTTCTATGAATGCATCAGATTTGTTTAAGAATGATTATGAAAGATTAATTGAGAGTATTAAAAGAGATTTATGTGAATGGACAAATCTTAATCTTTCATGGAACAGAGGAATGTCCATAATAAAAACGAGTACTTTACCCAAGATGATTTTATTTTTGGCGATGCCAGTTTTCATGCATAAACATTACAAGAATGACAAAAATGATTATGGAAGTATGTCTGGCACTCTCTCTCTCTCTCTCTGTGTGTGTGTGTGTATGTGTGTGTGTGTATCCTGGAGTAGACTGAAAAGAAAACGGAAAAGAATTACGGAAATAAAAATGGCAAATTTGAATACTGTGTATACCAATAATATAGGGGACACCTCAGTGATAGTCTAGCTGCTGTCTTTTGGGATGCATGCAAAGGGGGCATCCTCAGAAATGTTTGAAAGGTTGCCTTTATAAACCGCAGATCACTTTGTCTTTCTGTATGTGAACTTTTCTCTGCCATTCCAGCCTCCTTAGGACTCTGTAACTGCCCTGGTAATGTACTTCAGCCTAATAAAGTGAAGCATTTCGCATTGAAAGGAAATGGAATCTGGAAATTCCATTTCCAATTCTCGAAGAAGGTGCAAGGCACTCCAGTAGGAATAATATCCTTAGCTTAATAATGCTAATAGTTGTTTTTGCATGGTTTTAGAGAGAAGGAAAATGTTGATGGTTGTTCTATATAAAATGGGAACATGGTATAGCAAGAAATATATTCTAGGTAAGATAGAATGATACTGTGGCTTTAAGTTGTTTAAAATCTCAAGACCTTCAACTAGAGCCAGACTAGAATTATAGAATTATAGGCTGTTCTTTAGGGGTCTCAAAATGGCCTTGGCAGGTACATGCAGCTCATAGGCTTCATATTCTGCACCTCTATTGCAGGGGCTTGTTTATGCATCTTTTTGATGCTAACGATTTCTGAAAACAGGCTTTAGGCTTGTTGACTCCAGTTCACTATTTTGGAAGAACAGAAGACTCTTGCATTCATGTCCTCCTGTTACTTTTGAGGTAAAAATATAAAGCTGAAGATGACAGTCTTACTTCACAGAGAATGGGAACAGCTCCCATATATCCTTTTATGAGGACTGAGGCAAAGAAGAAGTTCAGTAGTTCTGCCTTTTTTCTAGCAGGGAACAGAGAAAAGGCAGAACAACTGAACACCTTCTTTCTTTCAGTCATCTTCCAACAGGAAAACAGTGCTCTTCCTGGGGAAAATGGAGCAGATGACGTGGTAGGGGAAATGCAGTACAGCATAAGTAAAGAGGTAGTACAAGAATACCTGGCTACTCTAAACAAATTCAGGTCTCCAGGACCAAATGAACTACCTCCAAGGGTATTAGAAGAACTGGAAGAAGTAATCTCAGAACCCCTGGCAATAATCTTTGTGAATTCCTGAAGAATGGGGTAAATCCCAACAGACTGGAGGAGGGCAAATATTGTCCCCATCTTCAAAAAGGGGAAGAAAGAGGACCCAAACAATTACTGTCCAGTCAGCCTGACCATCAATACCAAGAAAGATTCTAAAGCAGATCATTGGATAGTCTGTAAGCACTTAGGAATACTGTGATCACTAAAAGTCAACATGAGTTTTTCAAAAACAAGTCGTGCCAGACTAATCTTCTCTCTATTTTTGGTAGAGTTACTAGCTTGGTAGATGAAGGGAATGCTGAGGATATAGCATATCTTGGCTTCAGTAAGGCCTTTGGCTAGGTCCCCCGTGATATTCTTGCAAACAAGCTAATAAAATGTGGGCTAGACAATGCTACTGTTAGGTGGATTTGTAACTGGTTGACCCACTGAACTCAAAGGGTGCTCACCAATGACTCTTCCTCATCCTGGAGAGAAGTGACTAGTGGTGTGCCACAGGGTTCTGCCCTGGCCCCACTGCTGTTCAACATCTTAATCAATGATTTGAATGAGGAAATAGAGGGTATGCTGTTCAAATTTGCAGATGACACCAAATTAGGAGGGGTAACAAATACCCCAGAGGACAGGTCAGAATTCAAAATGACTTGCTGGGCGAAAACTAACAAAATGAATTTCAACAGGGAGAAGTATCAGGTACTATACTTGGGCAGAAAAGATGAAATGCACAGATAAAGGATGGGTGACACCTGGCTTGGCTGGCCACAGTACACGTGAAAAGGATTTAGGAGTCTTAGTAGACTGCAAGCTGAACGTGAATCAGCAGTGTGATGTGGCAGCTAAGAAGGTCAATGCGATTCTGGGTTGCATCAACAGGAGTATAGTCTCTAGATTGAAGGAAGTGGTAATACTACTCTATTTTGCTTTAGTCAGACCCCACTTGTAATACTGTGTCCAGTTCTGGGCCTCACAGTGTGGGAAGGATATTGACAATCCAGAATGTTTCCAGTGGAGGGCGACCAAAATGGTAGAAGGCCTGGTAACCGTGTCCTATGAGGAGAGGCTAAGGGAGCATGGCATGTTTAGCCTAAAGAAGAGAAGGTTAAGGGGCAACATGATAGCTATGTTTAAATATTTGAAGGGATATCATAGGGAGGATGGAGCAATCCTTTTTTGTGCTGCTCCAGAGGGTAGGACATGGAGCAGTGGCTTCCAACTTCAGGAAAAGGAATGCCATCTAAACATTAGGAAGAACTTCCTGACAATAAGAGCAGTTCAACAGTGGAATGCACTGCCTCAGAGTGTAGGGGAGTCTCCTTCTTTGGAGGTTTGTAAACAGAGGCTGAATGGCCATCTGTCAGAAATGCTTTGAGGGTGTATTCCTGTATGATGGGGATTGAACTTGTTGGCCTTTGTAGTCTCTTCCAACTCTACAGTTCTATTATGCTATATACATACACATGGGAGGAACCCACACTTATTGGCCTGTGTGAATGGGCTTTAATGGGATATGTGGCAGGCCTTGAGTGGACACCTGAAGATTTCGGGTCTTCCAGGAATTTGGAATACTATGCAGAATTGGCCATGTGTGAGTCTCAGGAAGAGAGCCAGTGTGAAAGGCAACAGTGGCTTCACCGGAAAGAGGAGGGTTTGCTGAAGCCTCACAGACAGACAAGTCATTTAGTGGCATGAGAACAATTCAGAGAGGGTCTTTTCAGTACTGATGCCATATTGGTAGTCCTTGTGTTGATGCCATTTTTACACTGGGTGAAGACATCTTTTATTGTCATTTTTCAGCCATTTTATTTTCTCGATATTTACTTATTTTTACTGCTTGTTTACTGCTGCTGTTTAAATTATACCATTGTTATTTTTATGTGATATTTTGGGTGTGCGTGTTTAAGTACTACCCTTGGGGATAAGGGTTTTTTTTCCCCCTTTGCTTAAAAAGGGGAGTATATAAACCTTTAAAAAGGGGATGGGCAACCATTGGAGGCTAGGTAGCCACATTAGCCTCCTCCAGGAAACCTGGGGGGGCTGTACTGCTCTGGCCCCCCTTGCCAAAATATTTTTTCTCTCATTCTCAAATAACCCCAAATGTTCTCTAGTGGTTTGGAAGGTATTTTTGCCAAGGTTTTGACCCCATGAACTATTTTAGGCTCATCAGAGGCCTTTTTTTTTAAACCACAAGAAGTGAACAGAAATCAGTTTCTACCCATTTCCTGTCTATTTCCTGTATTTTAAAAAAATTCTCCTTGGCCTAAAATGGTCCAGGAGGCAAAAACATGGCCAGAAATGTCCCAGTGCCCACTAGAGGGCACTTGGGAGCAATTTTTGACTCCTGGGTGGGCCCTAGTGGGTACATGCAGCCATGGGCCAAACTTCAACTGCCCCAGCATAAAAGAAATAAAAGAGCAGACGGAGGGAGTACCTGTTGAGGCTGTCAGGACCTGGGAAGTATGGCTGTCAGGACCTGGGAGGTATGGGTGAGATTAGATGAGCAAGGTGGATGCAGATGGGATAGGAATAAGGCACTAGATCTGAAAGCTAAGGCCCTTTTCGCATGCTTTTTTTTTTGCGCGAGCGCCCCTTGAGCATCGTGTGAGTGGGAGTGTTGCTCCGTATGACGCACTCCCACTCGCGCGAAGCTCACGAGGCTGAAGTGGGGCAAGTGCACAGTTTTTATTTTCGGCTGTAAGCCGAAAATACTGTGTGCTCGCGCAATGCTCACGGCGCCCTCGCGGGGCGGTCGCGCTTCCTTCCCCCAGCGCAGCCTACAGCTCCCAGACTGCGCTGCGGAAGGAAAGGGTGGAGCGCAAGTGCGACGGTTGCGCTACCAGGAAGCCGATGCAGGAGGCAAGAAAGGCTGTTGTGAGCAGCTCACGTGAGTGGCTGCTCGCGTAAGTGCCGCTCCCCACTGCTGCGACGAGGTAAGGTGCGAAAAGGGTTTATGTTGCATTAAGACTAAACTAAGAGGTTTTCTGTAATCGATTGCAGGGGGTTGGAAGACATCATTTCTGAATATTTCCTCACCTTGCAGCTACAACAAAAGAGAGCTTTCTGTAAGTAAAGCTAACCAACGCAAATTAGAGACCGAGGTTTTCAGCCAGCCCACTCCTTATGGTGTTAATTTCTATGTGCTGGAGTTTGACAAATGTATGTGTTTCTACATAAAGGAATACTAAACATGTGACCTTCCCACCTACATCTTGATATGATACAGGCCATTATTTTGTGTCAAGATTCTGCTACCTTACTTCTGCCTCACTTGGTTGCATCTTGTGATCCACAGTTATGGAAAAGTAGCTTGTTTGGACAACCAGAATCCACCCCTTCCATTATAAAAAATGATTTTTTAAAAAAACAATAAATAAGGAATTATAAAAAGCAGCTTTCCCTGACTAGCACCCTCTAAATGTGTTGGATTGCAGGTCCCATCATCCTTAATTTACTGCCCATTCTGGTTGGGGCAGGTGGGGTACCATATTGGGGAAGGCTGCAATGTGGTCTGGGCACCAGGAGGCTATCCTGGAGGCTTCAGAAAGAAGAAGATTTTGAAGATGGTTTTTCTACTAAGTAAGATACATGCCATTTGCCCAGGTATTTCAGGAAGATATTGTATCGGGCATATGAGGGCAGTGGGCAGGAAAAGTTGGCACCCACTGAGGGATTATTTAGATAAGCTAGGTAAAACTCTCCAGATGAACTTCAGCTCCCACTGTTCCATATCACTGGCCATGCAGGACAGGTTTATTGGGTGTTGTAATCTAGAAACATCTTGTGAGTCCCATTTTGCCTGCCTTGTTGTTTGCTTTTGACTTGCCATATTGCAACATGCAGCTACAGCTGCTTGAGCATTATTAAATCTGATGGGCAAACGAGTGAATTTCAGATATCTAGTCACGTGGCAAATTCACATTTTTGTTTCTGGGCTTCATTTGAATCTTACATAGAGAGGAACACATAATATGTACCTCTAATCTCAGTTTAGCAGTGTTTCTCCCAATAAAGTTATACTCACTTTTTCCCTGTGTGGCAGTGTTAATCATATCAAGACAGAATATATCAGAATACATTTAGTCTAAATTGAATAATCCAGCAATAATGTCTCACTGCTGGAAAGTTGTAATTACTGACACATACAGTTATATTTAATCAACTGGATGAAAGGAGGAGAGTTAAGATGTTGATAATGAGTGTTTCAAAAATGAGAGAATGTCATTTCAGGGGTACATCTCTTTAGGCTTCTGGAATAAAGTTTCTTAGCCTGCAGGTTAAAAAAAAAAGCCTTAAAAAAGAGTCAAAAATTCAAATTTGCTCTTGGATGGAACATCGTTGCCAGTTAGGTTTAACTATACAATGTATACATCTCACTAAACTGACTAAAGGAAAACATTTTCTTGCATTTGTATATTCATAGAGTCATACAGTTGCAAAGGACCGCAAGGGCTGACAACTAGGAATACAAAACTACTCCCTCCACATTTGCTAGGGTTAGGGATGCAGGACCCCTGCAAATGTGGAAAACCCACAAATATCAAAATATGCATATGTGTGTCTGTGAGAAGAGGGCTTGAAGCATGGTGGGCAGAATGGGCACCCAGAGTCCAAACCCGGTTAGGGAAAGGTGAGGGGAAGGGGTGTCTCTTGCCCATCTCCTTCCTTGGCTGTATGTATGTGTGTGGGGGGGGGTATCAGAAGATGGTTTGCAGTGCTGAGAAATGAAGCTGTGAGCCTTGGATAACTGAGCAGGCAGTGGCTGCTGGAGGAGGAGGAGGAGGAGGAGGAGGAGGAGGAGGAGGAGGAGGAGGAGGAGGAGGAGGACCAGAGATGGATTTATAAAGGGGTGCATGGCCTGATTGGAGTTGCTGTGAGGAAAGGTTCCCCTAGAAAAGAAGCTCCTAAGGTGGGGAACAGGGTTGAAGAAAAGCACAGAATAATCAAATTTGTGAAAGTCAAACCTGCAAATGTGGAGGGCCAACTGTACACGTGTGTGTGTGTGTGTGTGTGTATTCTAAGCAAGTTAGAATTTACTGTGATTTTAATTCAGCTGTGTAAAACATCAAGAGACTGTAGTGGAAAGCTACTGCGCTGTAGTGGTATGAATGCTTGAACAGAGCCAGAGAATCATAGGTGTGAAGGGACCCTGAGGGTCATCAAGTCCAGTCCATTGCCACGAGGGATACATAACTAAAGCACTTTTGAGAGATGGCCATCCAACCACTTTTCTTGTAATTTGAGCCCACTGGTTTGTGTTCTAGTGTTTGGAGCAATAGAAAACAAACTTGCTCCATCTTCAGCTACCCTTCAGATGCTTAAAGATAACTTTTGTGTCTTAGTCTTTTCTTCTCCAAGCTAAGCATATGCAGCTCCTTAAGTCATTTCTCATAAGGCCTGGTTTGCAAACCTTCATTTGTTTTGGTCACCCTCTTCTGGACACGTTCCAGCTTGTCAATATCCTCCTTGAACTCTGGTGCCCAGAACTGGACACAGTAGTCCACATATGGTCTGACCATAGGAGAATAAAGTGGCACTAATACTTCTCTTGGTGTGACACCATACTTCTATTGATGCAGTCCAGAATTGTGTTGGCTTTTAAAGTACTGCATGATACTGTTGATTTTGCAGCACAGAATGCATCTCTGTAGGAAAATATGTGTTGAATAGTATTTGCTGGATACAGTTACAACATTTTGGTACTATTTTAACTGTCAGGTTTCCAGCCTAAACAATCTTGGAATTTACAGGTTGGTGAGGTCCTCAGAATTTTCTATGGGACTTTCTAGTTGCTCTTCTGAACTGCAACGTTGATCATTCTTTGACGGAACAGTCGAAGTACTTGACCAAAGTACAAATCCCATGATTCTCTAAGTTGATATCATGGCAATTAAGGTGATATCAGGTTGTGTAATGGAGATACATTCCAAATTAAATACTTGAACTAAAAAAGTTTTGGAATAAGAAAATATTATAATTCAGAGGCCAGAAGAGCCTCTGCAGGTCTGTTTTGTTGTGAGTGAAAAGAAAAATACTTGTCAGCTAGGACGGATTTTTTTAACCTGCTGGGAATCTTGTCAACAAACAAAAATCTTGCTGGGAAAATACTCAGTTTCCAAGTTCTTCTGTTTTATCAGATAACGTGCGCTTTTGCTTATTCTGGCATAATGAAGTATGCTTTCTGTATTTAGAACCTGTTGACTGATTCAGCTTTAATGGGACATGTTGCAGCCTCCTTTTCAGATTAATTTTAGTAGAGGCTGCTGTAATGCAGGGGATTTTCAGTCGTAAGTGGCAAACAGAGAGTGGGCCCATAAGTCATAGAATCATAGAGCTGTGCAGTCCAAACACCTGCCATGAAGGAATACATAATCAAAAGACTCCTGACAGATAATTACCTAGCCCCTGATTGAAAACCACCAAAAGAGATTTGTCCACACTTTGAGGCAGTATATACCACTGTTGAACAGTTCTTACCATCCGGTAGTTCTTCCTAATGTTTAGGTGGAATCTCTTTCCTGTAGGTTGAAGCCACTGTTCTGTGTCCTAGTCTCTGGAGCAGCAGAAAATGAACTTACTCCATCTTCCATATGACATCTCTTCAGATATTTAAACTTGGCTATCAAGTCACCTCTTAATCTTCTCTTTTCCTGGCTAAACATACCCACCACCCTAAACCACTCTTCACACGCTATGGTTTCCAGACCTTTTACCATTTTGGTCATTCTCTTCTGGACTTGATTCAGCTTGTTACTATCGTTCTTGAATTGTAGTACCCAGCACTAAGCACAGTACTCCAGGTGTGGTCTAACCAAAGCAGAATAGAGTGTCAGTGGTCAATTGGAGAGCATGTAATTTGTAGGTAGGAAGTCTCTCCTTTAGTCAAAGAAACAGTGGGATCCATTTGGCCTGCAAGGTGCTTATTCAGCCCCTTAGACCAGTGGTGGGGAAAGTGCATCCCATGTGCCACACATAGCCCCCAGACCTCCTCAGGGGTAATTTTTCTTTCTCTGAAATGCTCAGAAATGATTTTTAGGGAGGGTGAAAGGTATTTTCACTATGTTTGGAACCCCTCATGAACCTCCATAGGGATAAAAATGAATTTTTATGATTTTTTAAAAAAAATTGTCCCCGGTTGCCCAGTAGGAACTCAGGAAGGCCTCAAAATATGCCTGATATCCCCTAAGAGGTGTTTGGTTTTTGTTTTTGTTTTGGTTTTTTTCCAGGAACAAGTACAGTAGAGGGTGCAGCAGCCCTCTGAGATTTCTTGAAAGGCTAATATGGCCCAGTAGTTTTTTCACAGTTGTCCACCAATGCCCTTGATTCACACCCTGACCTCCTGGAGTCCTTGTCCGACATTCAGTCTGCTATACCACACTAGACCTCTCTGGCTGAGAATTGTAAATGCCCCTCTCTACACTGCAGATCCCAAGATTCTTTGGGATGTTGCCATGGCAGTTAAAGTAGAATATAACACCATAATTGTGTAGTGTTGACATTGTTGTTAGGAAAAGCAAAGTTGAGTGCCTTCTGTCCCCACCATTATCCTTGTTTGGAGGGCAGAGCTATGTACAAACTCCTAGCTATCGTCGTACAAGATGCCATCCTGTTGAATGTTCATCTGCCAGTGCAGTTCTCTTCTGAGTGTGAAATTTCTTCATTTTATTCTTTCCCTCAGGTAGTCGAAGATCTTGCACCAGCCTTGTGGGAGTCAAATTGGTGTGATTAAGCAGCATGCAGCACCATGCAGTGTCACGAACCATAAGACAAACTCTCTTGGAATTCTGGCTTATCATTCTGTGCTAACATGGCTGTTGTATTTATGGAAAGTCTGGTGGTAGCAGTATCCCAGGTTGACCTGTGTGTTCGGACTATGTAGCCTCCTGTGTGTGGGATGGAATTGTGGCACGAGCATTACTTTTCCACTTGCGACAGATTTACACCAGATCTGAGCTACTGTTTAAGCTCTGGTCTTTTCAGGCCTTTTATCTGTGTTTATGTGCAGGACTGAAATTCTGGTAACTGCTGAAGATAAGCAGACACTTAATCTTACTTCAAGGTACTGGGCTTCTTGAATAAACATTTCCTTATTGTGTAAACAAATGAACTCGGAAAGAAATATACTAGGTACTTTACAGGGAGCCCTTAGAGAAACAATTCATCCATTCCTTACATGGAGTGTGTAATTGTAAACTTGGTGTTCCACCTTCTGAACTTTCTGAAGGAGGTCTTCTGTTATTTTGATTATTTCTGCAGCTTTGAGAGATTGTGTGCAAAACCTGTATTGCAGTAGCGAACAAAGCTGGATTAAGAGAATTGGAGCCCTGAAGCAGCTCCAAAAATGCATCTTCCTTTCTGTATATGTATGAACATTATTTTGGACCTGGTGTCATAGAAATTGTACACAAGGATCAATAATAGATCAAGTATAAAATACAATAGCAGCACCAGAGTCCTAATGTACCAACCCATTTCTAATCCTGCAATTCTGGTGTGACTGACGTGATCCCTTGATATATTTTATTTTTTGGTCAAATAAAAATACCCTAAAGGCATCAGATCATGTCTGATCTTAAAAGCTAAGCAGGGTTAGTCCAGGTTAGTACTTGGAGAGTACCACCAACAAACACCATATTTGCCAGTGTATAAGACACACCTGTGTATAAGATGCACCCCATTTTCAAACAATATTTTTCAGGAAAATAAGTGAGTCTTATATGCCAGCAAATACAGTACTAGGTGCTGCGGGCTATCTTTACGAGGAAGGAACTGGCAAAACCACCTCTGAATATTCCTTGCTTAAGAAGTTGTTGTTACTGTGTGCCTTGAAGTCGTTTGTGCTTATGACGACCCTAAGGTGGCTCTATCATGGGTTTTCTGAGAACTGTGTGTTTGTGTGTGTGAGACGAGCCCAAGGTCACCCACTGGGTTTCCATGGCTGAGCTGGGAATCAGATCCTGGTCTCTAGGACCATAGTCCAATGCTTAAGACACTACAACATGCTGGCTTTTTTTTTTGCCAAAGATGGCTGTGTGAAATTCATGGGGTTGCCATAATTTGACAGGTAACTTGAAGGCACAAACACGATATACAGAATGTTGGTGGTAATGTACATCTTTCTAATTTCTTATTGGTAACACAATTACAGTTAAAGTCCACACATACACACACAGGTAAAACAAGAATACAATAAATGATATGTTAAATTTGACACATGTGGACTGTCCCCAAAATTTATATGCATCCAATGAGGTACAGGTACAGGACTTGATTGCAGGACTTTTCTCCCTGTACTGCTCAGTAGTATTGCAACATTTGAATGCAGTCTTAAAGCCTTAAAGAAGGAAATACAATACAGAAGTTTCGTACAAAGAATTTACCCTTTTGTTCTGTCCTAAATATACAGCTGAATACTCAACTTGGTGTGTGTATATCTGCCTTCCAGCTGCTTGTTGACTTATGGTGACCCTGTGAATTTCATTGGGTTTTCTGAGGGAAGGAATACTCAGAGGGGTTTTTGCCAGTTTCTTTCTCTGAAAGATAGCCTATAGCCCCTGGGATTTGTTGGCAGTCTTGCTGTTGCTTTCAACTGCCATTGAGTTGACTTTGACGTATGGTGACCTCCAAGTCACCTTATCATCCACCACCCTGCTCAGATCTTGCAGATTCAGGAGCATGTCTTCCTTAATTGAGTCTATCCTTCTTCATTGTGGTCTCCCTCTTTCCCTACTGCCTTCTGCCTTACCAAGCATTGTTGTCTTTTCTAGTGAGTTGTGTCCTCTCATGATATGGCCAAAGTACGACAGCCTCAGTTTAGTTATCTTGGCTTTTAGGGATAATTCAGGCTTGATTCTGTTAGCTGTCCTGTTGTCGTGTGCCTTGTATTATTTCTGACGTATGGCAGCCCTAGGAGAAACCTGCCACAGGGTTTTCTGGAGCCAAGAGTGTTTGACGTGCCCAAAGTCGCTCAGTGGGTTTCCATGGCCAAGTGGGGCATCAAAACTTGGTCTCCAGGGTCACAGTCCAAAGCTTAAACCACACTGGGTCGCTTTCCTTATTCAAGGTGAAAAAGGCCTACTCCTTAATCCTGGCAACTGCAGCTTTTTTCTAACTCCCTCTCTCCTTCATAACTCAACCTGGAAGAACAGCCCCTTCCTTAGGGTTTCCTCATCCACAGAGCCAAACCGATACTTATAAGGGTTACAATAACAGAAACTAAAGGAAAAGAAAGCAACACATTTCCCCCCCTTCAGCTCTGGGACTTGGATCAACTGCAGCAGTTGAGCCATTGATAATCTGGCCCTGGTAGTGAAGTATTCTTTAAAGCAGAGTTTCCCAGCCTTGGTGTCCAGATGTTGTTGGACTAAAAGTCCCAGCATCCCTGACAATAGGCTCCAGAGGCTGGGAATGATGTGAACTATAGTGCAGCAACACCTGGGGATACAGAATTGGGAAAACCTCTTTTAAAGATACAGGTTGGGAAACACTGCCCATGAAAATGAGAGAGACTAGTTGTGCCAAAAATGTATTCTGGAAAATTTTACTGGGCCTGTCCATTAATAGAATAACACTTAGGTGGCTATAGGCAACTGATTTAGAGGCACCTCCCATTCTACCTCTTATCCAGGATTTCTAGATGAGGGACTTCTAGATAATTTTCATTAAGATTGTACTGTTAAGAGCATTTTCATTCCTCTTTGGCAATATTCCTCCTTCCTGATGCACTCTTCCTACAGTGATATTGGTTGTGGGCCAGGTTATGGTGCTTGATGTAATGATCTTGCTAAAGCTGTGCAAGTCTTGGTCTAGTCAGATTTCCTATGAGTCCCAAGCTATGGAATTGACGCTGTTGGTTTCTTATGGAAGGGTAGATTCCCCTTCAGAAGTAGCTGGGCATTTTTCTCCAGTGTGGAACATCGGCATTCACTTCAGGATTGCAAAAGCAGTGTTGCATGTGCGGTACTGCTGGGAGGGCAGATGCTCATTGGTTCAGTTTGGGTGTTCAATTACACAACATTGTGACTTAACACCAAAAGAGATTTACACAGTGTGTTCCCTAGTAGGATTGTGGCCCAAGTATTGTGTATTCATTATTATATTCTATTTATTTCTGTGTCCCCCGCTGCAAACTTGTTTGCAGAAGACCAGGAATGGAAGCCTTAAATTCCCACCCAGCCACCAAGCCCCCACAAACAAAAGGATGAAAGAAGGTGGAGGGGAAAAAAATAAAATGTGGCAGCATCTTTTTCTTTTTCTCTTCTCCTCTCACTTTCTTTCCCCTTTTTATGCTATAAGAGACTTAATATGACTAATTCTTTGGAAACTTAATGCTCTGTGTATACCTAACACTTCTCATTTGTTTTTGTTATACCATTTCTCCCTTGGAACCTTGGTCTCGGCACCTAGGCGTGTAGGGCATATGCCATGAGCACGTGGCCGGTACAGCTCAGATGTGCTTTGAGGAATGGGAAAATAAGGAAGTTTCTCTCTCTTGTGTTTGCAGACTTCATCCAAAAGAGGTCACTGTTTAGCAGGCACCTGCGGGAACAAGAGCAGTTAGCCCTGCAAGTGCATTTTGATTGAAGCAAATGGGTGCTTTCTTTGAGATGCTCTGGCATACTGAAAATTTAAGTGCTTTGCAGTAAGCAAAGGTGTGTGTGCGTGTGTGTGTGCGTGTGACTACCCTCCAGAATTTTTAACATCTTTCTTCTCTAAGGCCATTTCCGCACTATACTCTTATAGTGTGATTATTCCACTTTCAACATCCTATGGAATCCTGGAGTTTGCAGTTTAGGGAGGGGCCGTCCAGATTCCATAGGATGTTGAAAGTGGAATAACGGTGCTATAAGAGTGTAGTGCAGAAATGGCCTAAGTTGAGGCTTTGAAGAAGCTGCTGTCAACAGCCCTATTTACTTCACTTTCTGCACTAGAATAAGTATTCAGATTTACAAAAGATTCTATGGTTTTCTTACGGTTAGAAGCTGGTCTATGCTGTAGTTTCTGTACAAAGCTCAGCGTGTGTGAAGGATGTGTTTTACTAGGCTTGGATGGTTTGTTTGCTGAAGAGTGCGGCAGTGCTGCATCTGGTATGGCTGCTTACCTGTCTTCGTAAAGGAGGGCAAATGAGGACATGGATTTGAATAAAACTGCACATGATATGCTGGTTTATATGTGCAGAAGCAAAATTAAAAATGATTTTTGTGAATTAAGCAGAATTATAATACCTGTATGCTTGCTGAGTACACCATCCAGGGGCAAGATTCTATTGGACACTGACTGAATGTAAAATTCTGCCAGCGTCCTTATGTAGGAGATATCTGGGGGACAACAGCCATCATGTGCATGGCAGTGTGAGGGAACTGTCACAGCCCACACTGGCCAGTCAGTGGCTGTTTGGCTTAGAAGGTGGAGCTGTGCCTGGATTATTGTACTGCCTCAGGAAAACTGTTGCAGAAGGAGGTACTTGATGTCTTCTTCTGCAACGGTGGAAAAAGGAGTTAGGCTAGTGCAACTTCTGGTTACCAAATGTCTCCCACTGTATTATGGTGAAGGGTCTGGAAACCATGCCCTATAAGGAGTGGCTTGGGGAGCTAGGTATGTTAAGCCTGATGAAAAGAAGCTTAAGAGGTAACATGATAGCCGTGTTTAAATATTTGAAGGGATGTCATATGGAAGATGGAGCAAGCCTGCTTTCTGCTGCTCCAGAGACTGGGACATAGAGTAGTGGATTCAAAGTACGGGAAAAGAAATTTGACCTAAACTTCAGGAAGAACTTCCTGATGGTAAGTTTGACAGTGGAATATGCTGCCTCAGAATGTGTTGGAGTCACTTCCTTTGGAGATTTTTAAACATAGGATAGGTGGCTGTTTGCAGAGGGTACTTTGAGTGTGTGTTCCTGCATGGCAAGGGGTTGGACTCGATAGCCCTTGTGGCCTCTTCCAACTCTGATTCTGTAGTTATAGAACCAGTGTAGTGTAGTAGGTTGTGTTGGAACAGGGCCATTTCCATACTACACACTGTCACAGTGCTATTATTCCACTTTCAACATCCTGTGGAATTCTGGGGTTTGTAGTTTACTGAATCATAGAATCATAGAATCATAGAAATGTAGAGTTGGAAGAGACCACAGGGGCCATCCAGTCCAACCCCCTGCCATGCAGGAACACCCTCAAAGCACTCCCGACAGATGGCCATCAAGCCTCTGTTTAAAAACCTCCAAGGAAGGAGACTCCACTACACTCCGAGGCAGCATATTCCACTGCCGGACAGCCCTGACTGTCAGGAAGTTCTTCCTGAGGTTCAGGTGGAATCTCCTTTCCTGCAGCTTGAATCCATTGCTCCTTGTCCTGGTCTCTGGAGCAGCAGAAAACAAGCCCTCTCCCTCCTCTATGTGGCATCCCTTCAAATATTTAAACATGGCTCAAGAGTTTGCTGGCTGAGAATTCTAAGGGCCGCTCCCTAAACTGCAAATCCCGAGATTCCATAGGATGTTGAAAGTGGGATAATAGCGCTATAACAGTGTAGTGTGGAAATGGCCTTGGACTCCTAGAAACTAGGGTTCAAATTCCTGCTCAAATTCCTGGCTGACCTTGAGCAAATCACCCTCTCTTAGTTTTAGAGGAAGGCAAAGGCAAACCTACTCTGAACAAATCTTGCCAAGAAAGCCCTATAATACAGTTTCAATAAGTCAAGAGTTGGAGACACAACAATGCCTTATGTAGCTAGGAGGATTCTGTCCCAAGTTTCTTAACAATCTATGGGCGGAGAATTTTGTTTATCAATAGTAGCAACAGAATTATTTTTAATATATGCTTTTTGCACTGGATTCTTTTGATGGATCTTGAAGTTCTAGCAAAAATAAATAAGTCCAAGCCAATAGATCCTATAAACCTGGACTCTGATTACCTCCGAGCTGAGTCACAGGTAAAGCTGGAACACTTTCCCTATTTTATCAAACAGTACATTTCAAGTCCCAGCTGAAGAACATGAACTTGTCATACCCAGAAGGATCAACATCTCCACAAGAAGAGGATTGGAGAGAAACTTTCAACCCTTTCAGTGTTCTTTAGAAAACCACTCAAGAGTCTGGCAACTTTCCATTGGGTTCTAATCATGAAAATACCGGTAGAGAAAGGTGGAAAAAACCCTCAGGCAATTAAATCTTTTGTTTCATGCAGTATATATGCATAGAATTGGGTAGGCATACATCCTGTTTTTCCTAGACACATCCTCCTTTTTAGAACTGAAATGTCAGACAGATTTTTAAAATGTCCAGAGATTTTAAAAATAATCTCCTGCTTTTTTGCCTCCTGCCTGCCTACACCATCTTCTCCTTGTCATCTTGCAGACTCCACCAAGACTTTTGTTGGGAGAAGGGACAGAAGCAAACCCAACAGAGCACTTGGAGGGAGGGAGAGAGACAGGCAGTGACTTGGGGGTTGGGGCAGAAGGGAGACTGACCCTGAGGGGGAAGGTGAACTAGTTGAAGGAAGTGGCTGGAGGAGTCTCTGGCTGTGGGTGGATGATGGCACAGAGTGGCTTGGTGCAGCAGGTGAGGCAGCTGTCCGGGGAAGGGGGGAAGGGAAGGAAAAAAATGTTATTTAAATGCAGCAGCCCCTCCACATTTACAAGGTTTAAGGGCACAGAATCCTCATAAAAGTGGAAAAATTGCAAATGACTCCCACCCCCATGATCCCCCTTCAGAGCTCCCTCCACCCATTCTTTTGCCTCTGGCCCCAGCTAGGACCCTGCAGACCGGGGTTCGGTTCCCATTCAACCATAGAAACCCAGGAAACACCCTAGGTAACCTTGGGTGCATCATGTGCATTTAGTAAAGGACTTACAAGTACTTTCCCCTCAAAGGAAGAAGACGACAGTTCTTCCCTTCTCATTACTTCCAGCAGCCATCTTGAAAAGGGAGGAGTAGGAACAAAGAGATAACCTGACTAATCAGCAGTCACTACACAGCAGAAAGTGCAGCCACGTGGGAAAGAGGAAACATCTTCAGCAGTGGGAGGGGGGTTGCTCACCCAAAAGGAAAAGCATCAATTTTAAACACAAGCCTGGCAAGCCTGGGGTGAGGAATGAAAGGGAATGGGAGGAGGAAAATGAGTGGTGGGAGGCAAGCATGTGCTTTGTGAATAATCAAATTTGTGAAGGTCAACCCTGGAACTGTAGTGGGAGGACTGTACAGTGAACGTTACGGATATTTCTAGTAGCATTTATCACCACTTATATAGCAGGAGTAAAGTGAGAGTTGCCATACTGATCAGTGGTTTAAAGTAGTCAGTAAATATGTTCTTTTTTTTTTCTTTTCAAAATATGGTAACCATAACAAAGAATATGAGAGCCAGTGTGATGCAATTGTTTCAGCATTAGACCAGGATCCTGGAGATGAGGGTTTGGTCCCCATTCAAGCATGGACACCCACTGGGTAACCTTGGGCACATCACACACTCTCAGCCACAGAAAACCCTGTGATAGATTTGCCTTAGGGTTGCCATAAGTTGGAAATGACTTGAAGGCATTCAACTTCAACAACAAACATCAAGTATAGTCTTGAGAGCCAGCACTGATGCAGTGTTTTGAGTATTGGACTAGGACTCATGGAGACCAGGGTTTGAATCCCTGCTTGGCCATGGAAATACACTGGCTGGTGTTGGGCAGGTCACACTTTCCCATCCTCAGAGAAAGGGAAGGCAAATCCTCTCTGAAAATTTTTTGTCAAGAGTGACTTAGGATATGGTTACCATAAGTTGGAGTCATATTATTTAATGGCTCACAATTAGATAAGTCACAAGGAGAATTTACTTAGTATATAATTAATTTTGGAGCAAACACTATAGATTATGTGATGACTTCCAACTTATTTAGATGAACAATACTATCTTTGTCAATTGATATTGTGGCTGCTAGAGATTGTCAGCCACTAATTTTTTTTTCTACGATGGTCCAATGCTACTAATACAAATTCACTTAAATTTTGATCAGGCCCTGTTAACATCGGATAACCAGATCAAATGAAATTCTTTACTACAATCTGATCTGAAACAGAAACTCTGTTCAGGAGGACTATTACAATTAAGGAATAATCTAGCCCAAGTGTCCAGTACTGATCCTGATCCACTTATGTGAACAATTAATAGATTCTCTTATACCTCTTTTCAATGAAAAAGGTACCACTGCTAAAGAACTATCAAATTAAGAGAGGTACAAATACTTTAATGAAGACTGAGATAAACTGAGAAAGTAGATGGCAAAAGGGATAAGTTCTTATCACAGGAGTGGTTCTTCCAAGATCCTTCTCAATTTTATGAAGTGTGCAGAAGGTATAAAAGATTAATAAGTGAAAAAAAGAGGGTCTATTATGAGGAACAGTGGAAGGAATTAGACCTTGCTCCTTTGGGGAAAAAAATCCAAGCAAATTCTGGAATATACTTTTGAGGCTGGAAAAGAGATTTGCTCCTGTGCTAGAGAGCCATATTGTTAAATTTGGAAAGCCATTTTAGGAAGATATTTAATGAGCCCAACCTCTCTAGTTACTCTTTTGTTATCTGTATTGATTGTAATTGGGAATCCTGTAGGAAAGAATTCTGAATATGTCACTACTTTTAAGATTAAAAAATGGAAAAACTCCTGGACAAGATGGACTTCCACTAGACCTTTTTACTGCTTTATCTGACTCATATGTCTAGTATTTGCATCATTATTTTGCTTAATTAACATCCCTGGCATTTTGTCTCCCAGCTGGTTTACAACTATGGTAGTCCAATGTATAAAAAGGGACCTAGGAATGATCCACCAAGCTACAGGCCATGTAGCCTATTAGATGTAGCAGGGAAGATCCATGCTAGGGCTCTTCTCAAAAAAATCAGACTGGATCAAGGATCATGCTTGCTCTGGAATGAGTTGGGTTCCATCCAGGTTGATCAGCTCTAGAGAACTGTTTTATGCTGAAACATATTATTGATAAATACTTGCCTGGAATTGTAAAACATATCTGTGTGGCTTCTATTGATTTGAAAGTCACTTTCAACTCTATTAATCCACAATGCTTCTGGAGCAGACTACAGTCTCTAGGCATCGATCCACGACTTCTAAAATGTATAAGGTCTCTATATTCTGGGACATCCCTCCAAGTTAGAATCAGTGATAGACATTTATCAGACTCTATCAGTCACAAAGGGAGTGAGACTAGGGTGTTTACTTTGCCCCACTTTTAACCTATTCATCATGTAGTAGAGTTCTTAAAAGGAGACTGTTACTTTTTATTTTAGGGGGAAACCAGAAATATTCAACCCTTCTTTATGTAAATGATACAGTTCTGATTTCTTATATTCAGCTGAGTATATATATAATGTTGAAACAGTTTAGTTTGTGCTATAGAAACGCATTCCTTTCTATTAACTGCCAAAAAACCCAAAAAATTATGATATTCGGCAAATCAAAACGTCCCTTTGATTGAGAGGAAGGTATTTGAACAGGTGCCTTTCTTTAAGTACCTTTGGTTAGTTTTTCATTGGACTGGTATGTGGTTCACACAAATTCAATCAAGTACTCTATTAGCCACTAGAACATTAAATGGACTTCTGTGGTTCTGTCACACAAAAAAAGGAAAGCTGATTCAACCCCTTCTACAGCTGTATAGGATTAGAGTTATCCCAAAACTACTCCTCTCTGGGCCATGTCTAATTTAGACTTATTAGAAAGAGACCAAAATAAATTTTTATGTAGCGTTCTGGTGGTTCCTTTATCTACCAAATCAGAATTAGTTCATGTGGAACTGGGTGTGATGATTACCAAAGGGGAAGCCCTTAGATTAGCTCTGCTTTTTTTTCACTAAAAATTATTTTTAAGCAGGTTTCAGAAATTTTGTGGGTGTTGGAAGATATGGGCCCAAACCTGTGCAAGTAAAAAATGCATTACAGAGAATTTGGGATTTTCTACTTCTTTTTTTTTAAGTCAAGGATGTGATAGAACTAAATTAATCTTAGTGCACGGACTCAAGGATATAGCAATGCAGCTTCAGATAGCTGGGATTAAAACTTCTCAATCTAAAACTTTCCATGCCTCGTTCATTCCTTCATATTTGTCATTTTCAAGATTTGCCAGATAACAAGATGAGAATAATGTTTACTCAAGTAAGATTAAATGTTCTCCCTTTGGCAGATTGCATGGGTCGGAAAAAGGGACACCTAACCAGGATTCTCTGTCGGAGATATTACTCATGAGTTCCTCAATTTTTCCAGTTATAATGATCTTAGAAATAAGTATATTCACGCATTGTTAAAATCAAGGAAGCAAAGATGATATTGTGTGAAAGTTTGTTTTCTGCTGTCTAATGTTGAGAGATATGTATCTTTCAGAACATCTCAATTTCTTGCCAGTGCTTTGTACCTGCGTAATGCAAGGCTTGAAGGCTGTATAGAAAATTACCTCAAATCTGATGGTATATGGGAAGAGTTTTAGAGTTTTAAATTCTATAATGAATTATTTCTAAAGTTTTAACTGTGTATAATGGCAAAATGCTGAAGTACAGTAAACTTCTGTTCTGAAGTCAACTTGAAGTGACACAACAATTGCAGCAACAAGGTCCCTTAAAATAAACTTGATTTGGGTTGATAGACTTAGTCATACATTAATTTGAGGTTAGCATCTACAATAGAGTAAGGAATTATATCTTCTAGATGTTGTTGGACTTTACAAGCTGTACCTTCCAGCATTGGCTCTGCTGGTTAGGGCTGCTGGGAGCCACTGTCCAACAGCATCTGTGGACTGCATGATTCACACTCTGCTTGATCTAAAAAGACAAAGGGGGGCATCATTATCTTTAGGAGTTGAGTGTTCCAAATAAAGCGTCTTTACCTGTTGTAAATACTGGGACAGTGGTTCTCAACCTTTGGTCCTCCAGATATCTTCAACTTCAGCTCCCAGGAACATAGACCTTTGACCTTGCTGGCTGGAGCTTCTGGGAGCTGAAGTCCAATCTTTGGACAACCACAGATTGAGAACCACTGGACTGAAAACTTTAGAGAGGGAGAAGAGGAAACAATATCCCCATATAGTTTCTGAATTCTGTTAACCTGATTTCACCAGGATAAATTTGCAACCAAGAAGCCAAGATGACTAAACAAAAACTATTGTACTTATCATGAGAAGACTTGATTTATTAGAAGAGGCAATAACAGTTGGCAAGGTATAAGGCAATAGGAAAAGAGGAAGACCACATTATAGGCAGACAGACTCAATCAAGGAAGTCGAGTCCTGAGTGTGCAAGACCTGAATAGGGCTGTTGATAACAGGGTGACGTTGAGGTCTTGTTCATAGGGTTATCATAAGTTGAAGTTGATGTGATGGCAGTTAACAATAACAATAATACAGTTTCCCAGATTATTTTTCAGGTGTGGTTTAGATTCTAAGCTGTACATGTTCCAGTTGCAAATCTGGATGCCAGAAGGAAAATACCATCTTGTGAGTCAAGGATCACTGTGAAGACAGACTTCCCCCACCCTATCAGGACTTTGCCCTCAGTCAATCCCTTGGCAGCCTTAATCTTTGTGATACTTTGTCCCTGAGGCTACTTGGCCTTTCTCCCTTCGTAATAGAAGTGAAGCCTCAGTGGGCAAAATGTGTGGTGTCTGTCTCTTTTTTGTGGACACATCTCCAAAACTGGAGTCCTGCATTCTGTAGAATGTGGTTATGGTTTGTTGTGTAGTGTGGCAATATCTCCCAAGGGGGCCACTAGTGGCTTATGTATGTCAAGTGAACAGAACCTGGGAAAAATAATACCAGCATGGTTCACCAAAGAAATGCTTTCTTTAGTGCCAGATGGGTGTAGTGCCCATCTGGGAGTTGGGCAAGTGCTAAGTTGCAATCTCTGAAAGGATTGATTTGTTAGCTTTCTACTGCAAGTTTGAAGGTATAGGGAAGAGGTTTCCTGTGATCACCCAGCACTGCAGGGCTGTAATGTTATGGATCATACATTCATTATTTGCTCTGCTGTTGAGACATGCAGATGGTACCATAATTGTGTACGTATAATCTGGTTTCCTGTACCAACTTAGGCCATTTCTGCACTAGACTGTTATAGTGCTCTATTACACTTTTAACATCCTATGGAATCCTGGGATTTGGAGTTTAGGGAGGGGCCTTTGAGTCCCCTCCCTAAACTGCAAACCCCAGGATTCCATAGTATGTTGAAAGTGGAATAAGAGCACTATAACAGTCTAGTGCAGAAATGCCCATAGCTGGCAATGTATGTGATGTTGGATACAGAGGTTCCTGATGAATGTAGGATCTGTTTTAAAAAATCATCTCTCTAGCCCCTAATATGGTGAACAGATGGGCAAGATATTCTGCATTTTCATCAGCTGAGACAACAGGGTGAAAAAAGATGTTATCGTAATCAATGTCCCCTTGTTGATCTTTTTTTCTTTAAGTTATTTTTGTATGATACAAATATAAGTCAGGCATTACACTTTGCCATGAATATCAGTTTGCAAGTCTTTGTCCCAGAAACATGAAAATAAAAAGTAAGGGAAATGGCAGCTCCAGTGTCCTTGTAGCAGGCGGTAGAAGATAATAGATGTGTATTTAAGCAGGTGAGCTGATCTTAGTGGAAGTCAGCACTGGTGGAGTGGATGGAGATAGATCATGAAATCATCTTTCCATTAGCAGATGCCTTTCCAGAATGTGGGCTGTGATGCTGGTAGACAATTAACCTTACCATGTTCATTTACACAATGAATGAAAGAGAAGCCATGTCTCCCAAAATATATCCCTGTCCCCTATTCCTTGTGCTTTTCTGGACACATTAATCAATTTTTATTGTTGATTTTTGTCAATTTCTCCTTGCTGAAATTTGACACAAAGAACATTGAATTATGACTTGTTATTACCTTTCCTTGTCATTATTTCTTTTGCTGTAGCACCTATATTAAAATAAAAATGAAGCTCAGGTCCTGACCTTTGACTTCATCTGAATCAGATCTTGGAAATGTTTCTCCTTTTGGGGGGTGGGAGGACTGTAACTCCTTGTGTGTTTGGTGGGGGATTTCTGGCAGTTGTAACTGAAAATGTTGTTGGACTGCAGCTCCCAGTATTCTTCACGATTGGGTAGGCTGACCAAACCTACTGTGACCTGCAGTCCAGTGACATCTTGAAAGCTGCATGATTCCCATATTTGCTCTAGTTTGAATGCAGCTCTAATATTATACATAATCAACCAGATTTTGAATTTAATGTGGGCTGACTTCTGAATAGAAAGATTTTAGATTGGGTCTGTTGAAGGATGGAGCAGATGTCTGAGGCTGTTTAAGTACCAGGAAAAAGAGGTGACATTTTATTAGAATAAAGCAGAAGGAGCCAAACAGTAAACCCTGCAGAGAAAAATTGTACAGAGTGACATGATGCAAATGTGTTGGGCATATAAATTACCCAGGCCAAGGAATCTATATTGCATTATTTCAGAATGTAAGCTCTTCCCTCCTCACTTGGTGTTCAGATTACTCAAGACCTTGGCCAAATTCTGTCTTTTGGGAATTGTTATCCCAAACCACTCTGTTTTATAGCCATGTGAGAACAAATTCAATTTTGTTCTTCCTTACCTCTGTAAATGAGTTTGGCATTTTTTAGCTGTGAATAAAACATGAATTCAGCACTTTGGTACCCTCTCACCTCTACAGGCTTCTTAAACTGACTTCTTTTAGTCATTTTTAAATCTCTGTATCCTTCATACTTTATTCCAGCTTCTAAATAATAGACCAAACTCTTCAACGTTGCCATCCCAGTGCCCTACTGTGAAGTTTTACTAATGGCTTTCTTCAACAATATCTGTTTTCTCTGCACACCTTAACCTGAAATAGAACCAAGTAGGAGAAGGAGATTCAGAAGAAAGTAGCTGCTGTGTGTTGATAATAGCTAATAGGTTGATTGTGTTTCACCCCTTAAAGTGTAGTATGCTAAAGCAGTGCCTTGCTCTTTCCCAGTTATATCTGGATAACTCTGGTGGGGTTTTAGGTTTAAGAGCACAGACTTATCTGGTCTAACGTTCTGCTTCCAGATGTTTCCTGAGAAGCTCGAGAACAAGATGTGAAATTCATAGCTGTCATGGGGAACTGGTCCTTCAAATTGTAATGGTTGGACCTGATGATGATGATGATGATGATGATGATGATGATGATGAAGATGATGCAGTGTGGATTGATCCTGTCCTGTGTTCCAGCCAACCAGCCATGCCCACTTCCACATTACTTTATTTCTCTCTGCTGATAGTACCTCCTTGCACATAAGTGGTATTGGTTTGGTGACACAAACAGTGACAATCCACAGCAGGAACACTGGAAACAGAAACAGTGCCACTGCTTCTTTAGTTTGGCAAAGAGTCTGTTAATGGTAGAGCTCATGTTTTCTATGTGTGTGTTAACCATATTAAAAGAGCAAGGTCGGGGAGGAACAAGATCACTTAACTTGGACCATGGAGAGCTTGATTTCACTTGGGGTAGATATTGCTTGGCTCTGTGGTCTATATAGTGCAGCATCTCAACATTTGCCCTTCTGGATGTATTAGGCTTCAGTTCCCAGAAGCCTGACCTGGTATGATTAGGGATCCAGTGAGTTGAGACATTCGGATATAGAAGCTGAATTTAGCTAATAGGCCTGAAACCAACTAACATTATTGACCAGAACTTGGAAACGTTACTTTTCAAGCTCTTCCACTAGTCACTTTTCTCTGTGAGTTTAATACTTTTATTTTTTTGTTTGTTAAAATGGCTGTGTCACATGCTCGCAGCCCCAGAAAGCCCTGTGATAGGTTCCCCTTAGGGTTGCTATAGATCAGAAATGACTTGAAAGCACACAGCAACAACAGGGGGTCATATCTTGTAGTAGCTCTTGAGCTAGCACAAAAGTATCAGCTTAAATTGTCTGAAACCACTATGAGTCACCAGTAGTGAACATGCCAGCACTTTCCATGGAAGAATGCTCAACCAAACTGAGATGTGGCCTTCCCAGAATATTTCAGAATTAGGTTTTTATTTTATTTTATTGCTCACCTAGATTTCTGAAGCTCACATGTAGCATGAGTTAATATTTTTGAAATTTTTTTGAAATATTTTTGACTAGGTGGGGGAATCAGTATAATGATCTTCATGGGGTTTGAATGTTATATGCCAATAAGTTTAAAGCTTTATTACATAACAGTGCAGGATTACTGCGACCCAGTTGACATTAAAACTTGTATCCCTATAGACTTGCTCTATATACCCTAAAGGCACCAGCCCCCATCTGATCTTGGAAGCTAAGCAGGATCAGCTCTGGTTAGTACTTGAATGGGGGCTGCCGATGAATGTCTGGTGCTGTAGGCTATAGTAAGGAACTGGCAAATCCATTTCTGAGTATTCCTTGTGTAAGAAAACCCTGTGAAATTAATGGTGTTGCCATAAGTTGGCCAGTGATTTGAAGGCATATGTACATTCCCCATAACCTAGTACCAAAGTATTTGTACACGAGTATGTGTGTCCCTTGACCCATGGGGCTTATGACCGAAATCTTTGCCACACCTGATTGAGTGCATCTGCTTCAGTTTGGACTAATAAGATTCACACCATAGGTTCCTCTTGAGCTATTTATGATAGAATTGCCAGGTAAAAATAGAGACAGGAATTCAGTCCCTTTAATGGTTGTGCAGTACAACAATTTCAGCAAGTGTTGGCTGTGTGACAGGCTGTGTCTCCTGACATTTTCTCTTCTAAGGAACCATTTAAGAGACTAGAGTTCTGCCCCTTATTTCACCTGGCAACCCTACTTTAGGAAAGAGAAACTTAAGTAATCAGAACAAGAGGTAAGTCCCATTGATACAAGAGTTCTACTCTTTGTGGTTCTAATTTAGCTGAACAAGTCAATAAAGCACATTTCCTTGCCTTTGAGATCTAATGCAGCTATCCAGACATTGCTGAGTTCATTTCTGATCAACTCCACTGTTGGGAGCTGTAGCCCAATAACATTTGGAGAGCTACTCTGCCCACCCCAATCTCAACAAGGGGTTCCAAACTTGGGGGCCGGATTCAATTTCAGAGAAGATTAAGTGGCCACATCTCCTTATAGTGTGCAGGGCCAGAAGCTGGACCAAACTACCAACATGTTCTAGTATAAAGCTTTGAGTGCCATTAAGTCTCAGGAGAGGTGTTTTAAGAATGGGGAAGTAACTTGTGCAAAAGCTGGGAAAGTCCCAGATGAGGGAGTTACAGGAAAGGAGTGTAAGCATCTGGAGATGACTCGAGGGTCATATTGGCATGCAGGTCAACCAGATTCAGTCTCAGGATCTTATCCATCCCCAATCTACATTTTAAGAAAAAAAAAATCCAAGGAAGTTATTGCAGCCTGCGGATATCCTTAGATAAGTACCGGTATGCCAGAATTGCTGCACTCATAAATATAAGTGCTTCTCAGGACTGATCATCTGAGAACAGTGAATTACAACTTTGATTGGTTAGTGTTGTATCTAGTCTTGTTTCTCTATTCAATTCATATCTACTCACTGATCGTTCTTATTACTAATTAATTTGAATGAGTCATACATTCCAAAGAATGACAAATTTCCATGGAAAAGAGCAGTAGAAATTTTTCCATTTCTGTAGAATTTCCTCCTCTAATCACAATAGACCAATTTGGTACAGGACATCCTATTATTACAAACCCCTGGTAAATTTGAATTCACGCAGCCTTTTCCTGCCTTTCTAGAATATGAGGCCTGTGATCTGTACAGCTTCACAGCTGTCTCTTTCTGTGAAAAATGGTTGTATCCTGTTTTCCAGTACTGTGCCAGTTGAATTGTTTCCACAATAAATGCATCTGCTAATTTTTCTCTGTGTTAAATTATTTGCAAGTTTTCAAGAGGAAAAAGTAACCCTCTTTAGCTCTTAGGAAAACAAAAACACATCCTCCTCACTTTTTAATGTGAGAAGCTGAATGACACATAGATGTCTTTAGCTAACAGCTTTTTATTAAAATCTCCCAGCAAACATCTGATTTTAAAAAAAGACATTATGAGCTTAACACAGTTTTTTTAGTTGCTAATTCAGCTATATAGCTCCAGAATTTTTCTTGGCTCTGGAATGAGAAAGAAAGATCCTACTTTTTCTCTGTTCAGAATTTGAAAAGATTCCCTTTGAAAACTGAAAGTTAAGATGGCTTCTGCTTGCACTGATCCTTAAGTGGCAGTACACAACACTTTGTTGTGGCTTATCTTCAAGTTGTTTCCAAACTAAGGTGAATCTGTCACAGGGTTTTCTGGAGCTGAGAGTGTGTGATCTGCCCAAGGTCACCCAGTGGATTTCTGTGACCAAGCGGGGAATTGAACTCTGGTCACCAGGGTCATAGTCCAACGCTCAAACCAGTACACAACACTGGCTCTCACACAACACCACCCCTTGTCTTTATTTGCAAAGAGGCAACGATGTGTATCCCTCAACTATCCCGATTTGTCAGGGAGATTCCCAATTAGTCCTCTGTAGTTCTACTTTTTCAGCACCTTTTAAAATATCCTGGTTTTTCTCTGCTCCTCTCACTTTCCCCCTTTGTCCTCAGTTTACATCAGTAGCTACAAAGCAATTTCAAAAGTACAAAAATAGTTTGCATGAAGTTAACTCAGGTAGAAGAGGAAGGAGTGCAATCTGGCCTTTCCCAGTAGTCTCAGGCAAAAGCGAACTACTGCAGCCTCTCTTAACTCGTGTGTTCTTCCTTGTTAATAACTTTTGCAGTCTTGCCCACACTCTGTTGTTGCTTGGCCAGATAGGTCCCGGTTTTCATTTGTGAAATGTTGGAGAGCATGAGGCAGCAGGTTGTTCGAATAACTCTATAAATAATTTTTTAAAAGGCTTGCATTGTTTTTTCCCCTCAAGGGTTCTTCCACACCTAGACTGCACTTGGATTCACCTTGCTGTTAGGTTCTGTGTCACTGGCATCTTGAGATAGCCTTAGATTTCTATGATTGTGGGAATGGTCAGGCTAGGCTTGCTTTTAGCCCGGGCATGCTGTGTAGGACTTCACTTGGTGATCCCCATTTTAAATTTCATCTGTTATATCTGTTGTATCAATGTTCATATTTGGCAATGTTAGATGAAGTCACAGTTTTAACTTTCACCTCTCATCTGCAATATGGTAATGACAAAACTAGTCTTCCTTACAGAGTTGTTGTAAAGATTAAAGCAGGGGGACATGTGTGTTACTGGGAAGAACAGACTTATGATACAGTTCATGCTTCCCTCTGGGTTGGGTTCACATGCATATGGCTGCAGTGGCTTAGAAGGGAAGGGGTCTAGGTCTGCATATGGCCCTGTACTTCCTCTCTCCTGCCCATCTTCTTCCTTGGGTGGGTGAAGCATCAGGAGAGAGTTTGTGATATTGAGAAATCAGGGTTTGAGTCATCCTTAGCTGGCTAGGCAGTGGCTGGTGGAGGAGGAGAAGGATCAGAGATCTTTTTTTAAATGGCTGTGTGGCCTGATTGGAGCTGCTGTGAGGGAAGGTTCCCCTAGTAAAGGCGTGCTTGAGGTGGGGTGGGGGGCAGGGGTTGGCGAAACTTGCAGCTAATCAAGTCAATGAATATTAAACCTGCAAATATGGATGGCTAACTGGACATGGTTTGTTGGGAAAATCCCTTTCTCTTCCACCTACGCAGCTAAGCTCAGAGGGTACAAGAGAGTGCAAGGGTGTGGCAGATGATGTCATAGTCCTTGCCCATCCAAAACTCCTGGGGTTTCAGCCTTCTGAGCCCTGACTCCATTGCAGGTTTAGATGTACTTGCCAACAACCTCTGGGACCTTTCAGAAACAGATGGATTTAACCTGAGGCCATATGGCCCTCGAAATTGTACACAGGACATGTGTTCAACTGTACATGAAATGCATTCAACTATAGGCATACCCAGTTAATACAGCCTTTGGCAAATAAGTTCTTTAATGTGAAGTCTTTTTATGGGACCCCAGCCCAGCCCCTCCCTTTTCTTACGTTTTGTTTAGATATAAGCTGTTTTGCAGCGTTGGCATGTGGGGCATGGTGAAGGGGGGCTGGAGAAAGAGACTTTCCGTGTTAGGTTGCAGCAATATATAATAAGGCTTGATCTGAGAGAAAAATGAGATTCTAGTCTAGGTGATCCTACTGTAGGCATATGTACTTATATACAACAGGCAAGGTAAACAACTGCCTCCAGAATCACTTCCTGAGTACACAGGAAGAATAAAACAGGAAGACTTTTAATTCAAAACTAACATTGTGCATGTGTGAAATGAAACAACTAGGTCAGGTAAAACTTGCATAAGTAAACACAAACTTTGTCTCTTCTTCAGAAAGCTTCTTCCAAATGCATCCCAGAATGATCTTTTTTCTTGCATTTTTCTTATGATTTCCATTTTAGTGGCGAAACTTATGAGTCTGTGTGTTTTCAACATGCCAGGGTAGCTGGTGAAGCAGGTTGATCTGATTTCCCCTATGCTGAAAATGTTGAACAGTTCTTTTTGTGGTATAGGAGCTTATTATTCTTTTCATGGTATTTCTACCTTTGGTATTAAAGTTTCTATTAAAGAAGTAAAGTTCAGGAACACATCTACTTGTTAACTGAGATATACCTCTACTTATGTGACTTCTTGAGGCATGAGTTGCAGCAGAACTTACTTTGGTGTGCCACAGCTAAACTGGAAAGAATGTGTTCAAATACCTTTTCAAGCATCAAGTGTCCATTTGTTATTTTCTACTTAGCTTTTGTGCCAGAATTTTTCTTTAAAAAATGTTTTGACCTTTAAAATGATAGACACATCATGTGATAATAATTCCAATGGAATATAATTCCATTCCAGGTTGTTACACAAGAAAATGTGGATAAGCCAAAAGCAGGTGAATACTTCAGTATGGCACTGTATATCTGGAGCTTCTCCTTAGAAATGTGTAGGTTGTTTAGAAAGGAAGATTATCTGTTTGGGTTTTGTTTTTACCTTTTCTGATTTCTTAATTTCTCTTTCTCCTAACAAACTACTGACTTGGAACCTGGAATTTGTTTGAGATTTCAAGAACAATTCTCCCTCCCATCTCCTACTGTTCATCTGTTATGTCCTGGATAACTTGATCTCAAAATCTTTACTCGGAGTTTCAAACAGAAGCATTTGTTTAGAAAAGTAAACAACCCAGCAACTTTTACAAAAATTGCCAAGACTACAGTATCTAAGTTGGTCATATAAATTTTGGTGGACATATCAATGATTGGTTGAAATCATACAAATCAAGTCACCTCACCAGCGGCAGCATTTTCCCAGGCTTACAGTTATTTACATATCTTTCTTTATGAGAATGAGGACAAGTTTCTGTTTCCTTATCTATGCATAGCTGATTCCCATACCACCTTCCTGCTACGTCGGTGTTTCCCCCTTTTTGATCTTCTTTCCTCCTGCCCCGTACAAAGTAACATTGAATGTACAGCACTTAACCATTTGGAGTCTTTGGGTACTTTCAGCAGTTTAACCGGATACATAGTTGCAGGTAACAATTAGCAATGGATACATAATAGCGCTTCAGCAAATGATGCCCTATTTAATATAATGCAGCTATAAGGAGCAACTCATCCTGACATTCTGCCCCCCCCAGCTTTATTTCCCCCTTCAGCCTGGTTTGTGTGGGTGTTTAGCATGGAATTTCTTTAATAATCAGGGGTCTTTGATGTGTTGAACATCGACCCATTCCCTTTTACTAGCAGGCAAGTGTTTCCAATGCACTAGATATTAGAGTCACCCTCTCTGCTTTCAGGAGTCTGAAGATATCAGTAATTTCAGAGTGTTGATCTTGTCCCACCATGATTGGTGGGGGAAGTGGTTTGTGTTTGGTGTGCCAGTCACCCAGTTCCAGTGCTGGTTTCAGTAAGCACAGTCTCCAGCCACCTGTTTGACATAGCTTGCCCTTCAACACTTAGGGCAGACCTGCCTCTTCCTAAGTGTCTCAGCCAAATCCACCCCCAAAAAGAGAGTTTTGGAAAAATTGCTGTGTTGCTTTTCCATATAAACACTACTGTTTGGAGATCTGAGTGAAGTTTTTGAGAGCAAGTTATCCAGGACATGACATCATTCTTGCTATGTGCTTGATTAAAGGGGAGTGGGATGAGAAAAGGGCAACACCTAAGATTCTGCTCAGTTATGACCCGAGGCCCATTCACACTACACAGTTGTAGTGTTGTGATTCCACTTTAACGGCCGTGATTTCATTCTGTAGAATCCTGGGATTTGCAGTTTACGTAGGGGAGCTACATAAGATCCCCAGGCATTAAATACCAAAGTCAGAACCATCCATGCGATAGTATTTCTGAATTTAGTTTATTATTGTGAATCCCAGACAGTGAAGAAAAGCTGACAGGAAGAAAATCAATGCATTTGAGATGCATGGACATCATGAACTGCTAAAAAGATAAATGAATGGATCTGAGAGCAAATCAGAATAGGCTCTCGCGAGAAGCCAAGATGATTAAACTGAGGCTGTGATAACTTGTGATGTATCATGAGATTAAGTGACTCATTGGACGAGATGGTAATGCTTGGTAAAGTGGAAGGCAGTTAGGAGGAGAAGGAGAATGCACTGCAAGTAGATTCTCACTATCAAGGAAGCCACAGTTTTGAATTTGCAAGACCTGAGCAAGGCAGTTGATGACTGGGGCTCTTGTAGGTCTCTCAGTTATGTATGGGTTTGTATGTGCCTTCAAGTCACCTGTTAGCCATGGGGGTTTTCTTAGGCAAGAAACACTCAAAGGTGGTTTGCCAGGTCCTTCCTCTGAAATATAGCCTAGTGCACCTGGTGTTCATTGGTGATCTCCCATCTAACCAGGGCTGACCTTGCTTAGCTTCCAAGATCAGACAGGATCTGTTGCCTTCAGGGTATTTAGGCAGCTTTCGTTCATTGGGTCACCATAAATTGAAGTTGACTTGATAGCAGATAACATCAACAGGAAGAGAAGTGTCCTCCCTCTTCAAATTCCAAATCTTAGGATTCCCTGGCAGTTAAAGTGGAACCATAGTGCTAAAATTCTGTAGTGTAAATAGGCCCCAGGAGACTCTGCTGGGACGTTTTCTCCTTCCTATGTAGTTAATTCACAGTTCTTGGGATACCAGTTGCCTCAGATATAGGATGATGTGAGTAATTAGTGACAATGTGAAGTGACTAAATAGAAGTACTGTAGTCCACCCTGGCCTGCATCACAGGACAGGTGGGTGACTTTCTTTGTGGAGCTGCAAAATATCATGAAATATAAAAGATGTCTGCTCCTCTAACATTCAGCAGTCACTCCAGGCATCAAATTGCTAGGCAGGTTTAAGAACTGGCAACAGTACTTCTTGCTGCTCACCTTGTCTTTAGCATACTTTCAGATATTTCTTATTGCCAAATGTTTCTGTGAACTCAACTCTGTAGGCCTAGCTTTTTTCCTTGGCGAAAAAGATAAATTGGGATGCTTTACAGAGCTTATTAAAATTACCTTTTAAAACTGTGGATCCTAAAATCCTTTAGCCAACCTGCCACCAAAAAAGTAGCTTCTAAATTCTGTTTTCTTTTTGATTTAGAAAAAATGGTTGTTCTCTCCCCTTTTGAAGACCTTGAACTAGTGGAACCTGGTTGCTGACAGAAGGATATTTTATGCATGAATTGAATAGGAACCTAAAGGGAGCTGCTTGAAACGTCATCTTGTGTAGTATCTGATATGGCCTAGATATTCTTGTACCGAAACCAATCCTGCATTAAGCATTAGTGGAGTGGAAGCTTCTAAACTGTAGTTTCTTCCTGGGCTACTTTAGTAATGTTTAAAGATCTAGGCCATTCTCTTTCAGGAGTGTGTCTTCCAGATGTATTTGACAACTTCCACACGTCTGGAGGGCATCAGGTTGGAGAAGGCTCTGTTGGGCTTAAGTGAGAGTTTAGAAAAGTTCCTTTTTGCACAACAACTCCCAGAATTTCCTGAACAGCTGGCTAGGGGATTCTGGAATTTGTAATCCAAACAGGGATCTTTTCTAAGCTCTACTTCAGATATGCAGACTATTAGTATCCATAACAGAGTAATAGTCTGAACAGTGACAACAGAGAGGAAGAAGGTAACATACTACCTCTACCAATTTTTGTATTTTAACTCAGCTTTGAATGCCTTAGAGACTTGTGCATGTGTCCAGTTTTCTGTTCATTTTTAAAAATCTCTGCAGTTTTCCCAGCAAAACTGTGAGCTCTTTCCATTCCCCCAAGCTGTTGCTCCTATTGTTCCTAAAATGATTTGTGGCTGAAGGGGACTTCTGTGACAGAAAACTTGAGAAATTCAGACCTCTGGATTGCTGTTCTTGTGCTTTCATCCTCTGGCCAAGCAGCAGCAGTAAAACATTCTGGTAGTACTTTCGTTGCTCTTACCCATTCATCTGTGGTAGCTCTTTAAACAGTTTTATAATCCAGTAATGGCAATGTTGGTTTGCCACTCAGAAAGTTCCTAATTAGGTGTGGATTAGTGAAGGATACAAAGTGGAAGATTCTTTAAGGACCACAGAATAGAGGCTTTCACAGCTTCTACATCCAGGAAGCCCTGTACATGTATGCTACCTGCTGAAGAAAACCTAAATGCCAGTTTTGGGCATTTCAGTTGGCACAAGGTGCAAGCCAGAGCTATGAGGCCTGAGAGTTGCCTGGGGCCCACAAATAATCACTAGCTTTGGTGGCCCTGCAAAAATCTGTGGTTACCAAGACCATCTGCATTGCTCAAGAGGTAGAATAATATATCCTTGGCCTTGCATTGCTGTTCCCTCTACTGCCCGCCACCCAATCCCTTGCTTTTCCCTCCAGCTCTAATCTTGGAAGAAGATTGGAATTTGTCCTCCATTGTAGCATACAAGGCTATTGTGTGGAACTGACCTGTGCTTTGCAGTCCAGGAAGCTATTGCAGTATGAGTAGGTGTGCATATTAAATTGAGCTATGCTTTTCACACCATCATATCCTTACTGAAAATATTGAAATTGATAAAAGTTATGCCATGTTGTTATTGTATGCCTTTGTGTGACTTATGGTAACTCTAAGGCAAAACCTGTCAAAAGGTTTTCTGGAGGGTGAGAGTGTGTGACACACCCAAGGTCACACAGTGAATTTCCATGGCCATTTAGGGAATCAAATCCTGCTCCCCAGGGTCATAGTCCAATGCTCGAATTACTACATCACACTGGCTGTTAAAAAAAAAAAGCCTGTCTGCCCATTTTTATGCAGGCCCTCCCCATGCCCTTGGCTCATTTCTGGAATGCAACCCTCCCCCTCAAATTCCCAAATTGGAATCTTCCTCCTTGGTCATAAAGATTCCTCACTTGTTGTTCTGTAGGTTTAGGGTGTTCAGAGCTTCTCAAGAAGTTTTGTGCAACATTAATTCTGCAGAGGAGGAAGAAACAAAGAGCAATTAGAGATCAGAGTAATTTCAGTATCAATTTTCCCATGTTCAAACTTTGCAGGTTTTGGCTGATCTTTGTTTATTCTGTATGCTGGATGCATTGGTGTTTAAAAGCTCCTCAGGGTGCAAGTAGAATCCAGTGTCTAGAACAGTTGCCTGATCAGAGCTACACAACTTGGAGGTGATGGTGACAACCTGGATTAGCTGTGATGAAGGGCTTTTAAAGCACACACACATACCCCGCAAACTGCATGGGTAAATGGCTGTTTGATGGTCTGAAAGCTACTGCTGTTTTCAAAATTCTGCTAAACCTAAGAAGGAAGAAGCATGCATGGGACTTAAATCATAAACTGCTCCTCAAGTTAACTTTCGCAAAGAGGAGAAGAAGGGGGACTGAATTCTACAGGTTCAAATCTTCTCACCTCAAATTAAAGCATTATGAATGAGGAGGTAATGGGAAAGATTTATTTTATGGAGATATTTGAGATCTGTTGCTATTTTACAACAGACAGTGACCACATTCATACAACACAATAAGCCATGGTATGGGTTCTTGAAATCTGGTTTGTTGTGATATGTGAATCCACCTCGGTTGTAATAAGTCATGCTTTGTTAGTAGTTGCAGATGCTGATCTGAACCCTTGCCATGTTCCTGGTTTATGAATTCTGGCTTGTTGTGGCTTGTCTCAACTTTTTTTTCATGGAGCTGTGCACTTTGAAAGAGAAGCTGACAAAAAGAGTGGAAGAGAGAAACACTGGACTGAGGAAGACCAAGACATCATTTGTTTGGTCATTTTCAATGGAATTGATGGGCCGAGCAGCTAATAATGATTGATACAATTCAGGACTCTGGTTTTGGTCTACAAGCCTTAAAACAGCTGGGGGCCAAGATAACTGAAAATCAGCCGACTCTGGGATGTGCCTGCCCAAAATTTGAGATCGTCAGGAGACACTGTGTGTGTCCCTCCACCTTGAGAGGCTAGGTTGATGAGCACACGCTCCATGGCTTTCTCTGTAAGCAGCATCCTGACAACTCCCTCAGACTGTCTCCATCCCTTTTGAGCTTCCAGCAGCCAGCTAATGCTGCACTTCTTTTGGACCCTAAAATCAGGATTGGGTTTGAGGTGGTTTTAATTATGTATGATTCAAACCAGATTTATAAAATATTGCTTTGATTTGTTTTTAAAGATTGTTAATTTATCTCTTTCTTATCCATTATAGCAGACTGAGAGATGACACACAAATATTTTAATCAAATAAATAACATTGGCATAAAGGGCTTAAAGTGCTTAGGTTAACTTAGTGAGTTCAATCTGTTTACACTATGCTATGTTGGCTCCGTCTTTGTTGAGCTTCCAGCAGGCAGCCAAAACTGTCTTATCCTGAAAGGATCCTTTGTCTTTAAAGCTGGCTTTAAAATTGGCTGTTGACGTTGCTTTTAATAGTTTTTAAAGAAAGTTTTGAGTATACTTTATTGTATGTTGCTTTGAGAGCCCCCCCCCATGAGCAGAAAAACAATTAAATAATTTTTAATACCACAGGATGACACCAAAACATGTGGTTTGTTGTGGTATCCAGACATGTCCACTATTTGATAAAATGGGCTAGTAATCTGATTTGGTCTAAGGTGGCTTCCTAAACAGTTATAAGGAGGCATAGAAGTGTGTGTAATGGGATGACGTCAGCTTAGGCCCATGTGGTTTTGCTTCCTCCATCACTATCACCAGTTGATGCTGATGCTACCTAGAACTTAGCTATGGGTAGAGGAGGGAGAGATTGTCAGAGTTGTTCATGAGAAGCTGCCTCACATGCGTACTAGAAGAAGGGCAGATGCCAAAGCAAATTTGAAGGAAGCTGTTTAATTCTCCTTTATTGGTGCCTTCCCATTGCTGCTGGCCTGCATCCCTTCATGCCAGATTATTTTTTTGTGATTAATAGTCCCATTATTGTGGTTCACGTTAATGTTTTCTCAGGTGCTGGACAAGAAAGCTGCTGGCTTTTCACCTGCATCCCTTGGCAATGGAAATTTACTGCTTTGCACACCTTATCTTCCGCATACCAACTACTAAAGGCACTTGCAAACCACCAGAGAGTGCCTGGCATGCTCTTCAGAATGAGTGCTTAAAATATACACAACTTTGTGCTAAACAAGCCTAGCAGTTTTGTAAGGTGGATGATTGCTGTAGTGCAGGCCCACCCACCAAACCAAATTGCTTACAGTTCTCAGCAGGGCTCAGCAGTTTTCCTTGTGGTTTTTAATCCTTTCTTTTGCTCTGGCTGACAAAAATGGGCTTTATCAAGCATTTGAGAAGACATGATGACAACATGGCTGGAGCTTGTGTAGCTTTGGTCTAAGAACTGACAGTAGAAGCTTCATAGCAGACCTCCTTTTGTTTCCATTTCTTTTGTTTTCTCTCCACTCACCCACCCCGCTTTAAATGCAGGGCCTCCCAAAGGCTGTGAAATAGTCTTGAAATTCTGTTGCAGAATTATGCACAAGCAGGCTCACAGAACAATTATAAATAGGATTTTAAATCATTTCAATAATTATAGTACTACTAGTAGTAGTGGTAATAATAATAATAATAATAATAATAATAATAATAATAATAATAATAATTAATTATTATTATTATTTTTTTTTATTATTTATAATGCCCTTTTCACCAAAAGGCAGAACATCAACATATACAATCAGGGACAAAGACAAGAAAACATACGGCATAACAATACATGGAAAGAAATTCTCAACACCTCACCAGTCACTACCCATCTCAGCAACTTAAACACAACTCAGTGGCTTAAGATGGTAATCAAAGAGGAAGGTCTTCAACCATTTACAAAAAAGGGTGAGCTCCTCCTCCAGCCAGAAATCCAAAGGAAGACTGTTCCACAAATGCAGATCCAGATCTTGAACAGCCCGCAACCTTGACAGAGCTGTACGCGTTGGTGGAATAGACAGTAATCCTTTGCCTGTAGTTCTTAAATTCCTGGATGGAACATACCGTACAAAGCCAAGCTGGGAGGTATTCAGGGAGGTTAGAATGCAAAACCATGAATACCAGGACCACAAATTTGAAACAGGCCTGTCTTGAATGGGTAACCCATGAAGGGGATTGCTTACAGTGGTCACATTCAAGGCTTTTTCCTCATGTGGGATAGATACTTCACTTTTTCAGAAGTGAATTTCTGGAAAACATCTCTCAGACAGATTTGATCTGTATTGCTCTTAATTAAAATGGCTTTGGGGCAAGTCTGAATTCAGGCAGAGGATTGCCTTCAGAGTAGACATTTGATACCAGAGTCGGCCTCTGAAACATGAGGTGTTATAAATAAGAGTGCCCTTGTAATTGTTCAGAAAACAGATTTCATCTTGTTTACATGTTTACATGTATTCAGCAATTTAAAAAAGGTAATGTTTTCATTGTTGCTATAAATAAGGATCCTTCTTGAGCATGCATGCAGAATAATATTCTCTGTACCCTAGGAATTAGGACAGAAGTAGAGTTCAACCCCAGGTCCTTCTTTTGTTGAAAACAGTAGCAATAGCATGAGGTAGCTTGGGGCAGTGATGACTGGTAGCTTCCATGACAGCGGGATGGGGAATCAACTTTGGGTTTTAATCTATGGGGAACCCTCCAAGGTGCTGAAACTATTTGGAGGCTTCACTGACCCTAAGTATCCAGGTGGAAGATACTTCTCCTTGGGATGAGCAGTATTTTTTGAATATATGGTCCATATGGGATTTTGTACTTCTCATCATGGGATGATATGATTGCACTCCTTAAATACCTAAAGAACTACCACAAAGAAGAGGAGGCAGCTTGTTCTCTGCTGCCTCACAGAGTAGAAGTAGGTCAAATGGTTTTAAGCTACAGGAGGGTGGATTTTGACTGAATGTTAGAGGGAACTTCTTGATAGTGAGAGCAGCTGGACAATGGAAACAATTGCCTAGAAAGGTGATGGAGTCGCCCTCTCTGGATGTCTTCCAAAAGAGGCTGAACAGCTACCTGCTGGGGATGGTCTAGCTGAAGCAGGGGTTGGAGCTGATGGCCCACAGGACCCTTCCAACTCTTTGATTCTATGATTGTATAGCTGGATTGCCCCCTCTCCATCCTGACCAAATGACCTTTGAGGGAGAAGGACCCATTGGATTGGCCCCAGCCATGTGATCATTGCATACGTCCTTCAGTGGCACTGGGTTGTCTCATAGAAGAAGGTCTCATCTACTGTGAAGTGCAAGTGGCACTGATGACCATTCTGTTTCAGAACAAACAGGGATGCTATTTACCTAGGCTGATGATATTTGGAAATGAATTTTAGAACTGGATAATGTTGAATCTTGTACTTCATTATGTACTGTTGTGTAATCCAGTCCCCCCTACCCCATTCACCAGTAATCTGTTGCCTTTTCTCTCTATGATGCTTGACTGTAGCTTAATAGAAAATTAATGAAATGCTTTGCCAGGGATGCATGCTTCAAAAACTAACAACAGAAGCACTTTGCTTATTCAACCGGTTATAGATGAGATTTTTTTTCCTTATTGCTCTTATTCCTGTTTACATAGCATAGCCAAGAGGATTTAAAAAGTAATTAAGAGCATTTTAGCATGCATATTAAACCAAGATGCACCAAATTTATAGTCTGGGAAGCAAACAATTTGACATTTGGACTGCCTTCCAGATCAATGGATGGATCTCAAAGGAAGATCCTTTTCTTTAACCAGGATAGCACACAATATTACATGTTGCAATAAGTCATTTGTTCACCTGGGAAAGGTCCTTCCGCAATCAGTCTGGGAGTATTATGTGACCCTACAGGGTGAAATGTGAGTTACCTCTGATAACTGTGGAACATGCCACTTTGAGCAAGGGTGTGGGGAACCTCTTCTAGCTAAGTGGTCAATTTTAGTTTCACTGAAGTTTTCAGGAGCCATGTTCCAGAGACAGAAGGTGAAAAGTTGGGACCCAGAGCAGATGACTGGTGTTGGGATGGGGAACTGGCACAAATTTGTTATTTTTTAAAATTTATTTAGTTTTGAGTTTTTCATTTAGATGCTGCCTTTCTTCTGGAGTGGGACCCAAGGGGTCTCACAAAAACAATCAATTAAAGACTAACAACAAACTTTTAAAGACAGTTTGAAACCATCACATTAAAGCAGTGTAAGATCATTTAGAAGGCATATAAAGGTTAAAAATAAAGTGTACAGGAGTTAAAAATTGCACATTAAAAGCCTGCTTAAACAAAAAGGTCTTTTCCTGCTGGAGAGAGGAGAGCAGGGAAGGGACCAGCCTAGCCTCTTGTAGAAGGGAATTCCACAACTTGGGGGCAGCCACTGAGAAAACTTTCTTCTGTGTCCTCACCAAATAAGCCCATGGTGAGGTTGGGACTGAGAGATAGCCCTCTCCTTGTGGATCTTAAGACTCTGGCAAGTTCCTATGCAGGGCCAGAAAGGGGCTTGAGCCCTGACTGTGTTGCATCTCTTTTTGTCTTAATTTCATTTTTTGGTGGATTGTTTTGGATACCAGTTGTAAAATTGGTGAGTAATGATATTGTGCAAAGTTTACAGTCCTTTATAAAGATTTGTCACCAGAAAGCCAGGAGAGGAAAGAGGTCTCCTTGGAAGTTGCTCCCACAACCGTAAAGCGAAGTAGCCTCCGTAAAGCGAAGTAGCCTGGCCATGAAGAAGAAAAAAACATTAGGCAATGTATTACCTTTCTGCCTGCTCACTTTCCTAGCCTGTAGGAACATTGCAGGTATATCCGTTCGGATGCCCTTGGGTACCAAGTTTTCAGAGTCTCTTCCAGGGCTGCAGAAAATTAGAAAGGGAAGGGAGGGCAGCAGAAGAAGACTACTTTCCTTGAACCCTACCTCTTCTTTCAAGGGCCATTTCAGCACTAGACTCAAGGACCCTTCCCTAAACTGCAAACCCCAGGATTCTGTAGGTTGTTGAAAGTGGAATAATAACACTATAAAAGTCTAGTGTGGAAATGGCCAAGATTGAGAGCCACTTTCCTGTTTGGAGTAGATATGTTTCTTGTGCAAAGCTTCAGAACAGCAGAAAGTAAAAAGGTGTGAAAAACTTTTAGTCTTGATTTCACTGTGTTTCTCCAGTTTCCACTACTATTCTTACACCAGTGTGTGTGTGTGTGTGTGTGTGTAGGGAGTAATCTACTACAAAGCTTTCTTTCCCCCCTTCCTTTATGGAAATCTCTGTGCATTTAATGTCTAGTATTTCTCCAATGTACATATAATCCTACATATTTTTCTCACAGATAAACATGCATTCATGCATATATTTCAGTTGTACGAATGTTCAGCTGTTTGCATTAAAAATAAAAAAAAAATGATTTTTGTATATATTTTGTCTAAAAACACCCAGCAAGCCTTACAAATGTGTGCAATTACGAAACAAGACGTACTCACAACAAAGGGCAGAAGGTGGGGAAATGGGTATTTGCACTGAGAATCTCAGTACCAACAAAACACCTTTCTTGCTCAGTCTTTTACAGGCTAGGTTGGGTCAAGCTGAACCGAACAGCCATTCCAGAGTCTGCTAGGTGAAACCCTGATATGACCAGGCTTGGCTTACGTTGGCCACGGCTCTACAGCTTTCTCTGCGCACAAAATATTTTGCAGTCTCATGTAAGATGCCAGAAGGCTGTGAATTACTTCTATTCAGATCAAAACAGAGCTGCAGCAATTATGTGACTGGTAGCTCGTAAGCAGCAGTTCCTTTTCTAGATGGCTGAGGCTGATTGTATAAAGGCTAGATTAATAATTGTCTACAATGAAAGCAAAGGCATCTGTGCATTTGCATAAGAATGTTCAGTGCTGGTTGCATATTGATACTAAACTTCTGGAATCCATGTCACAGCCCTGGTACATGGCAGTTAAGGCACAAGGAGCTGTGTTAGTCCATGTGGAAAAATATCACAGGAGCTAAAGCAAAATAGTTCTGTTTTTGGACCAGCAAAAATAGCTAGCAAGCTTTAACATCTGTCAGGAACCCTTCTCCAGGTTGCTTCTTAAGCAAAAGGAAAAGGTGCTATGATGACAGAACCCTGACATCTGCACTTGTTGACAGTGACAGCACTGAAAACATCAGCCCTTTTGCCCATGTTTTGCAGGGTGAGCAGCTTTTAGAGTAAAACAGCCATGATTGTTTTGCCTATTGAAAATATAAAAGTCATTTTTCATTCTAACACCCAAATACAGGACACAATGAGTGGGAAAGAGAATACTTTTAGGATACTTTTTATCAACATCTTGTCACAGAGGAATTAATCTGGTGAAAGCTTTCCTGGCGTGAAGATGGAAATGAACAGGGAAAAGTTCCAAGCACTTCATTTCAGGCACCCACATCATAGTATGGAAGATGGCAGGGAACAAAAGGTGCCCTACCAATGCCCGTGAAATATGTTCAGATTGCCTGTTTTGTACTCTGTAAAACCTGCTCTCATCATTCTGCAGCACAGTAGCTCTCTGTTCAGTGTGTGCTCTTATTCCACACCAAGGCAGGTTCCGGGACTTTTGAGTGCTGCTGGAGAGGTGGCACGCCCTGTTTGGTGGAAGGAGTGGTTTTTCTGTTGCTCAGTTCCCAGCTCTTGAATTGATCTAGGAGTGGTGTCGGTTGTGGCTTGGATGAAACCTTTCTGTCTGGACCTGGCCGGTAGCGGATGGGGTTTGACACGTGAGAAGGGTAAGCCAGGAAGAGGATTAGAGTCAGGGGGCTGTGAGATACTGATAGAGAAAAAGAGAGAAATTGGGGGAGGGATGTTAGGTTTGTTGAACTCTGATGAGTAAAACCAGCAGAAGAGCCCCTCCCAATCAGAGCTTGGAAAAGTTACTTTTGGGGATGACTGCCCCCTGGAATATCTCAGCCCAGCCAGCAAAGGGCTAGACCATGCTAGTTGAGGGATGCTGAAAGTTGTCCAAAATAGTAACTTTTCCAAGTTCTGTTCCTAGCATTAAATATCCCTTCCTTCCACTTGGCCTGGGTAAGACAAGGGCTAAAATGTGTCTGAATCATATATGTTCCTGTGCTGGTTTTCTTGTTCTGATTTCTAGCTGGTTTCCCGCTTTTCTTGCTCTGGTTTCTAGCCAGATGTCATCCACTTCCCTTCTAAGGCTGTGATTAATTATTTACCCTATAGTTTTGAAGTGGTTAATGTACTTTCACTGACATAATCCTTGCTGGCTTTAATGAAACCAATAGGTAAGTTCTGTTGGCTGGCTGACAATTGTATTTGGAGCCAAAATATTATGGACCAAAAGGATCCCCCCTTTGGAAAAAGAAGTGGATTATTGTTCATAAGAAATTATATTTACTAAAATGGAAAGTTTCCCTCTGCAGAATTACTTATCCCATAACCTCCAGTAAGATTGTGTTGTCACATTTTTATTTAAGTTGTATAACAGGGCTATTCTATTCAAATATGGCTTAAGGTGCTTATATAACCTATATTCCTTGAGTCTTTCTTTTCTCTCTCTTCTAACAGCTGTCCTCTCACCAAGCATCAGAGCACAGATGTTGTGTTGCTGAGCAAATCCTTTTACAGAGTGCCTTTTTCTGTACAATTCAAAAGCAAACCACAGTGGATGTCCAATATATTTTCATGATGTACATTTTTGAAAGCTATATGTTAACATTTATTCTCTTTTTAGAATATACTTAAATGTAAAGTTTTAAACTATCAGGACAGATCTTGGATTCACTTGTTAAAGATGAAGATACAGAAGTAGGCAGACAGACAGATGGGTGGTTAGATAGATAGATAGATAGATAGATAGATAGATAGATAGATAGATAGATAGATAGATAGATAGATCAATCTAAAGATCAGATATGTTGTTCCCATTTCACATAAATTAGTGACAGAAGTTGCAGACTTCTAAGTTGGTAGTAATTTGTGCTAGAAACTATCCCCTTGTATTGGTGAGGTTTTTAATCTGGCTTTTCTCTCTCTTCCTCTGTTTCTCTCTAACACATTTCTTAGTGATATGATCTGATTTTCTGGTTTACAACAGAATAGTAGCAGTGCTTGTATTGGCATTTTTCTATAGGCACAGTATTGGCTACTCAGACATAAGATGGACAGTGGAAAGTGAGGGTGAAGAAAAAGTGATGCCAGGCACAGATAAGAAGGACCTTCATTTGTGATGCAGGTAGTTTTCCTCAGCTGCCACTGACCATTTCAGAGTGATGGATTCCAGTGTCACTCCTTGGCTCAGCCAAGCTTTTATAATTAAAACTGTGGAAAAGTAACTTTTCCCATAGACAAACCTTACCAAGAGAGGCTGAGAGGGTTTGTTTTCTTGAAGTCTTGAAGCCTTTTTTACAACAGCTACTCAGTAATAGTTGTGCTAGCTCAGATAGTAATATTTTAGATCTTATTCTATCACCTTTGTTTTTCTGGAACAGCTTCCTGCCTCAGTTACCACTGGTGTGGCTCTGTAATGCTAGTACGTTGGTTTAACAGTAGGGAAAACCTCATCCTGCATGTTTGTCTATTCTTCAAGCTTTGGAAGTAAAAGAATCATAGAACAGTAGAGCTGGAAGAGACCACAAAAGCTATCGAGCCCAACTCCCTGCCATGCAAGAATACACCATCAAAGCATTCCTGAGAGATGGCTATCCAGCCACTGTCTGAGAAAAAAGAAGGAGACTCCACCTACTCTGAGGCAACATATTCGACTGTCAAGCTGCTCTTACCATCAGGAAGTTCTTCCTAATGTTTAGATGTAATCTCTTTTCCTGAAGTTTGAAACCATTCCTCCATGTCCTAATCTCTGGACCATCAGAAAACAAGCTTGCTCCATCTTCCGTGTGGCATTCCTTCAAATATTTAAACATGGCTGTCACGTAGCCTCTTAACCTTCTCTTCTCCAGGCTAAATATACCCAGCTCCCTCAGCCATTCCTCATAAGGCATGGCTTCCAGGCTTTTTATCATTTTGATTGTCCTCCTCTGGTCATGTTCCAGCTTGTCAAGTGGGTGACCAGTTCCTCCTGGTCTGTGTTACTCTTCTTCCTTTGATACAAGAATGGGCAACATTTAGCCTTCTGCAGGTTCTTGGGCTACCACTCCTGTCATTCTTCACCAGTCACTACCCTGCCTTCCCAGTCTTACACATTGACCACCTCTGCTTTAATGATATGAGAAACAAGGGATGGGGCTCATTATACCTTTAGCAGTTGTATAGCACAGGGGCTTTCAACAGATGTTCCTTGTCGGGCTGTGGAAAAAAGTTAGCCCTTAGCCTCCACACAGTTACCCACTCCTGCTTAAAGGTCCTGGAAGGGAAATTGGTGGGTGCATGTATTTCAGCTGCCATCTGGCAAAGCTGTATCTGTTTGATTCTTCTAAAGCAGTGGTTCCTAACCTTCTTTCACTTGCATACCCCTTGGCAGCCTATGTCCCTAAACTGTACCCTTCCTATTAGCAAAACATTTGTAAATAATATGGTTGCTGTTATTTCAAATTCGTATGTTGTAACTGTAAATAAATGGCCCAATAATGGGTTTAAAAGCAATGGGATAATAAGGTGAACAGATAATGCATATATATTGCAATTCAAACTCAAAATATACAATGAATTCATGAAAATTACAAAGCAAGGGAAGAGGGCTTTTCTTGAGGTTGAATAAGGAAGGAAACCCACTCCATCACTTGTCGTAATGCTTAGTTAATTTCACAACTTTTGACTTGTATTTTGTCTTACACTGTTGATATGTGTGCTCTTTTCTGGCATTATTCCCTTTTTTTTTTTTTTGCATACCCCTACATGTCCTGGCTGGTACCTCTGGGGTATGCGTGGACTCCAGGTTGGGAATCACTGCTCTAAAGGTTTTCCTGTTTATTTCAGAGCTTGGAAGTCTTTGTGGCGAGGCTAACCTGTCAGTGTTAGGTCCTTCCAGGACATTGTTATTCAGAATTAGTTGATTAATCAAGTAATGCGTTATTTAAACAATTCGGCAAACTTTTAATCGGTAAGAATCATTTGAAATTTCTGAAAATTATACTTTAATGAGAGATATCTTAAAATATCAGCACTTGGCATTTCCATGATCAAAATAATAAATTTTAAATTTACTGTTGTAAAATGAATTGGGGCAGTGAATTAATTTTTTAATAGATTCTTTCCAAGCTCTGGTTCGTAGTACTTATATTGGCCATACAGTTACATAGTTCTCTGGACAACTTTAAAGAAAAAAAAGGTAAAATAAAATATTTAAAACTCCATTAGAACAAGCTCAGCATAAAATTTTGTTGGAGGTGGGAGAAAGAGAGAGAGGGGGAGAGAGAGACAGAGAGAGAGTGAGAGTGCTGAAATCAATTTTGCGGTATAATTGAAAATACAGAACCTGCAATCGATAGGATGAAAAAGGCTACCACATTTTAAGATCAGAGGTTATAAAACCCTGGGAGAATAGAAGAATTTTCAGCTGGCACTGAAAAGATCAGTCAGTAAGCAATTGTCTACTACATTTTGAAGGTTAACTAGAGAGAGTCAGATGTGGATAAACGTGTCAGCAGGATTGTTTGTACTGCTGAGATGGAGTCATGTCTGAATGGGGCACAGAGTTCGGGTACTGGAAGGAGAGGGTCCAGTTAGGTCCCTGGTTCACAGAAGAAGTAGATGCAGGTCATTCCATGCTGGTCACATCCAACTGGCAAGATGTGGTGTTGATGGAGCAGAAATGTCAGCAGTCCTGTAAAATGAATCTAATATTAAACTAAACATGCGTGCAACGCTTAGAGTAACCACTTCACTGAAGCTCTGCCCAACAGTTCTCCTGAATGTGTGCAAGGCTTAAACGGAAGAAGGGTTTGTGTGTATGTGTGGCATTTAAGCTCCATCTCCTAGTGCTTTGACTATCTAGAAATAAGTTAGATGTCCAAAGGTCTGAATATGGTTATGCAGCTCCCATGTTCAGGAACACTGTTAAGGCTGAGTTCCTACTCCTACAGTTAGTAAAACATAGTTACAGAGCCTTGTTCAGATCTTGATAGTCAAAAAGGTCCAACTTATGGGTTCTCAGGGTGTTGGGAGCAGGGCTTATGCATGCAACCATGTCCCTATCCCCAGGGTTAGCCTTCAAGAGTTTAGGTGAAGAGTTTAGGGGACCCTGGTGGCACCGTGGTTAAATGCCAGTACTGCAGCCACAAGGTTGTCAGTTCGATCCCGCAGGGCTCCAGATTGACTTAGCCTTGCTTCCTTCTGCAGGTCAGTAAAATGAGTACTCAGCTTGTTGGGGGCAATTAGCTAATACATTGTAAACCACTTAGAGAGCACTTAGCTGATAAGTGTTATAGAAATACACATGCTATTGCTATTGCTGAAAAGGGCTGTGGACAAGAAGATCACACCTCTTCTAAGGGGCCAGTGAGCAAATAGTGAACAGTGAATGGTGAACCGTGAATATTCCTCTAGACTGGTGTTTCTCAACCTTGGTCTTCCAGATGTTTTAAATCTCAGCTCCCAGAGAAGTGCCAGAAATTCTGGAAGACAAAAGTCTAAAACATAGAGAGAACCAAGGCTGATAACCAGTGCTGTAGACTTCAGCTGCCCAGGACCTCTAGGAGGTTCCAGAGTACAGAGGGAAGCAGATTCTTGCACTGTTAATGGTTGGTATAGGAGGAAGAGCAGAAAGGTAAGATTCACCTTCGAACGCCGATAACATACTGAAGTAAAAAGATGATGCATCAACCTTTTAAGCAAAAGAAAAAGAGGTAGTGGTGGTGGTATATCAGTGAGAGTCAGATTGTTCCGGAGTAAGTGAAAATAGCCTAAATCAGGGAGAGAGATACCTGCAGGAACCTGTGCTATTAATGGTTGGGTGGGAGAGCAGAGGCAAGTGATCACTGGTGTGGAAATAAGAGGCATTCCAACTATACAACAGTGTTCAGACCAACTGTGTTCCCACGGTCAAAGGCTCTTTGCATTGCTATCTATAGGCATGACCAAGGGAAGACATGGCAAAATGATATTGAAGCATGTTTTTTGATTGGGAGCTGGTCCTGAAGCAGAGACTGAAAGCCAGTGGTTTTCAATCTTTGGTCCTCCAGATCAATTCTCAAAGTCCTTGCCAGCATGGCCGATGGTGACTGATTCTTGGAATTGAAATCCAAAATTTCAGGTCAAACGTTGGGAATCACTGGGTTAAGTGATACTAGGTATGAATTCAGCTTGTGCTCCTGTGCCAAGCTCTGGCCAAATGGAACTGAAGCCACTGGAATCAATAAATCAATAGGCTGGAGCAGGCCAAATGACATTCCACAGCACCTATACAAATGATCAGATCAGGCATGCTTGCTTGCCTCATAACTAAAAGACCTGCATCTGTTAAGCAACAAGTTGCCTTGCTCCCACTTTGCCTCACCTTCTGTTTTGATAGCATGGGTGGCATTTACATTTTATTAATTGCTGGATTTGCATGTGTCTGAGGGGCAATTTCATAGATACAGAATGCAGTCATAAAAGCTTTCTTGGAAAGAGTAATTAAAATCATTGCTGTAATGTCTGGGATGCTGTCACCATATGATCTGACTGTTTATATTGATTGGTTGCCTGAAGCAGAGAAGTTATAAAAAAAAAACTAAGTTCATTTTTAATCAGTGAGGCACTGAAAACATATTGGTGGCACAGATTTGAAGAATGGAAGATACACTTAGCTGCAAAGGAAAATTAAAGACGTAGATAGTTTTCGATCTTGGGTGCCATTAAAAGGGTAGAAGGTTTCATTTTCTGTTCCTGCTCTTATATAGAAAGGTAGAGGTTTTATGCCAAAAGGGGCTGGTCTGAAAACATTTTAGTGACTGAAGGCATATGAGGATTGAGAGGGATATAGGAAATTAGTTTTCTACTGGAGAGAGCACCAGACTTTTTTAAGAAAACAAAATACTATTCTCTTTTATTGGTGCCTGCAGCTGACCTAATTTGTAATATCCATCTGCTTACATGTGTGTGTGAGAGAGATTGCATTTAAATGAAGTTAATGAACATATAATACTGCCTGATAATTGAACAGACAATTTTTATTTAATAAGCAGCAGTGATAATGAAGAGGAAGGGGTTTATATAGCCCATCCATTTTTGTTTTTCCTTGCTTAAGTAAGAAAGGAGATTACTTTTTCTGACATCTGAACCCAGGATTAAGGTTTATACTCAAGCAGGTCAGAATACATGAGCAGAACACAGGTACTAATTTGAAGCTAGATTATGATCAGGGGAAGGGGCTGACAAAAGCACCTCTAGATATTCCTTGCCTAAGAAAACCCTGTGAAATTCGTGGGTCACCATAAGTTGATAGACAAATAGAAGATACACACACATGTGCTCCTGGCTTGTTTATGAAATGGAATCGTCATCCCTGGTTCTGACATTACTAGAAGCTCTTCCTTTCTTAGTAAATCTGCTTGCATGGGAAGAGGGTCAAAATGGAGTCATGCCTGGATGAGTGAATGAACACTTTGTTCATTTACATCCTTATCTATTAAGCCATAGTTTTTAGCTTAAGATAATTTTAAAAAAACACCAAAAACAGTTGTCTACTTGGAATGGTTACTGCTCTCCAAAATTTCAGGAAGAGATCTTTTCCACCTCTTCTGGTGTGAATAGGAGACAGAAGCATTCAGAGTTGGGATCTTCTGTAGCAGCAGCACACATCGCTGTCACTGAACTTTGGACCATTCCATGTAAAGTGTGTGTGTGTGTGTGTGTGTGTGTATTTTAAATGAATATGTTTGGAAAAGAGGGAGAAGACTATAGGAACCAATCTTATACTGTGTTACAGAACCTGAAACTTTTTTTATTATTATTTTAACTCCTAGAATCAGGGAAAATGTTGGCAGCTATGGTCCAAAAAGTCACTTTTTGAAGTGTTCTTATGTTAGACTGTTTGTTCATCAAGTCCAGTATTATTTCCTTTTACTGCTGGAGGCAAGGTAGGTTATCCTTCTTCACTCTGGTGACCTCCAGAGGTGTTGGATTCTGATTCCCATCAGACCCAGACAACATGGCAGATAGAAGTGATGGGAGCTATAGTCCAGGACATCAGGTTAAGGGAGTCCATAATGAATAGTCAAGTTTTTAAAAAAAATCATATTTTTAAAAATTAAATTTGGATTTTTAAAAATTTAAATCAGTTTATTCTTGAAATGTACTTTCTCTCAAGGCTTTATCTTTATCTAAGTGTAAAGATAGTGTCATGTCCTGGCTACCGCACAAACTTCACCCAGAGATTGACAGCAGTGTTAATTTGTAACAAAGCAAGCAACATGGCACACTCCATCTGAATTTGCTGAGACTGAATGAATACATGGATGTTACAGGTTTTATATCTTTCCATACAAATTTAGGTACACAAAGCTGTGATTGGAGAGGGCCATAAATTTGTTATCACCCCACCATACTAAACATTTTCCGGACTCACAGTTGTTTACCCATCTTTCATCCTTGAGTCCAAAACACGTTTCGTGCCCCATTATCTTTGAACACTTCCACTGTTCATTTTTCCTTACTCTGATATTCTCCCCCTTAACTGGATACGTTGAAGCAATAAAACAATTAACCATTTGATACACAGGAATAGACAAGGAAACTTCAAAGAGATACATGTTCGATACGTCATAGTATCGGACATGATACTTTAACTCACTCTAACAATTCCTAAGCTGGCTACCCAATCTGTTCTAATACACATCCAGCAGATACCTTATAACAGGAGCCCTGCATCCTGACAGATAGAGAGGTTCAATGAACAGAAAATTCAGGAAGATGGAGTAGATTAGAACAAAGAAGAAGATAAGGTTAATAAATGAAAGGGGTCCTGTTTTTGATAAATTGAAAATTGATCTGAAAACAATTCAAAATAATTGCTTAAGTGTATACCTACCTTCTGATGAAGCCCACATCTCTGCATATGTGTTAAGATTATATTAAACTACTAGCATATATACCCATTGTTGCCCAGAATTTTATTTTCTCTTAGGTGATACTTGTTAGAAAGATTTGAGATCCTGTGTCTCTAATTCCCCAAATTATCTTGTCTAGTACCTGTGGCTTTTCCCCATATTACCCAATCCAATCTGTATTCAGAGTTATTAACATTACAGAGTGATTACAGAGATTGGGTTGCTGAGGGAGTACACTGCCCTCCTCCTTGCTGCTAAGCCTCATCTCCATAGCAACCAGCCAGACCCAGGAACTTTCTGGCTGAGAATTCTAAAGCCCCCCTCCTAAACTGCAAACCCCAGGATTCCACAGAATCTTCTTAGGCAGCCAATCATATGAGATCTTCAACTGACACAGAAAAACAGACAAACTTTGACTTTTATGTATTAGTTAATGTACTTCAGCTTAAAAAAAAAAGATTAAATACCATCAACCTCACCAGCGATTTAAACCAAGATTTCAATAACTGCATCCTTCATAGAAGTGATTTAATTTATAATTTCAGTTTGATTTAAATCAAATCAACCTTCTAATTGGTTGTCTGCCATCTTTGATCACGAAAGTTCCCATCTAGTTTAGATGCTACTGAGATTCTGCTAAATTTTCTTTCAAAGCAGTTACCTCTTTCTCTCTGTGATGTGTACAGAAATCTTTATGGTCTTGGGAGTGAGAGTTCTTTTATACTGCAGTCTTCATCAGCCACAGACTGGGAGCGTTGTGGGAGGGTGGTGATAAAAGAAGAGAGCTCTTTCTAATGATGCAAATGGTGTTCCGTCAGCATTTGTGACTAGAAAGCAACAGATTGCTTTGAAGGCTTCTCTCAGCTCCTTCAGCTGACCACACTCTTTATGCAGCAATAAATGTCAATTCTGCCTCTTTGGAAGGCACTACCCGTGTACAGGAGATCCAATTAAGATAATTGCTGAATATGTGCCAGTTTTCTCATGACAGCCACAAACATCAGTGGATGCCTTTTCTAAGATATGCATGGAAACTCCCAATGTGCAGAGAAGTTGGCACAAATATTTTAATGTACCTCTGTGATAAATTCAGTCTCCCTGCACCTAAGTTCATAAATGTAAGCGGAGACTAAAACAAGCTTTCTGTCTTCTAGAAGCCTGCTCAACATTGGCTCGTCTGGGGCCCCTTTCACTCTACATACTGATTGCTATATTCCATTTTAACTGCTGTGACAACATCCTAGGATTTGCAGTTCAGGGCCCTGGTGCCTCACTGAATTACAGATCCTCGGATTCCATAGGATATTGCCATGGAAGCTGAAGCTGAATAATTGTCTAATGTGACAGGGCCTCTGGGGTGCACACTCAATTGATGTGAGCTCCTACTCAGCAAAATCAGAGTGCATGCTTGAGAAACAGAGCTTGGGAATTTTGAGAACATGGCTTGAGACATCAGTTATTTTTCAGCTTGTGGACCAACAGTTGCATTTTAAATATGGGAAGAAAATGACTGTTGGTGCATTGAGTAATGTTTTCTAGTTACTTCTGAACAAAACTTTGAAGGCAGGTATGAACAAAGTGTGGCCTGAGGGCCATTTGCTACCCTTCTGAAGAGACTCCCAGCACTGAAGAAAAATTTTGACCCCAGGCCTTCAGGACTGGTGGTTTTAGCTTTAAGCAGTTCACCCAGACCAACCAAACTTGGTTTTTAAGATTTTTTTTCCCCCAGCTTTTATTGCTGGGGGCAGGCAGGGGGCTAGTGCGTACTGTCACAGGTGCTAGGAATCATAGTATCATGGATTCGGAAGAGACCACAAGGGCCAGGCAGTTCAACCCCCTGCCATGCAGGAGTATACAAATCAAAGCATTCCCGGAAGATGGTCACCCATCCTGTTTAAAACCTCCAGAGTAGGAGGTTCTGCCACAGTCTGAGGCAGCATATTCCACTGTCAAACAGCTCTTACCCTCAGGAAGTTCTCCCTTATGTTTAGGTGGAATCTCTTTTCCTGTAGTTTGAATCCATTGATCTGTGTCCTAGTCTCTGGAGCAGCAGAAAACAAGCTTGCTCCATCTTCAACTTGACATCCCTTCAAGTACTTAAACATGGCTAACATGTCACCTCTTAACTTTTTCTTAACTAGGCTAAACACACCCAGCTCCCTAAGCCACTCTTCATAGGCATGGTTTCCAGGCCTTTTGCCATTTTAGTCACCCCACTCTGGACACACTGCAGCTTGTCAATATCCTTCTGGAATTGTGGTGCCCAGAATTGGACACAGTGCTCCAGCTGTGGTCTGACCAAAGCAGAAGAGAGCGGTACTATTTCTGACCTTGACCTAGACACTCTTATCAGACTGTCTCAGCTGTCTCATCACACTGCTGACTTATGCTCAGCTTGTGATCTGTTAATTCTCCTGGATCTTTTTCTCATGTATTGTGATCCAGTCAGGTGTCATCTGGCTTATTATTCTTGGGGCAGGAATAAGATCTCCAGCAACACCACAGTTTCCCACTTCTGCTTTAGAGGGCATTTTGAGGCATTTTAGGGGCATTTTGACAGGAAGATTCCAGGTTTATTTACTTAATTTATACCCTACTTTCTCCTAGCACGTGACCTAAGGTGGCTTACAACAAATTAAAGCAATGTACAGATAAAACCTGTTAGATACAGAAGTGAGAAAAAAAATTAAAAGAATTCTGCGGGCAACTGTTGTTTACCTTAACTGTTATAGGAAGGTTCAAACAACTGCAATTGGACTGACTAGAACAAGATTTATTGTAGCCCAAGATTTATTATGTTGTTTGCTACAAGCAAACTCTAGGCTGGCACTGCAAGTCTGTATTTCTCCAGCCCTCCTTCACCATCCTCCGAGTGCCAATGCTACTAAAAATATTTTTAGCTATCCAGATGATAAGAAGAAGGGAAGGGGATGTGCAAGTTAAAATGATTTCGTGAAAAGGAGCCTGTGTGTATATGTGTGTGTGTGTTGGAGGTTTTGTTAACTGAGGTTTGCCTGTAATGCAGTAATGCAAGATGTTGCATTTAAGAAGGCTTAAAGGATGTGATCCAATGTGGTGTAGTGTTACACTGGGACTCTAGAGACCAGGGTTCAACTCCCTGCTCAGCCATGGAAATACAATGGGTGATCTTGAGCAAATCATACTCTCACAGTCTCAGAGGACAGCAGAAGTAAACCCCCTGTGAACAAATCCTGACAAGAAAACCCTGGATAGATTTGCCTTAAGGTTGCCATAAGTTGGACACAGCTTGAAGGCACACAACAAAAAAATGAGATTTGTATGAGGCTGCCTTCTAGAGAAGTTCTTCTGAGGTTTTGTTACCAATTAATAAATTATGTTTTACATCTAAAGAGCTGAGGACAGGTCAACCCATGAAACAGTTTAAAGAACTTGAAAGAATTTAACAGAATAAAACTCATCACATCAAAACCCAGTATGCTTCCAGAACTGTTTCAGACTGCACACGCTAAAAAGAAGAAATGATAATACTTCAGAAAAATGTTTTGGCCAAAGTGCTCATTTTTGTTCAATGCAGGATTTTTATGTGTTGCACAGGAATGCCTGCAGGATCCAGCAATATGTGGGAGAGGGAGTATTTTCTTTTGGGAGATAAAACAAATTTTCAAAGAAATTATTTTATGTGATATTATATTGGTATCCTCCTTGAAGAAGAGAAAGATAAACAATTTCCCAAAACAACAGCAATAATTTTGGCTTTTTTTTTTTTTTTTTTTAATAACATAGCACAACAGAAAGAAACCAATTGTTGGGGGAAAAATTCCCCACGAAGGATAGGTTTCCTGTATGGAAGTTCTGCTGGTATGCCCCTTAGAAAAATGTAAAAATAATTTCTGTATAAACATTTCAAAGAACAGATTTCTACTTACTGCATGAATCCCATAAAAAGCACTCTGGAATTCTTGCTGAGAGGCAAGAAGAATCCTGAAGATGAGACTGTACCACCTGCTAATCTGTAGATGTGCTGGATTGCAATTCCCATAATCCATAGCCAGCCTGGCTTTTGGCCACTTGGCTTCTGGAATTTCTCATGTCCTATTTTTGGAAGACTAAGTGGACATTTTAATTACTGGTTGCCAGTTCTGGGCAACTAGTTTTCCCAGCCTGTGACTCACTGTGCTGACTATTGCCCAGTGGCCATGAGTTATGACCACCATGTTTTTTGCAATCCCAGGCAGGTAGCCACAAGGATAGGACATCTGTTGGGCAACTGGCAGGATGTACTGTATAACTATGAGTGGTGCTTGACTGTTTACAAGTTTAACAAGTCTATCTTGTTTTACTTACTTATTGTGCTTTTTGAGATTTTCTGGCAGAGAAATGGGCTACGTGAAGGCAGTGCTTCAAATTTAAAGAACTGACATTTTTGTTTAGGAGCCCTAAGGGTAGAATAAAGTGTTACAACTACTGATGAGTGTGGGAACTTCTCTTCCTGAATGCTTGCCCCTTGTTTTTATGGGATCTTCCCCTCCAAATGCTAGTATGGTTTCCTTCCCTCTACCTACCCCATTTGTTGGCAACATCACTGGAGGGTAGAGGGTATTTTTTGTTGTGCTTTCTGTCCAGGAAAGGCTAATTGTGCGTCTTTCTTCACAGAGAGGTCTTTTGTAACATAGGTATGTTTCACAGTACACAATTATAACACTTTGATACTTCTTTAACTGCCATAGCTGCATCCTGTGGTATCCTGGGATTTCTAGTTTAAGGCAAAGAATTAGAAATGACTCAACAAACTAAGAATCCCACGATTTCAAAGAATAGATGCTATAAATATGGTATGTAAAAGAGACCAAAGTTGCATTATATTGTGGCAAAGCATGAACTGTATGTGATTGTACAAGGAAATAGTGTGGCCTAAATACTCTAAAAGCACCAGATCTTGGAAGCTAACCAGGATCAGTTCTGGTTTGTACTTGGATGGGAAACTGCCAGTGAATACTAGGTGCTGTAGGCTATATTTCAGAACAAGGAACTGACAAAACCAGTTCTGAGTATTCTTTGCCTAAGAAAACCTTATGAAATTCATGAGTTTGCCTTAAGTCAACAGGCAGCTTGAAGGCACGTACACATATATTACCGTCTGTGGGGAGTTAAATTTGAAAGCATGTGATGAAATGCATAATGGAACCAAAACAAACAAGCGTACTGAACAGACAGACCACTTGTACAAGGGTTCACTTTGCCCTTTGCACAGAAAAGGCATTATCAGGTGAAATCTAGCCAATAAAGTTCTCATTCTTTGAATAAACCATTGGCATTTCAAAGGGCAGTTAAGACAGTTATGTTTCCAAGAATGGAGAGTTTTGAAGACTGCTTAGTATCCTGGCTTGTTCTTAAGCTGGTAAATGTAGTTGCCCATAGTTAAATGTAGAAAATACAGTGAATTCAAGACTTCTTAGTTTGTTTACCCATTCACTTGAAAGGAGGAGGAAGGGAGTTGCAGTGCACAGCAAAAACTCCTACATCTCATAGAATCATAGAAATGTAGAGTTGGAAGAGACCACACAGGCCATCCAGTCCAACCCCCTGCCATGCAGGAATACCCTCAAAGCACTCCCGACAGATGGCCATCCAGCCTCTGCTTAAAAACCTCCGAAGAAGGAGACTCCACTACACTCCAAGGCAGCAGACTCCACTGCCGGACAGCCCTGACTGTCAGGAAGTTCTTCCTGAGGTTCAGGTGGAATCTCCTTTCCTGCAGCTTGAATCCATTGCTCCTTGTCTTGGTCTCTGGAGCAGCGGAAAAAAACAAGCCCTCTCCTTCCTCTACATGATCACTGATCATATCAGGCTGACAAATGATCCTGTGAAGGTCTGTTTGTTTCTCTCTCTATTCTGCATCTATGAGCCATTTCATTACAGTTTGGAAAAGTTGCCTTTTGGACTGCGACACTTAGAGTCTCTCAGCTGGACAAGCTGGCTGGCATGTTTTGGCTTGATTTGGCAGCTGTAGTCCAAAACAAGTAAGTTTTCTAACTTTTCTATCATGCATGATAGCAGAAGTCCACCTGCTAATTTCCTGGAAAAAAAAGTGTACTAGTGTACACCATTTGCATGAAGTTCTCAAAAATGGCACATTCACACAAACAGAGTGGCAGCCCACAAGATTGCATGGGGGCCACAACCATGTGAGAATTAACATGGTGTGAGCTTACACTTGCCTGCATTCCCCGTGTTTAACTGCCCAATGTTCTCATGTTTTCTTAAAATGTTGTAATGCAATGGCTGCAGTCACCAAAGCACAGAACCCCGTTTTGGTGATCTCATTGTACTGCCATAATTTGGTAGTCATCATCCAAATAATGCATAACTTTTGGATGAATAATGCCTGCCACCTCGCTCAAGCTCAGTAGCCACATTCCCACTGGTCAGAGGAGTCTCTCTCTAGGTACCAAAGGCTGGAAAAGTTTGCATGACAGCTTCCAATTTGTGGCCATGCTTGCTGGAGACTTTGGGAAATTTTAGCAACCTCCCCCAAAAAAGGATTTTTCCAAGCTCCATACCCCAATTGGAATGAGACTGTATGTTTTTTTAGTCCTGTGAGTGATTTGGAGGAGTGGTGGGGAGACTTAGTTGAGACTTGACCAATCAGTGGCCTTTACACAAGAGAATATGCAGCCTCCAGTAGTGTGGGGAAGGGGGTTGCTCACTGAAAGGAAAAAGTGTTCATTTTAAACACAAGCCTCGCAAGCCTGGAGTGAGGAGTGCAAGGGAATAGGAGAAGGAGAATTGCAGTGGGGAAAGCAAGCACATCCCTCACGAGTAGTCAAATTCACAAAGGTCAAACCTGCAAAAGTGGAGGAAGGACTGTAGTCTTCTATCCAAGTAATAACTAGTCCCAATCCTGCTGAGTTTTTGAAATCAAACGAGATGGATTCAGAATGGTATGATGGTGTGGTAGTTGCTTCTGTTAGACAATTGCAAGTCAGAAATTCCCACCAACCTACTTCAAATCACTGAGACGTTTACCAGGAGATCCTAGCTTACCTTTTGTTCATCACTGATCTAGGAGAGGACATGCTGGTAGTTACCAGAAAAAAAAAATTGACATTCTAACCAAGCCACAACATGTGGTCTGCTTCATACAAAACACTGGTGGCCTGGGTAGAATTTACTCTGGTTGAAGAGTAAATTGCCTTCTGGATTTGAAAACCCATAAAGGAGCAATTGAGCAAGGAGGCCTGAAGATCTTGGACCCATTTTTGTCTCATTGAACTATAAGAGAATACCAGAGCCATTTGTCCTGTGCTTTTTCAGATGCTGCTGTTTGAAACATTTTTTTTTAATTTTTATTTATATTTATTTATTTATTTTTATCAACAACTTGGATGAAGGAATAGAGGGCATGCTCACAAAATGACACCAAATTGGGAGGGGTTGCTAATACAACAGAGGACAGGATCAAAATTCAGAATGACCTGGATAGATTGGAGAGCTGGGCCAAGGCTAACAAAATGAAATTCAACAGAGAGAAGTGTAAGGTCCTACACTTAGGTAGAAAAAATGGAATACAGAAATATAGGATGAGGGACATGTGGCTGGATAGCAGTACGTGTGAAAGGGATCTAGGAGTCTTAATAGACCACAAGTTGAACATGAGTCAGCAGTGTGATGTGGCAGCCAAGAAAGCCAATGCAATTCTCGGCTGCATCAATAGGAGTATGGTATCTAGATCGAGGGAGGTACTGGTACCACTCTACTCTGCTTTGGTTAGACCTCATCTTGAATCCTGTGTCCAGTTCTGGGCACCCCAATTCAAGAAGGACATGGCCAAGCTGGAGCAAGTCCAGAGGAGGGCGACCAAAATGGTGAGGGGTCTGGAAGCCATGCCCTATGAGAGACTTAGAGAACTGCGTATGTTTAGTCTGCAGATGCGAAGGTTAAGAGGGGACATGATAGCCATGTTTAAATATTTGAAGGGATGCCACGTAGAGGAAGGAGAAGACTTGTTTTCTGCTGCTCCAGAGGCCAGGACAAGGAGCAATGGATTCAAGCTGCAGGAAAGGAGATTCCACTTGAGCCTCAGGAAGAACTTCCTGATGGTCAGGGCTGTCCGGCAGTGGAATATGCTGCCTCGGAGTGTAGTGGAGTCTCCTTCCTTGGAGGTTTTTAAGCAGAGGCTGGATGGCCATCTGTCGAGAGTGCTTTGAGGGTGTTCCTGCATGGCAGGGGGTTGGATTGGATGACCCCTGTGGTCTCTTCCAACTCTGCATTTCTGTGATTCTATGAAACATCTGCCCAGAATTTCAGGTTAAACCGTTGCTAAAGGCTTGGCTGTCACACTTGGTAGAAGGTCTGCCATGCAAAAATAGAGGTGCAGTTTGTATGTGTAATGAGGGAGCCCAGCTTTAACAAAATTCATCCTATCTTGGCAACTAGCAGTGTTTGAGTTGCAGAATATGCTTCTGCTGTTGCAAACTCAAATGAGACTATGTTTAAGTAGCTTATTCTTACCAGTTAAGGTGTTTGTGCTTATGTTTTTCAAGGCAGTGGTGAATTTCTTGAATTTCTTCAGCATAGTTTTCTGGAAGCTGCAAAAATAGCCATAGGGTCAGTGTGCTGTTCAGAGTCCATAAGTTGCTCTCCTTGCTCTGTAGTTCAGAGGCAGCTGGTGGCTCTCATGTCATTTTAGTTTGTGTTTTAAAAGAGCTGTCCAAGGTACTGAGCCTATTTGGGGGAATATAGATCAGCACCTTGGTAAGCTTGTTTAAATTTCAGACTAAAACCTGGAGCAGATTCACTGTGTGAGTGACATGGAATTTACCAGTGAAGAGTCAGAACTCCAAGAGCCAGTAGTTAGGGTCTGATTGTTTGGACCTCTCTCAACACTGTGTATGATATGCGTCATGCAGGGTGCCAAACAGATCCAATATCTTAAAAGACTCTTCTTTCCATGGGTTGTTCCCTTTGCTGACAACTCATTTTTCCAACTTATCCATCTTGTTTTGTTCCTAGAGCTTCTTGCCAATTAGATTTGCCAATTAGAATTCAACAGTGAAAATACAAGGGTGCGTTCCTTAATATGCTTGTGCACATAATGCCTTCTGTGGGTTTCAAAATGGAGTGAAGTTGTTCCACACAAACACCTCCAGATGTTCCACCAGCCAGGAGACACCCTCAAAATCAGGGACAAATGAGACCAGGCACTAAGGGATAGGGAGACCACCAAGGTCCTTTCTGGGGAAAATCCCTTTTGTCTACACCAAACAGAACTAGCAAGGGGGAAAATGAATGCTTAAGGAACTTGTCGCTGCTTGCCGAGCAATTGGAGATGAGGGATCAGGGTCTTGTCTGAGTCCTTATTGCTGCTTTTTCAGACTCAGGGGCACCTCTTCCAATTCCAGACAATGTACTGAAATCCAGAGCTAGTTGTTGCCATACACAATACACAAACTGCTGAAACTACCAGTTGCCAGTGCACATGATGTGCTAACCGTCCAAATTATCAGTTGCTGCCACACACAATGTGCTAACCATAAGTCTCTCAGGGAGCTACCCTGCACAGGTATAGCACAGAAGGGCTCGGGGCTTCCTACCTTGAAACTACAACAAGGTCCACTGGCCTAAGAAGTGGCACACACATCCACACAAAGTGAGGTTCTGAGGTTCTTCTTGTTACACCCTCCGTAACCGTGAGTGCTAGTGTCTTGTGGCATGTTTCTTCCTAACTGTGTTTCCTACCTCTTCAGATCCCACACCACAATAGATCCAAAAGTAGGGAGTGATTCTGAGGACAGTCATGTGTCCAGCCCTTGCATTCTACAGTAGCTCATGGACAGCAAACTAAGCTCATGGCTGTGTAGGTGCACTGCCAGACATGGACCAAGATGGAAAGGAGGACGGATTCCCAACCCACAGTAGCCCTTATGGCTTAATCACACAGATTCTCAGTTACACATGTTCCTAACAGAATTTGGCTGGAATCTTTACAGGTTCTCTATGTCTGCTTTCCTGAACTGTGTGTGTTGACTTGACAAGTTAGGAGTGCAGGGTGTTGCCCATGTTCTCCACCAATCCTGTTATCCCAAAACATGCATGTCTCATGGGTCTACCTGCAATGCCAGTACCTCTGTGAAACATTGAAGAATATTATTTCAAAGAGGAGGCCTGCAAGAGTGGGGTAACTTTACAAGATTTTTTTACACCTACATTTACCAGTATTAGGGCAGGGAAGACCCAGCCAGAGATCTGCAGGTGAACTTAATTGTTTTATTGGGGGAATTGTAATCATACACATACAAGATCCAAGCAGTCATACAATCACACAAGGCTAACTGAAGGAAAAGGGAGGAACATTTTTGATAACAAGATTTAGGGTGAAGTGGGTGATAATTTACCAATCCAGAAGAGCAGTGAAGAAGCAGCGATGTGTCTTAGATACAAGTTTAAGGACAGTATGCTGTCGAGAATTGGAGCAGAAGAGTGGCAACCAGCAATCGATGTACTGCAAATTGACTAGCTAAAAACTGGGGTTTAAATACTTTTATTTCTGCCTGGAGGGCTAGGATCTTAATGTTTCTTCTTGCAGAATAGACAATGGAGTCCGGAGAGTGAGGTCTGGAATGAGCTAATGGTCTTAGCATTAGATGACAATGGGCTAATGGTAGTCCTGATAGCTCAGTATTTGCCAGACAGGTGTGGGAACAAAAGGGAAGCTTGCTTGGTCAGAGGGGGAGGAGTTAAGACAATCAATTGTCTTGTGGGAATCTTCAGATGTTATTGTCTCTTAAGAGGTTGAGTCATAGGAAGCTAATTGCAAATCCATTATCGCTGGAGTTTCCTGGTGATTTCCTGACAACAGCCCGGCTACGCCTGGAGGTCTCTGCTGACCTAAGTTGCAACGTGTGTGTTGGGCCAGCCTCTTCCTCTTATGCGACATGGCCACACGACCATAGCAGGATCTAATTTATATTTATGCCAATTAATGTATTTTGCCAATCACATCATATCAGATTGTGTCACTCAGGTTATCATTGGCACCTCAGACTTAGAAATAGAGAAGAATGCTGTACAGTTGCATTTTGAGAATTAGCATGGAAACCAGGATATAGTTGTTTTACTCATTTATAGGCTACTTTCTTTACAATATTGGCACCTTACAAAGGCACCTTACAATTAATTAATATCTATTATTATTATTATTATTATTATTATTATTATTATTATTATTATTATTATTATAATACAAGGTACGAATTATTAAAGCCACTATAGATTAAAAACATGCGAAACATTGGCACACAGACACAATATATATAGGTACATGTCTATATGTACGCACAGATACACACAGACACACAAGCTATCTAGAATTAAAGCTATTTAAAATTATTTAAAAGACAGAATATAAAAATCAGCAAAGCACCAAAGCCTGAAAAGCCCATCACATTCCGTTTCTAAATGCCTGATGGAATAGAGAAGTTTTCATTTGCCAGCTAAAGGAGAGGAAAGAAGGCATCTAACGTCCTTAGCGGGGGAGTTCCAAAGTCTGGAAGCAGCCACAAGGAAGATTCCCTCCCTTGTTCCCACCAAATCGGGCTGGAAAGTTAGTGGGACAGAGGGAAGTGTTGCTCCCAGAGACTTTAGAGCTTGAAGAGGCTCATATAGAGATATTCTTCAAATAGGCTGGATCCAAGCTGGTATTCCAGTTCTTTGAATTTTTAAAATACTTTTCCAAACACTCTCTGGGACCTTTCACACTACAGCATTATAGCAGTGTGATTCCACTTCAGCTGCCCTGGTTCTATTCTATGCTCTTGGTTTTCTTTTCTGAGTTCTTTTTATGGGAACAAGTACATTATGGCTAAGGAGACAAGATAATTTTCTCCATTTTACTAATGTTGGTAGTTTTTTTCTGCCCGTTGTTGTTGTTATTTTGCCTACTTCTCAAAGTGGCAAAGTCAAAGATATTCCTTGTTCACACTTAGAATTCAGCATGTTACACCTCCATTTATAATAACAACAACAACAAAAAGAGAAGAGTTCAACTTCTAAATATCTTCTGAATAGACTGTATGTCTAGTTATCAAACTTGATAATTTTATGCCAAACAAATTTTTATACCTAATGGATTTTATGTTTCTAAGTGGCATTCAGTCTTCAAAAGGGTGTTAATATAGTGCTTTTCAATTTTTATGAAAAGTTCTGTTTTTTTCTTGATAGAATCTGGGGAAAGATTTTTTCCCCTTGGACCTCAGAATTTCTGGAAATTTTACATCTTTAGATGTAGACACTGTTCATGTCTGCTGATTTTGGGGCCATTATCTGCTACTCATTAGCCTGCAAGGTAACTATGAACACTAGCCAGGTGTGAAGCCAAAAAGTTGGTGGACATGAGTGGAACCAGTCAATCACAGTTCATGGAATGCTAGGGGAAGGGGCTGTGGTGGGAAAAGGTATAGCCTAGGGCCACCATTTTCAACTTTTTGGGGGGGGGCCTCCTTGGAAGCTCTTCTCGGATTTGAGCCCCCCCCATCAAACAGGGATACAACATGAGCAGATAGAAAATCATAATAGCTTTGAGAATGCTTGATTGAACATGTTGATCAGTGCAGTCTGGTTCATGTCTGACTTTGAAGTGAGGCTGTGTGAGGGACCCACATGACTGCTATGGGATATGGAATATATCACAAAAGCCTCAACTTTTGTGGATTTTAGCTCTTAAATCAAGATGTGGGAGGAGCTTAAGCAATGGATTTACCAGGTGCATGGAATTCAAATGGTGTGTTGGAAAGATACTATAAGTAGGAGGGAAGTGATTGACTCTGACTCTGGTAAAGGTTGCTGCTTGGGTATTTTATTGGTTCAGTTACCAGGGCCCCATAAACCATTGAGGCTCCCCTTCCCACAGTTTTCAGCCTGTGACCTTCTTTAAATGTGCCAGGGCCTCTTTGGGGCCATATGGCTCCTGTTGAGAATGGCTGGCCTAGAGGCTTGTCTGCAAAAGAGTCAGGGCAGTCAGAAACAGAGCAAAGACTGGTTAGGAAGGGAGAAGTTTATAAGACCTGGGTAGAGGTTTGGAAGCTGTAAATATGGAAGGAGTTCATGTTTAACTTAGATGTTATATAATAAATCTTTATTGGTTTTATTTTCTACAGCTGTGTCTGTTTTCATTTGAGAACTGAAAGGGAGAACTGGTCACACTTTACCACACTGCATCCACTGATTAACATAGCCATTTGTCCATAATAGTGGCCAACTTGAGACTGGACTACCAGATCTGGGGAAGGATCTTGAGGGTAAAAGGGTAAGGTGAGGGATAGAAGCCTATGGGCTGGAACTGTGGGGTCATAGTTCCTTTAGAGAGGTTCCATCACACCACATGGCTTGTAGATGTGGCTTTCCTTTTTTAAAAAAAAGAGGTAGGTGTGTGTTGAGAGGCAATGTGTGCAGGATGATCTTGAATATCTTTCCTAAAGAATAGAGGAAATATTTCTCTGGTAAAACGTTACACTTCACAGAAGGTATTGGGTTTCCAGTTAACTTCCAACTGCAGGAGAAAGCTCACTGTTTGTGTCCAAAGATGTCTGTGGTTTGGTTTGTGTAACCAATCTCTTCCTCTCTTTCTCACATTGTTTGCAAAGAGAAAATGATACTTTATTTACTAGCTTAGAACTGAGAACAGAGGTTTTAATGGCATGCTTTCTCTTATGTGGTGTCCTCCCCATGTGTTGGACTACAGTTCTCAACAGGCCCAGCCAGCACCACTAGAGATCAGGAACAATAAGAATTGTAGTCCAGAACATCTGATGAGGCACCATGTTGGTGAAAGCTGTTAACATCATTTCAGTGCTGACTGGACTTGTATTCACAAGTTTTTAAACTCCATTTATGACCACATTTTCTATTGTTCTTCCCTCCCCCATTTTCTTTTTAATAGGAGGAGTCTCGTGTCCTTAGAGTGAAAGTTGTAGCTGGAATAGATCTGGCCAAAAAGGACATCTTTGGAGCCAGGTATGTATGCTGCAATTTATATTACTTGTCTGACAGACAGGATAGCATCATCTGTCAGCAGCACTAGCTTTTCAAAAACAGTAGAAACAATAAGTGAGAGCAGGGACAACCAGTAAGGATTTTGAGATCTTCAGAAGACCTTCTTTCTGTCCCACCACTGGTATCAGATACATCTGGAGAAAATGTGGGGATGGGTCTTCTCTGTGGTTGTTCCAAGCTTCTGGAACTCCTTTCCTAGAGAAGGTAGACTGGATCCTTCCTTGTTGTCCTTCTAGCAGCAGGTAATAACTTAACTTTGCTTTGACAGATCTTTGGGAATTGATTATTTATGAGGAAAAAACTTTAAATAAGATGCTCTATAAAGGCTGCCTTTCTTGCTTTGGTTTTGTTTGATTTTTCAGAGGGTGCAGGCCTTGTATGATATACTGGGCCTTTAATTGTTGTTGTCGTTTTTAATTAGTTTTAACTGGTTTTAGTTTTATGAGGCCTTAACTGCTTTTTAAGTTTATATGCTGTGAATTTTTACCTGTGTTTGTTTTTATTGCTGTAAGCCACGTTGAGTACCAAACTGGGAAGAAGGTGAAGGCATGATATTGACATCATTATCATTGTTATTATTATTGATCTCTTCTATTGATAGCTTAATCATATTTTATTTCATTTGTATTTCTTTGTATCTCTTAAGTTTTCTAAGGTGCTGTGCTTTCAGAAATGGGGGGAAAGGCAGGATGTAAATAAACAGAGATTAAATAGGGAATGAACAAAAACTGTCTTTGTTCCCCATCATTTCTGCTCTTTGCTGCTATATGGATGGTTATATTTAGCTTGAATTTATATGCCATGTATACTCTTGTATTCTGTTCTGGCAGGTGCATTTTCTCAAAAGATTTGAACCTAGGCAGTCTTCAAAGGCTTTATGTGTCAAAGGCTCCTTCTCCAGTGCTTGATTAATGGGAAAATATGTTTAACTGTAAATAAATGTAAGGGACTGATTGGCTAAAGATGAGCTTATGTAGTGTGGCAGCTAAGGCTATGAGCTGTGAATCAGCTCCTCTTCCACCCTCCCCTGATCTGTGAATTCACCAGGAAAACTTATGCAACACACTCTTGTAATCCCATGTACAGTGTCAGGATAACAGCATTGATCTACTTTATAGGAGCATTGTTAAGATTACTAAGTTAATGTGTGTGAAACATTTTGAACACACCCTATGAACCAGTGAGGTAGAGTCCTCATGATCCTTGCACTGCATGTGGCCGTTGGACTAATTTCAGAAGCCCTCTGGAAATGACCAGTTCACATCAGTTCTCTCAAATTTCTGGCAAAGCAGATCTACGTCTCACCTCACTGACTGCTGAGTGTGGAGGAGAAGGGAGGGGCCTGGAAGTTTCAGTGCTATCTTTGTTGATGTATTCCATTTATCCATTTATTCTCTTAAATATTAAATAATCTCTTAAATTCAGTCATGCACATCACCTCATTTCACAGAAATTTTAGAGACATCCTCTCCCTTAACTGCATGATACTGGGTGCTCCCCCTGGTGTCTGGTGGGGGGATACAAGTGGAACTTTTTTCTGGGCTCCAATTGTAATTCAGTGGATAGACCTGCTCTCCAATGTTTGCTGCTTTCCAGATTTTTTTTTAAAAAAAAGATTTTGAGAAGCCAGTGCGCAGAATTTTCTTTTAAGAGTCCCCCTCTTGCTGCCTCCTGCGTTAATGTCTTTTTAGCTGGATTGCATCTTTAAAAAGCCCTTTAGGGTCAGGGCAATTCCTTATCCTTCTCCACTTAACATAGGAAGGTACATTACTGTAGCCTAAATTCTATAATTAGCTCTCACAAGAGCAGATGCTCTGTATCCATTGATTTCAGAGGTGTTATTCAAAACAATGAACAATCAATTCTGTCTATGATTTTGCCAAAATGTGTACATGCAAGCCAAAAATTTTCAGTTTTGTGTGTGCAGATGTGCATTTCCCTGCAGCACAGAGGAGGGGAGGGATCAGGGCTGGGCACTCTCTGGGTGTCTCTCCAATCATCTCTGTCATTCTTTTTCTCTCTCAATACCTCCTTTCTTCTTTCCTGCATACCATTCCTTTCCCAAACAACTCCCTTTTCTCTTCTTCCTTAGCCTTCCCTGGTGGCACCACACCACTGTGGCAGAGTTGGGACCAGCTAGGAAAGCTTTTGGCTTGCTACTCCTGTTGCCAGAGAGGGCAGCTGGGAGTGAATCAAAGCGTGCACTGGGTGGAGGAAGAGGGCTCAGTGAAAGTTGTTGTCTTCTATCCCCACGAGAAGCAGTTTGACAAGCCTAACAACAAGTTTGAGTGAACCAATGCAAACTATTTGAATTACACTACTGGTTGGCTTTAGCAATGTATTGATCCACCATTGGACAATTGATTCAGTTGGGTCTGTTCTAGTTGGGGCTAACCAATAGGATTTTGGTCACTGAGTCAGACATCTAGCTCACAAATGGACAACTTGTGGTCCTCCATATGTTGCTGAATATCAGCTCCCAGAATCCATCAGCATGGGCTATTGTGGTTGCTGTTGGTGTTTGTGGTTTGCAATATCTAGAGAGCAATAGGTTGCCTACCACTGAGCTCGCCCAGTATTGGCTACATGGCTGCATGTTACCAGCTCAACCTTCTCCAGTCTGGTATCCTTCAGATGCATTGCTCTACCACTCCCCTGATAGGATGTACACACACACACACACATCTTCTATAGTAGATCATATATAGTCTTCTATTAAATAATGAATGTCTCCTTAAACTGTTTTACTCCAATTGCCCCACTGGCATATCCGTCATATTAAGAATTGTAACCTGTGAATTCCCCCCCTCCCCCTTTTATTAGAGAATTAAAGAATAAAATAGAACAGCTTAAAATACAGCAACACATAAGTATGCAATACAAGTAAAAACATGAATACTAATTAAAAATACATAATAAGTTAAAAGAGCGTAAGAGTTTAAAAAGCGTAAGTAATAAAACCAATTCATAATTCAAAACTCATAATTTGAAAACCATCTGGTTTACAAATAATAGCTTTAAATATATTGTTTTTAAAACCAGCAAATACATGTTGTGTTAAATGAAGTAAAATTCCCTAGGAACGTAAGGATGTGAAGGAGAAGCTAATTCCCAGGATGTTAAAAAAAACAACTCCTATTTTAGAAATTAGTCCAAAATGTTTCACCTGAGAAATATTTATGTGGTCTTCTTCAGATCTGTTAAAAAAAGGAAAAGGGACAGTACACATGAATTAGTAAATTTAATTAAAACATGAGCACAACCAGTACAAAATTTTGTATACCTCATGTTAACATATATATAGACTAGGACCTGTGGTTCCATTATATCAGTGGGATTTACCTGTGTATATTCTCACTATTCAAGAACTAATTCTAGTCAGGGTGAACCAATAGGAAACAGGTCTATGCATGAAAACTCAAAAGATTTTTCCATGAAAAGAGATGGTTAAGATCACAAAATGAACTGGGGGAAGAAAAGTGTGTGTGTGCATATGTGCCTTCAAGTTACCTGTCTACTTATGGTGACCAGATTAATTTTGTAGGGTACTAGCATATATACCTGGTGTTAGGATTTTATTTTCTCATAGGTAATACTTGTTAGAAGGATTGGAGGTCCTGTGTCTCCCATTCCCCAAATGGTCTTGTCCAGTACCCATAACTTTTCCCCATATTCCCCAATCCAATCTGTATTCAGAGTTATTAACATAGAGAGGTTGGGTTCCTGAGGGAATACACTGCCTTCCTCCTTGCTCTAGGCCTCATCTCCATAGCAACCGGCCTATTCAGGACAGACACAGTGGACTGAGGCCCAAGAGCTCTCTGGCTGTGAATTCTAAAGGCCCCTCCCTCAACTGCAAACCCCAGGATTCCATAAAATCTTCTTAGGCAGCCAACAATATCAGGTCTTCGCCTGACACAGCCAATCATATGAGATCTTTGCCTGACACAGTTGTGACACTTTGACTTTTATGTATTAGATTCTTGGTGGAGAAATACTTAAAGAGGTTTTTGGCAGTTCCTTCCTCTGAAACAGAGCCTACAGTAATTGGTATTCGTTGGTAGTAGAGAGACTGAATCAGAAAAAAAGAAAAGAAAACCATATGCTCAGGGTCTGAATTGAGCACGTATTTGTAGGCTTCCACATAAGAAATAAATGGAAACCATCGTGTTGTCTGCAAAAGCCATCATTAATTAGATAAACTGAGCATCAGTGAATGCCTTTTTTTTTTTAAATTGAGCATAAACATTTAGAGCTCCTTTGAGCCGTGTCTGAGGTATCCGTGTGCGGAGGAAGGTTTAGAGAACATGATCAGACGTGAGGATGAATCAGATCCTCAGAATTAGCTGGGTAGGGTTTTGTGGGATTTTTTTTTTTTTTTTAATGCAGCAATTCAAGTTGTGAAGCAGCAATTTGGTGTTCCTTGCTGAGTTTGGCTTCATAGGGATGATTGCCACTTTACCTTTGGAACTTGGGATCTGGATATCAAAGTACAGAAGATTCAAAGGGCTCATCAAGCACTCATCAAGGGAACATGTGTGTTGAATTTGGCACATGTGCCTTTTCCAATCACCACTTAGGAGTGATTTCTAAAGGAGCGGGTGCTGCATTTTCTACTGGATATGGCACCTTGCTTGTCAAAGGGACTGTGTCTTTGTACCTGAAAATCTCTGCTTGATTTTTTTTTTAAAAAAGTTGAAATTTTCTGACATTGGCCTTCTACTTCTAGAGGATTGGAGGCATGCTATTGTTGGATTTTTAAGCTTCCCTCCATTCAAAAATAAGTAAAACAGCAACGGTATGAATTGCGAAATAAGGAAACATCAGTCAGTGGTAGGAAACAGTAAGAAAAAACATCAGCCCAATAGCTTCCAGGTTTAATGTGACTCTTTCTGGCAGGTCAGTGTATCCAGTTCTGCCAGAAGGTAATGGTGCTCTTTCTTTTCTCTAGACCTCATGTCAGATTTTGCATTCAGTAAGCATTCTGGTTTTGTACTGTGTGTGTGTGTGTGTGTGTGTTTTTAAATAGTCCTTTGGGCTTTTTGCTACATGTTCAGAATGTGTGAGTTGAATTTAGTCTTCCTGTGTTATCCCTCCAGCCACCTGAAAGGTATACATTCCAGGGAGAACCAGTGAAGGCTTCTGCAGTGAAAGGATTATTCGTGTTATAATAATTAGCGTGGATAAAAACTTGCTACTCAGAATGCAGCTGTCAAAATAGAAGTGCCTTAACCTTCCTTGCTCTGGAGCCTTGGCATTGTATTCTTTCATTGTATCAGTTTTCTAACTTACACACACACCCCTCAAATTCTGAAATCATTAAATATCTCTCAAAATTGACTTGCAGAATGTTGGGACAAGGAGCAACCTGTGACTTCTTTTTGTGAAGCTTTGTAGGCCACATCTTTCCTGTGGGTAGCTTGCTGTTCATGGGGCAGTGGAATGATGCTTATGCTAAGTGGATACTGGTCTTTTGTGCTGTTTCATTGTTAAAATTGAAATTTCATTGCTGTCCATTTCCACTCAAGCCAATGTGACTGACAAACATGCTAACCCAGAAACGAGAGGTGACATATAGCCATATTTAAATACCTGAAAGGGTGTCATGTAGAAGGAGCAACCCGCTTGTTTTTTGCTGTTCCAGGAACTAGAACATGAACTATTGTGTTCAAATTGGAAGAAAAGAGATTCCACACAAATATCAGGAAAAACTTCCTTACTGGCAAAGCAATTGTTTTTGGTGAAATAGACCCCCTGAAAGAGTGAGGAACACTTTGTCTTTGAATGAAGAGGTCTGGAAAAGTTCAAAAGAGGCAACCAAAATGTTCAAGAGACTGGAGCAACTGCAGCCTGAGGAAAGGTTACAGTGTTAAAAACAAAAACAAAAAAAAGCTGAGTAAGGAGAGCCATGATAGAACTTTATAAAGTGATACATAATGTGAAGAAAGTAGATGGGGAGTACTGGAGTCCAGGCTATCTATTGAATTTGACTAATGAGAGAGTCAGGAAAGATGAAAAGAAGTGCATCTTGATACAGCTGATAGTTCAACTGTGGAATTCCCTGCCACATGATGGTAGTTATGGCTGCTGTTTGGGATATCTTCAAAAGGAGATTAGATAGACTCATGGAGAATGTAATCATGGATGGCTACTAGTCAGAGTGGCCATATATCACTTCTAGTATCAGAGGCCTTTCTGTATTAGCAGCTGGTTAAATGTGGGATGAAAAGTCCTGCTGCATCCATGGTTTGCTGGTAGGCTTCCAGTGGTGTACCTGGTTAGCCACTGGGTGGACAAAAAGTGAATATGTAGGCCTTTAGCCTAATCCAGCACGGCTGTTCTTATGATCTGTGGGAGGCCAAGCCGCATCTTTTAAAATTATCTTTTAAATACTGGTAGTAGGCAATAACCAGACCTTGGTGAAATCACTTTTTTGGGCAACATTTCCCAGAATCTCATGCTGGTTTGGGGATTGTAGGAGTTGTGATCTAGTAAATAATCTCTCCAAATTCTGGTTAAAACTTACTTAGGTGCTCTGACCATCACATCATTTTGTCATGGCTTAAATCTGAGATTGCAATGTTAAATCAAGTTAGTTGGTTAACTGACCAACTAACTATAATCCCATAATTCTAAAAAGTTCTCTGAAAAGATGTCCCTGGTTGATAGACCACCAGATTAAAAAAAAAATCGGTACAAGTTTCTGTAAAGTGACAGATCATGAACATCATAGTCAACAAGGCATTCTCTCTTTTGCGTGTGGGTGGAATAACCTTCTTAAGAGGATGTCTGTTATGACACACATGCGCATCATCCAAAAACAAGAGAGTACATTTCTTGCTTTCAAGATACTGTTTGTACTCATATGCAAATGTACGCTGTTTTGATTTGTCTAATCACATGTCAGTTGTAACTGCCTTCAAATATCTGAAGGGCTGTCAATGGAGCAGACTGGTTACCCGTTGTTTCAGAGGGTAAAATTAATTCCAGTGGGTGGAATTTGTCAGGAAGCAGGTATGAGCTAAATACTCAGAGAAATGTTCTCATGGCATGAGATGATGGGAAGTGGAATGGACAGTTCCTGGAGATGATGAGACAGGCTCCATTTTGCTGAATAGCTGTCAGCCAGGGATACTGCCATTGTCTCCTGCACTAAGCAAAGGACTGGTCCAATTCAGAGGGATCTCAGAGCTTTGTGGGCTTTATCTGTCCCATTTCCCATCAATTCTGCACCAGAAGGTCACTTCCAATTTTAGAAGTGTTTGGGGACTATGGAAGCTGCTGCTTTCCAGGTCACTGGGGTGATAAATCCACTGCAGAGTTTACCTATCTTGTTATAGGAACTATCCAAGGTGCTGAGTGTATTCATGGGAATGGGTTCAGCACTTTAGGTGGCTCATTTGCAGTGAGAACTGAACCCCGGGACACATTCACTACCCCACTGATGTTGGAGCCACAAGGCTCTAGTATCTTGGAGGCTAAAACACAGAGGAGCATGCCTTGTTTTAGATGGGGATCACACCTTGGAAGCTTCAGGAAGTGCAATTCTCCATTTATATTTTGGGTTCTTTAACCAGTTTGTGCAGGGGAGTTTCCAGGTGATTCCAGGGGAACAAAAGAATAAACTTTGTGGGATGCATCTGTCTCGTATATTGTCCAATCCCTACTCCTTGTCTAAATGACCAACACAATTATATGGGCCAGATCTAGTATTAATCCTGCCTAGGGCAGACCTGTTGAGTTGACCCATGTAAGTCCTCTTGATTAACTAACTTGTTGCATTGATTTCAATGGATCTACTGCAAGTAAGATTAATGTTGGATTTAGCCAAATGTGTTGAAGATTTTTTAATACTTCAATTATAGTAGCTTTTAAATCTCTAGACTCAGCCATAGAGGGTCTGTGGTAATTTGTGTTGGAGTATATGGATGTGACTTTTAAGCATATGGGTTAAACATTTGAATTTCTAACACTTTGTGCCTTTTCTAGAGAGGGAACGTTGTAAACACAGTATCAGTATTAATGCAGGCATACTTCAGTTGACAAAGTAGCTGTGTTCTTGAGCATTATGTCTTTAATAGAAATTTTGGTTCCAGAGACAGAAACAACATGGAAAGAATAGGTATAGATTCCACATATGCACCCTCCCAAAAAGAGAGAAGGAGCAGTTTAGTAGTTTCAGCAAACTTTTAATCAAAACCAACAGTATCCACATGTGAAATGAAGCAAGAAGGTCAGATAAGCCTTGCAATAACATTGTGAACCTTCTAGATTTCACTTGAAAGCTTCTTCCAAAGTGTATCCAGAGATGATTTTTTTTCCTTTCCCATGATTTGCATTTCGTTGGCCAAACTGTAGATCTGATAGATGGTTGTGGGTTTTCCGGGCTTTGAGGCGATGTTCCATTAGTATTTTCTCCTAACATTTTGCCTGCATCTGTGGCTGGCATCTTCAGAGAATCTGATGTCTTTTTCAAAATGTTGGGAGTAGCTAGTGAGGCAGATTATCTGCTTTTCACTTTTCTCTCTGTTTCTATCTGCTTTACTATTCATCTGTGTTCAGTAAGGGATTCTGGAGGCAGCTACCTTGCCTGTTGGAGGCAGGTACACAGAGCTACAGTAGGGTCAGCTAGATTTTCCCAGCTCGAATTTGATTGCATTATTTACTGTAGACATGCTGTTGAATCCCAGCACTGAAAGTCTGTTTCTCCAGCCCTCCTTCACTATCTTCCCAATATGAGTGCTGCTAAAAAACTTTTCAACTAGGCAGAGGATGAAAAGGGGAGCTGGAAAGACTTTGTATAAACAGAACTTCTTTGTCTTAGGTTTTGTTAACTACTGTATGCCTATAGTGTTATAGGGTTTTTTAATTGACCTTGAGATAGCCTGAGTTCTGCCAGCTTCACTTTAAAGTTTGCTGATTGCTCATTAAAGAATCATCTAGGTTTTAAGCTGAAACAAGGTTTGTTAATAAAACAAGAAACATGCCGTACAGCTTACCAGATTGCCTCAGGGCATATGGAATTGGGTCAGTTTTGCCAGGAGTGTCCAACCTGCTCTGCCTCTTGAAATCTCAGTCCCTTGATGTTTTGCAACTGAACTAAAAACAAGAAAAAAAAATGAACCAAGAAGTATGAAGCTGTGGACTTGTTTTATCGGGAAACTCAAAACCTATTAACATATATAAACTGACAAACAAATAGAATGATAAGTAATGCGATCAGTGTGTGGAGCCTGCCTCTCCCCCTCTGCAGAAACCTGAAGTGATTGTAGGTAACACCTGCGTATCATGTTACCCACTTAAAGAATAGAGTGGCTTGGGAAGATTAGAGGTGTTGCTTCATCAGAATGTGTGTCAGCCAATGGATTCAAAAAAGATAAAAAATGTTACAGCCAGTTGCAATCTATATTAAACTTTTTGAGGGACAATACTCATGGTGCAAGAGTCTCTCCTGCAGCATCTCCTATTGGTTGGGAGATGTTCCAGGGATTTAGGATGACAAAGGGATAAAGGAGTATAATCCTCATTTATCAGGCTTTTCTGTGAGTGTGGTTGTGGTGAAGAGGTGGCAGCCCAATTTAGTTAACTAATCAGGTGCATGACATACCTGCGAGAAGATCAACATGATTTTTGGCTGGGAGATAGAGGGAATGTTAATGGCTTCATCTCTTTCTGGTGTTCTTTTAACATCAAAGATTTTGTACTAAGATTGTGGAAATGAAAAGGATATGTGGTCTACAATTGGTCCCATGACATGCCAGTTGTTCTGATCCAGGATGTTTGTGGCTTTAGAGCCCAGGCAGAAATAGACTTTGTGTGTGTGCGCGTGTGCCTTCAAGTTGTCTGTCGACTTATGGTTGCCCCATGAATTTCATAGGGTTTTCTCAGGGAAGGCATACTCAGAGGTGGTTTTGCTAGTTCCCTCTTCTGAAATACAGCTTACAAAACCTGGTATTCATTGGTGACTCCCATCCATATACTCACCAGGTCTGACCTTGCTCAGCTTCCAAGATCAGATAGGATCTGGTACCTTCAAGGTATTTAGGTCTTTTGGACAGTTAGGTGTGTTGCTGGGTGCCTTCAAGTTCTTTTCAAATAATGGTGACCTATCAAGGGGTTTTCTAGGAGATGAGAGTGTGTGACATGCCCAAGTCAGCCAGTGGGTTTCCATGGCCAAGTGGGGAATTGAACCCTGGTCTCCAAGGGTCCAACATTTCCAACTATCTTTTTGACTGTAGTTCCCAGCGTATCTCACCATTGGCTGGGGCTGATGGGAGCAGCAGTTCAGCAATGTCTGAAGGACTAATCTGTGTTTGAGAACACTAAAGGGCATAATGTCTTGGCCCCCTCCTGCTCTTGCAGACTGATGTTCATTGGCATTTCTACTGTGAATGTAGTGGTTCCTTGAAGTAGCCATAGTTAAGGCACCAGTGGATGTTTTCTCCATAACTAATAGCCATTGGTGGCAATCTTTCCAGTGGTCCCCTCTAAAGCTGTCTAAGACTTCAGTCAGATCTTGCCAGATTTTGTGACAATGGATTCCATAGATTCAAAAGTGCTTCCTTTTGTCTGTCCTGAGTTGCTTGCCAAACAGTTTCTTTGAACAGCTCTGCATTCTAGCCATTTGAGAAGAAATGATCCTTCTGTCTAGATCTGCTTTCTCCATATCATGTATTATGTTATGAATCTGTCACATTCCTTCCTCCTTATAGTTATTTTTTTAAAAAAATATTAAACACTGCTGGCAGAAAAGGGGGCAAGGGCTAGAGGTAGGTAAATAGGAAGGACGTTTAAAGTTTCCGATTTTATGCGATCTATACATTGTCAACATAGAGGAGAATTGAGGACAAACTGTGTCTTGTGCTAGAGGAATGATACAAAGTTGCCTTTGTGTGCTCATGTCACAGTAAACCAGAGTTTGGAAGTAGTGGTTAGAAATAACCAGAAGTTAGAAAGATACTTTTAATAAGAATTAATATATTATGGGCCCCAGAGCACCTTTCTATTAGCATATAGATACCTTCTACATGTCATCAAATGCATTCTTCTTAAAAGTAACTTTCTGAACTCTAAAATTAAGTAAGTACTTGTAATCCTTCTCCTCCCCCCGGCAACAAGGCCACAGTTTCATTACTCTGTGATGGTAATTTAATGAGAGATAACACCACTTCTTTTGCAATATGACTACAATGCTTAAGTTACTTCTTTAGTTCCAGAGTGTGACCTCGTCATCAGATGGTGGTGGAGGAATACCCCATGGTTCAAGTGCTAGCTTGTGGTATGCCTCATGCAGTAACCTCATTTTCTTCTATGGGATTGAGGTGATACCAGGGTGGGTAGAGAAAGTGTGCTTTCTTCTGCAGGTTGGTGATAACATTCAGGTTTTTTTTTTAAAGGAATAACTAGAAGTGTGAGAGCCAGTGCTTGTACAGTGGTTTGAGTGTTGGACTAGGATTCCAGGAGAGCGGGGGTTCAAATCCCCACTTCGCCAATCAAATTCACTGGGTGACTTTCAGCAAGTCACATTCTCTCAGAGAAAGGCCATGGCAGACCCCCTTTAAACAAATGTTTTCAAGAATCCCCCTGATAAATTTTAGTGTCACTTTGAAGGCACACAACAGCTAGAAGTGCCTGCTTTGGTTCCTTTTTGAAAAATGAGGAAGCAAATACTTACTTTGGAAAACTGTAACTAAAAGCGAGTAATTATGTTTTGGAGCCTCAGGTCTATAAACGTAACTGAATTACTTACTTAAATGAATGCTCCATGCCATTCTACAATAAACCCTCTGAATTTCCTCCTCACTTTCACTCAGTGTTTGTGGTGTACAAGGGCATCATCAGCTGTTGCCAGAGGCGTTGTGGAGCCGGCCAGTGAACTTGATCAGGCTAGATCTTTTGGAAATTATGTATGCCCTTTTTACATCTTGTGGAAGAACAGGTTCTCTCTGTCTTGTTCCACCAATGTTGTCCCTGATGCCCTTTTCATTTTATAAACATTGTAGTCCTTTTCTGGATGGTTAAGTTATGAGTACATTTCAGTTGACACATACACTGCCTGTGTGGAGAAACAGAACAGACTGACCGTTTATTGTGCTTTTATGGAGCTTATTAAAGCAGCCTGACTCAGGAGGCATTGTTTTGCCTTTCTGATATACCTGTTTGTGTTCCCCTTGCTCTCTTATCCCTTTGCTCTTAATACTAATTTATTTGTGAATTGGAAGGTACTGATGGCCTGGCCTGTTGTAGAGTACAAGCATGCCTCACTTAACAAAGCCTCTGGCAAAGAAGCTTTCTTTTTACAAAGTTTTTTGTTTTGTTTTGCCCACTCAACTCCTCCTGTCTAGCTGAAGGTTGTCTTTCAGCAGCATTAGCATCGAGAAATTGGTGGAGGACAGCTGTAAAAACACAGACTTTGGGTGTTGGGTCGCAGCAGTGTGTTTGCAATAAGCAATGTGGCAAAATGTGAGCTGGGAAAGAGCGAGATTTCACTGAACCGAATCCTACTGTAGCTGTTTGAGCTTATCTACAACTAGCAAGGTAAACAGCCAGTCTCTCCAGGACATGAAAGAAGCATAGATCTGCAAGAAATCATCCCTGGATGCATTTTAGAAGATTTTGAGTGGCCTTCAGATGTTTTTGTTTACTTATACAGGGCTTGCCTATTCTGATTATTTCATTGCACATGTGCATATTGTTAGTTTTGCAAAAAAAAAAAAAAAGATTTACTGAAACATGACATGGTCTTATTTTTTGTGGTATGGGAACTTATCCCTGTTCTTGCCATGTTGTTTTTTGCCTCTGGTATAAAATTTTCTGTTAGAGATGTAATGTCCAGGAACACATCCATTTTGTTAACTGAGGTGTAGTTATATTAGTTTAGGCTGCTTTGTGACCCAGTCTGAGTTCTTGGTGTGAATGGCAGTGTGGACTACCAAAAGTCAAACTGTATACTGCTTTTAGGGTGTAACTAGTAGCTCCCTCCCTCCCTCTCTTTCTCTCCTTTTTTTCCTACTTAATTTCAGTGGCATGGTGGAAGATGGTTTGTTTTAGCTGAAACTGGCTGCAATTCCAGGTCTCTCCAAGACTTCATTTGGTACTGAAAATGGACACACAGCAGTGCTGTAAGATAAACGTGCTATCCAACATTTTACAGATGAAAGCTGGGATACGTGTCGCCAAGCCATATCAGAGTATGGTCAAGATGGCAGTAGTTATCAGTATGAGAGAACACACGAACTAGGAGAAGCTGCAGCAGTTCAATTTTCTCCTCTCCCCACCTGCTGTATTAATTGCATGCAAACTACTTTTGGACTTTGAGCTCAGTTTGCAGCTATTGGAGTAAGCCAAGGACAAAGGCAGAAAGTTGGAAGAGGGAAGGGAAGCTGGGACATTTTAAAAGCAGTTGAAAAAGTGGGATGACAGAGGGTTAATTGTCCCTGCCGATCTGGGACAATTGAAAGGTATGGTTAACCTTTATTGTTTGTAAATTGATCCACTAGCTAGCATACAGCAGAGAAAGCATCTCGTTGCAGAATGGAGTAGAATCAAGATCCTAAAACAATTTCTACCCAGACTATCCCAGGACCAATGATCCAGATCCCTAAAGCTAGATAATGGCTCCCCTGGGGTGGGTTGCATGCCCCCTGGGCCAGATAACTGGACTATGCATCTCTAAGGTTATGTAAGGCCAAACTAAGTAAAGCAGATTAAATTATACAGGTGTGACCTATCTTCCATCCTAATAGCTATGAGAATAGTGCAAGCAAGTTTCTAGCAAGATTTTTTTTTTCTAACGATCTGTTCTCAGCTATCTATATTTCTTTGAACTTCCAGGCTACCATGAAACTATCTAGCGGAGCTTGCTGAATATAAAATAACCCCTTCAATGCCACTTGACAGTTTTGTTTGGTCATGATTCTGGCAGAGTTTTCAAAATCCATGTACCTGTTTGAAGGGCTCCACTGTGGGGCTCTTGCTGTGAATGCCTTCAATGGGATGGGAAGATTTTCTTTTTCCTCCTGACATGATCACAATGAAAAGCCTCCCCCAAGCAGTACAGTGGGCCCTCAGTATCCACTAGAGTTTGATTCCAAGACTCCCTGTGAATGCTCGAGTCCCATTATGTACATGAAATGGCAAAATCAAAGTTTGCTTTTTATAAAAAAAAATATTTTGGGGGAAGGAATATTTTCAAGCCATGGTTGGTTGAATCTGTGGATACAGAATCCACGAATGTGGAGGGGCAACTATACTTGGGGAAAATAGGCCAAGCTTCTGTTAGGTATCTGGTCTAGAGATGCCAGTGAAGACTAAGATAGTCACTGCAGCAGCAAGATTAAAAGGCTTCAAGTGTGGTTGCGGAAAGGAAGGGAAGGTCAGACCCCTGCAAATATAATTTGTTGCTGGGGAGCCCCAAGACTTAACTCAAGATTTAAATATTTAGATTTAAATATTCAAATATTTATTAAAGGATTCTGGAGACTAGGATTCAAATCCCCAGTCAGACACTGGGTGACCTTGGGCAAGTCACATTCTCTCAGCCTCAGAGGAAAGCAAAGGCAAATCCCCTCTGTATAAATCTTGTCAAAAAAAAACCCTGTGATAGGTTCACCTCAGGGTTGCTGTAAGTCAGAAGTGACTTGAAGACACACAACAACAAAGTGCTGCTGGCAGAGGGAGGTTCTTTTTAGCCGTCATGTCTTCAAAGACTGACTTCTGGCCACCCTGAGGCAAACCTGTCATGGGGTTTTCTTACCAAGGTTTGTTACCTTTGCCTTCCTTTGGGCCTGAGAGAATGTGATTTGCCTGAGGTCACCCAGTGAGTTTCTATGGCTGAATAGCGGATTCAGAGCCTGGTCTCCAGAGTCATAGCTTGGGTGCGTGTACACACCTGTCATGTCCCTTTCATCAGGAATGCAGTAGCAGGAGGGGGTGCCAAAACTGCCTCCGAATTTGCAGATGAGGGAGCAGTTTGGGCACATGCACATGCCTGCCACTGTGTCTCTGTCATCAGGGATGCAGCAGCAGGGGATGTGGGTGCAGAGGGACACAACAGTAGCCATGTGTGTGCACCCAAACTACAAGCGAGAGGGCACACCCACACCTGCTGCTGTGTCTCTTTCGCTGCCAGTGGTGTTGGTGATCAGCAGCAGGGCTTTGCAGACCCCCTGTGAGGACCCTGTGGACCCAGGTTAAGAACCATTGTTCCAGAGCATAGCTGCCAACAGTCTATCTGTTCTTGGAACCCGGATACTTTGGAAGGGGTGTCCTGGGCAGTTACCTGTCCAGTGTTTCAGGCAGTTGTCTAGCCTGTCCACTCTGCTCAGATAATCCCTTTGAAGACACCCTTGCCATGAAAAATCATGCTTTGAAGCAGAGGAATAATTGGAGAGGGAGGTCTTTTCCTATTGTCCCAGCTGTTCCTAGTACCAGTTCTCCAGGTATCAGGCTGGACTCTGTGATATCCTTGCTTGGAAAAATTTGATATTCCTGGTGGAATACTTTCCGAGTACTAACCAGGCTCAACTCTGCTTAACTTCTATAATCAAACAAGACAGAGCATGACAAGGGGCATGTGGGTGGATGGTATCCATTTACTTGACCATGTTTGGCTCTCAGATGTGGGAATCAAATTTGGCTGTGACTCAAGCTACTTCACTCTGAATCACAGCTTTCTGCATGCAGAAAGTGGCTGTGCTATAGAAGTTGAGAAAATATCTGCTGCATCGTGGAGGGAATCTGAGCATGATTTTCATGGATCAGGGTTAGATGTCTGTGCACTGACTAGATGTTCATAGCAAATAAAATAAAAGTTTTCTGTATAGAAACAAAGAGCAAAATGAGAGAGGGAAAATCTAGTATCATCTTCAAGACAAATTATTTTACCATGAGCTTTCATAGATATCAATCCACTTCTTCAGATGTACTGATGGAGTACACGGTCATGTTACCCACTGGTATCTAAGAACAGTTACATAATTGTGGGATCAAAATGAAATAGAATACAAAAAGATGCTAATGGCCACAAATCTTAAAGAGTTGTGTAAGAATACACAGTCTTTCAAGCGGCTGATCTGCTCACATTGAGATGTGAAAGCAATACATTTGCTTATCAAAAGTCTATTTCCTTGAATGCAGAAACTTCCCTGGGGAGAATTTGTTTGATATATGTGTATCGTATTTGGGAGGACTGGTATTTTAATTTACATGGTGTGGTAAGAAACTATTATCTCTGTTCCTAAATCTGCTAATGGATTGGAATTTATGATTATATCCCCATCCAGCTATTTATGTGTCGAATCTTCCTTTGAAATTATAATGTTCAAGATTTGCTACCTGTAAGTCAGAGATCATATATCCAGGAAGGTTGAAATGCTCTGCAATTGTTTTTTTTGGATATTGCCATTTCTATTTATGTCTGTCTCTGCTCTTGCATGGAGACTCTTAACATAGAGTGCTGAAGGCATTGCTGATAGAGGATGGCATATATCAGATCGGAGGATAAAAATGAATAGACCTTTGATGTTCTGGTTAGCATTGTGACAGTCTGTGATGTTGTTGCCAGGATAGATGTGGGAACATAGTTGGCATCTTAGTTTGTAGCAGAATCCTATCCCTGTGTTTCTGTTTGTATGTTATGTCCTGTTGTAGGGGAATAGCTGATTAAGGCTAGGTCTGTTTGTAATCAATAGACAGGCATCCAGAACTTGTGAGAAGGCAGTGTTATTCATCAGAACTTGATGGTATTTTTCAGCTGCTTGATGGTATTTTTCAGTAGTCTCAACTGGGGACTGTAAGTGACAACTGGTGGTGTTCTTTCATTTTTTTCTTTTTGGTCTGTCTTGTAGTTGGTTGTTTTGTGACAGTAATGTGTTGTTGATTTGTTTTCTCACCTCACTGGGTGGGTATTTAGTTTGATAAATGCCTGCTGCAGATCCATTAATTTTGAGTCTCTGGGCCCTTCTGTATTACACAATGATAACATTATGGTTCTGCTTTAGCTGCCAAGGTTCTGTCCAGTGGAATCCTGTGAACTGAAGTTTCAAGAGGGTTATCTGGAATTGTCAGCCAGGGAACTCTAGTGCTTCACCAAACTACAGGCCCCAGAATTCCATGAGATGTAACTATGACTGCTCTCCCAAAATGTGGGTGACTCAGGGGTACACCCACAGTGCCAATACCTCCATTCAAACGTGGGGAGTTATGAGCTCAATTAGGAGGCCTGTGGGGGGGGGTAACCTAATGAAATCTTTGACATTAATGTTTACAGGATTCCTTGCAGGGATGAGCCAGCCAGAGATTCAAAAGTAAACTTAAAATGTGTTTTATTGGGGGAATTAATCACACACACAAGATCTCAAACAGTCATGCAATCACACAAGGATTACTGAAGGAAAAGTGAGGAAAAGTTTTAAGACAGTGAGTATTCAGGGTGAAATGAGTGATATTTGCCAATCTAGAAGAGTAGTGAAGAAGCGGCAATATGGCTTAGACTTGCATTTAATGACAGTACACAATCAGGAATCAGAGTGGCTACCAGCAATTGATATACTGCAAGCTAGCTAATCAAAACTGAGGTTATTTTTATACACAGTTTCTACCTGGAGGGCATGAGTCTGAATGCTCTCTGGCCAATTAAAGAATGAGGTTCACAGAGTGGACAGTGAGGTCCAGAATGGGCTGATAGTTTCAGCATTAGGTGATAGCTCAGTGTTTGTTGATGCATTGAGGGTAATGGGATAGATTGCAGGGCAAAGAGAAAAGGACTTGAGACAATCAGTGATCTGGTGGAAATCTCCTAGTCACTATTGTTTAAAAAAGCAGTGTTATTAAGACCAGCAGCAGCTAGTCTCTGGAGTTTCCTGGTGATTTCCTGATTATGACCTGCCTGTGCCAAGGAGGATTCTTCCTAGATTTCATAACATACATGTTCAGCCAGCTTTCCTTTTATTCAGGAAGGCTGTCCAGCCATATCAGGATATAAGGTTATCAGGATATAAAATAAATCAATTTCAATGCATGCCAGTTAACTCATATCAAAGCATGGGGGTGTATGACTGCTAACATGACAGTTAAAGTAGACCTGTAGTGCTATAACTGTGTAGTGTGAAAGGGCCCTCAACTTGTGGGTGGGAGCATGGGAGTAAGACCAGAGGGCTTGGCTGTAACAGTAGATGTGGTAAACAGTGCTGCAGGGAAGCAAGAGGCATGTAAGTGTGTATAACTATCAGATTGATGGTAGGGTGGAAGTCACTGAAATTCTGATGAAACTTCTCAACTGATTCCTTTTTGTGAGTGCACGTGATGAAGATGTAACCAGTGTGTCTCAAGCAGAGAAGAGATTTCTGGGTGCACGAGTTGAGGAAGTTTTGTTCCAGGTCATGTATTTGCATAATATTTGCATATTGAGATGCCATGTGAGTGCCTTTAATTTTAAGGTATTTGGCATTGGCTTTAATTTGAAGGTTCAGTTGTAGCACTATACTTCAAATTAAAGTATGTGGATTTTCCCACAAAGAAGTAGTTATGAGTGACAGACAAATATACATAAGGAAATCTCTGTCTGCACAGCTCAATACTGAATAGAATTGGTCCAGGAAAAGAACCTTTGGCCTTGCTTATGTCATTTCTGGGGGAACTAGAGTTTTTACATTCAGTTAAAAAAGGGGGAAGCTGGGCCTACATTTTTAATCAGTGTATTTCGTGAGCCAGCATGGTGTAGTAGTTGGAGTGCTGGACTGTGATTCTGGAGACCAGAGTTCGAATCCCTGCTCAGCCATGAAAACTCACTGGGTGACTTTGGGTACAGCACACACTCTCAGCCCCAGAGGAGGACAATAGCAACCACCCTCTGAACAAATCTTTACAGGAAAGCCCCATGGTATGGTTGCCATAAGTTGGAAACTACCTGAAGGCACACAGCAAAAATAACAACGGCAATAACAGTTATTGGGACTGGTTGATAGATTGCTTCATTTTAACCTTGCATAATTATGTACATGAAAATAATTCTAAGTATGTTGCGGGAAAAAATCTCTATTATGTCTTGTTTCTATGTAGACTTTTCCTTAAAAATGTGGTGAGAAAAGTAACATTGATTCAATAACATTAAAGGGTGAAAAAGCTTGAAAGCTGACTCTATTTTTTTTCTTTTATTTTTATGGAGACTATCTACCCAAGCAGCTAGAAAATGTGGATTTTACAGTGTGTGCTAAAAATTGGGCGGTACACCTGTTCTTACGACAAAACACAATGACATTTGATTACTTGTGGGAATCTTGTGTGAAGAGAAGAAAACCACACAGGGCAGCCATGGTGTTTTTTTTTCTCGTACAATCTCCCGGAAATTGTTATTTCCTAGAGAGTTTTCCTAGCCCAATTTTTAATATTCAGGACTGGTGCTTTGTTTTCTAGCAACTCTGGTGGTTAATCTCTTTCTTTTTTTTTCAAAACAAATTATAAAAGGAAGGAAATAAAATACAGTCGTTAGCCCACGTCTTCAGAAAGCTGGCAGGAATATGGAATCCTAAGCAGCCCCATTTCTGTTCCACCTCTTAGTCAAAGTGCATGGATCAGGCAGTACGAAAAGTGTGTGGAACAAACAAATTTGCTTTGCTTTCTTCAGAGTCCTGGAGCTATTAATTAATTTATTTTTGAGGTGGTGCTTACTGTTTGCTGTTTTCGTAAATTAGTTAAATTGAAAATAATACCAGAAAATGAAGTCACAGTGACCAATTAATTGAGACACTTTTTTTTAAAGCCAATATGTGGCAAATGGATGCATTTGATTTAAGGCACTGATGGCAAAATCTCATTGAACGTAGTGCACTTTACTTCCAAGCAGATATGCACAGGACTGTTCTGTTGGTGCTCCTGAACTGATTTGAAGGAGTACAGCATATTAATTGAACTGGAAATATCTAATGGGGAACTAAGGGCTTTTCTGTACTGTACTTCATGCTCTGGTGTGGGCCAGCTAGTTCTAGCTTTGCCATCCCACAACTGGGCTGTGCAGGAAAGCTTGGGTTTCTTTTACCTTTTTGTGTCTCTAGACCAGTGTACGTTGGAGTACCTAAGATTACACATGCAAATAGTTCATTCTGCACTCAACTCAAAGAGTGAATCTCCTCCCACCCATGACGAAGGAGAGATTAATGTTTAAGATAATGGGCGGGTCAGGATTTACAAGAGGATTACTTTTCTGCTCAGTCTAGCAGTGGTGAATTTATAGCTTATACGTGCAGCGTGTTGTTCCTCTCTGCCATCTTGGTGCCACTTTGAAAATGAATCCAGGAAACATGGATTAATTATCTGCTTCCCAGTAGATTTGGAATATGTCTTGTACTTTAAATATTTGTCCACAGGCTGGTAAGTATAATTATCTCGGAGTGGTTCTGGTTTTCTCAGCTAGACCTTTAATTGAGATCCTTGAGTGTTAATGAAGTGAACATTGCTGCTAGTGGTGTGTTTTACTGCTTAGACAGAATCTGCGTTGCAGTCTTGCGCTATAGGTCATTCAGTGTGTTTGATACGAAACGCCTTCATTTTCTACTCCAGTGAACTTTTATTGCCGTGTGAGTCCCATTCCATTGGTTTAATGTGCATGTTGCAAATCCCAAAGGACTTTTATTTTTGTGGTTTTTAAATACACTGCCAAACAAGCTGCCGATCTGTTTTTACGGATTGGCAGTCAATATGCAATTGTCATGGGGTGAACTGGGGACAACATAGCAAGTTTTTTTTCTTTTTTTAAAGAATATTGTTAAAACCAAAACTGGAAAATAATGCTTCTTCTGAATACAGCTCCCAGAATCCTTCAGTGAGTGGCCATCCTGGCTAGGAGATTTTGAAAATTTTAGTCTAGAGGAGTAACTTTTCCAGGTTCTGAATAAAACTTCCCCTTCCCTACAAGCTTACAAATATGCTTGTGAGAACCTTTGCTCCTACCATGGATTGCTGAAGAGAGACAAAAACGTGAAGCAAGTACTTGAAGCTGATAAGAAAATGTCTAAGAGGCATGTCTGGTTCAGCAAAGAGAGTCTTGGACTTGGTTATGGAAAGTTCTGGTGAAAATGCAGCCCACCAGAAACTGCTGATCTCTCAGAATTGCTATCTCAGTTCATATTTCATGCTAAACTATTTTGTGCTGAAGATTACTGCTGAATTCAAACAGTGGTTCTTGGAATGGTAATTCAAAGATTATACTGAAATCATGATTTTGTGCTTCTGAATTGAGCTACTGCCATTCATTTAGATTTTCTCATTCATCTATTTTATTCTCTGTTCTATCACTGCTTCTTGAACTTTGGAATGAATATGGAAAATGTCTTCTTGTGCCTCAGAATTCTTATGAGGACAATGTGTGATTAATTGCTTCATTTGGGTTTGGTAGATTTATGAAAGTTCCCATGTTTTAGACGAGCATCTGAGATTGAAGTGTGCATAGGAATCAAATGAATTTATTCAGTGGGACAACTCTTGAGTGATAATGACAGCTCCCCCCCGCTTGACCTCCACTTTAAAAAGAGCCTTGACAGAGCAACCATTTTCTGTCCCCTCATCTTTAAAATGCCTCTTCCCAGTTACTATTCTGAAAACTATTTGCTAGCATTGTAATCTGACATGATAAGATGTTTCTAAGCATCACCATGGTTTTCCAGCTTCTTCTTTCTGCTTACAATGAATGTAAGCTGTTGGAAATTAAACCACATACCTGCAAACTCTGGAATGCTTCCTATGTATGATTTGATCCAGAGAAGTATTTCCAACATGGAATATTTGCTCAAATGATAGGTCTTTTTGCTTTTCTCTTCTTCTTTCTGAGGATCTTCTAGAATGGCATGGAGAAGAGCTAAAGCTGATTAGGAACAACCTCCTCCCTCCATGCTTTATACCAGCAAAATTGACCAAGAAGCTCTTTGGATCCCACCGATTCACACTATATGTATACACCCAAGGTACATAGTGGGTAGATGTATATACCTAAACATCTTAAACATGATTGTAATAGATTTGTGACCATACCTCACATGGAGGAAAAGTCAGGGACGGGATTAGTTGTGGTTTTGTGTGGGTTGTGTGTATACATGTTGGCATTCTTCCATAAAGCTGCTTTATTTTCCTGCCTGAACTTTGACACATTGTGTATCTAGTCCCATAACAAGGCCCAAGTAATAGGATAGTGAAATTTGTATCCATCACAATTCCAGGCACAGTTTGAATTATATTGCCCCTCCTTGTATTTACTGGCCCCAGTCTGGGGCCAGTTTCATGATGTCAAGTTTGTAAATCTTTTCTTTCTTCAGTTGTAGGCCCTGCTTCTGACTCACTCTTCCACCGTGTTGCTATAACGTGCCTCTTTCATCACATGGCTTACCTTTCTCAGCAATAAGAATAGACTTCATAGCAAACTTAACTTGAAAACAAATAGTATCTTATAGATCTTTCATTGCTGGTGGTAAAGGGCACACCTTGTAAAAATCTCTAAGAACTGGTCCAAGGGTGGAACTCTGTTGGGTTGAACAGCATTTTTACTACCTCATTCAAGATTTTGAGTTTCACAGTTTCCTGAGGCCAAACCACAGCAAATATTGTTCCTTACTTTAAACCTTATGGACCAAGGAGAGACATTGTAGTCCCTCAGAATCATACTTTTTTGATATTGTTATCCAGAATTCACAGAGAACTGGAGCTACAATGACATTGTTCCTGCACTGTGGGAAACAGAACCCCTGCTTTTCAGCTGCTTGTCATATGTGTATTTTTTCCGATAAGTGAAAAGGGGGAGCACAAAGCATTACTATGGTGAAATTTCCCATATAGCTATGGGGTGCTCTTTTAAATCCCATCACTGTAAGGTATTGGGATTCAAAATATCTCATGCAATTTTTGAGCAAACTCTGATGCAGTGAAACAGAACTGATATGCTCTGGCTGTAATTGGGTTGGGATAAAATAAAATTTCTTCTTGGAATGGGTAAATTGCCTGGAGTCAGGAAATGCAAGATGTGCAGGCTTAATTTTATCTGATCTGATCTGATTTTATTTACTTTTATTCCACTTTGATTTTTCTGGTTCTGGATATTTAGGTGAAACACACTTGATTCTGCACACACACACAATTTTTGAACATAGGGCATTATTATATCACCACCAAGATTTTGGAATCCTCATTATGATCAGAAGATACACACAACATGACCAAGGCAGCTTTAAAAAAAATTAATGGAGGTGAAGGCAATACTGTTCTTCCCACTAAGATACATACCTCTTCCATGTCTTCCCTGCCACATTTAGTAGATTATAGAATTGTAATGTTATGTTCTCCTTGGTCCTTGACTGCTTCCTGTATTCAACAGCTTACAAATTGAAATGAAATCAACCAGGACAAACAAGTGAGTAATCTTATTTTCCTTGAATATTTTTGAGCAGGAGTAAACAACCTGGAATTCTCACAGTGATTTGGACCACAGCTCCCATGAGCCACATTCCTTTTGGGATTATGGGAGTTGTACTCTCCAGTTCTGGAAAGTGCAAAGTTGGCCATTGAAGTTGTAATCTTAAGACCAATATTAATTTTTAGAGTAGTAACTTAAAGATCATGTGACTCTGATATTGATCTAACTTAAACATCCAACTTGTTTCAGATTCATTTTTCATTTTACACCCAGTGAACAGAAGTAATTGGAACGCAGAATCTACTTTTTAGCTTTCTGGGCGGCGGGGGGGGGGAATCCCACCCAAAATGGATTGCATGTATTCTTGAAGGAAAGGTCTGTCAGTGACTATTGGTGTAAGTTAATGCAACCTCTCGTGTTTAGAGACAGCACATTTCTGGTTATTAAATGTTGGGGATAAAATGAGAGCTTGGGAAGATTACTTTTCTGACCTGCTGCTCCCAGAACTCCTCATCCACTGGGGAACAAAAAAGCAGCACTTGGAAACTGGACAGAACACAGGAGGGCATTTTGCTTGTTGCTTTGACTGTGAGCTTTCCAGAAACATCTAGTTGCCCTTCCTTGGAGTGGGATGCTGAACTGAACAGACCTTTTGGGCCTTATTAAGCAGGGCTGCCCTTGAAATCTTGTTAGCTGATATTCTTATTAAGTGAGGCTGCCCTTGTAATCTTGTTAGCTGGTTTTCTTCACACTGGATTTTTGGCAACAGGAAATAATCTAATCTAGTTAGATCAGCGGTTGGAGGGGTTACTTTTTGGGGGTGCAGCTCCAAGAATCTTTCTACCCAGCATGGATTAAAGGATTCTAGGAGTGGTCAGACAAAAAGTCCAACTGTTTCAGGCTCTGAAGATGCATAACCTGAAAGCTGGATTCTTACAATTGTAGGAACACTAGCACTTTTTGGATATCTCTTAGCTTCTTTACCTAATTGCTCAGTGTCCTGGATTTGTGTGTTAAATTTCCCCCCGGGCAACATTTTGATTGACACTTTCCCTTAAGCTGGTATGGTGGTTGAGGTTTTCAGATGACATTTGGAATATGTTCTGTGGGAGTCATATTTGGACACTTGACTTGTCAAGACAGAGAGGCTCTTCCTGTTAAACTAAAGAAAAGAGCTGAGACATCTAATCCATCTCACTGAAGAAAAAAGTAAATATGTGCTTTATAAGTGACTGAAGAAGATTTCTGATAGTGGACTGTTCTGCATGTGAGAGCAAATACATAATATCCACTGGGTTATGCGCAGCACAGCCAATCAATTTTGAAATCAATAAGACTAAATAGGTTTAAAGCTAGGTTACTTTGATATAACTCATTCGGGAACTGGGCTGCTGAGACAAGTAATGTGTGCCACAGAATTAACTTAACCCTGTTAATGCCACTTGCATACATTATTAGTAGAGTCTGATCTCATTTGAACTCAGAAGCGTCCAGTGAATCCTAAAACTGAATTTATTAGAAGTGTGCCTACATTAGGTTAAACTGAGATTTTGAAGTCAAAGGTTTTGATTGTGAGCTTTAAGCAAGAGTGAAGGGTGGGCCTCCCTTGGTAGTTTCTCAGTTGACAGTATGGGGAGAATTAGATGTTCTCCCATAAACACATGCAATGCTCTTGTATGGGTTTTGGTTTTGAAAAGCAGAAAATAATTGTAGAAGCTCTCAAATTTTATTGCAAATTTTGCTGAAGGTTGTCTTTTTTTAAAAAAAAATCCTTGTGGATTCAGAAGCCGCATGGAGACAATGGTCCATATGGTGCAGTTTAAGCGATCTTTTCACAGGCAGCGTTTTATTCTCCAGGGAGGCAGCTGTGATGTCTAGCTTGGCCCAACAGGCAAGAACTGTATTTCAGCAGTTGGTATTCATTCTGATATTGAGTGAATTGTAGGAGTTAGTCAAGCTTTGTAATCATACCAGCTGTGAGTATTATTTAAAAAGAGAGAGAGAGAGAGAGAGAGAGAGAGAGAAAGGTGGAATGCAAGTTCCCTAAATAAAGAGGCATAAATAGAGATTGAGAGCCAATGTAGTATAGTGATTTGGGTCTTAGACTAGAACTCTTGGAGACCAGAGTTTGGATCTCTGCTCAGCCATGGAAACCCACTGGGTGACCTTGAGTAAGTCACACTGTCTCAGCCACAGAAGAAGGCCAAAACATTCCCTCTGAACCAATCTTGCCAAGCAAATCCTACGATAGGTTTACTTTGGGGTCACTGTAGGTCAGAAACTGCTTGAAGGTACACAAGAAGAACAACAAATCATGTTTATGATACAGTGTTTTATTTGACTTCAAACTGCCGTGTGTTTTAGGTCAAGGGGTTGATGTGAGATAAATAAAAGTGTGTGGTGTGCCATACAGTGAAATTACCCTTAAGGCCACGACAAACAAAGGGATGATACTTGTACAATGTATGCCTAAATCTGCTAATACATACATTTCCTCCCTACTCTCCTTCCCCTTATTTATATCGTGGGACTCGAGGCAGCTTACACATTTAAAAGTTTGCAGTTAAAAACATACAAAAAGCCATACTGAAATTGAATTAAACTAAGAAGCATATTAAAACATACACCCCAAAAGATTTTTAAAACAATAAACAACAGAACTTAATACAGGACTTCTAACCCATTTTCAGTTCTAAAATCGTGTTTGAATAATAACAATAAAAAGTTTTGGCCTCTAGATGGAAAAGCAGTAAGGAGGGGACCAAACTAGCCTCCCTAAGGAAGGAGTTCCAAAGTGTAAGGGCAGAACCAGCTGTACCTGTGAAGGTGGCGGGACTGAAAGAAGGGCCTCTCCTGTGGATCTCTGGGGCCATTTCCGCACTAGCCTGTTATAGCGTGATGATTCCACTTCAACATCCTCTGGAATCCTAGAGTTTGCAGTTTCAGGAGGGGCCGGCTGGCCCCTCCTGAAACTGCAAACCCCAGGATTCCAGAGGATGTTGAAAGTGGAATCATCGCACGATAACAGGCTCGTGCAGAAATGGCCAGGGTCTGGGCAGGCTTGTATTGGAATATATAGTTTTGTCAAGACATCATAGAATATTGGCCTAGACAAACCGTTTAGAAAAAAGGAAATTAACTTGCCATGGGTTTCCTGTGGTACTGGCTAAGATTTAAAAAAAATTTTCTTTTATCCCTTTTTTAAAAAACCTTATCAGTTCCTATCATAAGAGGAGGATAACTAGAAAGTTCAATATTCCCAAATGCATAGTTTGGTTGTATTTCAGTATCATCTTCTTCCATTCCTTCCAGTCAATTCTGACAAATATAGGAAGTCAGCATGTTAAGATGTCTCCCTGTAGCTGTCTCCTTGACTTGATTTCTCAGTGGGAGAGGGTTTAGCAGTTTGTGGTGAGGAAAATGAAGAAATGTTCAATGTTGTAAGTTTCCCCCACCCCCACCAGTGCGTTCTGAAATGAATGCCATTCCAGGGAGACATCCAACCTTTGTGTTTATCTCTCTCCAACATAAGGGGGAAATCTTCTTAATACTTGTATTGCCACATTCCACAGGATATCTGTATAAGGATAGCTTTGAGTGATAGGGACCCAGTTTTGCCTCTCATTCAGTTAGCTTGAGCTTTTTTCTGGCGGCTGAAGTGAGTTCTGAATTACTAGAGGAAAGATATAAATTTATCTATGCCTGCAAGTATATCTATAGTTGTTTCTGCCTATGTATGTATGCACAGGATACCTACTATGCAGTAAGTGTAACATGTAGTTTGGCCCTAGACAGGCTGAATATAGTTTCATTTACAAAGAAGTGGACAAGCTGCACAGGCAGTAGGCACTGGTTTTTGTTGTTAACCTCCCATCAGTAGGCCACACCCCTGTGTCTGGTATCCCCAAATGTGAAGTCATGTCACTCTGCCCACCATTTTAGACTAGTATAGAGCTGGGGGGGGAACAGGTATGAGTATGAGTTCTAGGGCAGACCGCACCATTTTCACATGATTTTGTGTGTTTTGATTTTGCCCGATAACTACTTGAAAACCGCTCCCATCTTTTTTAAAAAACAATGGGGTTTGGGTATCTTTGGTGATGAAATCGAGTGGCCTTGGGGGAGCAACTGAAGTTCCATGCCACTTGTGCATATATCTCAATTTATCCACTCTTGAGTAAGAAGACGACCCAAAACTAGAAGGATATCAGCAATTCTAAGATCTTACATTAGAATCACAAAATCATGGAGCTGGAAGACACCACAAGGACCATCCAGACCAACCCCCCGCCAAGCAGGAATACCCAGGCCATTTCCACACTAGTCTGTTATAGTGCTATGATTCCACTTTCAACATCCTATGGAATCCTGGGGGTTGCAGTTTCGGGAGGGGCCAGCCAGCCCCTCCCTAAACTGCAAATCCCAGGATTCCATAGGATGTTGAAAGTGGAATCATAGCACTATAACAGGCTAGTGCGGAAATAGCCCCAGTCACAGCACCTCTAACAGATGGCCATCCAGCCTCTGTTTGAAAACTTCCAAAGAAGGAGACTCCTCCATATTCCGAGGCAGCATATTCCACTGTTGAACTGCTCTTACCGCCAAAAGTAAGCAGGTCATAGTGTGGACCAAGGCAACCAGGACTATGGAGGTGGTAGAATACCATTTTAAAAAAAAATCTAACTTGCACTAAATTGACTCTAGCCCAGGAAACTATGCACATTTTGTATTAGTAACTGCAGTGCCACCATGAATATTTGGAGATCATATTTTATTGCAGACCTTGGGGATACTGGGATCTGATTTTAGCAGCTAGATTTGTCTTTTAGGGGAGAGGTTCACAAACATTCTTTGTAACTTAAGGCAAAATAGTAGCCTTTGATATCGGATAACTGATAAGAGCAGGGATCTAGGGGCTGCAAGCTGCCCTTGAGTGCCCAGGAAATCCTAGAGCTAAAGGGACACTGTGGTTGCTCCTTGGAGTTTTGGAAGAACCGCTGCCATTTTCACAGCACAGTAGAGCTGAGACTGGTTCAAATGCAGCATCTATTCTGTAAACACTGCAAAGGAGCGTGGGATTGCCACCACCGTCCCCCCTCCCTTATTATGATGTATGCTCCTGTCAGAGTTACCATGGGAGCAGGACAGTGGGGAGAATAAAACCCTTCTCTTAATTGTTAAACATCTCTGCAGCTTTCTGTGTGCAGTAGCTGACATGGCTGGTAATTGGATTTCACAGATTTTTGTGTCTTTTCCCAGCCTCACCCCTTTGCTCTGCCTGTGATATAACCATTTTGCAATAGGCTCTTTGCGTGTGTGTATGTTTTGACTTAACATTTAACAGAGGCATCCACCTTTGGAACAGCATGCTTTTGGTTCCCCCACCCCCTCTGCTGCTTGCATATGGATTGCATGGATTCCCACCGAAGTCTTTGTTGGGTCGACCTGCTCCCAATGTATGGATGCCCTTTCTGATTAACAGAAAAAATGTTGGCTTGCGTTCTTCTTTTCTTTGACAGTCCTTAAATTTAGATGCCAAGTAGAACAGTTCTACCCTGTTTTCTGGCACCTTTACCTGTGGTGATAATGTGGTGAGGGGAAAAATGAGTGATGAGCACCCTCCTTTACTTAGCAAGGAAAAATTCCAATCAAGAGAAATCCCAAGTTACCAGTTCTCAGTGAGAAAGGTTTTCCTCTTGTACCTGCCCCATTCATTGTATGGAATGTATGCTGACGCAACCATTAATGAGCTGCAGCTAAATTCTCTTTAGCTTTTTCCTTGTGAGACTGAAGTTTCCTGTAAGCCATAATTATTCCCATGGGATTCCTCCTGTAATTTACCTCTGGGGCAAAGATCTAACTTGTGAAAATTTATCTGGGATGTGTGAATACTATCTTATTGGATGTGTTGCTTAACTTTTGCCCAACACAAGTGAATGGCATTGACAACAATCCAAACAAAGTAAACAGACTGGGGATCCCCCCGGAGTAGTGATTAAATCCATTTTCTGCCCCTGAGAACACCAGCCTTTGTGAGAATCAGGGCTACTTGTATCATGGGTTCTAAATCAACATGAACTGAGTTACTACATTTATTTATATCAGTGAGCCAATAATCTATGAGGTGTAGTGGTTAGAGCCTTAGGCTGGGCCTTGAGAGATCCAAGTTTCACCCTGATTTGGCCTGGCCTACCTCATAAGGTTGTTGTAAACATAAAGTAGGCAGAAAGAGAGCTGCGTACACTGCTTTGAACTCGAAGGAAGAAACATGGAATATAAAGATAACACATAAGCAAACAATATTGAACTAGAGTGTAAATGAGTTCCGTGATGATACACACAACTCAGTCACTTCTGCTTCACTTCTCCCTTTTTATTTTTTTTATTTTTTTTTAATATTTTTATTAAAAAGAAAATTAAATTTCCAGTCTATAATCCAGTAATCCAAAAGTATTGTACATTATACAATTAAAAAAATGCTTTATCCTATGATTACTTTTGTCTACATATATATATCCATATACTATCTCAGGCTACCCTTCCCCTCCCCCCTTGTTTGACCACATTTAATACTTCATTATCTTGTACCCCAAAAAACCTGTTATAGTCTTGAGATCTCGTCTCATAATATTGATAGATTAATGTGTATAATTCTCTTTTCTCTTAATTATTCTGTCATTGTCCATTCTCATTTATTCTCTCCTTAACACTACTTTACCCATCTTTCCTCGATTTTCTTTTTTACAGACCTCCACTCATCTTCTGTGTTATCACTCTTTTCATCTCTCATTCTACGAGTTAGGTCATCTAATGTAATAAATTCAAGCACCTTCTGCATCCATTCTTCAACTGATGGTGTTTCTTGACTCTTCCAATATTTAGCATACACGATTCTGGCCGCGGTTATCATATACAAAATTATACTTTGATATTTTTTATATTTCTTATCTATCTGATATAACATATTCAATAAAAAAAGTTCCGGCATCAATGGAAGATCTATCTGTAAAATGTCTGTCATCATTTTTTGAACCACCTTCCAAACATTTGTTGCACTTGGACACAACCACCACATATGATAGAAAGTCCCATTTTCTTTAGAACATTTCCAGCAATTTTTGATTTTTAATTTATACATATTTCCTAACTTCACCGGATCTAGGTACCATCTGTGTACCATTTTCAAATGGTTCTCTTTTATGTTTTGGGCCAGTGTAAATTTCTGTGTATTTATCCAACTTTCTTCCCAGTGCCTCAGTTCAATTGCGTGTCCAATATTTTGGGACCAGATTATCATCGTCTCTTTAACTATCTCTGTTTCTACCTCTCTATCCAATAGAAATTTATAAAATTGGGACGTCAAATGTTCTTTTTTTTCAAATATTACTTTTTCCCATTCATTTAACTGCGGATTTATTTCTATTCCTTCTATCTTAGTGTCCATTTTATATCTTTCTTTTAATTGCGCATATAAGAACCAGTGGCACAATTTCCCTTCCGCCGCCAACTCTTCTCTTGTTTTCATTCGTTGTCCATCTTTAGAAGCTGTAATGATTAAATCTTTATAGGTAAGCCAACTGGTTTCCTGTCCCTTCGACCTTCCCATCAACGCCTCCTGCGGGGACACCCACGACGGTAGTCTCGAATATAGTTTTCTTTTCCAGAATTTCCAGATCTCAAATAAAGGTCTTCTAATATGGTGATTCAAAAAATCTTTGTCAACCTTTGTCTTATTATACCAGAGATAGGCGTGCCATCCAAAACACAAATCCGATCCCTCTATAGTCAATATTCTATCATTCTTCAGCTCTATCCAATCTTTCAACCATGTCATTCCATTCGCCATGAAGTATAATTTCAGATCTGGTATATTACATCCTCCTCTTTCCTTCCTATCAATCAGAGTTTTCCACTTGATTCTTGGCTTTTTTCCTGCCCAGATAAATTGTGAAAGGTCTTTCTTCCACTCTTGAAAACATTTTTTGTTTGTAATGATGGGGATATTTTGAAATAGATAATTTACCTTTGGTAAAACCATCATTTTAATTGTTGCCATTCTGCCAAGAAGCGATAAATTTAAATTTGACCATCTTTGGAGATCTTTCTTTATTTCTCTCCATTTTGTTCTATAATTATTCTCAAATAATGCGTTATTTTGTTTGGAAATAACAATTCCCAAATACGTGATCTTCCTCTCTTCTTTAAATCCTGTCATCTGTTCCGCCACCTTTACTTCACTTCTCCCTTTTTATGAGTGGGTACAGAAACCAGGAAAGGGAATACTTCACATTGCACCCAAATTTGGGATAATAGTTTATTGCATGAGGTTTTTAAAATCAACAAGTTCTGGTTTAACTCTACTTTACCACCCTGTCTTATTTGGTCACAGTGAACCACAGCCCTGGGTATGGATGTAACGCAACTCACTCTTGGATAGTTTACCTGAGAAGAATAAAATGTGAATAAATGGGCTGCGTGTGCAAACACACTGTTCACTCACATTGTGGTGTAATAAGCCAGGATTCCTACCTTGAAGCAATGTACAAATATGGCCAGTAAGTGAATAATAACGCACCATCAGTCTCCTCCCCACTACTTGCAGTAAGAGGACAATGTTGTTCATCCTACCTTACAGGATTGTTTTGCATGTTTGTTACAATTTTTTCCTCTCTTGAAGAGCCTGGAGTGGCATTCATGATTCTCCTTTGACCTGTTCTATCTTTGGAAAAACAACAGCCCTTTAAGGTAGGCTTCCCTGAGAGAGATGGAGAAAGAGAGAGAGAGAGAGAAAGAGGGAGGAGGAGGAGGAGGAGGAGGAGGAGGAGATATGGCCCAGGGTCACTAAGTGAATCTCATAGCTGAATGGAAGATTTGAACCCAGGTCTCTCTCCCCTGCCTTCCCTCATTGTGGCCTAAAAACACGAAAGAGGCCAAATCCCCTCTGATCTTGGAAGCTAAGTGGGGCCAGCCCTGGTTAGTACTTGGATGGGAGATCACCAATGAATATCAAGTTCTGTGGACTATATTTCAGAGGAAGGAACTGGCAACACGATTTCTGAGTATTCCTTGCCTAAGAAAACCACATGAAATTCAGCTTTGAATACTGATAAATCTGTCGTTACATAGCTCAGGCTGACTCCCTCGCACTGTTATCTTCCCTTTCTGTTGTGGGCAGGATATCACGAACTATCTTTGTGGTGTGGCACATATCTGCAATCTAGTCTTCTCCCCATCCTGGCACACTCCAGAAGTTAAACTATAGCTGCTGTCCTCTCCATCTGATTGGGATGATGGGAGCTGTATTTCAGTACCCCTGGAGGGTGCCAGCTTGGGGAAAACCTGGTTTGTCAAGAGAGCCTAGGTGGAGAGGGGCGTGTGTGTGTTGTGTTAAAGCTCCTTTTCACACAGACAGGCATAGCTGTCTTCTCTGTGAGTCATCATTATAGCGTGCAGCTCCTTGAATTCCAGCTTAGCAGCGTGAAGAGAGCCTTGCAAGATTTCTGAGAGGGTGGCAGAGGTGTGCCTTTGTCCTTTAGAAACTAAAGGGAGAAAAAAAAAGACGAGGGGGGGATATATAGATATGGGGAGTTGTTTTGGATCTCCGTGAACTGTAAGAAGAGCAGAACAGCTTTGTGCTTCCAGGATCCAAAGTAATTCCACTGTCTGCCTGCAGAGTGTGAAGAAAAAGGTAAGGACAAAAGAATCGTTGTGATTGCTTTCCTCCAGATAGAGAATTTGTCTTTGTTTTTCTTTTTCCCTTGACTTGTCTCTGCCTTTACCGCAGGCCTGTAGCTAAGGTACTCCTACGAAAACAAGTGTCTGCTTCTAATTGTCACTACAATGCTTTCCTTATTAGATCTATGCTGGGAACAAAATATTTACAAAAAAATGTATAAAATAGAATTGTAGATAACTTAGGCCTATGCCAGTTTCAGGAAGCAGGGAATGGGTTGGAGCCCAGTCTGTTGGATCTTTCTGGAATTCAAGGCAATAACACAAAGGTTTGAAGAGGCTGAGGAAGGGAGATGTGTACCTTTTTTCAGCAGTGCTTTTTAACCCTGTTCCATTTTACCTTAAGAATCTTGTAAGAAATTCCTCAGCGTCACGTTTCCAACAACCACTTACCCTGAGGTATACCCAACACACACCCAGTATGTGGGGATAGCTGCCTTATGTTGTTATCTTCACCATCTGCTGAACCCTGTGGGATTATTCTAATTTTATCTTCAAATAAAAAAGGTTCTATTTTAGCAGTGGATAGGCCTTGCCTCCCTGATAAAATGTCTAGTTTTTTTAAAATGATTAAATTATTAAGATGAACTACATATTCTGGAAGTGATTTCCATAGGTGTTATATAAATAAGAGAGTTTTTTTTTAAAAAAATTATTCTTATTTATTTATTGCCCTGAAGGCTGCTGCCAATCATTGACTTTGAGTGACATTGAGTTCTGGTGAGAGGCTCAGTTTTGTGTCTCCTCCCCTCCCTGGATGATTGGTCATTCCTTCCGTCTCTTACATGTACATGGGAAAGAACCACATTCTTCACAGTTTTCTTTAAAGGATCTTCTGGTCTTTTTAAATCAACTGTGATTGTCTTTTGCAATTCTATAATATCCATTTTGAGATGAGGGGACCAGAACACCACACTGTATTCAAAATGTGGCTGCCTATTTACCATTTTTTTTAAAATGTCCTTATTTTGGCCACTGTCTAATAATTGTTGTTGTTATCTGCCTTCAAGTCCTTTCCGACTTGTGGTAACCTTAGGTGAACCTATCACAGGGTTTTCTGGGGTTGAGAGTGTGTGACACACCCAAGGTCATCCAGTGGGTTTCCATAGCCAAGCGGGGAATTGAACCCTGCTCTCCAAGGTCATATTCCAGTGTTCAAACCACCATGGTAGCTCTGTCTAGTTATTGCTGATTTTTTTTTTATTTTTACCTCTTAGCCTGATAAAGAGTTCTGGAGAACTGATAAAATCATAGAATCCTAAAATCACAGAGCTGGAAGAGACCACAGGGACCATTGAGTTCAACCCCCTGCAATCCATCAAAGCATTCCCAACAGATGGCCATCCAGCCTTTGCTTAAAAACCTCCAAAGAAGGAGACTCTACCACACTCTGAGGCAGCAGATTCCACTGCCGGACAGCTCTGACCGTCAGGAAGTTCTTCCTGAGGTTCAGGTGGAATCTCCTTTCCTGCAGCTTGAATCCATTGCCTAAGCCATTTCTGCATGAGCCTGTTCTAGCGCTATTATTCTGCTTTCAACATCCTATGGAATCCTGGAGTTTGCGGTTTTGGGAGGGGCCGGCTGGCCCATCCCGAAACTACAAACCCCAGGATTTCATAGGATATTGAAAGCAGAATAGTAGCGCTAGAACAGGCTTGTGCAGAAAGGGCCCTGGTCTCTGAAGCAGACTAGGAATCAAAAGGTTGCACGTATTTGTGACGTTTTGCTTGATCTTAATAAAGATGTTACTTAACTCTGCTTTTTTTTTTTAACCTCATAGGTATTTCTGTTTTTTTAAATTGAATTTGCCTTTCTTCTTTGCTTCACTGCTGTAACACAGCTGATGTTGTTATTGAGCTTTCTATTATTGCTCCAAGGACTCTGTGCTAGGTATTATAGCTAGCTTAGATTTCCTCACTGAACAGGTAATGTCAGGGTTTTGGCCTTCTTGCCTACAGCTGCTGAGCTAGTATTCTGGTTTATGTAGGTATGGGAAAGTTTGTAGCGTCAATTTCAGAGTGAGCCCTTAAAAGCAGCCTTAGGATCCAGCTTCACTGCTAATTGGTCCCCGTGTGAAATGTTCATGCACTGGGGAAAACCAGTGTGGGTGACATGTGTTATGAGTGTGGAACTATATATCTACATTCTTAACATTGCCACCTCCACATTTTCTATTTTAGAGAGGCTGTGACCCAGAAAAAGAGTCCAAATGTTCCATGTCTCCCTTTCTAAAATGCCAGCTTGCAACAAGTAACGTGGGCCTTAAAGTACGTGTACAGTCACAGAAAAAGAAGGAAAAGCCTCATCACACAAATCACTTTTCTGAGAACTAGTAACTCAGGTTGCATCCTAACTTCATCATACTGAGAGCAGACCCACTGAAATCAAATTCAAGTTAATCAGATCTTACTTATGTCCAGTGGATTTCAATGAGTTAGTCTCTGAGGCAGGGATTGAGGCAAAGAGTGTAGCTACAAGGTACAGTTATAGCACATTGATACCACTTTAGTTTTCCATAGCTCCTTCCTATCCTGAGATTTGTATGTTGGTGTGGTATGCAGAATCATCTGCTTCCTAGCTCCAGAACTCTCAAGAGTTCTCTAGCAGAGAATCCTCAATCCATCATGGCAGTACATAGGAGGGAGCTATGACAAGTAAGGTGGCATTGTAATGTGTTTACACAGTAGACTATGTAATGAATCTATAGGCAACCAAGCCACATGCAAGACTCATGGCCACAGCCTGATGAGCTCCATTCAGTCTCCTCTAGTTCAACAGGGGAACAGATCTGTTTGTTTATTATTCTGCATATGTATTATATTTAGACATCTCCTTCCTGCCAAAGCACTCAAGATGTGTGGACTAGATCTTAAAAGCATACAATTCAAAAATAGAATGCCTCAGTAAGAGGATGTTGAATGGGAAGATACTAGAGATGGAAAAAATATTTGAAAAATTGTTGAAAAATGTGTTTCTTGAATATCAGGGAAACACTAATAAAGAGAATTTTGGACTGAAAATAATCTTTACAGTTCTGGGCTTATTCTGTGCAAAATCTGTATTTTTTTTCTTTGTTCCAAAAAAAAAAATTGTGTAGGAGACAGCACTTTCTGCATGGAATATATTTCTTTACAGAAGTTTTTTTTTTTTCTGTTCAGAAAGTAATGTTTTCTGCACACGCAAAACAAAAACAAAAAGCCTGTATATGAATTGTGTGCAGAATATATCCTGGACAGCGAGGACTGCACAGTTATTGAAGACTTTCTTGTAGTGGGAAGAAGATTGCTAAAAATCACTCTTTGCTTTGTTTGAGAGTGAAATTGATGAAGAATTACATTGCTAGAAGAGACCTAGCTCTCTCATAATATGGATGTATGTTGACCATGTGAAATGCATGTCCTGAAGATATTTCTGGGCAGTGTCAAGTCAGCTGGGGCTTGGACACAATTTAGTTGATGGGGGAAGGTTTGCCATCTCATCCCTCTCTCTGCTGCAGACAGGTGGGCTAAGAAAACCAATTGGTTCGAAATGGAGTCATCCAGAGTAGATGGACAATTTGAGATGGGGAGGCCCTCAGGAACTGTAACAATATAGAGCAGGTAGAACTAATACAGACAGGTCTGTTCAGGATGTGTACTTCTGAGATATTGATCCCAATTTCAGTCCAAAGGCCTAAGCCAGTCAGTGGTAGAGCTCAAAAGACGCACTGTGTTATGTTAGTTAGAGGTTAGGAGTCTCCTTCCTTGGAGGTTTTTAAGCAGAGGCTGGATGGACATCTGTCGGGATTGATTTGAGGGTGTTCCTGCATGGCAGGGGGTTGGACTGGATGGCCTGTGTGGTCTCTTCCAACTCTACATTTCTATGATTCTATGATTCTATGATTCTATAATGTTAGAGGTTATAACATTACACAAAGGAAAACCAGGATATGTGTGGCTGAACAGAATCAGAGTTTGGTCGGGATAGCAAAATTTATAAATAAACTCACAAGCTTAGAGAGACTGCCACGGTTTGCTTTTGCCCAAATCCACAGAGAAGGGTGATATTTTGTCTCCTCCCTTCCTTTTCCCCCTGCTAAGTTAACTGCATGTAAACTATTTTTGCATTTTGAACTCAGTTTGCAGTAATTGAAGCAAATGAAGGATGCAGGGGTAAAGTGAGAGAATGAGAGGAAGCAGGACATTTTAAAAGCGGCTGAAAAGGTAGGATGAGAGAGTGTCAAGGACAGTTGGAAGGTATGCTGTGGGGGAAAAGTAAGGCCATTTCTGCACTACACTCTTATAGCGTGATTATTCCATTTTCAACATCTTATGGAATCCTGGGGTTTGCAGTTTTGGGAGGGGCCATCCGGATTCCATAAGATGTTGAAAGTGGAATAATCACGCTATAAGAGTGTAGTGCGGAAATGGCCTAAGAAGGGTCAGAAGTGGGTCCAGCACTGTCCTGGATCTTCTTATAATTTCCAGTTTGCTTGCCATCCTAAAACAGCACTGAGAGAGGAAGCAAGGGGTGGAACTTAGCTGTACAGACATATAGTAGAGGCTCTGTTCTAGGTAACATCTTTCACTCTTCAAACTACACTCTTGCAAGAGGGCCACTGGGTGGGAGAGAATCTTGGTAAGATGTTTTGAGTATTTTAAATAATTCTCCCTACACTGCATGTTCCAAGATTCTATACGATGTTGCCATAACAGTTAAAGTGAAATTGTAGCACTATGACAATGTACAATGGGTCTCCTTATCCATAGCCTTCACCTGCACTATTTCCAAGTCATGCGAAATGTCCCATCCCTGTATCTAAAATGATGGTGATGTGCACCCAGATGTGCTGAAGCATCCACATACACATCGTTGCCATTGAATATAATGAGGTGCTAGTGTTCATGACTTCTATTTGCAGGAGTTTCTGGAACACAATCCCCACATATACAGAGGGCCCACAGTAGTCTGAAAGGGCCACAGGAGTTTTCTTGGATAGCTGATTAATAACAAACTAATGTGGTGACTATGAATGAATTTGCTTTATGAGGGTGTGGCCCTTGTTAGCCAGTCAGATGTCAGTCGTGTCTCAGGTCAAGTTTCTGGAAATTATTGGTAAAGTTCACATACTAATGCAGATCTTACAGATTAATATGCTCACTGGGAAATCTGGTTTGGTTATTAAACTCAAGTCTGGCGGACACTAAACATAGCTACAGTCTTAGGCAATAGAGAAGACTGGTTGTTAAGATATAGATCTAGGCTTTGAAGATTTCAGGCACATTCCATCCTGTATCCCAGTCTGTGTACTCCACATTTTGGACACCTCTGTGCAGAAAGTGAAGCTGTTTTGAAGATTTTTTCTCCCCATTTTGGTTCTTAAAGGTTGTCATTTTGCTTTGTTGGTTCTACTTTGTGGTTTTTGTGTTTCAAATACATGGGTTCTGTGTCTGCACTGAGAATGGTAGGCTGCAGGCTGTGATGCAAAGACACTCTGAAGCCACTCTTTTTTTAAAATTAATTTTACTAACATAAATAAAACAGAGACAAAGAATTGACAAAAAGTTGAATACATTCAGAAAAGAAGCAGGAAAACATGGATATATTCATTTACACTTACTAACACCTACACCTACAACATCAGAAGGTCTAAGACTGCATCATACCATAACATCAAAATAACACTCACATTGCATTTTCATGTTGCATTTTCACACTGCATCCTCTTCTTCTCCCTTATTTACTTCTTCTAGCGTAGTTTCCTTATTTACCTCTTCTTACATACTTTCCATTCACTTTCTTCCTGCCCCCCCACCTCATTTAGTTTGTATTTTATTCCTTATTATAAACACAGATTAATTTTTCTTACAGTGTATAATTATCTTGATTCTATTATTTCCTTAATTAGTTCTGGGTTTTAGTCTGAACTTTAAAAGAGCTGAAACCAGAATGCTGATTCCCAAATAGGTCTGGCTCCTTGGATAAAGCCTTTTTATTTTGGACTGAAACCCAAATCAGATTCACCACCCCATTGTTTCCAGAGCCCACAGTACCTGCCACTTACTACAAAACTTCATTTGGAACATTTTAGTAGTGGAAGATCTTGAAGACATCCTCATCTGTAATGCCCTGGGATTCAGCTCTTGCCTTCCCTCAGTGCTTCTTCAGTTGCCACAAAGGTACCATTTAACCACTTCGTAGTCTTAGATTTCCCATCCTAGGTTGTTGCTTACATGCCTCTATTTTTTTTTTAAACTTCAGATATAACTCTGTTAATAAAGTAGACTTCTGTAGCCGTTGTTGTGTATCTTGCCCAAAATTAGTTTGGATAGAGGTCGATCTACTGAGATAGATCTCAAATGTATTCAAAATATATTCCAGACTCAAATACCTTGGATCTTTAAAAAACAAACAAGCAAGCAAACAAACAAACCACAACCCTCTAGTTAATTTACTCCCATAATCATGTTCCTCATTAACAAAGGAAAAAAGGCACCAGTTAGCTAATTCCATATGTACAGAAACAATGTTTTCAAACACTGAGAAACATAAATGTGTTTGGTTTTATTGTCACAGAATCATTCAAAATATCACCCTCTGACTGAAGTTGCCAAAAACATTACCTTGTAGAAAGTTAGGAGAAAGTTATGAGACAGTATCCAGCGCAACAGATACTTAGACTGTCCTGTACAAATCAACCAATGGAAATTTATGCTAAGTTAAATATCTAACCTTGGTTTAGATTAGTATAGTGGTCACCATTACAACTTTTTAGAAAGAAATTCTCTGCTTCCCCTAAATGTTTTTTAATATAATACAGAGATAACATCACTGCAGCATGCAGTAAGTACATCCCCAGTGGTTACCTGTTTCTGGTTGCACACTAATACTGTATTTCAAAAATCTTTGGCATTTGTAGAAATAAATGTACTTTTAAAGTATATCCCAGTGGCATAGAATTTAACAGATGGTCAGTGTAGTTGAATCCTTTGTGTCTTGCTGTAAAAAGACATATACTCTAAAACTGAAAATATGTAATGTATCATTCAGTGTTTAGAAGATCTTGGCTCTTTAGCTTCACACAAATGTGTATTTTATCAATGTAAAGTTCAAGAAAATGTGTTTTTGGAAGTTATAGGCAGCTTGAAATAACATATGTGCCGAGCTACATCAATATACTATGTGTTTCGCCATTTCCCCCCGACTCTATCTTTTTTCCATTTCTGTGTAATCATACTTTTAAACATCCATTTAAAAACAATAATTTTTTAAAAATATTTTTTATTAAAGTTTAAATTGAAAATAAATAAAAAAAACCCTTCCCCACTTCCAAGCTTTTTTTTTTTCCAGGCGAGTCTGCTTGTTTACATTCCATCCATCCATAGTTACTGTTTAAAGGATAATCTTACATTGTTACACTGCTGCATTGTTACATTGCTTATTACATTACTGCCTTGCATTACATACAATCTTGTTTTATTCCTTTTTCTTTTCTTATGCTATATCTTTATCCAATTCAAGACTTCTCTCCATTCCCTTTCAAAGTTCTGGATAGGCTTATTTTCAATGAAAATGTTAACTTTTCTGTCTCTACCATATCCAGGACTTTTAATTTCAATTCTTTTATATCGACGTAGTTCCTTTCTTTCTAGTATTGTGCATATGTCAATCTTGCAGCAGTTATCAAATATAACAATGTCTTCTGGTGACATCTTATCTCTCTTTGTTGCCCTAGCATATTTAACAAATAAAACTCTGACTTCATTTCAAAATTTAAACTATAAAATCTTTGAATTTCATCATGTATTTCCTTCCAAAATTTCCTTGCTATCTTACAGGTCCACCACATATGAAAAAATGACCCCACCTTTTTATCACATTTCCAGCATCTTACATTTCCATTTTTAGTTATTTTTTGCAACCTTTCAGGTGTCTTATACCATCTGTGTAGCATTTTATAAAAGTTTTCTCTTAAATTTAGACTCGGTGTAAATTTTATATCTGTTTTCCATGCCCTCACCCATGAAAAACAATAATTTTTAAGGAAGTTCTCCAACCTGAGACCAGAGCGTCTGCTGGCCAATACATCAGTCCTTCAGTCTCTGATGCCGTGTGCACAAACAGAAAGCAGGTGTCCTCAAACTCATACATATTCAGGAGTAGCCATGTTGGCCACGGAACAAAATATTGTTGTTATTAACTGCCATCAAGTTGTCTTCAACTTATGGTGACCCTGTGGTTAAGAGATCTCCAAGTCACCTTGTCACCAATTGCCTGCTCAGATCTTGCAGATTCAGGGATGTGCTTCCCTGACTGTGTCTGTCTACCAGTAATATAGTCTTCCTCTCTTCCTGTTGCCTTCCAACTTAAGAAACATTATTGTCTTTTCTAGTGAATCATGTCTTCTCATGATGTGTCCAAAGTACAACAGTTTCAGTTTTGTCCTCTTGACTTCTAGGGAGAGCTCAGACTTGATTTGCTCTAGGACCCATTCATTTGTCTCCTTTGGAAGGTCACAGAGCTGTATCTTTTTGAGATGTTAAGGCAGAATTTAAGATGGTAGTAGAGGGGAGGTGTGATGTCAGTAAAGGCCATACCAGTTGCTGGCCATGAGGTGTTTGGAGCACAAAATCAAGGCATAGCAATAAAGATTTTTCTTCATTGTTAGAAACAAAGGCAGCTGCTTTGAGATCTAGTGTGTATCTGTCCTACGCAAGGCTACAAGTTCCTTTGTAGGCAAAATATAGTGAGCCCACCCCCCAAAAAAAGAACACTGGCTCAACACATCTGGAGACTAATCTAGGCACCGTAAAAGATAAAATATGCCAAATCTGCAGGTCCCTATGCAATGGGTGGTTTAAGCAATTGGATGGGTTTAAGCAAGTTAAGCATTAACATGAGGATGATAATACTGTGACATATGTTTTACAGTTGTTTGTAAGATACCCTCTGCCTTCTCAGCTAGGATGTCTGTTGGATCAGGGACAGGACGCTGAAGAATATCTCTTTTCGTTTGCCATTGCCACATTTCAGGGGAATTCTTGTGTTCTTTTGTGCATGGCCAGTATGCTGACCAGGTAGTCCAACACATCTTGAGTGCTCTTGGTAGGGGAGGAATGTCGAATGGCTCAGACTAGATATTATCTCTTGTAGACTGAGCCATAATTCTCCACCATTATAAAGGCAGAAATGCGTAGCGAAGACTGTTTGGGGATATAAAAAAATAACCCTTATCCAGCTGCTTTCTTGGTCAGATTTGGTGGCCTAGTTCTGGTCAGAGCTGAGTGTACTAAGGAAGTATAGTTCATTGCACATGTTTTAGAATCTTGCTCTTCTTTTTTAGAGACTTGTTGAGACAGCTTATTAGAATACACACATTAAAAAGTTGAGAACTTTCAGTGGTTCTCAATCTTTAGTCCTCCAAATGGTTTGGACTTCAGTTCCCAGAAATCTCAGTTAGCAAGATCAGTGGACAGAATTCTGGGAAATTATTATTTTTTTAAAAAAAATCTAGAGAACTAAAGGTTGAGAACCACTACCAATCATTTAGTAGCCAGTCCTCCCCCAAATGTTTGATGAGATGAGTACCTTGCCAGGGTTCTGGACTGGATGGCCATTGTGGTCTCTTCTACCTCTTTGATTCTATGCTTCGGAGTTCTTCCCTTGAAGTCACTGAAAACTCTTGCAACTGGAAATTGATGTTCAAGTGTGCCTGTGCCTTCCATTGGGATTGCATTGATAGTCACTGTAGCAGAGGATTAAATCAAAATAGTCCAAAGTTATGTAACCGTTAGAAAATACTTGTATGTTAGTCATGTCCTAATAGTTTAAACTTATATAAATAAAGCAGAACGGAATGACTAATTAGGCTTACGTTGATTTGAGGTTTTGCAGTGTTGCAACAGATTCTGGATTAAAGAGTTTGGTAAGAATACTCTCTGTATTCTGTGATAGAGCGAAACATTGCAACCCTCCCTTAAGAGCACCTTCAATACTAACTTAAGCACACATCTAAAAGGAGACACAGGCCTATGACTCTTGACACTGTCACTTACTACTGTGGATCTCTCCTCTAAATGTTTAATCAACATCTTTGGAATAGCATGCCTGCTGCAAAGATTCCTTTCCGCTCTATCTTTTTTAGAATTTATTATCCCATTAAGAGTGTAAAACCCAGCTAATTGTCACTGGCAAGATTAAACTGTTGTTAGAAACTGTGACTTTTTACTTTTACTTCTTTATTTTTTATTTCTTCTGTAACCAAACATGTATTTGGTTCTATTAGCTTAGAGACTGCATCTCTTCTGGCTTGAAGAATTGTGTAAGGAGGTGAAATATTGGAAACAAATCTCAATATTATAACTGTAAAGGTAAATACTCTGGAAGAAAATTTAGGGCCAGTCAGAAAATCAAGATAGGAAATTAAAGAATGTTGCTAAAAGAGTTGATTCACTGAGACCAGAAATGAGTATTTTAGAGATCAAGAGTATAGGGAGATCGTTGGAGACAAAATGGAGGGGCTTGAGGATATATACAAATTTGAAAAATTAACTTACGGATTTAGGAAACAGAATGATAAGGTAAAAAGGGATGCTGGGGGAGAAATAAGATGGTATCTGGTCATATTTCCAGAACACTGAAGGAATTAGACATAGTTACATAGTGTTCAGTCAATATTGAAACTGCATTCAGGATAGCAGAGTAATGTTCAAGTATCCCTAGGAGGAAATGCTATATGTCTCTATCCTGGGCAAGAGGACACAGATTCAGATGTTTGTTTAATCAGACACCCTGGTAGAAATCCATACACCCTAGTAAAAAGCATTTACATTTTTGACAACTTTCCTTAGATAAAATAAGATCAAGAGCAAACTGAGTGTTTCCTTTAAGCTATTTTTGAGTTGAGACAACTGGGTTGCAAAGAAATCCGTAGGAGGAATGCAGATTTTTTAAAAAAATTTGGACGAAGGGTTTCATCTGAATCAATTGCTTTCCTACCAAATGCTTGTCAAACTAGGCCAGTACGTGACAACGACTTGCATAGGAAGATGATGCTGACGTTTGAGGAAGAAGTGATGAAAAAGAAAGGAAGTAAAAGCCAGGAATAAAGAGCATTAAAATCATTAAAATCACAAGAAGGTTAATATTATTATTCTGTTTTTCTTCTTTCATTCCTAGTAGAGGAGCTTCAGAGGATAAAGAAAAGGGAACAGAAGTATTAATAATTAATATTGAAAGTGGGTATAGAAGTAATGAAAAGGACTTTCATATTATGTTGCTATTGAGAAATGCATATCAAAAATATTGGCTGGAATCCTGTTGGGGACTTACGTATTCATAAATGGACTGAAGTCTGCAGGAATTATAATTGAGCAGTTTCATAGCATCCATATATCCAGTAAAGGGCTGCTATTAACATTATTACATAGGAGGACCAGCAAAGTGACTGATGCACATTGGATCTCGCTGTGAATCAAGACACTGGCTGCGGAGTACCAGTGTGCATCGGGACACTCTTTCCAATGTCTCTTTACACATCTTCACAATTCACTAACAGGGTTTCTTAGTGCCTTTGCTACAGTAGCTAAGTACTGTGAGCCCTCCTTTGACATGACCTCTACACACATGAATCTGAGGTTGCACGAAGCATCGCGTCCCATTATAGTCAATGAATGTGGCAGGCATGTGTGTGTTGCATTTATTTACTACAGTGGGATGTGATGCTTGCATTTTTTTTTTTGTTTCACATTCAGATTCCTGGAACAGAACCCCCATATAGACAGCAAGGAAAACTGTATACCTAAAGTTACATAATGTACACCATGATTCTATCTGTTGTCAGTAAATGTTAAAGACCTGAATGAGTGAGATGAAAAGGAGAGAAGAATAAGCTCTGTTAAAAAGAGGGAAAATAGTGAGTGTTACAATAAAAATCTTGTAACCAACAGGGGAAGAAAAATGGCTGGAATTCATCAGAAGGGAAACAAATTGTGAAAATGTGCCACTTCCTTAGGTTCTATGGGACCACTTGCAAATGAATATTATAAACATAATTACAAAAGTTTACATATGTTGCAAATGTGTATAAACCTTTTCAAAATCGCAACAACCAGCAACAATGCTACATATTTTAGATGTAGCTAGTCTCCCAAAGTTTCAGACTCCTCACAAGTACTAGCGCAGCACGTGTGTGCAGAAGACCTGCTGTTCAGCAGTTACTGTAGACAACCTCAAAGCCCTAATTGAAATAGAAAATAAATAAAGATACATACTACAAATTCCACTACAAGGGAATTTGCCTTTTAATTTCCTCCTGAATCCATACATTAAAATCATATTACCAAATTCAAAGAATTAGACCTTTGTCATATTGAAATACAGCCATCCCTCCATATTTTCCAGATTCGACTTTCATGGATTTGTTTATTTGCAAGTTTCTTCAATCTCTGCCCCCATACCTTTCTCAAGGGGAAAATCCCCCTCAGCAGTTCTGAGCAGACTATACACCCCTGTAAAAATACCTCCTCTTGTCTTCCTCCATGAACCACTGCCTGGCCAGCTAAGGACAACTCTCAACCCAATTTCTCAACACCCACAAACGCTCTCCTGATGCTCCCCCACGCCTAAGGAAGGAGATAAGTGAGAGAGGAAGTGTTGGATCACCATTCCAACCCCCATTCCTCTCATTTCCCTGAACTGGCTTGAACCCTGGATTTCCATTCTCCACACTATGTCTCAGCTCCCTACCCACAGACACACACATTTTGATATTTGCTATTTTTCCACATTTGGAAGAGTCCTTTACCCCTAATCCTAGGAAATGTGGAGGGCCAGCTGTAAGTTATATAATTCTTATCCCTGACAAACATAGTTTCTCTCCCTTCCAAGTCTCTTTTTTTTCTCTCCCGACTGAATCAATGAGTACAGCCCCTTCTTTAGGACTTCCCCATCTCCTATGCAAAACTAATAAGTCATAAGTTAAACACCAATACACTGCGTTGTACCAATTATATAAACAGCAAAAGGATCGTCTTTTTAAAAAATTCAGCAGATACACAACTGTGTTAAATTCATCCCCCCCCCACACACACAGAGAGGAATGTACTGTACTGTACTCTGTCTCTGATTCCTAGCTAACCTCCAAGGAAGCAGAACTCATTATTGCTAAATCTGATCTCTTAACAAATGAATATCAGTTTTCTAGAGAAACAGTTTTCCAGGAACAAAAAAGATGGGACATTAGCTGCTGTGAACTGGTAACAGTTATATACAAAATAAAGTTGTCAGAGCGAAAATAGAGAAGACTCCTGTAAGTTTAATGGATGTACAGAAGAGGGAATAGTAGAATTGTTTAAATGCTTTTAGTCTTTCATGGACTAAGATCTCAGCTGAACTTTAGAACAAAGTTCTAAATTTAGAACAATTGTAACCCACATTGGGTCCCATGCCGAGAGAAGTAAGTCAGTAGATAAATAGATAGATAGATAGATAGATAGATAGATAGATAGATAGATTCAGTCCTTTTAGGTACTGTGTAGAGTAAAAGGCGGGGTAGAAACTTTCTGCAGACTCTTTCAGAATTTTCCATATTTATTTTAAAAAGCTTGTATTGAAAGAATTGATTGGAGTTAAAGACTGTCAGTGTTTCTGCTTTTCACTTCCTGCTTTGAAAAAAGTTTAAAGCGGGGGGGGGCAATCCCGAAATGGGGAAATGTCCAATAATAATTCCTCTCTGGCTTGGTGGTTGTTATTCATTATTTTGGGACAATTTTTTTTAAAAAAATCCTGCACTTTCTATTTGCTTGAAGGCCTCAAAGAAAAGGGGAATGACACGTTCAGATGCACCCCTCCAGTGGTCATTCATCCCCTGTTTAAAAGATGGACAGAGTAAGAAGAGTGAGCATTTCAGGCTGGGGAGAATCTGCTGTTGTGGTGGTGTTGGTTTTGAAAAATTTGTGTTAACACTTTTCATTTTTACTGAATCTAGTGTATATATTCATTACATGGAGCTCATATAAGCAGTGGTGGAGCTTGGAGTGGGGGGGGACGGGAAGGGACGGGAAGGGGCTAAGGTGGAAGGGGCATGGCCACTGTGTGTAGGGGCAGGGCTGTGGTGAATGGGGCGTGGCCAGGACACACAGGGGTGGGGCTATGGGCCAGGACGCCCCAAAAACATTGCTGCCTGGGGCGAACAGCCTTCCAACCCCCTGTCCCTATGCGACTGCATATGAATCATATCAGATCAGTTTTTGTATTTCTGTTTGTACCTTATTGAACAATTAAGGAATTTATACAACATGACACCTGTGACTTTTGGTAAGAATTATTCAAAAAATTCAAAATTCAAAAAGGAATTATTCTCTCCTTGATAATGGTGAAATGAAAATCCTGAACTGAATCTCTCATAACATTAGTGCGAGTTATTTTTCCCATTACTCTTCTGTAGTAATAGTAATTAAGTCTAAATCTGATGCTAGTTCCAATTAGAATAGAACCACTAAAATCAACAAGATGTTGACGAGACTAATAATTCATATTCATTTCTATACCTTGGCTCAGTCATTCCTCAAAATGGAGATGGTAGTCAAGAAATCAGAAGATGCCTACAGCTTGAAAGGACTGCTGTGAAAAACTAGATAAGATCCTCAAGTATGAAGATTTATTAGTTAATACCAAAGTTAGGTTTATTCATGCCATAGTATTTCCAGTTTTTGTGTATGGTTGTGAAAGCTGGACAGCGAAGAAAGCTGACAGAAAGAAAATAAACTCATCTGAAATGTGGTGCTATGTGATTTCATGGAATATGATACCAAAAAGTAAAATAAATGGGCCCAAGAGCAAATCAGGTCTGAACTCTCACTAGAAGCCAAAATAACTAAATTGAGGCTGCTGTACAGTGGACCTATCATGAAATGAGAAGACATAGTAGAGAAAGTAATAATGCTTGATAGAAGGAAGGCAGCAGGGAAAGAGAAAGACTACATTACAGGTGGATGGACTCAGTCAAGGAAGCTACGGCCCTGAGTTCGCAAGACCTGATTGCAATTGATTATTAGGGCTCTTAGATGTCTCTCATTTGTAGGGTCACCATAACTTGAAGCTGAATTAATAGCAACAAACTCTAGGCCTAACACTGAAATTAGCACGTGATCTTATGTGTTGGTATGGCTTTGAAATTCCAGCACCTACCCAGCACAGTTTCTGTCCCAATAATATTAGGTCTGTGTTTGCCGTTAAATTTTCACTCGATGAGTTTGTTTCATTTGGTGTGATTTCCTCCTTCCAGTGATGTGGGAAACAGCAGTTGTGGAACAGCCTATGAAATGAAGGATAGCCACTTTTTCTGTTTTTGTACCATTAAGTGTAACCACTAGAGGGTAGCTTACTATTTCAGTTACATTAAATTGTAAGTTTTATCCTTTGGGGCCAAGCAACAGGTGGTCTGCCTATTCAAGAGAAAATGAATATGCTTGGCAGACTTTCTGCTGTTTATAAAGTGTTGATGGTGTGCAAATAGTGCTGATTTGTTATTGCCAATCCATTTGAGTTTCTAACAGCACAATCTTGTGTATGTTTACCCATATTTAAGACCCACTATGCTCTATGGGTCCACTTCCCAAATAAAAAGTATGTTTAAGATTACAGCTCAGAGTATTATCTTTATTTAACAGCTTACTTATATCAGGGACAGATGTTGCACAGCACCTCTCATCATCCCCATCCAGCAGAGCTAGTGATTGGGGTGATAGGAGCTGCAGTCTAGCCATTATCTGGAGATCCACAGGTTGGTCATCCTTCTTACTTGTTTGTTTCTGTAAAACATTTATAAATTAGAACTACAGTCAACCCTCCACTGTTTGCTAGGGTTAGGAGTGTAGGAGCCCCGCAAAAGTGGAGTAACCACAAATATCAAAATATGTGTGTTGGTGTGTTTGTGGGAAGGCAGGGTAGGGAGAATGAGCGTATAGGTCCAAACCAGGTCAAGGAAAGGAGAGGGAAAGGGGGTGGGTTGGTATGGTGGCCTTATACTTCCTCTGTCTCTCCTATCTCCTTCCTTGCATAGGTAGGGGGTGGGCATTGGGAGAGAGTTTGTGGTGCTGAGAAGTTGGGCTGTGAGCCTTCATTACCTGGCAAGGCAGCACCTGGTGGTGGAGAAGGAGGGGGACCAGCAGTGGGTTTTTAAAGGGCTGCATGGCCTGATTGGAACCAATGAGAGGGAAGGCTCCCCTGGAAAAGTAGCACCTGAGGTGGGGATGCAGGGGATGAAGAAACTTGCAAATAATCATTGAATCATAGAGTTGGAAGAGACCCCAGGGGCCATCGGGTCCAACCCCCTGCTAGGCAGGAACACCCATCAAAGCATTCCCGACAGATGACCATCCAGCCTCTGCTTAAAAACTTCCAGTGAAGGAGACTCTACCACACTCCAAGGCAGCATATTCCACTGCCAGACAGCTCTGACCATCAGGAATTTCTTCCTGAGGTTCAAGTGGAATCTCCTTTCCTGCAGCTTGAATCCATTGCTCCTTGTCCTAGTCTCTGGAGCAGCAGAAAACAAGCTTGCTCCCTCCTCAACATGACATCCTTTCAAATATTTAAATATGGCTATCGTGTCCCCTCTTAACCTTCTCTTCTGCAGACTAAACATACCCAGCTCCCTAAGCCGTTCCTCTTATGGCATGGCTTCCAGAGCCTTCACCATTTTGGTCGCCCTCGTCTGGACACGTTCCAGCTTGTCGATATTCTTCTTGAGTTGAGGTGCCCAGGACTAGACACAGTATTCCAAATGAGGCCTAACCAATGCAGAATAGAGTGGTACCATTACTTCCCTCAATCTAGACACCATACTCCTATTGATACAACCAAGAATTGTGTTGACTTTCTTGGCCGCCTCGTCACACTGCTGACTCATGTTCAGCTTGTGATCTACCAAGACTCCTAGATCCCTTTCACACATACTGTCCAGCCACATGTCCCCTACCCTACATTTGTGCATTCCATTTTTTCTGCCTAAGTATAGGACTACATTTCTCTCTGTTGAAATTCATTGGCCCAGCTCTCAATCTGTCAAGGTCATTTTGAAATTTGATTCTGTCCTCTGGGGTATTAGCAAACCCTCCCAATTTGGTGTCATCTGCATCAAATCTGTGAAAGTCACACCCACAAATATGGAAGGCTGACTGTACAAACATTTACAAAAACCTTTAGCATTTCCAGAATGTTTCTGATACAGTATCAATTGCTAAACTATAGCTATCGCTTATGTAATGCAGATGTTTTTCAATAATGACTTACTTATGCATAGTTTGGTAACATAACTTAGATAGGCTGATTGATACAAAGCTGGCTAGGGTGGGGTGGGATCCCTAACCATATACTATGCAAATATTTGTAATGTTAACAGTGTGTTCTTCTTTTGCAGTGATCCGTATGTGAAACTTTCATTGTATGCAGCAGACGAAAACCGTGAACTTGCCCTCGTGCAGACAAAAACTATTAAAAAGGTAAGTAGGTAATTTCTCTTTAATAGTTAAACCGAGAAAAATGGGTAATGCCTAAAGAACAGGTGGCCTAAATACTCCCAGGGCACCAGATCTCATCTGATCTTGAAAACTAAAAAATATCACACCAGTTACTGCCTGGATGGAAGACTACCAAGGAATACCAGATATTGAGAGAAAGGCAATTCCAAACCCCCTTTCAGTATTCCTTGCCTAAGAACACCCTATGACAGTGATTCTTAATCTTTTTTTTTTTTTAACCAGGGACCCTGTTGCTGAAGATGTAAATATTTAAATTCAAATGTATTGATTGATTGATTGATTGATTGATTGATTGATTGAAGGCTGCTGTAGACTAGGATTCAAATCCCTGCTCAGATACTGGGTGACCTTGGGCAAGTCACGTTCTCTCAGCCTCAGAGGAAGGTAAAGGCAAACCCCCTTGGAACAAATCTTGCCCAATAAAAACCGTGTGATAGCTTCACCTTAGAGCAGACCTGCACAACTTGGCAGTAGGTAAGGGCTAAAATTAAATAGGCTAAACTTCTTCGGGGTGCAGATGGGTTTTTAGCACCTCACTTTCCAAGTAAAGTTATAATAATGGTATAATAATGTTTTTTATTTGCAAAGTAGTTCAATCATTAATTATACTGTAATTATTATAGTATAACTAATAATTAAACTATTTTGCAAATAAAATAAACCATATTATAAAAAAGGAAAATTAGAGAAGTTTTTCCTAATGTTTGGTGGAACTTTTTTCCCTGCACTTTGAAGCTCCCTCCGTGTCCTAGGGCCTTTCCACTGAGATAATGCAGATGTGACAAGTTATGATTACACAAAACCAGTAAATAGGATTATTGGAAAAACAAGAGAGCTATGCTTTAAGTAATGTAGCAGTGCGTAATCTGCAGAAGAGTTGCAAAAGATTTGCAAAAGATCAAAGAGGAGGGGAACAATTTGGGGTGGCAGAAAAAAATATTATTTATGAGGAAGGGGGAAGAAAATATATTTGGCGAATAAACAAGGGGAATTCCAGATGGTGTGGGGGGGTGGAATTTATGAGGGTGCATGCCAGGATAGACCTAAATTGCATTTTAAAATGTTATCTTGAAATGCAATTTAATTTTTTCCAGTGCAGTTTAGGAGGGATGGGGGTGAATGAGTACACTGACCTGTATTAAGCCGCTTCCCCCAGAGGGCCTCAGTTCGCCATGTAACAGTCCATATTGACCTGCTCATGAAGAAGGAGACCACCTCCTCTCTTTCCCCTTCCAGCCCCATCTGGTCTTCTCCTTTCCCTGGGCATTTCCACCTTCACCACCCATCCAAGGGAAACAGAAGGATAAGAAGCAACTGCCACCATCTTGCATAAGGGCAAAGGGTAGCATCAGCTTGGCTCTCTACTGTCCCCTGGAGGGAAGGAGGAAGAAACAGCCCAGCCAGGTTCATTCAAAACCATCAGCAACCTAATTGCTGCAACCTTTTTCTGCCCTTGTTCCCACAAGCAACGCGGGCCACACAGAATCCTTTGGCGGGCTGTATATTGTGTAGGCCTGCCATTAGTGAGAAGTGACTTGAAGGCACATGACAACAAAGTGCCGCTGACAGGGAAAGGTTATTTCTAGCTATCATGTTTCTATCCTTTGAAGACTGACTTATGGTGACCCTAAGGCAAATCTATCATGAAGATTTTCGTGGAAAGATTTGTTGCTTTGCCTTTCACTTGCCTGTGGTAACCCAGTGGGTTTCCATGACTGAGTGGGGATTCAAACCTGGTCTCCAGAGTGATAGCTTGAACACGTGCGCAAGCCTGATGCTGTGACCCTTTTGCCAAGAACACATAATTCGGGGGAGGGGGCAGGTGCTGAACCTGTTCCCTTGTTGAAGCTTCTCCCTTGACATCTGCACACACACACCACTGCCAGTCCCTGTTGCTGCCACTTCTGTTGGTAGGGCTTTGTGGACTCCCTGTGAAGATTCTCTGGATCCCCAGGGTTCCCAAACCCCAAGTTAAGAACTTCTGCCCTATGAAATTTTTGAGATCATCATAGGTCAACGGACAGTTTAAAGGTGTATACACCCCACAATTCTGTTGTGAATGTGAATATGCATACGTTTTTTTGGAGAAATCAGTTTTTTAATTCTGTCTCAGCTATGTTTGTTTATCCCATTAGATTCCTGCCTTTCCTCTAAGCAGCCCAAAGTAGCATTTGTAGATTTCCTCATTTTATGCTCCCAGCAGCCAAGTGAAGTAAGTCAGTGGTTCTCAAACTTGGGTCCTCCAGATGTTCTGGACTTCAGCTCCCAGAAATTGCAGCCAATAAGGCCAAAGCTCAGGAATTCTGGAAGCTGAAATCTCAAACAAATGGAGAACCTAGGATTTGATAACCACAGAAATATGTACAGTTGGCCCTCCACATTTGCTAGGGTTGGGGGCACAGGACCTCTGCAAGGATGTGAAAACCACAAATATCAAGATGTATATGTGTTTGTCTAGGGGAAGGGGGCTGAGGCATGGTGAAGAGAATGACCACCAAGGGTCCAAGCCAGGTCACATAGAGGAGAAGGAAAGAGGGTGGATCGGCAGGGTGGTCCTGTACTTCTTCTCTCTCACCCATCTCTTTCCTTGGGGGTGTGGGGGGACATTGGGAGATGGTTTGTGGTATGGGCTGCAAGCTGACCTTAGCTGGCCAGGCAGCAACTGGTGGAGGAGGAGGGTAAGAGGTGGCTTTTTGAAGGGTGGTGTAGCTTGGTCAAAGCCACTGAGAAGGTTCTTAGTGTTGGCATCCACTCTGTGGGGCTTGTTGTTGTGTATCTTAAGTCATTTCCAGCTTATGCTGACCCTAAGACAATCCTATTATGGAGTTCTCTTGGCAAGATTTATTCAGAGGGGTTTTTGCCTTTGCTTTCCTGTGAGACTGAGAGAATCTAATTTGCCCCAGGATAACCAGTGGTTTTCCATGGCTGAATGGGGATCTGAATGCTGGCTTCCCAGAGTCCAAATCCAACATTGAAACCTCATGGTTCATGCTGGTTCTCTGTAAGATTTGTTGCCAAACTTGATTAACCAGGCTTGCGTGACTAACTGATTTCCATCCATTTCTAACCTTTTCTTGTCATCTCTGAATCTTGTTTGTAAACTGTTGATGATCATTTTTGGTTTTCAACTCTGTGGGAAGTATTTTTCTTAAAATAATAATAGAATATAAGATAATAATTAGAGCAATAATTGTTTTAAGAAAAACCCAACATACACTGTATATTATATATTATTCTTAATATATATTATTATATATAAATATTATTGTTATATATTAAGTTTCAGAGCTTTAGGGACTGCATACTTAATTAATTGGTGGGAAGGTGGAGAAGAGGTTTTCTAGGGTGATAGAAATTATATTTGTGTTAATAACTTTGCTTTTAGAGGTCTAAACTGATCCCTTTAACTATGCATACACTGCACAGAAACGTTTGCTATTTCACCCCCTCCCCTAATGCTACTCCTGCAACATGTTAAGGAATTTTAATAATGAAATATTTAGCAGCCTTCATTAAGACATCTCTGCCCAGGTCATCAACGATCTGACTCCCACTGTGAAGCTCCTATTTATAGATGGCATCTATTTCTGCTTTATCCCACTTCACATACCCTCCCACACGAAGTTTGCTCAGCAAATGAATTGGAAGCCTTTTGACGACAGTGTCTTCATTACTGATGAAAGCTGTGGCTGTGAATTTCTTTCTCTCCTTTCCTTTCTGATTCTTAAAGAACAGTATCCCTCTAAAATCAGAGTGGCATTCTTGGTTTAAAAAAAATAGAAAAAGAAAGGGAAATGGAGGGGGGAAATGTTAGCAACAGCACTGCATGCAGTAACAAAATATGCTGGTAGATTTGCAGTGTTTCTCTGAAGATTTCATGTTAGTAAATGTCACTTTTTCCTCTTCTTTCTTACAGACTCTGAATCCAAAATGGAATGAAGAATTTTATTTTAGAGTAAGTGTTTTGATTTTGATTTTTTAAATCAGTCTTAAGCACATTCTTTGGTGGTGCCAGTTATTAGTATTGTCAGTGCTACAGTATTTGCAATAAATTAAGAAAAATACCGCATCAAAATATTTTACTGTGTGCTTATCCTTTCAGCAGCTCTGCAAGGAGCGTATTAGTTGAGGCAGAATTATACCAGTGATGTACCAGTTGTAGACTATTACAAGCAAGAGGAGAAGTAAAAATAGTTGTGTATGATTGGGATCCAGCTTTTTTAAAACCTGAAATTGTTTAAACGAATATTCCACTTTGCAGATCTTTAGAAAGCTAATTTTTAAAAACTAAGTCCCAGAATCTCCCCACCTCCATGGCAAATGTTGTTCTGGGAGCTGAAGTCCAAAGCATAATTTTCCAAAGCCCTGCTTCTTTATTGGACTTGGAGGATTGAATCTACTTATTTGTATGGAAGAAAATCTTTAAATCTATACCTCTAAATCACCGTCTCTTTCTCTGTCAAGTGAAGTCTCTTGCCTGAGCCACTCACTGTTGAGTATACTTAGCCTGGCAAGAAAATCTAGGTGAAATGATTCCGAAAAGACTTCCAAACTCTTCATCTACATTTTATGAAAAGCAGCATTGTATTTGCTTCCCAGTTTATCCAGTAGGATTATATTAAGTATGTGCATGTGGGCATATCTTAACATTTTGATTGGCTCTGCTTCCTAGGATTCATATAGTTTCTTGAGGAGGACAGAAACACCCCACAAAAAGGGAAGAACAGTGTTACCAACAGAACTTGGGAAAGACAATTTTTAGACTACCATTCCTAGAATTCCCTAGCCAGCTCAGTCCCTGGCCATGCTGGCTACAAGATTCTGGGAACTGACTTTCCCAACCTTTGCTTACATGGAATGGACTCAGTATTTTGTGCAGAAAACAGGACATCCTGCATACATCCAAATCTGTAGCACTGCTTGTCGGTATTGATGAAGATGGCTAGCCAATAAGCAACCACACACTATCCAGGCTGTAGGTGGACTTGAGGTTCCTCTCACATATCCTGCTACTTCCTGTCAGTGCCTTGTAAGGTCAGAATTGCCCTTTACCTTCCAAATCATCCTGAAAGCCAAGAATTCCAAGCTTCATTGCCAGCCAGGGACCACAGTAGAATCGGAATTTGGTAAGTTTCAGCATGGCAAAGAGTCAGCCCTCTTGTTCCTGCCTGTGTCACTCTGCTCCCTACTGTTTGGCTCCATTGACAGAGAAATAAGTAATTCTGGAGAGCTTGTTCAGAAAAGATTTGCAAACTCTTCCTGTGCATTGTATGTAGCTGTTTCCTGGCTGTCAGAAAACCTACCTTCTGGCCAGAAAATTAGTAACATTGAATATTCTTTCCAGTTCAGTATTGTAAAGGTGAAAAATATTTTTTCCTATGGCACTAAAAATAAGTAAACAAAAAGAAACTGGTGCTTGTTGGTTGCATTAGCAGTTATTAAATTTTCTGTGACATACCTAAATAAGGTCTGGTGCAACCCACTACCTTCAGAAGTCACAGAAGTAGTTGAAAGGAGTCTACTTGAGAACAATTCCAGTGCCACATGATCTTAGCTTGAATATACTCATTTCTGGAAGGCCCAGTGTTTGTCAGAGTATATACCTAAACAAACAGCATAATAAAGACTATGGCATGATCAAAACAAGTCCAAAATAAATTTGTAAAGAAGCAGTAATCAGGGTTGAAGTGTTAAAAGATATAGCTTTTAATCCAGATCTCTCAAATCACAATCTGTTTCTCTATCAATTGGAGTTTGAGATCATATTTTTGGGGAAGATGCTACAGGCTCACTCCAGTAGCACACAGATACATATTCTGTACTTGTATATAGCGCTCTGTTCCTAGTATGGTGGACTGTAATCTATTGAACCACAAAGGATAAATCAGAGTAAGGCCATTTCCGCACTAGCCTGTTATAGAGCCATGATTCCACTTTCAACATCCTCTGGAATCCTGGGGTTTGCAGTTTCGGGAGGGGCAGGCCGAAACTGCAAACCCCAGGATTCCAGAGGATGTTGAAAGTGGAATCATCACACTATATAACAAGCTAGTGTGGGAATGGCCTAAAAGAGGAAGGCAGGAATGGAGGCTTGAATCTAAGGCACAAAGATCATGTAGCTCTTGTCTGGAAAAAAAAAAAAACAGAATCATATCTTCCTGTGATCTTTCAGCACCCATTCTGCAGGTCAGCTTTCTGTGTCTCTGGGGCATTTGTTACATCCAAACAAAGCTACGCCTTTTCCCCCCACAGCTCAGAGGATGCCACAGATAGCACAGCCATTGGCTATGCCATCTGGCTTACTCTGGGAGTTGCGATCCAAAGGCTACAGAGTTTTCCCAACTCTGAGCTTAGAGGCTGACCTAATGCAGCCACCCTGCCTCATCACATTTCTATATTTTCATCAGTTCCAGGTCTTTGCTCCAGCCAGCCTCACCTTTACTTCAGTGCTCACTTGTCTGGTGTCAGCCCCTTCAAAGAAACTTGGAACACCACTGTCACTACCCATGACATACTTGCCCATTCCTTGTCTCCAGAGATTCCCATTCTCCCCTGTACTCCAGGGTTGTGGTTTGTCCTGTGGAAGGAAGGCAGGGTGGGAAGCAGTCTGTTTGGAATCTCATTCACAGGGTTGAACTTTGCAAAAGGCAAAAGGCAAGGGAATGAGAGGGGGAGAATGGCAGGGAAGGCAAGTGCATGCCTTCTGTTATGCAGTGCTGCCCCCTCCCATTTGTTTGCCTTTTGCCTGAGTACATGGTAGGAAGGCACACACACTTGGGCAAAAGGCAAAGGAATGGGAGGGGAGGGAAGACATGTGTGCATCTTTTCTGCATTTGGGGCTTCCCTCTCCCATTCACTTGCCTTTTGCTTGGCACAAAGAAGAAGTCGTGTGTGCCCAGACAAAAGACAAAGGAACGATGTGGGGGGAGCCCTGAAATGGAATAGGAGGGGGAGCGTGAGGAGGGAAGGCAAATGCGTGCGTTCCCCCTCTTGCTCCCTTGCTCACTCAGGCAGAGGCAGAGAGTTATTCATGATTTTCAGTTTTCACAAGGTTTTTGCGCCTGGAACCCTCATGAAAGTGGAGGGGCCACTGTATTTCAGAGTTTACCTAGTAAACAAGCTTGATTGCAAATCATAGATGATTGTGTTGCTTAACCTGTCTGTGAAATATTTCTTTAAAGAGAAAGAGGGAAAAAGAAAAAAGAAAAAAAAAAGAGAGAAAGAGGAAAAAGAGAAAGGGATGCACAAAATTAAATTCCAGCAGTTTAAATTTAATCTTTGCAACATCTGTTTGCAAACAGACCAGATCAATGTACATTGTTAAAACTGTGATATATTTTTCAACCATGGTCCAAACAGATGGGCTTTTTTATTAGCATTTTGGAAACTGTATTTTCCTCAGTGTCTCAATTTAGAGAGGTCATGAATAGTTTTCAAATAGAAAAGGGTTTTATTTCTTCTATTACCCTTGCTGTCCTCTAATCTGAGAGGGGTGGGCAAAGATGGACCAGGCCTCTTTTGATTAGTGATGCACAGTCCCTAGGAATGGTCATGGCATTGGATAGAGGATATCTAGTCCCAACTTTTTCCATTCCAGCCACAACAAAGTTTAGTACATAGGAATCTTTCTGTCAGAGCCTATGTCCGGTCATGTTACACTTTATGTTACTATATCCTAATCACACTTATTAGAGAATAAGGTATAGTCATTAGCAGGACTTCCTTGTAATCTCAGTGGAAGGCTGCACTCTTCTGCACATTTTCTTGAGAACAAGTTCATTGATGCATAGTGGAACTTACTTCTGAGCAAATGCATATTCAGCACATAGCACCCTCTGTCTATATCATAGTACTTCTGCAGTTTTCAGTGCTTGGCTGAAAGTGAGCTAGTGAAGCTAATGACATGGGTGGGGGGAATGCTATGCAGGAAGGCCTCCCTCAATGCAGTTTAAAGTGAAGCTCTCTGAGAGTCAAAATGTACCAATTTTTGCAAGACTCACACATCCAGTTGTGGCAGGTGGCTCCGTGTCACTGCGGCAATGAATACACTCCAGGTTTCTGTCCAGACTTTAAAGGAGCTAACCAAGGTGCTGAAACCTAGCCCCAAAATTGGATCAGTGCCTTGAACAGGTCCTTTAACATTTGGACTAAGCCACATGCTCCCATTGTGCATGTCCCCTGGAAAAGCGTAATGGAAAAGAAAGATGTAAGGCACATGGCCACAAGTGTGTAGTAGAATGAAATCCAAAGCACAATGGAAGTAAATATTTGCTGCTGCTTTGCATAGTGCTTTAACAGTCAGATCCCTGATATGGAGAGAGAAGGTATCAACTGACATCCAAATCAGGCATTTATTTGTGTGTGTGTGTGTGTATAGCCAGGTTATAGGAAGTAGGATTACTTCCTGTTTTGAGGAAAGCCCCTGTCACTGGGATTAAGAGAGACCCAAGAGGGCAAAATGAGACCCTTAAAAGGTATGAGGGGAATCTTTTGGGGAAAACCAAACAAAACAAGGTAGTCTTAGGGTCTGCAAGGATTATGGTGGGATGTGAGTAGTTGGAATGGCCGTCTGAGATCTGGAGGGAGGTGTGTGCAGCCGTTGTGGGCCCATGGAAGTTGCCCACACTTTTTTCTAGCCTTTTCAAAAACCCTATTCTTCAGCTAAATAGGCTCTTCGAGGAATTTGCATAGAATCAGTTAAAAGATAAGACAGATCATGACCAAAGCCCTACAGCCTAGAGCCTTCCTGGTGACTGCTCCCAGATCACACAATTCCTTCCTATGGGAAACTAGTTTTTCCCCTCTCTACAATCTTTCTCTCAGCAACCAAAGATCTTTCTGTTTACCCAGGCCTTTCAGTGATAATTGTTTGTTGCAGAGAACTACGATACCTCAAGGGTAAGATGCCCACTTTGCATGCAGAAGGTCTCAGGCTTAGTTCCTGTCATTTCCAGTTAAGTGCAGCTGTGGACAACTGGAACCCTCTTGGTATTTTTTTCTTACGGCTCAATAGTCCCTCACTATTTGCTGTGTTAACTAGAGCTGATGAGAGTTTGGAGATCACCAAGGTCTGGAGGGATACAACCCCTGCATTAAAAGGATCTGTCACCGTGTGATGAGAAGATAATTCTTTCCATGACTGTGGAGAACTGTTTCCAGTTAGATAGTCTTGGGTTAGGTAGACTAATGGTCTGAACTGGTATTAAAACAGCAGGGTCTACTCATAGAGTTAATAGGACAGTAGAAGTTGGCTTGCAGAACTGGAAACACTAGGTATATCTACACTCTCATCCACAATCCATCAATTTTTCCTACTTTAGCAAATGTGAAGATTAGTCAGTAGAGTGAGAAAGAGAGAAGAAAATAAAAGCCTTTCTAATTAAGCTGCTGCTGTACAACCTGATAAAAAAGTGCCTTAGAGACTGCAAAAGCCTTAGAGACTACAGTATAACCCTGTATTGTCCAGCTGGGAGCATTCACACCCCAATAGCTATTTGAGAACAATCTGTAACGCATGCTTTGTGTACGGGAGGTCCCAGTCCATCATCTACAGATATAATTGAGAAGGATCTCTGTCTGAAACCCTGGAGAATTGTTACCAGTCAAAGACTATACTTGGTGGATCAGTAGAATAGATAGATCAGTAGCTGGGAGTTTCATGGAGCTATAGTTCAAATAAGTAACTTTTCTAAGGCCCATGTTTTCTAAGGCCCACCTTCAAACTGCCGTGGGCCTTTTATGCCAGCATATGAAAGGGGCAATTTTTCTTTTCTTTTCTTTTCTTTTTTTTAAAATTAGGTTTTAATTCCCAAAATGGACTTTTTAACATTTGTGAGGGCTGTAACCACCAGCCCCCTTCCAGGCTGAGAAGGGGTCATTTGACACTCCTGACTTCCACTGACTGTAATGTTCATTATTCAGACAAGAGTGTTGAGTGTGGGTTTTCTTATGGCTCATATCTTCCCCGTGTCACTGGGACAAACTATAATTTTCATAAGGGTATAATTGTGATTCTAGTAAAATGTTGTTGACAATAAGTAACTTACTGTGAAATACTTAGACAAGGAAGTATTTTTAATGTATATGTTGCTATGTTTGTGCACGTGCAAGAACATGTATATGTTAATTTATTATTAATATTTATTAATGTATTAATAAGTTCTATTTATTTTTTAATTTCTACTTATTTATTTATTTGAATGTTTCTATCCCATCATTTATCAAAGCATTTCAGGGCAGAGTACAATAACAGCACTTTAACCCATTTAAAACAAAACAAAAAATACTAATCAATTGTTATTAAGAATAAATTATAAGTCACCAAGAGTAAAATACCTGTGCTGTACTGTCAGGTTCCCCAGTTCAGAGCCTTACACTGGGGAGAAAGACAGATAACCAAATTCCACAGTCTTCCAAACTCCATGATCTTCAGTTGCAGAAGGTTAGCAATAGTACATTTTAATCAGAACCTGGAAATGTTTTGTTTTTTGGACTACAGCTCCCAGAAGACCCCTAACCGTCATGGCCAGTAACTATGCTGGCTGGGGGATTCTTGAAAAATGTAACTTTTCCAAGTTGTAATTGTAACGAAGAAGTGTACACACATGTTCCTCAGTACGTTAAATGCTTAACACACTGGCTTCATTAGTTTTCATGGATAGCATCTGTGATATCCTCGGTTGACAGAAAAATACAAATCGACCTGGCCTAAGGATGTGTGCTGCTGACTCCCCTTCTTAGCTTTTGCTTGAACTTGGCTGTCCTTGGGCAATGCTTGTATCTTATTTAGAGCCATTTACACTGTAACCCCAAACAAACTGGGATAGGGGTGAAGAATTTATTTATTTATTTATTTATTTATTTATTTATTTATTTATTTAATTAATTTGTATCCAGTCTTTCTCCCAATCATGACCCAGACAGTCGCGATTTCAGTTAAAACCAAATGTGCTTAAAACAATGGAGTACAACAGTTAAAGAATGCCAATTAAACAAGAAGACACAAAACAGTAATTTAAAAACAGTTTTTAAAGGGTGGTTGAAGTATTATGATCATGATAAAAATACAAATGCAGTACATCCCAATTAAAAGAAGTTCTGCAACAAGAAGTTAACACTCAAAGGCCAGGGTAAGCAGAAAGGTCTTCTCCTGCTGATGGAAAGATAGCAGAGAGGGTGCCATCCTAGGCCATTTCCGCACTACAGTGTTAAACTGCTGCTATTCCACTTTCAACGCCCTGTAGAATTCTGGGGTTTGTAGTTTACTGAGATCAAAGAGCTTTTTGGCTGAGAATTCAAAGTGCCCTTCCTAAACTACAAACTCCAGAATTCCACAGGAGGTTGATAATGGAATAGCAGCACTTTAACACTGTAGTGCGGAAATGGCCCTAGCTTCCTGTGGGAGGGAATTAGAGAGTCGGGGAGCAGTTTGTGGCCATTTCCGCGCTATAGCACTATGATTCCACTTTCAACATCCTATGGAATCCTGGGGTTTGCAGCCGGCTGGCCCCTCCCGAAACTGCAAACCCCAGGATTCCAAAGGATGTTGAAAGTGGGATCATAGCGCTATAAGAGTCCAGTGTGAAAATGGCCTGTGACTCTACAGACTTTGATGCACTCCCATCAGCCCAAGCCAGCACAGCCATTTCTGAGGGTTTGGGGTGTTTTAGTTCAAGAACATCTGGAAAGCCACAGCCCTGCATTAGGGAACCAGTCTACCAAATTGAGTGGATCTTGGGTGAGTGCTGGTCAGAGTTCAGTTGCACGCTATAGCTTCTTAGACTTTTAATACCGTCTTCGCTCCAGTCACTGATAAAAAATAGCAGAACAAAAAGCATGCAGGCCTTGGCTTAGGGGTGTGGAGGTTCCCTGTCCCTTGTGTATAAAATTCTGCTGTTAGAGACAGATTGGAACCCTTGAACTAAATAACTAACCCACCTAACCCAGTACAATTTAAGTGGAAATAACTTGAACCAGGTAACTTGAACTAAGTAACTGTTCATATCCATAAATATTTTTTAAAGAACTCCTTTCAATTTATTTATGTATTTATTTATTTGATATTTAAATATTTATTTAATATTTAATAGTTAATAATTATTTATTTAATATTTAATTATCATTTATTATTATTATTATTGTCTTTTAGGTAAACCCATCTAATCACAGGCTGCTTTTTGAAGTATTTGATGAAAACAGATTGGTGAGTGTTTTCTTCTCTATTTCTTTGTTGTTATGTGGCTTCAAGTCAACTTCTGTTTATGGCAACCCAGTCCTAAGGTTTCTTGGCAAGATCTCTTCAGGAGAAGGTTAGCTACTGCCTTCCTCTTAGGCAGAGAGTACAATTTTTCCAAGCTTACCCAGTGCTTTCCATAATTCAGCAAGGATTTGAACTCTGGTCTCACAGAGTCTCCTCGTCTGGGACTCAGACCAGTACATCACACTCACTTCTGTTTGTTATGTTCATTTAAAAAAATGAAGCTTCTTTGCTATGCCATAGTTTTAAATCTTCTGTTTTGCCTGTGTTATGGGAAGGCGGTGCAATTTTTTTTTGAAAAAGTGGCATAAGGGAACGTAAAAGTTGTAAAATAAAATTGCAAGCTGTTCTGGATTCTTCTAGGGATTGCTGAAGGTGAGAAATTTGGTTGTGATGAGTCCTCCTTGTGCCTCTCAAGATGGAGAGTGAGGCACTGTGTTGCAAAAGCACAGTGGGTATGTATCAGAGCTGGCCCTGTCATTCGGCAGAGTGAGACAGCTGCTTCAGACGGAAGCAGTGATAGCCTTCAACTGTTACTCCTAAGCCCCCTGACCCACCCCTTCTCTTAGAAGATGGCACTGTGTGGTGCAGAGACCTGTTCTTCCCCTCCTAAACTGGCCTACCATCTGCAAATGGTATTCCCAGTGCTGAGGTAGAACTCGACTGCCAGTCCATATGTCCATGGAATGAAAGTGTGTGAATTTTTCTCGGCCAGCTCCCCCACAAATGCTCACTGCCATCATTGAGTGACTGAAAAGCGAGTCAAGCTTTAAATAGCATTTAATTAGATAATATTTAATGTATATATTTATTTTCAACCAGTTGGTTGTCAAAATGATGCCATTTGCTTGTGTGTCTTTTACTCTGGTTGTGTTTTAATTTAAACTGTTGGTCGCAAGTTACCTCAGAGACTCGTTTTGGTTGAAAGGAGGCACCTAAAGCATGACGTTGACGGAATAAATCAATATACACTTAGCAAATAAAAGAGCCTCAAATGCTTCTTTAAAAAATAAAAAACAAGTTTGAAATGATGGAAGGAAATAGATACTTAATCCTTTCTCTGCCCACTTTTAACCACAAATAAGCCTTCACCAAAGCATTCTCCTCTTCTGCCAGAGTTCTAGATGGGCATTAGTGAGGAGAATAATGGCTGACTAGATTTATGGTGAAAGCCAGTATGGGGTAATAGTTTGAGTGTTGTACTAGTACACTGGGAGACCAAATCCCACCTTGGCCATGGAAACCTACTGGGTGACCTTGGGCACATCACACTTTCTCAGCCTCAGAGGAAGGCAAGGGCAAACCTCCTCTGAACAAATTCTGCCAAGAAAACCCTGTGATAGGTTTGCCTTGTTGCCATAAGTCAGAAATAACTTGAAGGCACACAAGAAGGAGATTAATGATCCCAGAGCTTGAGTAGGATATGCCACAACTTGGAAGTGCTCTGATTATGACTCCCAGAATCCTCAAGCACAGGGATTTTTGGAAGCTGTAGTTACACTGGGATATGCACTTTGCTGTCTTTTCACTGAAGAGAATATTGGAATCCTTGAAAATGAGTGAGGCCTTCTGTGGGTGGCTTTGTACATCAAACTCTAGTTCTAATAGTCTGAGCCTTCTTTTTCCGAAGACTGTTCTAGTGCCAAACTAAAGAGTTGCTTGCTCATATAACACACTCTGGAAACTGGTAAAATAATCCTAGAGGAGCCTCACAGTTCCTCCAGACCACCTCTAGTATTGCTTGATTATTGTTGTATTGTGAATAATCATGGTTCCCTACTCCCCTTATTTTGTTTTCCTTGTAGTCTATTAACACAATAGAGGATTGTACCAGCTTTTGGCTTTCAGTGTTGTTTCCATTTCCCCCTTGTAATCAGGGCTGTTTTATTTCTCTGTCTGAAAAACAAACTATTGGAAAACTGAGGCTTAAATGTCTATGACATGGCTCGGACTCAACACCAATATAAGATTTTTTTTTCTTTAGCTCTAACTATGAAGCTTTAATTTACAAAGCCAGTTGTTTTGTTTTCCCCTTTGACAATACTGTTTGGTTTCATTGCCATGCTTCCAAATTCATGCTTGAAGGAGCTTTTTTAGATTGTACCTCGACTATACCTCCCCTCCCCGTTATCTAAACTACCATGCAGAGCAGAGCCGAATTCGGGCATTGTTTAATTTTGGGTTTCAGCCCGCCTGTTTGTTCTTCTGACGCTTTTTGGCTCCTAATAAAGCAGAGCTCTATTCCATACTGGCAACCCAAGCTACTAATATTGCTAAACCTTCTTACTGGAAGTTTGCCAGCACTGGGCAGTGTTTCTGTATGATGTTTAAGTCAGATCCGTACAGCCCTTCATGCACGCCCCTGTTCCAGATTTTACTTGTCTTCTCAACCTCTTAAAAACTGGAAAAGAGAGACCGTTGCTTGCTACTGGCTGCTTCTTGAATTGTGCGTGTAAGAGTTTATTTTCTCTTTTCCCCCTCTTCCTTCCCAGAAAGCCAAAGCAGGTTATTATCGTCTGTTTATGGTGGCAATATGATATCTGTGTCTGTTGCTACAGTGAACGTATTGCTGTTTAAATCACTTCAAGCATAAAAAGAGAAAGATCTAGTTCATAGCCATTCCCTGATAAGGTATTTGCAGTAGTCTGAAAGATTTGCAAAGCCTGCAGCCAACTTTAAACAAACGAAATCTCAGTTTTTCTCACTCTGTCCCTTCGTCCCGCTGATTCCTGATCCGCCTGAGAACTTCGGTGCAAAATAAAAGAGTGGATTTATTTTCTGTGGAGGGAGGGATCTTGTGTATATCTGTGTGTGGTTTTTCCCCCACTCTCCCTTTCTTTTTCTTTTTTTGGCTTAGCGCAGAAGTGTTCCGTGAATATGATGTAGTTTAGATTTATAGCAGAGTCGAGTGTGTTCGCTGCCTTAGTCAGCTGTGAGAGATCTCCCGCTGGGGCCGCTCCTTTCTGATGGAAAAGGAGCAGCTGTGAAGGTGCTGTTTCAGGCTCTTGCTGGTATTAAAGAGAAAAAAAAATAGTAGCTTGCATTGGAGAGGGGGAAATGGGTCATGTGATGCCAGCCATCCTACCCTATGTCACAGTTTGGAGGAGCACTGATTGCTCTTATCCAATCATGCCTGGAATGCCGCTTGCCACTTGGGCTATTTCTGCTGCCTGTCGCTATCAGTACAGCAGTGCTAACAGTTTGGCAGATGGGACACTTTTTCTTGGAGTTTATGTCTTTAGTTCTTAACTTCTGGCAGTGCCTGGACTTGTTGCCGTCTCCCCCCCTTCCTTTCTCCTGCAACCATGGCCCATCGGCTGCGGTTTCATTTTGGCTCCGGACGAAGCAACACCGCTCCCGAGTCGGAGATTCTCGACCGTGAGAGAGAAGATGATGACTTTTTGATGGCATGCCACACTTTGCCAAGAAGGAACGGGCCTCACCCTTTCTCCAGACGCAGGACAGAGTGTGGGGATGGAAGCGGTGACTTGCGGGAAGCAGGTTCCTTGAAAAGGAGCACCTCCATGTTTATTCCTCAGCTTCTCAACAGTATTGATGCGCGGCCCACCAGGAGCTCATCCATGCAGATTTCCCTCCAGCGCAAAGCTGTAAATGGGCATGCTGATGAGTGTGGGGACACAGAGTCCCCGCCGGAGGAAACATGTAACTTCTCAGATTTAGGGGAGCGTTGTGCATCTCTTGATGGAAGCCATTCTTCTCCAAGCAGTCACCAGGTCACCCCAGAGAACTCTCCACCCAGGCAAGCTGAGCACCCAGGGCATGAGGCTAACGGAGGGCCTGCTAATCACACAATATTTTGTACCATCCCTTCCAATAACTGGAATGACAGTGGTGCAGCTACTGTCCAGGATGATGAACAAAGCAAAACTGCTTTGGGCTTAAACATTGGTGGGGTAAGGATTCAGCACCGGGCTTCAAGTGTGGACGTGCCTCATGTTACTCTTATGCCCTTTGACTCGGAGGCTCCAAATAACGCTTCGGCCTCAGAACCCAGGCGCTGGTCTTTGCAGCATTTGCCAGAGGGGTCAGCCAATTCAGGAAAGAAATTCTTTGTTTTCCAATTGCAGCAGCCTCAGGCGAATAGTACAGGGACAGATTGCAATTTTGGTTTTACGGGAACGAAAGGGGATAGGTTGGTCAGGTATCCACGGATACGTCTGGAGAGAAGTACCTCATATCCAGTTCACCAACAGCCAGAGCGCATTAGCCCCTTGGAAGGTGTGAATTCAACACTTCACGGAAATAGCAGAAATGGCTCTGAAAAATCCAGAAGCAATTCAGTGGAGCGGGTTTCTCCAGGGCAAGGATGCATGTTTAAAATCTGCCCAGATCAAAACTCAAGGCAACAGCACTTCAGAATTCTTGTAACTCGTGGGAGTAATGAGAAGGGTCAAGGTTCTGGACAGGAGAATCCACCTGGATCTGTTCCTGTTGCAACTAATTCATCAGTAAGTAGAAACATTAACAAACTGGCAACCTATGTTTTCACTTAGGTTGTCCAGTGTTGAGGGAGGGGAAATGAAAAGCAGAGTGCTTCCTGTAGGTTGCATAATTGTGAAACCCCGTATAGCAGTGTTAGAAAGATGTACATTCCTCTAGAACAATCTTAGAACATCTTTGTTTTGTTAGGCTAAAGTGTCATTCAGTTATGACTACTTCCAGTGCGATGTTTTGAGGTCTCCTGGTGACTCACGAGTTAGTTAATTCGTTGCTATGTCATCTAAATAGAACTGTTTCCCTTTTTTTTTATACAAATCTGTAAGTTACTGCATGGTAATACTGCCCATTTTGTAAAAGCTTAGGTTTTTTCGTTAACTTTTATTTTGAAGTCCTATGATATTTAAATCATTTGTCCACACACTATATAAGCATCCAAGAACTAAGGATCAAAAGCTGTTGTTGAGAAGTATCAGAGCTTACAACAGTCTTAGTTGTCTTAAGGAGGTACTTTTAATAGAAACATTTTGTTTGCTTTGTGTTCGTTGCTGTCTGATTGTAAATATGAAAGAAGTGGTCATAAGATCCCGCCCGTTTTGATTTGGTAATTTCAATTTTGGATATATCATTATTTCAGCCATTAGCCCCAACAAATGAGGCACTATGCCACTTTGGGACGGGTTAATTTCTTTATGCTACATATGCTGCAAACAAAGTTTTTATGCTACATGTGCTACAAAACAGAGGCTGAGTTTCTCCATGGAATGATAACACAGGAGAAGAGAAAGTTTTTAAGAATGAAGTTTTTCATTGTTGCTTGAGTACAATTAGCTACTAGCCTCTTAAGTTTTCCAGCTCCATATGAAAACAAACAAAAGAGATATTTTTGGGGCCTTATTGCCTCCATGTCTGTGTGAACATGGTATATATTGTAGTGCAGTTCAGCACAAGAAGGCAGCATCTAACTGTGGGAAGGCATTGTGACGATTGCTGCTTTAATAATATTTTACCCCAGTTTAACTTCTTGGCATGTACATATCACACTGTAGAGAAGATCATAAGACACCCAAACCCAATGCATCTCAGATAAAGGAATCAAGTTTATGATGATATCTTTCTTTTCTTTTAAGTACGGTGTTTTACAATTAGTTTATGAAAAAAAAATCATGCTAAAAATTCCAGATTAACACATACATTCCAGCAAACATTCACTTGGTTTAATTCTGCTGAAGTTTTACTCTCCTTACCATAGCTCTCTGGTTTTATTGTTGGACATGTTGAAATGGCATTAAATTGCTTGAGATTATTTTATTTCTGTATTAAAATGTGGGTTTTTTTTGTGGGGAGTTCTATACTATCACATGTACTTTTTGATTATTTAAATGTTAGACATAGCAAATAATATAAACATAAATCCAAATGAGACAGACAGGTTTGCTATACATGACAATAACAGCATCTCAAAGTTTTTAATGACCTGTGGACTCCATAGTTATTTGAAATTTCCCCTCTGTATGTAGAGTAGAGATATAATGTATTCCTTCTAGGACAGTGATAGAACAACAGTATAAGAAGTGTTTTTATACAGACTCAGACCATTGCTCCATCTACTCCAGTAGTGTCAGCTTTGGTTGGCAGCTGTTCTTTAAAGTTTTAGGTAAGATCTTTTCCTAGCCCTACCTGGAGGTCGCTAGTGGTCTTCCACCTTCATACTAACAGGGTCACCTGCTTAGCTTCCGAAATCATATGAGATCAGAAATGTTTCACATTGGCATGGAGATACAGGTGGAAAACTTGTGGATCTCCAGGTGTTAATGGAGTTCCAAATCCCAGCCACCACAGCTGGTGGTTACAGATGATAGATATTATAGTCTAGCAACATCTAATGGGTCACAGGTTCACCACTGGTTTTCTGTGACACTCACATTTATTTATTTATTAATTTGATTTATACACCATATACACTTCTTTATAAGAGCTCAGAATGCTAACAAATCTTACATAAAAACAGAGTAGTAAACAGTGTCTCCAAATTTCAATCAGTTACCATTTTTCTTTATATAAACACGATTGTCAAGGACACAAAGGAAATTCCAAGAAATAGTTGAATTTTGCTAGCAGGATTTTTTTTTGTCCCACTTGTGTAATGCACAGGGGTAAGGTTTTTCAATTAAAAACTGATCCACGGAAGCAGATTTAAATGCCCATATGTATTCTTTTCTGTAAGCAATCAAACAAGCAAGCAAAAGAAAGACGTACATATAATATAGGACACAGAAACATTTCCCCCTTTTTTTTTCTTAAAAGGAAAAGTGTTCATTGAAGTTCTTGAAAGCTGCTCCATGAAGGAAAGCAAACCTTAATGCTCTTCTTCTCATGGTGCAAGCATGATTTTGTTCTGGACCCTTTTGTTTACCCAAGACACCATTTGAAATTTTTCCTGGTATGGGATGAGGATTCACGATCACTTAATAGTTGAAGCTGTGGATGTTTTGGAGTCCACAGACCATTCTGTAAAAGTTGTGCTTAGAAGGTAAGCACCCGTATTCGGTATGTACTTAGTATAATTAGAAGAAGGCTGAGATATGCACACAGGGTTTTCTGTATGCATACATACACTTTCCTATTTCCTGTCGTATTGGAAGACAGTTCCGGGAAGATGTTGCATTACATGGGCCAAGCACAGGCACCTGCTGCTGAAATGGAAGTAATTATGCACAAAAACAGTATGGAGCAGTATTCCATGTACACTTGAATCCATCAGATAGGAGTGCTTGTGTGCAATCAGGTTCACATTTCTGCCTAGTGGTGTCTTCTGCTTGATTCATATCTTGGCCCCTTTCACACTGCACAAATTACTGTATTTGCCAGCATATAAGACACTCCGGCATATAAAATACATCCCATTTATATGCCAGCAAGTACTGTTTGCTGACGTGTAAGATACACCAGCATATAAGACACCCCATTTTCAAGCAGTATTTTTTTGGGGGGGGGAAGTGAGTCTTATATGCCAGCAAATACAGTAAAACATTATGTTTTTACTTTAACTGCTATGGAAACCTGGGATTGGCAATTTATGGAGAGGCATTTAAAATTCTCAGCCAGAGGGCTCTAGGACCTCACTGAACGACAATATCCAGGATTCCACAGGATGCGCCCAGGGCAATTAAAGTGGAATCATACTGCTATAATTATGTTAGTATGAAAGGATCCCTGATCTTGGGCTGTGCTCAGTTCTGTTGAGCTACTAGCACATCTCAATGTCTGCATGCTTACAATCATGTGTATGATTTGTCTTGTCCCTGTGCATATTTTGTGTTTTTGTTTTTTTAAACAGGCAAGATTCTGAATGCAAACTGGCTTATTTGCTGCTTTTTACTCCTGTTCACTTTCATGTTACTAGAAAGACACAGAAGTAAGAAGATGAGAATAGTCTTAAACTCTTGAGTATAACATTTACATGTCTTTTCACATTAGAATATGTTGAAGGGAGGTGATGCTGGTCATTTTTGTATTACAGTTGGCTAATACTGTTATCAGGCACACACAAATGTACGTTATTTTGTTTTGCTGTTTTAAAATTGTAAACTACCTTGTGTTCCTTGGCAAAAAAGAAAAAAAAATCATAGTTTGGGAAAATTATGATCTGGAAAGACAGAAGGTACATAGAGTAAATGAACATAAATAATCCCCAAATGTGCAGCAGTTTTAAGTCAGAGTTTTACCAATTCTAGAGTGAATAAAGCCACAATGAGAAATTAGTTATGGATTGAACAGATGTACATCTTTTCATTATATGTTAACAGAAGCTTTGATTGATGGTGTAAACATGGCTAAAAAACTTATTTAAATTATTATTCCTCATTCAAATAGCTGGCTGGGATTTTTTCTTTTTTTTTTAGTCTAGTTTTGTGCAGGGAAAGTAGTTTCTTTCCAAATTAAAATTCTTCACTAGGTATGCTTAACTGTAAAGGTATGTGCTTTGCATACTCTAACGTTAAGAGGGGATTTGGTAGCACTGGACGCATAAGCCCATTTCGGTCACACTCCTGAACCAGAATGAGCTGTGGTGCATGATGCATGCTCCCTCCTCAGACCTAGGGAGGAATTTTTTTTTTTTTTTTAACGACAACAGCTTTCAGAATTCCTTATCCATTATGGCTGAGAGATTCTGGAAGTTCTAGTCCAAAATTAACTTAATTAAACTCTGTTCCTCCTCCTTCTCGTATGCAGTAACAAGACTGAACTTTTCCATTTTTAGTTATGCCTTTCCATTTTTAGTTTGTTAGTTTAGTATGTTAGAAGTCAAAGAAAAGCTGGATTAATCTATGTGAAGTTATTTCAGACCATGGCTTTGGATCTTGGTTGGTTAGCTGAGGACAGTTAATTAAAGACGGATGCAGAGTGGGAGGGCTGGGGAATGGAGATTGTAAGAGCCTGCGGAATGTCAGCTGTACATGAAACTATAGTTCAACAGTACACCTGAAGTAAACTATTGGAAGCTTTTCCTGTTATTGTTTTTTTCTGTGAGCTTGTGGAAAAGCTATATAATATACACCAGCTTTTACTATGTATTCTGAGGGTAACCACAAGCACACATTTATCGTTATCAATTGACTGTTGCAAACATTCATCTAAAAAGTTGGAAGAACTTGAAAATGGAAGCATAAAATTATTTTCTACTATGATTAGCATACCCTGTTACAGACAATAATGAGTATGAATTTTGGGCATGGTTCACCCATAATTGTGTTAGAAACTTAATAGTTTCAGAGCTTAGCTAAACAAATATATGCATGATGGTTGTTTGAGAGAGGATTTTGGTGTTGTGTGGACCACATGGTTTGCAGACCATTTACTAGATTGATTCTGCAGTTATGCTATTGAATGAGTTCAATTTCTAAAACAAAATGGCAAGTTTTCATTAGTAATCTTAGTCTTAGTAATTCAGTCTTAGTAATTCTGACATCCCCATTACTCCTGGTAAAATAAGACCCAGCATTTATGACGACCTAAGAAACCTACTGGATCATATCAGTGATCTTCTGCCAGAAACATGGCTGCTGCTAACTGTAGTAGGTTTTGTCACACAAATACAAATACAATTTTCAAGAAGGGCAGAATGATTAATTTTAAAATATGTTTTGTAGTGAAAGCCAGTTTTACCATCAGATATATTTATTTACATTATAAATATGGAGGTAATTGTGCTGACTTTAAAATAAATTCCACAGTCTATATTGTGATAATACCTTTATCAGGCCAACTAAAAAAGCACAAAATTAAGCATGAAAGTTTTCAAAATGTTTCTTCTTTAGACAAAGATGGTTTTAAAAGATGCATGTAGGGGAAATATATAAGGGGAAAAAAGAGATAGGACAGTATTAGAGTCAGGTGAGTTGTATGTTGTTTTGAGATGGAATGGAGGAAGAGTCTGGAAATTGTCAAAATAGACTTCCTGGTTGTGAGTTCTGTGAGAAATACGTAAGAGCAGTATTTGATTTTTTATTTGAACATGCACAAAGAAGCGGAAACCTTTGAAAACTCAAACTTTTCTTTATCCAACTCACAGATTTTATTTTGACTATAGTTCCAAACCAGATTGCTATTTTATTTAGGCAAGGCACAGAGCCTTGAAAACTTATGGGGGGGGGTTCCCCCTAAAATTAAAGCTCTTCAAATCCCCCAGTCAGCATGACCACTGAATGGGGTTTAAACTGATACTCACTTTCTCATTCTCTGTCTCTCTCAATACCATCATTGCACATATGAAATGTTGTGAACTATATTGCTACTACTACTTTTAACAGTATTAAGTGACCACATGAAATATCTCAGTCATGAAGTTGATTTTCTAAGTAATGCTTATCTTCTCATTTGTTTTCTGTGCTATCTCCAACCACAGATGGTGGAGATGATGCTAAGGACTGGGCCGGTATCATCCTTTATCCATGGTCTCTCTTCTACCTACTTTTGGCATTGGCATCCACAGCTTCAGCTGGTCAGGGCTGCCTTATGCCAGTACAGAGCTGCTTTTGGCAACCTTCTCAAGTGCCGTACCAGTAAACTAACTGCATTTCACCAGTGCAAGGAAGGTTACATGTGATCCTATGCCATTTCAAGTGGCTGTGAAATAGAGAGTAGCATCGCTTCGCTCCAGAGTCACTCCTCAGTTTTGTTGGGAATGCTCTTTCAGGCTGTGGTGGGAAAATGCATGTGTTCCTAAACCAAAACGGAGTACATTTTGTGAAAGCTGTTTGCACAAAATAAGTTTGAGTCTCTTCCAGTTTGGCTAGTTCATGTGTATTTGATTGATATCGGTCTTAGGATTTGGTCTGTAGGCAGCAGCTGTTTCAAGCCTTATTTATTTAGAGTGAAAACATTCATGCGGGGCGTCTGTAGTCCTAGTGCCACTGAGTGTTTATGACCTTTCAAATATTTTCTCTTTTAGTCTGAAGATCTTTCAGGCACGCAGGATGTATTTCATTACAGGTTATAGTAAAATAAGGAGTAAAACCAACAGTGTGCGACCTAATATTTAAAGTGCAGGATCTAATCTGCAGATATGTGGAAGATGTGTTGGAGATTCTGTAGGCTGATAATCTCCCTTCTCCCCAGTATCTTCTGTTATATTGTATTTTTCTCACCTTTAGAGAGACATGAGCCAATATCTTTGCATGGTGGACTAGCAGATTCTAAGGATATGGTGGAGAGCTGGTGTAAGCAAAGGCCACTGTGTTTCTGTTGACAGAATATCATGTTCATACACAAAGTATTCAAGGATCTGGATTCTTTCGGAACTGCTAAAAAGAGACAGACCCCCTTCTGGGCACTGGAAAGTAGAATTGCCATGGTCACAAAGTGTATCGTGTCTTTCTCCTATCCTGCCTGATTATATCTGACTGTTATACTAAATAATACTTAATTTCATGCCAAGACTTCTCTGGTTATGGCCAGAAAATTTTTGTATGGATTTCGATCTCGGTCTTGGAGAAGCGCTTGTGTCAGGCTGTTCTTAGCAGCAGTAGCAGCTCTGCTAGAATAATTTTGCAGTCACAGGCATAGCTTAGCGGGTGGCCTGTCCTAGTTTACCTCTGGATGATGACACAAGATTGGAAGACTAGATTTCCCCTCCCTGCAGGGACATCACGTATTCCAGGCTTAGGGTAGATGTCTCAGTGACTTTCTTTTTATTGGTAATTGCTGTTTCTCTTTTTATTTTTATGGGTGGGGTGTGCCATACTGCTGTGCCAGTCTTCTTGATTTTTACCTTTTTGTAATCTGAATTTCATCTCCGTTCTTTTCTAAAGAATGGGAAGTTTAGTACATATATCTTTTTTTTTTTTTAAATCAAGCTACAGTGGGCCCTCCATTGTAGGGTTAAGGGAACAGGACCCCTACAAAAGTGGAAAAACTGCAAATATCAAAATGTGTGTGTGTGTGTCGGTGGGAAGGGGGGAGAGGCATGGTAGGGAGAGCAGGCACCCAGGATCCAAACCAGGTCAGGGAAAGGAGAAGGAAAGGGTGAGTTGGCATGGTAGCCCTATACTTCTTCTCTCTTGTTTATCCCTTTCCTTGGGTATGTTGGGGCATTGAGAGAGGACTTGTTTTTAAGAGGGACTTACAAGCCCCGTTCGCAATTTTCTCACAAAGCTTGCAGTCTCTATTAAAAATGGCATAGGGAGGCAGCAGAGGTGACAGCAAATAATCCATGAATCATCAAACCCACAAAAGTAAAACCTGCAAATATGGAGGGCTGACTGCAACTAAAATAGGCCCCTTTTTAGTTGTTTGCAACACAAGCATACATCAGAATGCTACAAGCTGCTAGCCTCTGGTTAAAAAAAACATACCCGAGTAGTAAGACCCAGACTATGGCCCTATGGCATTTCTGATGCAGAAGGGCCCCTTGAGCATTGTGCGCATGTGAAGAGCGGTCCACACGACGCACTCACATTTGTGTGACGGTCAAGTGTCTGATATGGACTGTGCATGCATTTTTTCATTGTTGGCTTGAAGCCGAAAATGCTGCATGGCTCTGCATCGCTCCGGGGCCCACGCACACTTACCTGACGTGCGGAGCCTCGGGAGCCAGGCCGGTCGCGTTTCCTGTCCAGTGCAGGCTGGGAATGTCCCAGGCTGCACTGCGAAAGGAAGAGGCAGGGCTCTCACATGAGTAGAAAGCTTGTGCGGAGCCGAAGGACCCTGGACACGAGAGCCTCTCTCCAGAGGCTGCTCGCGCGAGCACCGTACCCCAGCACTGCGAAAAAGTAAGGTGCGAAAAAGGTCTATGAAAGGGACAGTTCATTTACTCTGCAAAAGGCAGAAAGTTATTCTTCTTTACATTCATAATGTTATGTAGTCCTGCCTTAGTTACTGCACTCACAAAAGTGTGGAGAGTTAATTCCAAGTAGCAGATCCTTGTAATACCCTACTCGCAAGCTCTGTAAATCACAAGACATTTGTGCTCATTTGTATTCTTCACTACCCAGTGGGGTTGAGTGTGTGGTTGGTGAGGGAGGCGGTTGCGAACCAGACTGCTCATTCCATGTTCCCTTGTTTGCTTCAGTTACTTGGGCTGTGCTGTGGATGCCTGGTTTCAGTCCTGTAGTCATGGTGATAAGGAGCCTATCATTTGCATGTAATGAGTTGTCATTTTACTGTAAGACAGATAGTCCCCATTTTTAAAGAATATTATCAGCATTGTATAGGCATTCTTCTTCTTTTTTTTTTTGACAGAAAATATTTGTTTTGAAGCTTAATGCAGAATAAGAAAAGAGAGAGAAAATGGATGCTGCAAATTCTTGAGTTGTTGTTTTTCCCCCTCTCTCAGTAAAAGATTTAGCAACAAAAGTAAGTGAGCTTTTCGATGACAGCTGTCCTTATCCCCAGCCAGTGGGCATTTTTGTGGGGGTGTGATAGAAGTTATATAGTCTAACTCACCTGGATGGTTCTTGGTTGGAGAAGAATGTGCCAGGCCATTTCAACAAGCAATGACAGATGCGGGAACATGGACTGTACACACACACACACACACACATATATATATCTCAGACCAAAGTGTCATTTTCATGTTCAGTGATGATCTCATGTTGCCACATTACAGTAAAAGTCTGTACCTCATGAAATATCCATTATTATCTTAGGCCCTTTCCACAACCTACCTTTTCATGAAGTCTGATGGAGATCCTGACAGCGACGCTGCCAGGAGGGGAGTGCAACAGATGCACCCCCCTCTGCACCGGCTGGCTCCCTGCGGAAGAGAGTGCAATGGCCACACCTCTTCCTTCTGCAGTGCAGCCAGGTACTTTCCCAGACTGCAATGGGGTAGGAAGCACAGCCATCACACTTCTGCAGGATAGGTAAATGTGGGATGGTGGCACAATTGTATGTCATTGATGGGAAAAACCCATCAACGATTTAATCCACAATCGCACTGCCTGGGAATGGGAGAAGGATGGGACTGTGACGACGCCATGCAAAATCAGGAGCCCTGGTGGCGCAGTGGTTAAATGCCAGTACTGCAAGTCACAAACCACAAGGTTGTGAGTTCGATCCTGCCGGGCTCCAAGGTTGACTCAGCCTTCCATCCTTTCGCAGGTCGGTAAAATGAGTACCCAGCTTGTTGGGGGCATGTATAGAAATGTTTCAAAATACATGCTATTTGTAAGTTGTTCGCCTCCTCAATCCATATGGAGAGGCGGGATACAAATAAATAAATAAATATTTAAAAAATCATCATCACGATTGTGTCCTTCTCCCGTCCCCACTGCAAGATGGGAGGGTGCTGTGGAAAGAGCCTTAGAAATCAGTCAAATTGTTGGTAAGGGGTTAAAACCAGTTAGTGCTACCCAGAATAGATCAGTTAAAACAGCTGGGTTCTGTTAAATCACAACTAACTCAAAGCTAACTTAGGGCTTTTTCGCACTTGGCGAAGAAAACACCCTGTTCTGTTGCTTACCGGACTGGCGTGCTCCCTCAGAGGATCCAGGCTGATCCGGAGCAGTGCGTGGCCACGCTACACACTGCTCCGGGGACGAAAACGGCGGCTTCTGATTGGTGGAGGCTCTCCACCAACCGATGCAGCTCGCCAGCCTAAAGCCCGCCCCTGGAAGATCTGCAGGCTCGCACTGGTGTGAGCCTGCAAATCTACACCGGAGTGCAACCACGGAGTGGGGCGCGCCGCGCTGTTGAAAGACTTGTTTTAAGCGGTCTTTCAATAGCACAGCGAGCGACCACTTCTTGTCATTCTGGAGCCAGCTGAAGTCTGAAACTACAGAAAGTAGTCCGGACCCAGTCCTCCCCCAAGTGCAAACATCCTCGCTGGAGGACGCTCTGCCCCATTGCAAAAACAAAGTGCGGAAAGGGCCTTACTTTAGTTAGGATTCATATTACCTGAGCCAATGTGGCGTAGTGACCTGAAGTGACCTGAATGTTGGATTAGGACTCTGAGAGACCACAGTTCACTTGTCCATGGAAAGCTACTGGATCAAAGCAGAGGTGGGAATCATGTGATCCTCTAGATGTTGGTTTGCAGTTCCTAGCACTCCTCACCATTAGGTGTGCTGTATAGAACTGAGAGGACTTGAAGTTCAACAGCATCTTTAGGGCCGCTTGATTCCCACCTCTGAGATAAAGGCGGAGAGAACATGGCTAAGGGATTCTACTGTGGAAAAAAAAAATGGAAATGCACCTCTGTGGTGAAAGTGTGATTTGTCTGAATTATCAAGCAGTTTCAGATGTGAAATTGCTTGTTTCATCAGCTATCAGTATAACATGACATCAAATGGGTTATAGAAAAGATTCATACCCCTATTCTTATTTTCAGTAATGATATGTTCTCTGACCTAGAGATCTTTCATAGGAAATGATTTTCAGGGAGAGGATACAAGCCTTAGCTTATGGTTGTAAACGTTTTCTTAATTCAGGGGCCGGTGGAGGGGAGTATTTATGTAGCTTTGTGAAATTGGAAGCAGCAGAACAGCACTGTTTTTAGAGCTTGAATTAGGAGTTCCTTGCCAGAGCTTGGAAATTTTACCTTTCTAGACTACAGTTCAGAAACCCCAGCCAGCAGCGATGCTGGCTTGAGAAATCTAAGAGTGATAGTCCCAAAAAATTGAGGTTTCCAATCTGTAGATGTTTGTGCTTATGTCTTGTTGAATGTGTGTCCTTAGTATTTCCAGTTGTTATTTTTTAAGTTTAACCCTGTTCCCCAAGCCATTGGCATAGCTGTGGGTCTCAGCAGCTGCTGGAAATATCTGTAGAATTTTTAAGAGCAAACTGGAACTATTTTGTATTGGCTGTACTCATCGAAGTTACAGGTTCTCTGGTACTTTGTTATTTTATCTCCCCAACTTGTTTCATTTTGTAAAAATGGATGTTTAACTTACTGAGCTATTAGGGATCTGGCTTGGCCATACTGAAATGAATGAGACAGTGAAATTAGTAAACACATAAGCCCCCAACTTAGTCCTCTCCAAATGTTTTTGGCTACCTAGCCAATGTGGCTAATGGCCTTCCTGCTGGGTATTATTTATTTGTTTATTTATTAAGTTCATAACGCACCTTTTCACATAAGATTTCAGCATAGCTAATAGTTTATATAAAAACTCCAAGTTGAAGTCACAAGTTCCAGTAAGCCAAAATAACAAATTTCAAAAACCTAAAGTAATGAATTACAAATGGCTAATTAAGTATCAAAATATAACCCTAAAAAACCAATACAGAGAAGCCACAATGAGAACATACCAGATGCTTATTTTCCCCCAAAGCTTCTGTGAATTATGTTGTTTTTAATTCAAGCTTGAAAGGCAAATGCATGGGGAATACTCAGTTTTGACTGGAAGGGAGCTCCATAACCAGGGTGCCAGTAGCAAGAAAGCCTTGCCTGGAATGAGTTGAGTTGTAGTCCAACACAAAATTACATGTTTGAAGTAACAAGGTTACCTATAATGTATTACTTTTGGGGGGTTAGTGAAGGTGTAACAACTGTTCTTTTGCAAATTAATTTGACATGGTTACCAGTGCAAAATAATGCTAACGTTGTTAATTTCTTGGTGCAGTTAGTAATGTTTTCTCAGAACTCCTAAACTGAAGTCATGTGGCTCTTCAGATGTTGTTATTTAAAATTATTTCTAAGGAATGTTATTAGTTTATTTAAAAAAAATTAAATCAATGTGCTGTTTAAAATGTTTTATCCATTGTGACAAGTAATATTAATACAATAAATAAATAAATAGGAACACCCAGCAGTTTTCACCACTCACTATGCACGCTAGGATTGATGGGAGATGAAATTCAACAAATTATGGAGGACTGAATGAGTCCTGTCCCTTGAATTTAGGGTTTTCTGGCCAGATTTGGAACCATTTTTAAATTTTTGCAAATGTATTTTTTTTAAAAAAAAAAATTGAAGTAACTAAAAACAAACACATTGGAAAAATTTCACTCTTTAAAAAATGAAGCATGAGTAAGGGCAACTTATTTTAACTTTAGAATAGAATAGAACAGAATAGAATAATAAAATAGAATAAAAATAACAAAGAACAAGTATGCCCAGGTAGGGAAGGCTGGCCCTAAGTTCACTGGGATCTATTTCATCTGTAGTTTCTCAAAATAGAATGGAGGAAGTAATTTTAATATTTTACCTGCATCATAAATTCTTTTGGGAGTTGGACTGTTCCACCTTCAAGAAACATTGGGTGGTTTTCTTCTGCTGTGTCTTTTTAACAAATCTTTACATTCTGGTATGTACCAAGAAAAAAATGGAATTGAGAAAACAGTAGGACTTTTAAGGAGTCTCTGTGGGCTCAACGGCCGGCTGGCAAAGCTGAAAGAAACAGCATAGAAAGGTTAACTCTGGATGCAGAAGGAAGGCCAGCCTGGGGCTATTATAGTGCTGCCATATAGAACCAGGGAGGGGAGGAAACTCTTTCAACCTGTGACCTGAATATTCTTGGGGCCACATTCCTATATGGACATGGCCAAGGGCAAAAGGGGTGGGAATGAAAATACCAGCATATTTAAGTTTAGAGCTCTTACTGCCAGCAGCTAAACCTTAGCAAGAGGCATTTCAGTCATAGGCTGAGAAAAGTAAGACCTGTATAAAAGTCAAGGAACCCCCCCCCCAAATGATTGTGGCATGGGGAGATGGATGTGGTCCCCCTAGGGAACCCCAGAGAGCCAGATTGGAGCCCCAGGAGAGTCAGAGTCAAGTTCCCCATCCCTGATATGGAAGAGATTTATGTAAATCTGTGCAACAGTGGCATGTGGATAGTCCAACAATGACAGGGAGTGGCTAGCTGCCATTGGCACAGTGTGGACAGAAATGTATAGCTGCACTGGCTGGGGGATTGGGGCACTGTAGTACCTACAGTAACTTTTCGAAGCTCTGGGAGGGAGTTCCTCCCAGCTAGTTCTCCAGCCTCTTACAGTCTGACGAGGGACTCAGTTATCGTTCAGCGAAGAGAGTGAAATGAAACAAGGGAAATTTAAAGTCATAGTTCCTGTCTTTTTAGGAGGTGTTGTTGTTGTTTTTCCTTTTCAGGGGCAAGGGGTTGGGATAGAAGGAATGGTTGGTTATGCTAAGCAGCTGGGCTTTCAGCAGTGTTGTCAGAAAGCTGTTACTTAAACTGTGTTCCCTCAGCTTCCGTGCTCTTGTATGACTTTTCTGGTATGTATTCCTCTTGAACAGTAAGCTGCGGCCGAGCCCTGTGCTGGCTAGGTGACATCAGTCAGGATGCCTGTGTCCGACGCCAGCCAAAACAGATGTTGGAACAGGAGGCGGGATAAAAAAGAATTCAGTGTCCTCAATTTGTGCTGCCAGCTTCATTTTCCACGGGGTTGGAGTTATACTGGTGGCTTTTCTCGTATTACTATTTAAAATGCATGGGTTCCTTCCCCTCCCCTCTTGCTGGGAATGATACCAACTATTAACAGCCTTCATTTAATAGTGTCCCACTATTAATATCAAATAGTGTGCATTACTCACCAGTGATGATGTTCCCATATGTATGTGTATATGTATGCCCGAAAATCTGAATAGATGTCAACAAGCAACATCCTACCCTCTTATGCTGGATCCTCTGCATAGCTGTGGTGTTGTCGCAGTTCCTCTTCCATTGGACACATTCAGGCGGCCTGGAAAACCAAATGCTATCCTGTTCCATGGTGACTGAGATTTACCACAGTGAGAGTGTTTATGTGTGTGTGTGAGAGAGGGGGGAGAGAAGTGGCATCTGTCCAAAATTAAGCAGAAGTTTAGCAGTGTTATGTACATATTTCCCTTCTCCACACTAGCAATATTATGTACATATTTCCCCTTTCGTTCCACTTTCTGTACTAGCATGATTAACAGACAGAAGTAAAATATATAATACTAGCATATATACCTGGCCTTGCCTGGGATTTTATTTTCTCATAGGTAATAATTGTTAGAAAGATTTGAGATCCTTTGTCTCTAATTCCCCAAACTGTCTTGTCCAGTACCTGTAACTTTTTCCCCTATTTGTCATTCCAGTCTGTATTCAGAATTATTAACATAAAGAGGCTGGGTTCCCGAGGGAATGCACTGCCCTCCTCCTTGCTGCTAGGCCTCATCTCCATACCAGCAGGCCTATTCAAGACAGACACAGTTGACTGAGCCCCAAGAGCTCTCTGGCTGAGAAATCTAAAGGCCCCTCCCTCAACTGCAAACCCCAGGATTGCATAGAATCTTCTTAGGCAGTCAATCATGTGAAGTCTTCGCCAGACACAGCCAATCATATGAGATCTTCTCGCCTGACAGAGACAAACAAACAAACTTTGACTTTTATATATTAGTAGATGAGGAAAACATTTTGACAATCACTTACACTGGGGGGCTTCCCCCATTTATCTAACAGGTTAGGGACCAGAGCAAAACGGAATTGATTGAAAAGTGGAACCCATGGGCTGTACTGTAGAGAGCATGAAGGATTTATGAAGGCTCACTTGGGACTAACCGACCATGAGTTACTTGCAAAGTCTCTCAGCTGGCTTAGCATCCTTTTTTCCCCCATCTCAGCTCACATTTCAAGCAGTGCATTAGTGCAGGAGGTTCCAAGTGAGCCTTTGCAGCCAAGAACTGATGAAAGAATGGAACCCCCACTGAATTAATGAAACCTGTCCTTAATTTGGAAGTGTCAAAAGAGCAAGTCTTCAGATAATGGAGTGTCAAAAGGTAGTGGCTTTCTGTAGTGATTAACTGTGTCCTGGGATCCAGGACAAACTGAGGAGAAGTGCTACAGGTTTGCTTTTTAATTATTTAATATTTATATATGTGTACATGAATGAGCCTGTGATGAGGGACTTGTTCTCAAATCCTAATGATTAAATTTTGGAGTTTCAGGATGCTCAGTCTAGGCTTAGAGATGTGAAAGCCTGGGGGGGAAATAAGAAAAAAGACAAAAAAAAAACCCACTTTAAAATAAACCCTGAAAAAACCATTTCTCTCATTTTTTCCAGAAAAATGGAAAAATACGCCACTCTTCCCCAGTTTCATGTTGCTGCTGTGGATTATGGAGGTTTTCAGACCTTAGAATACCAGCATCAATACTCTTGTGCCTTATTTCTCCATGGTTCCATTCTAAGGCTGCATCTTTTGGAGTGAGGGAGTCAAAGTTTTCCATAAATGAAAGTTGAACTTTGTGAAGGCAGTAACTAGGCAGTTTTGGAATCCATTTACCAGTATCTGCTTATTTTAGCCTCTTTTTAAAATATCAATCTACGTATCACGGGAACAAAACTTGAATTCGACCGCAGTTAACACACTATTGTATTTTATAACTTTGAAGCCCTTGTAAATTCCAGACAGCTTATAAATGGTGCAGTCACTTCACCAGAATAAATCTATTAACAATGTTGCTGATCAAAAGTGTTAAGGTTGTAAAATGTCAGCTGTCTGTTCCAAGTCCATTTGTGCTTATACAATATGCTTCCAATCAAATAGCATGGGCTAAATGTGTCCATTTCAGAGATAAGAGGTCCTGCTTTCTATGTGTGGTGAAATGAACTGTAGCACTTCGTAAAGCAAAGAGGTGGCTGAAGGATACTGTTTTTGAGTGTTCGTTCATATTATAAAACCAAAAACTCTTCCCTGGAAGAACAGGCTATGTTATAAGCTTTCTCACTAAATCTCATACAGATTGGATCCAGGCTGCTGCTGCTGTGTGCCTTCAAGCCATTTCTGACTTATGGCAACCCTAAGGTGAACCTGCCATGGGGTTTTCCTAGCAAAATTTGTTCAATGGAGTTTCCTGTTGCTTTCCCATAGAGATGAGAGAATGTGACTTCCCAAGATCACACAGTGGATTTCCATGGCTGAGAGGGGATCTGAACCCTGTTTTTCCAGAGTCCTAGGCCGTTTCCTCACTAGACTGTTATAGTGCTATTATTCCGCTTTGAACATCCTATGGAATCCTGGGTTTTGCAGTTTAGGGAGGGGACTCAAGGCACTCAGGCCAATGCACCACACTGGCTTTCCAGACCATTTGGAGCACCAAATATGAGGCTATCAAGGTTTTGAGATCTTGGGGGAAGCACATGAGGTGGAATGTAAGAGAAGGACTTCTTGGTAGTTGTCCCAATCACCTGTGCAGAAATGCTAAACTGGACTTCTTCCTGTTGTCCTTCAGCTAGTGGTTGAAGATTTTTTCATTCCAGCATGTTTTCAACAACTAACTGACTGGTGCAAAAAGCGCTTTCAACCTTGATGCTGTGCTTCTCTAAGAACTGATTGGTCTTAAATTTTTTAAAAATTCAGTATTGTTTTAACATTATAACACTATGTTATGGTTGTTTTCACACATGACAAGCTTTTGTATCTTTTACCAGTACTTTTATTTTTTTTTCTGTTGTGTGTTCTAATTGTGCTCAGAGTCAGCGAGGAAGTTGGGATATGAATAAAATAAGTTGTGGTATCATAACCCTCTGACATTTCACAGACGAAACACAGGACACACATGGCCAACCAAGGTCAGAGCGTGATCATGATGGGAAACATTATTAATGAGGAAGAACACACAAGCTAAGAGAGGCTGCACCAGTTTCCTTTTGCCTGAGCCTACTGGAAAGGGGAAGATTCCATCTCTTCCTCTCCTTTCCCCTTTGCTGAATACAAACCGCCTTTGCGCTTAGAACTCAGTTTGCAGCAATTGGACAAAGGGGAAAAGTGGGAGGAAAAGAGAGAGATTGGGAATTTTCTTAAAGCAGCTAAAAAACAAACAACAGAGATTTAATTCGGACTGTACCTTCCAAATTGGGACAGTTAAAGAATATGTACTAGTAGTGATTGTGGGCCAGGACATCTAGAGATGGGTACTAGGATGCCTATCTCTGTTTAATTAGAGCCAAGAAATATCTCACAATAGTGAGCTAAATTGAGTTCTTCCAAACCCTACATGATTCTCTTAAATGGAGAACAGTAGGGGCAAGGAATAGCAAATGCTGGTCGTACTGTTGGAGCTCCCATGTCTGTTGTCTGTAGCAAAAAGAACAAGGAACAAGAACAAGGGCCACGACATGGAGAAGATGGCAAAATGCCATCAACACCTTCTCAACTACTCAACACTTCTTTGCCTCGGTCTTCTCCCAAAAGGAAAACAGTGCTCAATCTGGGGAAAATGTAACAGATGATGCGGTAGGAGAAATGCAGCACAGTATGGGTAAAGAAGTAATACAGGAATACCTGGCTATGCTAAATGAATTCAGGTCTCCAGGGCCAGATGAACTACATCCAAGGATATCAGAATAACTGACAGAAATAATTTCAGAACCACTGGCAATAATCTTTGAGAATTCCTGGACAACAGATGAAGTAACAACAGACTACAGGAGGGCAAATGTCTCCATCTTCAAAAAGGGGGTAAAAAAAGATAACCCAAAAAGTTACTGTCCAGTCAATCTGACATCAACACAAGGAAAGATTCTAGAGCAGATCATTCAAACAGACAGTGTGGAAGCACTTAGGCCATTTCCGCACTATACTTTTATAGCACGATTATTCCACTTTCAACATCCTATGGAATACTGGGGTTTACAGTTTCAGGAGGGGCCGGCCCCAGGATTCCATAGGATATTGAAAGTGGAATAGTCGCACTATAAGAGTGTAGTGCGGAAATGACCTTAGAAAGGAATGCACTAAAAGTCAACATGGATTTCTCAAAAACAAATCATGCCAGACTAATCTTATCTCACTCCTGGTGGTGGTGGGGGATAGAATTACAAGCTTCATAGATGAGGGGAATGTTGTGGATGTAGCATACCTTGATTTCAGTAAGGCCTTTGGCAAGGTCTTCCATGATATTCTTGCAAACAAGCTGGTAAAATCTGGCCTAGAGAATGGTACTGTTAGGTGGATTTGTAATTGGTTCACCAGTTGAACCCAAAGGGTGCTCACACAAAAGGCTCCTCTTCATCCAGGAGAGAAGTGGCTAGTGGGATGCCACAGGGTTCTCTCCCAGGACTAGTGCTATTCAGCAGCTTTATCAATGACTTAGATGATAGAATGGAGGGCATTCTTATCAATTATTTTGAGTCAATCCAGCTATAACCTGGTTTTCCTTTTTTCTTACCACCTTCCACTATACCACCTACACCTTCCACTACACTTTCCACTATATTTGTCTTTTCCAGTGAGTCATATTATCTCATGTCGTGTCCAGAATATGATTGTACCATTAAAAAAAAGTCCTTTCAGAGTTTCAAAATTCTTTTTGAAGTCACTAGTAAGAACCTAAATTGCAGTCAGCCTTCCACATTAGCAGGTTTCACTGATTTGATTATTGGCAAATTTCTTCAACCCCTGCCCCACCTGAGGTGCTTATTCTCCAGGGGAACCTTCCCTCTCAGCAGCTCCGATCAGGCCACACAGCACTTCAAAAACCCACCTCTTGTCCTCTTCCTCCTCCACCAGCCACTGCCTGGCCAGCAAAAGACTGCTCAGCCTGTCTTACCAGCACCACAAATTCTCTCCCAATGTCCCCACTATACCCAAGAAAGAAGAAGGGCTTCCCCTTTTCCTTTCCTAACCTGGATTGGATTGTGGGTGCCCGTTCTGCCTACCAGCCCTTGTCCCACAGACATGCAGATGCACATTTTATTATTTGTGATTTTTCCACTTTTGGGAGGGTTCTACACCTCTAAATCTAATGCATGTGGAGGGCCAACTGTATATCTCTTCTGCGACTTTTCTTATTAGACCAATAGCAGAACTTGGAAAAATGATTTTTATTTTTTTTAAGAAAAAGACTTCAGTTTTCAGAACCGCACAGCCAGCATGTCCAACAGTATATAACTTTTTCCAAGCTCTGGCTGAGTGTTGCTGGGACAAAATGCTGTAGTGACTGACATCGTTTTCCAGTGTTTTTGTTTTTGTAAAAAATGATAACATCTAGCAGCAAATAGCATGCCAGTTCTTCCTCCCACTTGCCTGTAGTTTAACACAAAGCTGCAATCTCACAGACTACTTTTGTATGTACTGTAGTTCTTTGTAAAGAGAAAGCCAAATGAAATCTCATCTGAACCAATTCCTAATCTTTACCGTTCAATCTAGTTCAGACCAGCATTTGCTGCCAATGCTTTTGTTCCTCTTTTTTTTTTTTTTAAGAGGAAAAATCTTTTGTTTTGAAAATATCTGACCAACGCAAACAGATTTTATTTGTGTTGGATTATTTTAATTATTCTGGAAATGCAACCAAGGAATAATGTGGATCCTGAGTAAGCAGTGCTTTGTAGACATCAGCATAAATAGTCTCTGCTGGCAGGTGAGAAAATTTGGCACAGCATAATATAGATTTGTGCCACCATAATAAATAGAAAATGCTATAAATTCTTGGTTAGTAAGCAATGTGTGAAGCTTTGCAAATGTTAACTGTTCACTGGAAATAAAAACAGAATGCGTCATCCAAAATACTTTTAGAGGTCAATGATGATATTGGTTGGGACAGTATCCTAAATCTATTAGATTTAGAGGACATGTTTGGGAGTCAGACTTCCCCTGGCATTATGGGCTGCTCTATTAATACTTCACTATGTTCTCACAAGACTCCACTCCCCCTGCTTTTAGTAGGGCAACATGTAGTCCACGCTCAATTCAAGGTACTAGTTTTGACCTGCAAAGCCCTAAACTGCCTGGAACAAGGTTATCTGAAAGACTACCCTTTCCTATATGAGCCTCCCAGAAATTTGAGATCTTCAAAGGAGTCCCTATTGCATGTCGCAACATCTCATGAAGTCGAGTTGGTGGGCACACAAAATGGAGCTTTCCCTATAGCAGCACCTCGATTGTGGAACTCTCCATCCAAGGAAATTAAGTTGGCCCCATTCCTTTTAAATTTCTGGTGGGCAGCCAAAACAGTGCTGTTCCACATAGTATTTAATGTTTTACTCTTACATAATTGCATTTTTAGATTGTTTTAGGAGTTTTTAAAGAACATTTTAAAGGCCATGTGTTTTTTAATTTTTTAAAAACATCTCTATATTGTTTTAATTGTTTTTATTTGATCACCGCCTTGAGAGCCCTTGCAGGAATATAAAAATACAATCAATCAATCGATCAGTCAGTGATTTTATCAGAGCTTGGAAGGAATCTCACAAGTTTCCTGGTTACCTACAGTGCTTGTTTGTGATTGTCATTTGGAAGTGTGAACTATTTGGAACTCAGCAGAATTTGTAAAGTATCACTTACCATAGGCACAGATTGGAAGCGCATTTTGCAAAATTACATTGCCTGTTCTTCCATTTCCATATACCTGCAGTGACAGTGCAGTGCACAGCCTTTTTTTGGAAAAATGAGGAGAACGTGGGTCTTTGTTGTAATTATCCCATGATTCTGATTCTGGGATAACTTGGCATTACTGATTACCTTGCAATGGGAATTGTAGCTTACATAAATGCTAGCTGTTGTTGTTGTTGTCAGCTGCTTGTGTAGTCAAGTGGTCTATAAAGCAAGTTCACTGAGGGTCAGTGCAGCATTTAATGGCTTTCCAAAATCATCTCTGGTCATTTGAACATGTTGTGTTGTGTGGTCATGTTACAGTGAAATTTCAAAGCACTGTGAGGATTACCAGTGATTCTGTGTGCTCTGAACTGTTGACAGTGGCCAGTGTCCAAGTGTGTAGCATGTTAGAAGAGGATATGAAACAGAAGAAATTAGTCTATTTTAACCTTTAGGAAAATGGGCAGTTGCTTTCTTCTTCTAGCATACAGTGATGTTTCAATGTTGCTGGACTGGAGTTTTCTTCTGTCTTACCATTGTGCTTTTGAGCAGATTGCCATTTCTCAAGCCATTTCTGCACGAGGCTGTTATAGCGCTATGATTCCATTTTCAACATCCTATGGAATCCTGGGGTTTGCAGTTTGCAGGGTCCAAGCGGTCCCTCCGGAAACTGCAAACCCCAGGATTCCATAGGATGTTGAAAGTGGAATCATAGTGCCATAACAGCCTCGTGTGGAAATGGCCTCAGTTGGGAAAAGACTGTTCATCTCTCAGGTGGAAAAGAGTGTTTTTGCAAGAATACTGAGATCGGAAGTACTTGGCTAGTAAAATTGGAACTCTGGAAATTTAATTGATTTGCTTTTGCTAATACCTTAAAATTTCCTAGTTTAATTATTTAATGTCAACTACATTTTTCAAAAGTAATGTTTCAACTTGTTACAGAGGGATTGGCCGTTTTTAGTATCTGTATTTTTTTAAGTTTAACAATTTAAAATGAATAGCTTTTGTTAAAGAAAAATGGAACAAATTAATTTTAAAAAATTCACTTGGTGGTTTATTGCTAGCAAATTATTTTTGTTAATGTTTAAATGTTAGTGTATTATTGTTAATTAGATTGTGGTCAAGCTTTGGAAAATTGTTTGCAGAGTTCTCATTTGCACCAGTGTGTGAATTTGGTTTGCAAAGCTTGGCTAACTGAATTATATCCATCATACAAATCCAGGAGTGGTCCATCTACACTGACCGGGGAGCTGACTGAGACTCAGGCAACTGCCAGTTGTCTGTTTCAATGTACATGGTCTCACACTTGTTTTAGAGCATATGCACTGAGGAAAATTACCAGGTGTGGAATCATGTGCCTCTCCTGATTTTGTTGTGCTGCAAGTCCTTGCTGCAAGTCCTTTGCCAGCGTAGCCAATGGTAAGAAATGCTCAGAGCTGCAATCTAAGGATGTTTGTTGGATTGCTTGATTCTCAGGCTTGTACTTAGTAAAGCATGGTTAGGGCTAGAGAAAGGAGGAGAAATTTGTACTGAGCATGGAATTGACGTATAAGGCAACAGCATACATCCCAATTTGACAGAGACAGTCCCTATTAATCCTCTTGTCTTCTAGTGTTTTTAGCTATTTTTAAAATGTCCTGGCTTTTCTCATTTTTCCTACTTTCTCCCTTTGTGCTCAGTGCAAACTGAATTCAAAGTGCAAAAGGACTTTGTATTCAATTAATTCTACAGGGAAGAATCAAAGAAAGGGCACAATCTTGCCCTTTCCAAGAGACTTGAGGAAAAGCAGATTGCTTCAGCCTCTCCTAGTTTGTCTATTCTTCCTCCTTAAGTACTTTTGCCATCTTGAGCACTCTCTGATGTCACTTGGCCACATGTATACCTGTTTTCATCAGTGAAATGCTGGAGGGTAGGCAACAGCCTGTTCTAGCCCTCTTAATTATGGATATTGGAATCATTGGAGTGGGTTCAGAAATGAACAAAGAGCCAGTGTAACATCTGTTCCAAAAGTCTCATGCTTCTAGTAACCAGCTTCACTCAACAGCTAATCTCTAGAGTATTCTGGACCAGCTAAAATTGTCAAAGGCAACCCCAGATAGAATGCATTAAAGTCATGTATAATGACCTTAAGATCATCATTAGTTACTAGTTACAGTCATTAGGTCTGAAGTTTATGGCTTGTGTCTCTTTGGATGAGTGTGGCATCCCAAAATAAAATGAACCACAGTCTATTTAAGATAAAAACATAATAGTTTTTCAGTAATTTTATTTACATAACAATTGTGTCCATAATTATTTTTTTTAAAAAAACAGAATAAAAAGCCTAAAGTTAGTTTAAACAAATAGCTCAGTGCCTGCAAAAGGTGAAGGGGAGATTTATTTTTTAAAAGACTCAATAGAAATGAGATTTGTATCTTATGAGGAGCTACATATATTTTAAACAAAGGCACATTGCAAGAATTAAAGAGCATGTTAGCAGAATTTGTAAGGGAGATACGCACTTTTAACAACTAATAGTCAGACTTGGAAACATTACTTACTGTCTGGAGGATTCTAGAGGGTGAAACTGAAAAAAAGAAATGCTGCTATCAAGCATTGTTGAATAATTCAAATATTTCATTGAATTGAATAATAATTTGAGTGCATTTAGATTGCAATATGTTAAAAGAGTATGAACTTAATTTGTTGGCTACAAGTAGAAGCAAACTCACGTAATAACCTTACTCATGATCTCCCATTTGATTTCAGTGTGACCAAAAGCAGAATAACCCATTAGAAACTGCAGAAGCACCTAAGTTCAATTCCCAAGTAACTCTACATGAGGTCATTACTTTGGGCAATATAGTGGCAGTGTTTTACTAAAGGGAAACTCCCCCCTAGTGCTCCCCTCCTCAAACTGGATCTAGGAGGCTGGGAAACCTGATGGAGCCAACTTTGGGGTGGTGAAGAAGGCTTTCAAGTAAGAAGGCAAGAAACTGCATGGGGAAGTTGGCAGAATACTGGAATTAGCCCCAAATTTCTAGATTATCTATTTAAAAAAATGTATGTGGTTTACCAAAAGTAAAAATGCAAGGATATAGTGGTAGCTTAAAACTACATAAGCACAACAACTACAATGAAAAATCTCCCTGTAATTTCCAGTTCTGTAATAGAATAAGAGCATCTTCATGTGTATCTAAAGGGGAACATGCATACAGATGGCTAAATACCATCATGCTGCCTTGAAGTCACAGCCTAAATATGGTTTAAATTTTGTGGGTCGTGTGCTCAGGGCAACATACTCTCCAATATGTCCTATTTGAAAATAGAGACAGGAGTGGATGAGCAACCTCAGAGTGCGGTCAAGGGTGGCAAAAGTTATTAATGAGGAAGCTTGTGCCTGAGTCTACAGAGTAGGACAAGAATCTGCTCCTCTTCTTCTCTCCCCCATGCAAAGTTAACTGAGAGCAAACTACTTCTGCACTTTGAACCCAGTTTCCAGCAATCAAAATAAACTGAGAACAAAGAGGGAAAGTGGGAGGGGGAGAGGGAAATAGGGACATTTTAAAAGCAGCTGAAAAAGTGGGATGACCAAGGGTTAATTGAGACTGTCCCCGCCAAATTGGGACACTTGGAGAGTATGGAGCAAGCAATGTCTTTCCAAAGGGTCTGATAGATGAAAAAGTTCAGGCTTGAGGAAGTCTTAACCAGAGAATAAAATCACCACCAAGCAGCCATTAAAAATGATAACCATGACACAACAGCACAGCCTGTTGTGAATCCTCTGCTTACACAAAAGAGTTTCAGAAGTACACTTCAGCAGGAAGCCATGAGCTGGAATACATTAGCAAATTTGATACCGTGGAACTCTGACTCAGCAGAGTCAGGGAATGGGTCGCTTACTACAGAAAGTAACCGTCCCTCTTTAGGTGTTCACTTACACTGTTGACCTTGCTGCAGCTCTTCAGTCCTGTGGCTGCTAGCAAGGAGTGAGTCATATTCATGCTGATGGGATATTTTACTAGAATCTGTATTTGTTTGAATTCTGCAGTTCACCCACTGCTTGCTCTTGTGTTGCTTGGCCTTTTGGCTTCACTTTGGGGTGAGTGAGTATGTGTTTATGTAATCAGCGCATTCATTTTCTCTCTCTCTCCCCACCCCTGCCCCTGCCTGCTCATAAATTGACCTCTGGCCCATGCAAGTGTATGCCACAGTTTATTTTTAGTCATTAAGATACCACAAGACATTTTATTGTGTTTTTCTGCAACTGACTGACAGGAGTACCCCTCTGCAAATTCACAATAATTTGCATACTCTGATTCTTCTGTGCACTCTCATGCATGTGCACACACACACTCATACACATCTACAAATAAGACTTTTCTAGCCTCCCCTGGAACTTTCCCATTAATCTTCCAGTTTTCCTTTTTAAAAATAAATGCTGATGTTCCATTTTCCTCACTTTCAACATGGCAAGTTTTGTTTTGTTTTTTTAACCAGGGACCAGGTTTTCTTCTCCATACAACAGAAGACTCTTCCGCAATCAGTTGTGCAAACTGCTGTTTTCTTGTTGGCATGCTTGCTAATGTGTCTTCAAGGTTGTTGATTTTTTTTTATTTTATTTTGAAAAAAAACCAGTCTTTTTTGTTGTACTTGATCGAGGAACAGAGAGGATTATGGAAATTAACACTCTTGACTGTCAAAGTCATTCTGCTGTGATGGCTTAACTGCATGGGATTGTTCATTTTCTGAATGTGTTAAAACCTTTTTTGATGACATTTACATAGCCTCCTCCAAGTCCCCCCCCTACTTAAAAGCAGGAGGGGAAAAATTACTGGGTAATTTTTCAACGCAGTGCATTTGGTCTAAAGTAAATGCAGATTAGTAAAAAATTGTGTCTCATGTTGTACACAAGAGCATTTGAATGTGATCTGTAAACATTTGGGGCGTAATGATGGAGCGCCTGTGATCTTACAGTTGGGCTCAGCTCTCTTTAGTTCTCCCCAAAGGCTAAGAAGTGCTTGTTTTTGAGTTAGAACAACACAAGAAATTGCTGGATACCAGATTGGATCCTTGCTCTGTTTTGCCTAGCATTGTTGACAGTGAATATCATCAGTGGGTCTCCAGAGCTTCAGTCAGGAGTTTTCATAGCCCTATTCAGAGATGCTGGGAACTGAACCTGGGACTTTCTCCATGGAAAGACATTCATCTACAAGCCTCTGCCATTGAATTACGATTCTTCCTTGTATTAATGGTCAGTGGGTACGTCAAACATGAGACTGTAAGTATGGAGATTGTTGTCCTTTCAGTCTACCCCTTCAAGGAATTTCATATCTTTTAAAAGCATGTGTGCACACACGTTTTTAAGACTTCTTTATTGTCAAGTATTTTAACTGCAGAAAGGCAGGATGTAAATTCAATTTTAAAAAGTACATTTTAGATAGCCACATAGCCAGCAGCAATATGAGGTTTTCAGTAGAGCAGAGTTGTGTTTACTGTCAGGTGAGGGAGCATTTGTCCGTGCCGTGCAGATTTTCTTTCTGCATATGTTTATGTGGAGGAGAATTCAAATGGGTGATTTTGATGTTGCATACTTGGAGCGTATTCAGGAGGCTGAATCCCTTTTAGTACAGACCTGATTGTCGGTGCTGGCTGGTCTGGCTGGGCTCCATGCTTATTTTCACTCAGCTGCGACTATTTTTGGGCCCCCTATTCCCCTGGTCACAGTAGCTTTAACATGTCTTTTATTCCTGCCTTAATCCATGTGGGCCCAGTGTCTGGATGCTAGGCATTGCTGAAGTATGGTAGAGCATTACTCTCGACCAGGCATGCACAAGTGTACGTAATATCTTGGGAGCCAATGTTGCAGCAGCTCATAATTAACTGCCCTTAATGGGCAGAAATGATGCCAAGGGATTATGGTAATGAAGACTTTTCACGTAATAGCTTATGGTTGAGTGAGAGCAGACTCAATTGCAGCAGTGTTCTGGGGAATATTGAATCATTCAACAGCGCTGTGCAATGAGTTTGTCCTTCTAAACACATCTTCAAAAACTGGCAGGCCAGCAGGACACAACAGATCTAGGCCACGTACAGTTCCTTTGCTAGTGTGGCTCTCTGTTTCGCTTTCTCCTCCTGTCTGTTCTTCCTCCTTGTAGCAATTGTTGATCATCCTGTTTTGTTTCTAATTCTTGCTTGCTGCTTCTCTTTAGTAGGAGAACTGTAATGTGGCTTTCCACATTTAAAAGGGGAATCACAGCCCAGGGAGTGCCAAATGCTTTAGGTAAGATATGTAGTACTGCAGTTGGCTACTTGGGCAGAATGCTTAGTTGAAAATAGTGAAAGCAAGTGGCCATTTGAATGAGTACCAGAGATACCCTGCCTGGCCAGCCAAGGATGATAGAATTAGACAAATAGAAAGAGATCCTATACCGATACATTGGATCTTTTTCTCCTGCCCCGCCTATTACATAAACATCCCCAACAGTGGTTTGCCAGGACTTTTTTTGGTGGGGGGAGGGAGAATCAGATGTAAATTTGTCACCTTTGGGAGGAGTCCAGTATTCCCAAACAGGCTCTGAGAGAGAATGTCAAGATGCTTCTAGACTGTCTGTGGGGTTCCCATAGTTGAGATATATGCAAACCATCCCTATAGGAGATGCCTGTTAGCCAATTTGGAAGTCAGACTTCAACTGTTTGGTGGAACAGAAACAGGTGGGGAAGTACTAATAAGAGACACATAAACAAGAGAGAGATGGCAGAAGGAAGCAGGAGACAAGTGGAAAAAAGAAGGGTCAAATCATGAGAACAAAGTTCATTGAAGAAGACCAAAGGCAGGAAAAGAGGAGTAGAGTCCCAGTAAAGAGACCAAGCAAGCAGGTGAGAAAAGGAGAACATTGTCCATCAGTCATAAGGAGGAGGAAGCAGCCATCCTTTAAGAAATATGGTTAGCAGATTCTTTCTGAGCAGCCTCTCAATCTTAGCCTTAATCTTCAGATTATCAGACCTCATCTGGAATACTGTGTCCAGTTCTGGGCACCTCATCTCAAGAAGGATAGTGACAAGCTGGAATGTATCCAGAGGAGGGCAACCCAAAGGGTGAAGGGTTTGGAAGCCATGCCCTGTGAGGAGTGTCTTAGGGAGCTGAGTATGTTTAGTCTGCAGAAGAGAAAGTTAAGAGGGGACATGACAGCCATGTTTAAATATTTGAAAGAATGTCATATCAAAGAGGGAACAGGCTTGTTTTCCACTGCTCCAGAAACTAGGACAAGAAGCAATAAATTCAAGCTACAGGAAAAGAGATTCCACCTGAACGTCAGGAAGAACTTCCTGACTGTCAGAGCTGTCCAGCAGTGGAATATGCTGCCTTAGAGTGTGGTGGAGTCTCCTTCTTTGGAAGTTTTTAAACAGAGGCTGGATGGCCATCTGTTGGGAGTGCTTTGATGTGTGTTTCTGCATGGCACGGGTTGGACTGGATGGCCCCTCTGGCCTCTTCCAACTCTATTATTCTATGATTCAAACACAGAAAGTCCTAAGTTCTCCTTATAAGGGCAGTATTAACCTTGAACTGCACCTTGTCAACCTCTCCAGTGTGCTCCAGATTTACAGAATTTCTACTTAGTTGACAGAGTAGAAGCCAATCACTTCAGTGAAGCCAAAGATAAACTCAAAAGAAAAGAACAATGTTCTTCTTTGCCTTGCGGCTTTTAAATGAAGTTGGAACCATATGGTTAGGAGACAAAAATACTTACTTGGATTATTTATGTTCAGATGTATTGAACAAACTCTTTTCCATCCTTCCGAACTGACTGTTTTGTTTTACAAAATGGAGGGTATGGACACCAGCTAGTTTGATCTACTTTCGTTCTCCAGGCATGCAGAAAACAGCAAACCACCATTGGCACAAATCATGGTTTGCAAAGAAGTTTCAAATTGTAGTTTGATATCCTGATTAAGCAGCTTTTCACAAATATGATTTGATTAGAAATGGGCTCAGGCATAAAAGAAGCTATAGATTGGGCATGATGTGATATTTCATTTGTGATATTTGAATACACTGAATATATGAAAATAGCACTGTTAAATATTCAAAGTTGCTCTATAAATTCTAAGACTTAAATCTATGATTCATCCTAATGGTGCTGATTGGAGCAAGAACAGTGTATCATTATGCAACTTTAAATTCTGCTTTGTTGTAAGCTTTGTTTTTAATATAACATTCCGCTTATGTTACATCAGAAGAAGGGACCCTCTTTTCAATTAAATAAGGCAAATTAATCACTTTAAGACTCAAATGAGATCTTATCCCTGGAGCTATGTATTTTTGTCTGTGTTCTTTAAGCCTGAAGAAAAGGGAACCTTGAATAATGATACATTTCTGTCCTTGTAACAGCTTATTTTGTTCTCTATTGAGTGATTAAATGTTGTTAAATCCTCATAATTAGTTGCTGTACTAAAGTCCTGGCTCCTGTTCTACGTCCATGAATGCTTTGTGATTGATTGTTCAGATAGTGCTTACATCCCCGCCCCACCTGGTGAAATTGGGATAGGATATTGAGCTTTTCTTCTTCGTGGTCTCTGTGAGTAAAAAAAAAAATTGAATGTGGTTTTAACCATTGGTGGATGGTGTCCACTGGTTGGTTGCACATCATGTTTAATAACTAAATTAACTGAACACCCTGAAGGCTTTATTCCAGAAACTGTCACCTGTTTTGAGATTTCTGACTTCCAAAGTAAAAATGGCTTCAAGAGTGATTTTGTATTTTAGGGTGCAGCTTTAAGACTGGTAGTAGGGTGAGTCAAGTTTGAAATTGAAATGAATGGTACATACTTATTACAGCAGGGTTGGGAATTATGTAATGCTCCACTCTGGGAAATAGTTGTATCCATTGCTAAAGGGCTAACAAATCTACTCCTTTATCTCCAGCTGCGCCTCCCACAGCTGATCTGGTTTGTATTTGAGCCTTCTTGGTACTGAACCTCATTGGGGAATAGAGTCCAGCGTCTAGCTGTTTCCCATACAGCCAAGAGCAATTGTGTGCAGAGTGGCTGAAAAATGAGAATAGATTTGCTTGCAGCAATTCTATTCCACCAGCCATCCTTGCTCCATATGTTGTTGGACTGCAGTTCCCAACATTCTTCATCATCAGCTATGCTGGCTAATTCTGCTGAGACTAGCAGTCCAAAGCCATTTGGAGGGCCACATGATTCCCACCTCTTAGATACAGCCCAATTCTGAACACCTTTGCTCAGAAGCATTATCCAGCATGCCCAGTGAAATGCATATGCTGGCAAGCATGATTAGGCTTGCTTCCATCATCAGTGAAACGTCATTGTTTTTTATGGAGGCAGGCTTGTGCTTCACTTTCTCTGGGTTGTATTTCATGGTGTAATCTTGGCAGTTGCATGCATGTTTCATCAACTAGTTTATGATATTTTTATTAACAGAAAAGACCCATACTTTGCTTTGTGCTTTCTAGATCCTTGACTTTAGGACTGGGAAGGATGGTGGTAGGACAGAATTAAGGGTGTGGTTTCTGAGATGCCATCTCTTTCAGGTTTTTATAGCATGTTAAAATACATGCAGAAAACCCTGCTGGGCCATTGACCTGCTGGCTCTTGAGTCTGATGACCAATCATTCTGGTGAATAGTAAAAAAAGCAAGGTGTTTAGGGAATGGTCCATTTATTGTATTACTTTTTTCACAGTTATCATTCAGGCATGCAGTGAACTTAAAAATTTGTACCATCTGACTTCTCTTTTGCTGGAATTTTTTTCTTTCTTCTTCCTCCTGTGTGGGACAGATCTCCTTATTCTTCTTGGAAGGCATCCCAAAATAATGTATGTGAAGTGCTTTGGCCACTATAGATCCTGGGGGTGGGCAGCCATAGCCAGCAAAGGTAGCGGTGGAGGATGGGAATTGTAGGCCAACACTTGCCCATCCCTGATACACTGTGAGAAGAGTTTATGAAATAATTGTTTCCAGATATGCAATGAGTAATTTGTATTGTTTTTCACATAAAATGTGTTGTCATTTTCTATATTCTTTTTCCTTTCTTCTCCTTTCCACTCTTCTTAAAGTTGTCTATGTACTTAAACAAAGCTGTCCATGCACTGCCAAAGGTATGGTGCATGATTTATACAGCAGTGTTTGAGCTGCTATGCCAAAAAGCATATTGCACTGCATCTACTCCATTTCATTCATATACTGGTTAAAGCACCCCTAATCCAGAAATCCAAAATCTGAAAACCTCCAAAACCTGAAAAATATTGCTGCCATCTGTCCACTTTTACCTTCAAGGCAGTGGCTGCAGTGCTCCTGCTCATTCATCTCTCAGGTCTTCAGTCTCTCTCCAGCCTTGCATCTTATACACAACATGAATAGTGAACAAGTAAGATTTGAGGCTGGAGAGAGGTGCAAGATCTGTGCAGTGGAGGGCATCCAAGGGTAGTGCTTGGCACGAATCCATGCTTTTCAGCATGTCACAGTTCTCTGCATCTCTCTAAGCCTTACATCTCATTCGTTTCCCTCCTTGCGTTGTGCATGAGATGCAAGGCTGCAGAGAAGCTGAGAGAGTGAAGATATAAGGGACCTAATACCTGTATTTGGGGAAAAAATACATTATTCCAAATAGTTCCAAAGCTCCAAATCCTGGGAGCAGTCATCAAGAAGGCCCTCTCCCATGTTCTCACCAGACATGTCTGTGAAGGTGATGGGACTGAGAAAAGAGCCTCCTCTGAAATTCTTATTGCTGGCAGACTCGCAGAGGAATTCATGGTCCTTCAAATAGCCTGGACATGAACTATATGAGTTTTTTTCCATCATAGCCAGCACTTTGAATTATGTCTAGGTGGCACATTGGAGCTGGGGATGCTGTTGTAACAAGAGAGTCATATGCTCCCTATAATCTGCCCCAATCAGGCATTGCCCATGATAAAGACTGTACCTGCTTGTTCCCCTGTTCTACTAGGGAAGTATATTGAACACAATTGTTCTCCAACACAGGGAGGCACTGAACACAATAAATGGAAGGTTAAGCTCATCAGTAGCTAAAAATTAGGATGATTATAGACTTGCAGCAGAGAACATTGCTGGGAAATACAACAGAAACAGTATAGTTGCACTCATATGTGGAGCTTGGAAAAGTTACCTGGGAATTCTTCTTGTATTTGCAGCCAGAAAAAAGAAAAGAAAAAAAACTTTCCAAAATCTATTCTAAGGAATTGGACTAAGATCATTGTGACAATTTACAGGACCAAGGAGAACTCCTGATGAACATAGAAACTGTTCTGAGTGCCTGAGCTCAGGAGGGCTCTTAAAAAAAAAAAAAGTACAGCAGACTTGATCACTGTTTAAACTTTCATCTCTTGATGATGAGCTGGATGACAGGAATGATCCAGATACAAAATTCAAGTTAATAAATGTAGTTGAATAATCAGTTGGTTAGAAGATATCCCCAGCATTCCATGGAAACGTGGATCGTAGATTTTTTTAGAACCACTCCAGATCCCAGATGCATTTGTAAAGATGGGGAAAGTGAAGTGACAGACCTAAAAACTGAAAAGAAGAAAAACATATTCCGATAGGTCTTGATCATTTAATGTGTTGTTATTCAAATGTGCCTAGATGTCATACTTCAAACAATTTATTACTAAGCTACTTTTATGAACTTTATTCAAATATAAAGCATAGCACTATCTACAATACCTTACATTTCTGAGGCAGATGCCTCCAGCATTTGGGGAGCCAGGTTTGTTGTCTACTTGGAATTTTGGGTTGGTCCTGCTGGGAAGAAGAACTGTTAAGTGGTGGAACAAAGGCTTGGAGTCATCTATTTTGAAACTGCTGAGAGCTATGTAGATACGACCTCTACAAATGTAAGCTGAGACCTTTATGTTTTGGGAAGTGGCAATGGAGAAGAGACTGTAAGACTTGTCTTGTTTGAATAGTAGAGCTCAATATTCTCAGGGTCAAAATCAGTAGACATTAGAGTTTTAAAGACAAGGCTGCGTGCCATCTGTCCACAATGCTGTAGTTCAATGATAGCCAACTTGTGGACATGTAGATTTGGTAAGGTGCAATTCCCATGATCTTGGCTGTGCTGACTAGAACTGATAGTATCTGTGGCCCCACAATATTGGTCATGTATTACCCGCTTCTACTGTAATTAAATCCATTGTTTCAGAGCATGCATTGAGTTGGTCTGGGGTTTCTTAGGGCTTGGGGGTTTCTTACAGCTTGGTAGTTCTTTTTCATGTTGACCTGTGTTGCTTGAACTTGGGAAATGTTCAACTCCAACTCTTCCTGAAACTCATTGATATAAGTATTCTTGCACTTGGCATTATTTTCCAAGGGCAGGGTCAGAGGCAAAAGATTATGAATCACAGAAACTCAAAACATCTTAACAGTATACAGATCTGGAAAACAAGACAGCTGGTAGAGGACCAAAGAAATACAGCAAGCCGACCAGATCACTCTGTTCAGCCCCACGATTCCATTGTCCACCCATTACAGCTTCTGCACTTGATCATGAGTACCCTGTACTCTGCCACAATATGCATATGTCTACACATGTGCAAGGTAATAAACACAGTCGTAAGCTGCAGTTTAGGAGCCCTGTTGTATGCTGCAAAGAAATATGGGCTTTGTGTGTTCGTGAGAGTGTCTTGCAAATATGAGATTTATGTGCTTGAGATGATTTCTAGAACACATTAAACTCTAATCCTAATAGATGGTCTGAAGCAACTCAGTTCAAATTAAGCCCTTGGGTGGGAATACATATCCTTGTATATGTGACCTGGAATTCCATAATGAAAATGGAAGAAAAATGGATGATAGATGTAATAGATAAATATAGTAAGTATGGATATCAGAAAGGTTCACACTTTTTTTGGAATATTGCAGCAGAAATAGGGATCCGGGGAATTCCTGGTTGGAATAAGATGCAAATATTGCTTAGAGGAAAGCATCCATTTTTTTACAAGTTAGTCTTGTAAACTAGCATGGGGGTGCAGAAAAATTGGCACATAATAAAAGCAGGTATTATGTACTGTGAAGATTCTGAATATTTTCTGTCAAAATGCTATTGTGAAGACTTTAAGAGAGACATTAGAGTTTCTCCAGGCTTTTCCTTAGCTAGAAATTACATGATAATCTCTGACAAGATAATGATAAGAACATTTTAAGTAATAGGAAGGAAAATGTCTTTTGTGCTTTAAGCGATAAGGCTCAGAACTCTATATTCCAAGGTGATTCAAATTTTATGTTAGGAAAGCTGAATTCTGTAATATGTTTAAATTAGAAAAATAGACCAAATTTGCATATTTTCACAATTGTGCATAATTGTATTTTATTTCTGCATATCAAGGGAAAGTAATAAAAGGAATGTAGGGTGCTTATAATTGGAATCAACCTGTTTGGTTTCTTTGGTATTGATAATTGCAGTCATCCCCTTTGGCATCTTCATACTGGTTTATAAGGGCTCAAAACTTAAGAGTTTTTTAAATTGAAAACTGAGGTTTAGATCCTGCACTAACCATTTGACCCTGCTCCTCATGCTTGATCTACTGTTCCCATCAGTCCTCGCTGTTAGTCATGTGAAGTGTGTCCATTTGGGATTTGTTGTGAAGATCATCTGAGAGTGCAACAGTGAAGGCTGAACTGTGCTTTTCTTGTTCTTTCATCAGTTTGTAGCGTGCAACTCAGAAAAGGAATCATAGCTCAAGAACAGAGCACATGCTTTGTATACAGAGGGTGTCCTCAGTTTCATATAGAGGTCTTTCCCATCATTTCCTGCCTGATCATTTAACTGGAGATAGCAGGGACTCAAATCAGATATTCATCTGGCAAAGTATGTTCTCTACCATGGTAAGAGAGACTTACATTGTTGCTGCATGGTCCATTTCTTCCCCGTCTATATCACAGATTCACAGAGTCATAGAATTATAGAGTTGGAAGAGGCCTCATCCAACTCCCTGTTCTGTGTAGGATCTCCAGCGAAAGCATCACCAGCAAGTAGCTGTCCAGCCTCTTTTTGAAGAGGACTGGAGGAGGAGACCCTACCACCTCTCTAGGCATTGATTCCATTGCCAAACTGCCCTTACTGTCAATAAGTTCCTTCTCCTGTTCAATCTACTCTGCTGTAAGTTCAGACCATCAAATCTTCCTCCTCCTCTCTGTGACAGCTGCTGAGGTATTTGAAGAGTGCAATCATGTCACCCCTCAATCTCCTCTTCACCAGACTGAGCATGCCCAGCTTCTTCAACCCTTGCTCATACGTTTTGTTCTCCATCATCTTCATTGTCCTTCTCTGAACCTGCTCAAGCTTCAAATGAGGCACCCACAACTGAACGCAGTACTCCATATGAGGTCTGACCACCACAGAATATAGTGGGATTATTACTTACTTCATCTTGGAAACTATGCTTCTATTAATGCAGTCTAAAATAGCATTCATCTTCCTTACTGTGGTTCATGTTCAATTTATGATCAAGAATAATCCCAAGGTCCTTTTTGCAGGTAGTATTGCTGAGCCATATATCCCCTGTCCTATACATCTGCATCTGGTTTATGTGGCCCAAATTTAGAGTTTTGTATTTGTCTCTATTGAATTTGGTTTTATTAATTTCTGCCTAATTGGGTAGGTCCTTTTGAATTCTGTGCCCATTGTCCAGTGTGTTAGCAACCCCTTCCAGTTTTGTATCATGTGCAGACTTGATAAGGATTCCCTCCATCTCATCATTGAAGTCATTGGTAAAAATGTTGAAGATAATAGCTCCAGGACAGAACCCCGAAGCATTCCACTCAAGACTTCTTTTCACTTGAAGTGCCCCCATTGATGACAATTGTTTGAGGATCATTTTCCAGCCAGTTATGGATCCACCTGACAGTGTTCCCCTTCTATTGCACTGTTAATCAGTTTGCTAATCAAAATATTATAGGGGACCTTCTCAGATGCTTCGCTGAAATCCAGCTAAATGATATCCACAGCATTTCCACCGTTTTACTAAACTAGTGAACTCATTGTAAAAGATGTAAGATTAGTTTGATAGGATTTATTCTTGACAAACCCATGCTAGCTCCTACTGATCACTGCACTGTTACCAACGTACTTGCAAACACTCTTCTATAATTCTTTCTCATATTTTTCCTGGTGTTGAGGTCAGGCTGGATCCTCTTTTTTGTCTTCAGACCAGAGCTTACAAAAGTTTGTAGTGAAATGTCTCAGATTCTCCCAGCTGACATGGCGACTGGGTCCATTGACTGGAGTATTCAGAGACATGTAGTCCAAAAAAAGTATTTTTAAAAAAACTCTGCTTCATTCTACTGGTTGGAACTGCATTGATCTGACTCTCTGTTGGACCAAATTTTGTAGGGGTTTTGTATCTTGGTCAATATTCAAATATGGAAACACACATTTGGAAGTAGTACTGAATAGAGTGATTTTAATAACCTTATAGCTCAGATGTTATGGAAATGTTCTGAACATCCTTATGTTGATGTAAGTATCCTTATTGTATTATGAACAAATTCAGATAAGATCTCTAAAGCGCAGAGTATTCTGAAAACAAAGCATTGTAAAAGTAATACCTGGATCTTCCATTATACAGATGCCCTTTAGGCTACTTGTATAATATTGAAGTGGACTTTCTCTTCTTTTCTGTTCCTTCTTTGATGTCACTCAAGAAGTATGTAGATAAACTCCAGAAGAGTTTGATTGAAGCATGTTTGAGTTCGTACCTTTTCTTTCTCCCTTGTTATTTTATTGCCTGTTCATGCATACACTTCACTAGTGTTTGCTCAGTTCCAGCTATATTATGGTCTGCTGATAGCTGCTTTTCCATAGAAAGCAGTACTGTAGCATGCCAATGACAAAAAATTGCAGTAATTGGCCCCTGTCCTGCAGGCTCTTGTCCAATCCTGGCCTACACAATTGTCCTAAAGCAATAGGCCAAGAAAGGTAAGAATAATGTAGATAGGGAGCTTATATAGAAAAAGCAATTACTGTCAGTCACCCTTGGGCAAGCATTCATGTGATACGTGGCATGTTAGGGGGCTGGAGTGATTCAAGCATAGTGCCAAACATTGGCATTATTTTCAGGTCTCTCTACACATACAGACATACACACAGTGAGGAACTAGTAACAGCATTAAAAAAGCAATGTAGAATGGTTTGTCGCTTCTTCCTGGCTTCAGCAAGCAATGGTCATCACCAAATACTTCCTACAATGCCACAAATGGATGTTGTTTTTGTTGTTGCTACTTGCCATCAAGCAGTCTTCTGTGGCAACCCTATCAATGAGAGACCTAAAAGAAGATCCTCCCTCATCTATTATGTCACTCATTTCTTGCAAACTCCTGGCTGTGGCTTCCTTCATTGAATCAATCCATCTACAGTGTGGTCTCTCTTTTTCCCTACTGCCTTCCACTTTACCAAGCATTATCATTTTTTCTCATGAATTATGTCACCTGATGATATGTCCAAAGTATGACAACCTCAGTTGAGTCATCTTTGCTTCTAGTGAGGGCTCAAGCTTGATTTGTTCTAAGACCCATTCATTTGTCATCTTAGCAGTCCATGGTGTTTGAAGAACTCTTCTCCAGGACCATATTTCAAATGCATTACTTTTCTTATTTTCTATTGAAATGGACCTAGGTCTCACAATATTGTACCACCAGCTATGAGAGAGAAAGAGAGAGAGAGAGAAAATTAGTCTGCAGCATAGTTCTCAGACCATTTGGATTGTAACAACACAAGAAGAGTTGTGCTGGTTTCTACCAAAGGTCTGTTTTGTCCAGTACTCTGTTCCCACAGCTGCCAGTAAGATGTCTTAACGAAACCCACCAGCAGAATACAAATGCAGCAATACTTTCCTGCATGTCTGCTCTATTCAATGTTTATTGCTTCTGATTTTGGAGATAATGCATAGCCATCATGACAAGTAGACATTAGTAGTCTTATCCACTGTGAACTCACCCCATCCCCTTTTAAATCCATGCAAGTTGGCAACCATCTATGCATCTCAGAACATTAAATCCAATAATCTAATAATGTACTTTGCTAAGAACTTTCATTGGTTCTGAATTTCACAGCACTCTGTTTCATAAGATGAGCTTAGGTTCTTGTATGGTGAGAAAAAGAGAAGTTTTTTCTCTGTCCGCTTCTTCCACATCATTTAATATCCCTCGGTCATGTCGCATGTACATGTCTTTTTCCCCCCTGTCTCTCTAAAGGAAAGCAACCCTAATGTTGCAACGTTCCTTGTAGGGAAGATGCCTCCATCCCTGGATCATTTTGGTTTTCCTTTTCTGTACCTTTTCTAACTTTCCACTATTCTTTTTCAGATGTGACTTGAAGTTCCTATGTATAAATATATATCTCTTATGTGACTGGCAGTTTCTGATGTCTTCATTCACATTCAGATGTAAATATGATCTGATGTGGTGTAGAACATTCCTCTGTTCTGTTCCTTTTTTTTCATCCATTGTTGGGTGCTAGGAGAGGTGTGGGAGGAACACTTTTGTGGGGCATGAACACCTAGACTCCTCTTGCTTCTGGAATGCCTCCAAACCTTAGCTCAAATCCTGAAAAGTAAAAACAAAACAAACCTTTGTGCTGGGCCATATAGATGGACATCTAATCTTTGGCCCTAGATTAAGCCTCTGTCCACTGCACATTCTCTCTTCTTATACTGTCTCTTTTTGAAATGAGAAGATTGTAAAAGAGTGGTTCAGTGATGACTAGTATTGTTGTTAGGCCAGGACTGTCTTAGGCCTGAGATTTTACCATCACAGCCTGGAGTTCTAGAGATGAGCCTTTGTCATGTCAGAGAAGTTGGTGATGTCATTAAGCCTTAAGCGCTGACCACAGTTGCACAGAGTATGGCATTCAAACTAAAAAAAAAAGTCTAACAAATGAGAAAACACACACACACACTCTTCTCAGAACAGCACTCTCACTCTGAGATTCCTTCCCTTTAACCTGAGAACTGGAGGTAAAGGGCCAAGCCCTGAAATGTGGGAAGCCAAGTGATGGTGACTCCAGTATTAGTCACTCCAGGATAGCTAGTGGCTCCCATGGGGCCAGCGTTTGGCCCAGATTTTAAAGTAACTATTCATGGTGTTGAATCCACAGAACAGGTTCAGCATGTGGAGTGGTTCTTTAAAAACTGAAGTAAAATCCAAAGCAGATTCACCACCCTGCTAACATTGGACCCAAGAGCCACAACTGGAGCAACTGCTGTCCACTTATGGTGGAACCTGGAAAGGAATAATTCCTACACATCCAGTAAAGAAGCCAAAATGTTTTTACAGTGGTTTGTTTCAGAATTTTCTGCATAGTAACGTAACCGAAGCTTCTAAAAGTTACTGCCCTGGACTTCAGTTCTCAGAATTACCCAGCCAGCATGGCCAACATCAATGCTTGTTGAGGGATTAAGAGAGCTGTAGTCCAGACAGATAAGTTTTTCAAACTCTGGATATAATGCATAACATTTCTCTTTAAAACGAGATTGAAGTCTAACAGCTTGTTCATACTGTTTGGTTTTATATAATAAGAAATCACAAAAGAGACGGTTGGTTGTGAGAGGCAGATATTAACTTGTGACCATGCCCTTTAACATCTTGGTTTGGCTGGGATCCATTCCTTTTCAATCACTGTTCTGTTCAACACATTGCTAAAAGAAAAGGCTCATTCTGCTGCAGACTGTACTGTTTACAAACAAAAGGACAGCAGAGTGTAAAATACGTATTTTAAATATTCAGGCTAAAAATAACTTGGAGTAATCAGATAGCCAGCATTAGTGCAGCGGCCTGCAAGCAAAATGTAAAGACAAGAGTAACAACATAATTATGGCATCAGATGAGACCAAATGTTGACAAGGTGGCAATGAGGTATTATAATTAAAATCTTTTCCCTTCTAGGTAGTATAATGTGAAAGAATTTTACAACATATTTGCCAGAGAAATTAGATAGGAGCTGCGGGGTGTGTGTGTGTGTGTGCATGTGTGTGCATGTGTGTGTTATGAAACAGAAGTGAGATAAAAACAGAAAACAATTAAAATTCATCAAACCATTTCCTATACAAAATTAATCATAGCAGACTGGCTTAAATGTTTTAGAAAAAAAAATGTTTTGGCTCAGTGATCTAGTTTGGGCACATCAGTTCTCTGTCTTGGAAGGGGATGGGTACATATTTTTTTTCCCAAGATGGAAAAAAAAAATGAGTTGGAAGAGATTGCAATATTTGAAAAGTCACATGGAACAAGTCATTATGGCCTGCCTGAGAACTGTTAGAGATGGGGGCCACTCTTTCATGACTAGTATGAGAAGTATTTTTTTTTCCTCCTAAGATGAGCAGTGAGTCTTTTTTATTTGAATTGTAGGGATAATCTGTGAGTGAAGCTTCATAGAGAAGAAAGTCTGAGAACATCTCTAGGTTTTCCTGCTTAAGACCTGCTTCTCTTCTAATTGCATAAGCATCTTAAGCAGGATGTAGACTCATAACTCTATCATCACCTTTTCCCCTGCATGATTTTTCCCACCTGTGTCTGATGGAGCTACCAGTGGCCTTTGGAAGCTAGCATGATGTATTTTGCAAGAGATGGGGCAAGGAACTAAGTACTGGAGTGCCTCAGAAAACTGACTTGTGCACACTCAGAAGTTGCTTTTACATTTCAGTCCAAAGGAGAGCAACTTAGAGAATGATGCTGAATTCAGAATGCATTACTGTCTCAAGAAATGGTATTCTGAACTCAGTGATAATCCACTTCGGGGACATGACTTAACATTGTCCAGACCAAGTGAGAGAGCTACAAATGGCTGCTAATAGAGTCTGTATTTTCAGCCACAATACTGCCATTTGTACTACCTCATAAGGGATTTGTTGTGAGTATTTATAGATATGATTTCCCTTCCTTGTAAAATGAACCATTTTTCCTTGTTTTTAGTATTTATGACCTCACATTGAAGGTAGCATACAATCAAGTTTAAAAGTGTACCATTAATAATGTAATTTTCTTAAATAATAATGGATGTTTCTTGGGGTTTGACAAAAACATAAAGGGAAAAGAAGGTCAATGTGTTGACTCTGTGCTTAAGTGAAAAATATGTTGCCTGTGTTGTTTATTCTCCTACTGGACACAGAGAACAGTAATTGTACACTCGTATTATGAGGCCAGGCTGATAGCAAGCAGTCGTACAATGTGGAATTAATACTCCCATTTAATTGCTAGGAAGAAATCCGCTGGTCCCGGTCGGTAACCTTAAAGTGTTGTTTCCTCACACACACAAAGTCTTGTCTCGGGGATTTCAACACCTCCCACCCAAGCCTGTAGTCTCACCTCAGGCCTCCAAGCCATATGCTTCTTTATCTCTTTTAGCCTGTGGTAATGACACAGAACAGAAACAAATGCCAAAAGAACAATGATAGTGACATTTACACAAGGATTGGCCCTTCCAAAGGGCAACACATGTTGGTTGTCTTACTGCCAAGGCGTTTATTAATGGCTGCATCCATTCCCTTGTTAGCCCTTCTCTGCCGAGTGTGTGCTCATTGCATTGATGTGGAACTCTCTCATGTTCAGCAGCCACTGCAATTCAGAGCAAGATACCATCAGAAATCCCAACTGGTGTTCCTGCTGGAGTGGATTTGGATGAAGGGTGGGGGGAATGCATGAAGCTGCCCTCAGCCTTTCCTCCAAAACACTGGGAAGTTTTGCTGGGAAGGGCGTGGGTGGGATTTATAAAGCAATGTTGTCAGAGACTTCTGTGTGCTGTGTGAGATGGAGTCAATAGCCATTTGTGAGGGACTAAGCAGGATGGTTTTGTGTTGTGAAATCTTGCCGCCAAAACGGTAAACAGAGGGAACATAGAAAAACAGGAATATGTATCTGCAGATGCAGATATGCATACACAACTTTTCCATGCTCCAGGTAGCACATGCTACTCTCACTGTTCACAGAAGTGAGATTCATGCAACAATATACTATAATCCATGTACTCCTGTATTTATTATAGAGCATTGTTGTATTGTATGGATTATAGAGCATTGTTGCATTGAATCCACTTCTGTGAGTAGTACAAAATAGTGGGTGCCTCCCAGAACTAGGAAAAGTTACTTTTTACACCAGGCATCTTAAACCCTCCAGCCAGCATGGTCAGTAGAACTTGAACAAAATATTTTTTTTAATCACTATTTTATTTTGCTCCAGTGAGCTTGAGGAGAGTGATTGTTAAAGCCAGAATCCAAACCAAAAATAAAATCAGTTTCAATACTGATTGAAATAGTGGACAAAATTGTGAAAAGTAATAGATGAGTATAAAATACTGAATATTTAAATAGAAAGAATGTAGATTTTATTAATTTAACAGTAATAGTATGGGTAAGAATATAGCAACTAAAGCAATCACAATATGACAAACACAAAAAGAAGCAATCAGTAATAAATGTAATATGGCAATACATTAGAGAAATTCTGCCACAAATGCAAATAACTCTAAGGCACCCTACAGTCCCAATTCTGTAAGAGCAAAGCTCTTGGATTTATTTCCTTAAAATGGTAAAAACTTCATACAGTGTGCTAAGGTAGTATATGAAGTATCTTACATATTTATTTATAAATTGAAGATCAGAATAATAAAACAGGATGTAAAAGATGAGGAGTTTTGACAAAGGAAGCCTTCTAGAGATTTAGCTCAACCAAGTTCTACAATGTGGCTTATCTTTAGAACACATATCCAACAAGATTCTTATAAAAATTCAAGATAATTTTATACTCCAAATCCTTGATACCTGGTAGAAAAACAATTCTGTTTTATACTGTATATCTGTATTTCCATTTTAATTGGAACAGCAATCATTTAAAAGGTTTGGGAAGTTATAATTTCTTAGAAAAAGGAAATGGTAAAGCCCAAGCCAACTGGCAGGAATTAGAAGTAAAAGATTAGAATAAACCTAAGTTAAACACTTGTGTCAGCACCTTATATCTCTTAACAGGCTTGTTTGAAAAAGGGGGGCATGAAAATCCTGTTACCCAGCCTTAACGAGACAAGAAAGAATATGTCCTTAATTTTAAAAAGAAAACAAGCAAGCACTAAATATATACATATAATTATGTATATAATCATATACATATATATATATATATACACACACACACTTACATATATATGTATATATAATTGTATGTATGTATGTAATAATTGTGTATATAATCATATAAGTATGATTAACTGTCATCTAAAAACATAAGAATGTTTCTTGACCCTTGTCTGTATAATTTCATAGCTAAACAAGGACAGTTTAGATAAAATCTCATCCCCACCTTCTGCCCAATAAATGTATTTAATTGTGGAGAATGCCTTTAGTCTTATCCAGCTTGCTTCGCTGTGTTCTTACATTCTTGTGTGTTCAAAACAACACTTGTCTAACAGTCAGTATGTGATTGTTGTGGAAAAGGTAGGTGTGATGGAGCCTAGGGGAGTGTAGCCCAGGTGTCAGAGAAGCCACCCAGCAGCAGATTGCTAGGCAGCCAGAAAGGCCACTCCAGAGAGAAACTCAGCCCTTTAGTGAGAAGGAGGGGTTGGAGGCTTGAGTGAAAATGCATATATAGCAGGCACTGAATCAGGAAGAGTCAGACTCCCAGGAGAAAGGGCTGAGAGTCAGTTTGTGCACCCATTCTGGCATGGGCACATGCCTGGTGCATCCATTGACAATAACAAGATGTGAGGCTTCATGTCACCTCGCATTCATGTCTGCAGAGGTCACACCAGCAGAGGGTGCACTTTATGCTCTTGTACAAATGTGGGCAGATCTAGTAACCACACATCAGGTAGAATGCTGTAGAGTTGGAATCTAAACTTAGGAAAGGTTTCAGTCATTGTGGCTTTTTAGCTTAGAAAAATGGGAGCAAGTTGGTGATGCGGTTATAAAATCATGTGCAGTGGAGAGAGTTGTATAAAATTGTGCATGGTATGGAGAAGGTGAATGGGGGAGAGTTCTTCTGCTCTTCTGAAAATGCTAGAACGTGGAGTGGTTTGATGAGGTCGAATAGTGGGAGGTCCAGGAGATAAAAGAAGATGTTTTTATTTACACAAATATATAATTGAAACCGTGAAATTGACAACCACATGATGGTAATAATCAGACCCAAAATAACATTGGGTAAGCTTATCAGTGGCTACTAGTCCTGATAGCTGTATGTTAACTTCAGTACAAGAAGCACAATGCTTCAGAATACCAGTTGCTGCGGCATGTAGGTGAGAAGGTGCTGTTGCCCTTACGTCCTCCCTGTGGACATCCAGTTTGCATCTGGTGAAGCATTGTGGGAGCTGAATGCTAGACTAGGTGGTCCATCCCTCTGATCTAAAAAGGCAGGTCTTTCATTCTTAATATTGATAGTGAATTTTTGAAGAGAAAACAACAGTATAGATAAGAGTCCAGTCAGTGAAGTTTGAAACTTGGACCAGTGACTAGCTGAGATAAGCAGAACTGTTGATAACCAGACTGCTAGGCCTCTGGATTGTCAAGAGCAACCAAAGAAGTGAAAACCTGCTGGAAGGCTATTAGTATCATTGGTTGAACATTAGAAGGAAAGAAGCCTTTGTACTTTGAGGCAGGTTTAATGCAGTTTCTGTTCCTACCCTGTACCAACAGAAAAGGGATGTTTATATTCATCCCTGAGGCAGAGAATCTTTGTGCAATGTCATTAATGGCTTGTAAAATGGCTAACTAATATACAGTCCTGAATAAGAAGACCACTTTAAAACAGAGCACCTCAAAGTGATAGTCCATGGAGCAGTGCCAGTAGCTGCTGTTGGTACCTAGAGAGTTTCCAGGAATGAAAGAGAAAATGTTAGGGTGAGGGCAAACTGCCTGTCCCCCATATCAGATAGCTTAAGAAGCACTAATACAAAAGCTTCTCATATCCCAAAAGATCCTTTGACAGCATCAGGTCAATGGTCTACATCCAGCCTACTAGAAGCCCCGCCCCCCACCCCCACAATTTCATCCCAGAACCAAATGCCTTACAGAATAATTGTCAGGTTGTCATCAACATTATTTTATTGTTTCATCTTGTTTTGCTGTTTAGCCATCTTAGATCTGTTTGTGAAGGAAGGAGGGACGCAAATATTACTGTAATTAAGTTTAGTGTCATCAGAGAATCCCTCCTGAAGGTGCTGTATCACCTTCTTCAACCATAAAACATTCTAGATTAACAGCGCAGAAAGGTGACCTGTGAGGCACATTTTCTTCCCTGGCCAATTTTTATACCCTCAAGTAATCACACATATCCCCCCATTGAAAAAAATTGAGTGGTTGTTGGGAGATTTTGCCACACACGTACACACACGTTATTTGGGGGCAGAAAAATCCTTTTAATTAGTCAGGAAGTAAACTGGAAGTCAAAGCTTCCCTTGGAGCTAAAACAGCCCACTGAAGACCCCAGGAGAGGCAGTATTGCCCCTCACACATGCTTGAATGTTGTAGTTGAAAAGAAGAAAGTTTAATTCAAAGAGTGGGGAGACATGTTAAGTTGGTCCAATTTTAGATGATCCCTTATTTCAAATGCAGCAGTAGGACTCTTATTCTGCCTATTTTTTACCGGGCAGTCTTTCTTATTTCAGGACTGTTATACACTCAGCTTTTCAGATTGCATTCCGAATAGTGCTAAGGAAAGGAGGAAGTATTTGCATAAATATAGGATAGTTCTATTTGTAGGAGCATTATGCAAGGGCATGTCTGCAGGCCCACTGTGTTGGCCAGGAATGTCACAAGACTTGTTGCTAGACCCACCAGTTCAGATTGTGGTTGAGAGAAAGAGAGAGAGAGAGAGAGCACACTTGGAGGAAGAATGGTCTAGCTGTTCTTGAGTGTGGACTGGCCCAGGGGTTTGCCCTTTGCATCACAGGGTGATAAAAATAGCAGTAGCTTCATAATTGGGGCAAGTGGAAGTGGGCTGGAGAAACCAGAAACCACAGTTGAACACCAGAGAGCAATCAAGGAAGTTGGAGAGGGTAAGTTGAGCACCAGTAAACAAGTTGTAACCTGGAGAGATAATAGCAACAAAACTTGCAGAAAGTGGGGAAGGGAGTATGTGTCCGCCTATCCCAGTTTCATCTTTACTTGTGCACTTGAAGGTGACCTCAACACAATTAATACTAGAGCAAGTAATGATGCTCTTTTAGTGAACATGGAAACTTGCCCAGGTCATCCCTTTTAGAGTTAAAATTACTCTTTGAAAAAGAGAATGAGGAAACCCATGTTTTTTCTTTGATCTGTATTATTATGAGATGTCGGAAGGCCATGGCCTGCTTAAAGGACTTTCAGAGTAACTGTTCTCAAGACCCATTTAAAAAGCAAAACAAATGTTTCAGCCAGTCAGCTTAATAATTCAGTAGCAGCTAAGCAAGCAAATTGCTTTAGGTGGAAATAAGACTGCTGAATTGGACCAAACTGGAACTGTAGTCGAGGCTGCTTGCTTTAACATAAAAGGCTCTAGGGAGAGTTGCTATAATCCTAAACTCTCAAGTGATCAGGATTAGGTTTATATTTGATTCCCATTTTCAGTACTGATATACTAATTCTCTCCTCCCACCTGCTACACATCCAGCTTCTTATATGTATTTTTCCCCTTCAGCTGATGCTTAACACCTCAACTAATTTGAATAAACTACTTAGCAGCAAGGTATTACGTGGTATAATGTTTATATAATTGTAGGTATGGTTGTTTCTTCAGATAGTTATTTTCTCTTTGAACTCCACTGTTTCAGCAATCATAATGTATTAAGGGATTAATACACTTTTGTATAGGACTTGAAAGGGGCTTAATTTAGTTTCTTCAACATTAATATGCAAGTGATACATTTAGTTGTCACTCAAGTGTATTCTCTCCCCCCCAGCTCTTACCATTGTCAAACAGGGTAGTTTTTGTTTGTAATCTTTCTCTAGGAAAGCTTTTACTTGAAATTTGTCGTGTTCCTGTGTTGTTGTTGTTTGTATTCGTTACTTTTTTAAATTGAAAAAAAAAATAAAGATTTTCCCAATCAGAAAGAAAATTGATTTTGTGAGTCCTGTGGATTTGGAGTTGTAACATTACTTTACATGCATTTAATAAAAGATGGCATTAATTTTAAGTGATAATCACAATGGGGGTGGAATTGGCAGCACTTTACTGCCTTAAAAATAGCCACGAGAAATGTTAGTTATCAGAGGCTATGGTAACTTGGGAATTGAGTAGTATAGAAGCAAAGGTGTCAAATATTTTTTCCTAATGGGAGGATTCCGTTACATAACTCCTTGTTATGGAACTGCTAAAGGTACTTCTAAAACAAAATGACAGCAAGTCAGATCTAGCAGAAAGCAGGCTAAGCATTCACTCTAGAAGCTATTATTTTATTTCTGATAGAAGTTTAAAGAGTATCATTTCTTTGTGAATATAAACTAACAGGCCAACTAGAATTTATGTTTAGCAAACAAATCTTTCTCTTTCCAGGATCCAGCAAGGCTGTTTTGCAAAGTACTTAGTCTGCAAGTCCTATTATGTGCTGTATTCATGTGTGCAAATTTTAATCTCAAAGAACAGTTCTGTGCATTTTTACTCAAAAGTATCTTCTAATTTAGTGATTCTTAACCCTGGGGTCCAGGAATCCCAGGGGTTCTGTACAGCCCTCACAGAGGGTCCTTGAAGCCCTGCTGCTAAACACAAACAGCAGCAGCAACAACAAGGATGTGACGGGGGTTGTGGGTGCTGAAACTGCTCCCTCATTTACAAACGAGGAAGCAGTTTGAATGTGCACACACATGCCCTGCTGCCACATCCCCTGACAAAAGGGACACGGTGGCAGGCGTGTGCGCACACCAAACTATGTCTGTGGAGATCAGAGTTTGAATCCGCATTCAGCCATGGAAACCCATTGACTGACCTTAAGCAAGTCACTCTCTCAGCCTCAGAAAAAGACAATGGCAACATATCTTACTAAGAAAATCCCCATGTTTGGTTAACTTCGAGTGGGCCATAAGTCAGTCTTCAAAGGGGAAAGACATGATGGCTAGAAAGAACCTCCTCCTGTCAATGGCATTTTGTTGTTGTGTGCCTTCAAGTCATTTCTGATTTACAGTAGCCCTAAAGTGAACCTATCACAGGGTTTTTTAGGCAAGGTCTGTTCAGAGGAGGGTTTGCCTTTGCCTTCCTTTGCTGAGAGAATCAGCGGTGTCTGAGCAGGGATTTGAATCATAGGCCCTTTTCAGACAGCATTTGCCATGCGAAAGGGCACCTGGAGCATCGCACGATTGTGAGGAGCGATCTGCATGATACACTCAGAATTGTGTGATGCTCCAGGGTAGGGCAGGTGCCACTTGCGCACAGTTGCGCATTTCTCCACATCCCCATGCGCACTTGCCGTGCGTGCGGAGCCTCCGGAGCCGCGGCAGTTGCGCTTCCTGCCCCAGCACAGCTAGGAAACTCCCAGGCTACGCTGTGGAAGGAAGAGGCGGGGCTCTCACATTACCTGCTCAGGAGCAGGCAACTCATGCAGAGCTGAAGCAGCAGAGATGTGAGAGCCTCTCTCTGGAGGCTGCTCATGCGATCCCCGCACCCCAGCGCCCAAAAAAGGGTAAGCTGTGGAGAGGGTGCTAGTCTCCAGAAGCCTTTAATAAATAAATATTTGAATATTTAAATCTTACTTTAAATATTTGAATCTTCAGTTAAGAGGTGGAGGACCCTGGCAACAAATTATATTTGCAGAGGGTCCCTAGTAAAGGAAAGGGTTAGACCAATATTCTTACTGTATTAAGTGTTGTATAATCTCAAATTAGGCTGCAGTGGTTTGCTGTGGCCTTTATTTTTAAAATTCTAAGACAGCAGTGAAAGTAAAGAACCAGTGTGATATATCAGATTAAAACAATGAACTTAAACCTGAATGTTTTGTGTACACATGTGTGCACATACGCACCATGATCTTCACATTTCTGGAACTTTTAAACCTCTAAGCATAGATTCATGCCAAATATTAGTGACATAGCCTGAACTGGAAGCATCTGTGGCTACAGGCAGTGCCGTGATCAAGTGGTTATAGCTCTAGTGTGGGAATTCTTGATCTCCAAGCTGCTGTTCAGACTCAAAAGCTAGTACAAACCTACGTAGACTATAATGCACTTTTTAAAAATGTACTTCTGTAATTTCTATAGCAGTAATTATTGTGAAATACTGCGCTCTTACTAATAAGCAGCTGATATTTGTTAACATTAATTGTATTATTAACACTTTCTTTGTGGGGGTGTGGAAGGTCCTATTAATGCATCCTGCTGTGAAGATTGCACATTTACTAGGATGACAGGATGCAAGTGAGGACATGGCTAATGTATTTACAATATCTGTGCAGATAACTTTCCTATAAACAGGATTTCTTTTTCCTGCAGTGATCATGCCACATTCATGGAAATTCCCCCAACTGTTTGAGGCTGTTTCCTTGTCCTCATTTACTGTAAAACATACTCCCAGTCTAGAGTTCATTTACAAACCTGAAGAAACTCTTAACTCAATGTTTTGTATGCAGAAGGTCCCAAGATCAATTCCTGGCACCTCTAGAGTCTCCTGTCAGAAGAATCTGAGGGCAACAGAGAATTTACTATTGACAGCAGAGATCTTGGAGAAATAGCTATACTTTGCATGTATACTTAGATCTGTCCATTAGAATGATTGGAAAAAGCCAAAAGTACAGGAAGTCTGTCTGAGCATGAAGGTGTTCATATCTGTCTTAAGTAAAGTGTTTGTTGTTTTTAGGTAGGATGACCTTTTTCAGACTGACAAATGTTAGTTATCACTAGGAATATCCTTGAGTGGTATGTTGGCTGCAGGGATAACTAGCCATCCTCTTCCTTTTGCATCCAGTTAAGAGTGATCATAAAAACATAATGTGCAGATTTTGAAATGGGAACATGAAATAACAAACATCATATTATCCAGATCCAAGGTCCAGATATGCACTCTTGTTGTGGCTTCCCTGAGATTAACAAAAGTATCCATAGAACTGTAGGAACCATTACATATCATTTCAGTCTGCAAGTAGGTTGAAGGAACATTAAAAATAGCTAAAGTTACCTGAGGAATTGAATATACCACACATTTAATGGCAGACATCTTTGAGTATGTGGCAGCTAACAGAATGACATTCAGGGTTTTTAAAAAAAGAAATGATTTAACATGATTTAATGCTCACAATAAAACTGATTAATAAACACTGTACTTTAATTCTTTTATATTCTTTTCTGTTCCATTAACAGACCAGAGACGACTTCCTGGGTCAAGTGGACGTGCCACTTAATCATCTTCCGGTAAGATCTTTTACATAACATTCATCTTGAATTTATGAAAAATGCTTTAAATAATATAGCCTGATATATTTGTCACACTTTATACGTAAACCTAAACTACCTAGACATTGGACTAAATCTTTCTTTTATTCTTCAGTTGTGCATTCATTCCTATATTTTGAAATATTAACTTATATTGTTTATTTAAAATATTTCTGTACCACTTTCCTCTAATCGGATTTCAGTATTGCATACTGCAAGTATAATTTGTTTAAAAATTATACTGTGTACTATAATATAATGGAGTAGCACCTAGCAGAGGAATCATTGTAATGACTGAACATGAATATAATGACTAAACTCCCTTCGTGCTGAATTTCTTGTCAAAGTAATGTCAAAAACTACCACTTTGACTTCTTTCCTCTACTGCAATTAGAGCTTGAAATAGTTACTGCTTTTGACTTCAGCCCTCAGAATTCCCATGCTAGCAAGAGGATTCTAGGTGTTATTATCCTAAAAAGTTTTTTTCCCCAAGCTTAGAGAATGGGGAGCAGCTACTGTATTCTTACTTGATTTATCTTCTACTCTATCCCAGAGGCTCTAACCATCTTATTTGGGTATTTATAGTTTCTTACATTAAGAAACAAAAGGCTGGAGTTTCCTTTTACTTTGGCTGGGTGAGAAAGAATGCCGTATTTCAGTATCCTTCATCTTATGTTTAGTGTTTCGGACTAGATTGGTCTTGCCCTCATCTCTATATCTACAAAGCGGTTACTTTTTCAGTTCTTTTTTTAAGGAAGTTGGTGCAGGCTTTGGCTTGGGTTAGGCTGATCTTTCCTATTACAAGTGTTTTGCTGGGAGAGGAATTCTAAGAAGTCTCTAGGCCTGAATCCTATTGGTAGTCCCAGCTAGAGCAGAGACACTGATCCAATGGTTAAATGGTGAATTAATGTAAATCCCATTGATTCTACTCTAATTGAGACTACTGGTAAAAATCAGGCCCTGGGCCTCTGGGTTGTTCCCCCATGCCTTAGAAGCTATAAGGCAACATCAGAATGGAGAATTAAACCAATAATTTGGCCAAACCTGAGCTTCTATTTGACCAGATCCCTATGTAGTAGCTGTTACTACATAGTAGTAGGAGTGGGTAGAATATACTGCCCATCCGTTGGTGGTGGTGAACAGCAGCCAATGAACAGATAGACAAGAGCTACCAGTCTGTATAGCAGAAGAACCAAGGGTGCAGAACCAGTGGTGGTATCATGGTATCATTGGACTGATGATATTGGTTTTATGAAGTGCTGGGACTGTTTTCCGTGGAATGCAACACATGGTACAGCTGTACCATCTGTATGTCATTGTTGAATCAGATAAACATAAGTAAAAGAATTCTACATTGATGTGAAATAAAGCCACTGGTATATTAATTCTACTGTTAGCATTATTCAGTTATGCTTTCTTTAGTAATATACTAGCCTATCAGACTAAAAGAGGCCGCTAATCTGAAATTCTCATATTGCTTGATGTAGGAGAACCTGGCAAGCAGGTATCCTGAGAAGTGTTCTACATAACTTTATCCTCACTGCTATACAGTGATCACTTGGAAACTTGTTAGGAGTTGGGTTTTGCTCTAAATGCTTTATGAAAATCAGGGAAAACCCTGATTGACTGTCTTGAAAAATATGAGTTTTAATCTATTTCCCTGTCATTGACCATCCATTTAGATGTTATATATAGGAAAGCATCTTGGTTCTCTTTGAGAAACTTGTTTCTTTTCCTTTAAGAACAACAAATTTACATTCAGGATTCCAACACTGATTGCTTTGTTACTGAGAAGTCCTGCAAAAGACAATATTACCTTTTAGAGCAGTGGAGGACAACAGATTCTAAGAAGGTCTAGTGTCATTGCAGAGAAATCACAGAGAAATCCCAGTACTTTCAGACCATAACCCTTCTTTCAAAACTTAAAGAAAGTATAAAAATCAATGCACTAAAATCCAGCTTCTGAAGACTTGGTACACCAGTACATCTCTGAGGCCTTCTGCCATTCTCATAGAAGGTTCCCAAAGAACCCATGGCCAAGAGAATTAGAAATGCCGTATGGCAGTGTTTCCCAAGGGAACCAGCAATCACCTTTTTCCCAGTGTGTCAGAGTCTGGCGCTGAATTTGTGCACATTGGGTATTTTTGTTTGTTTTCTGGAAACTTGCCAGGAACTAGCAGCCAATGGCTCAGAGACCAGCACCGGTAACCACTTTTAGTAGCACTGACCTAAGGCACTCCTAATTGTCTTTCTTCTCACTCTCCTCTCATGTGTAACTTTTCTCTTCCCCTTTCCAGTGTCACTGTGGTCTAGTATTGCATTTAAGAAAAGAAGCTGCTTTATACTGAGTCAGACCACTGATCCATTTGGCCCAGTATATTGAACTCTTGACTGGCTATAGTTATCTGGGGTTTCAGATAGGAGTTTTTTCCTGCCTCTGTCTGGAGTTTCCTGGAATTGCCTGGTACCACCATTCATTAGGCCTGGCTTTCAAAAATCAAATGAGATGGATATGTTCAGGGTGGTCTGGTGGAAATTAAAAAAAATCTGATCTTAAATCAGAGTTTGCAGTGGCTGGCTTTAGAGTTTGTCTTTGGCTTCATATTCTGTAAGGAGCTATGATTCTACACCTTTCCTCTTTCTTTGTCCTTGGCTTTGACATAGATTTCCTGTTTTGCATTATCTAGAGTCCTCTGTTATATCCACACTGGGCAACTTTGACTTTAGGTTAACAGGCTAGGATAGTAAAGCTAGATTCAGGGTAATAATAAGATCCTGGCTTATTATCCTGGTTTGTAACTTACTAGGCTCAGTGTGACTAGAATCTGTATGGCAAAGACAGTGCAGAAGAAGATGGAAAGGCAAGATGTGGCTGCATACATTGCTTCATAAATATCTGAATGAGACCAGAGTGCAATTTCAAACTCTGGTTTCAAATTGAGAATTAGTAGTACATTGGTATAGATGTAATGGTATTCCATGGTTCACTCCAAAGAAAGGCAGGGAGGAATGGAGGAAGGAATTCAAGCATTTGAGAAGAGGAAGGAGCTTGGAGGTACGTTGCTTGAGCATTTAAGATCATTAGATCTGCACTAGTTGTCATTTATATTGTGCCTTGGAAAGCCCAAAGACATAGTCTATACCATTACATTTTTATAGTTTTTATACCAAAACTCATATTCCATTATGGTAAAATAAACAAGCTTGTCAAGTTATAGACAATTGTTAAAAGAAGCAAAAGTTTGAAATTTACCAACAGATGTAGGAAATCTATATCTCCTATTCCCTGTGTGTGTGTGTGTGTGTGCGTGTGTGCGCAAGGCATATGCTATTGAGCTTCACTCATCTCGCCAAGAAGAAGAATAAAATGTAAAAATAAATTAACAAGCAAACATTGAAGTCTAGATACAAAAGAGAATATTTTTAGGGGCTGTCTTCCCACTGTCAGAAACTGACGCTTGCCTTTCCGTTCTTTACACATTTTTGTAATTTGCCTGCTCTGTGGAACATTTTCCTTTTTGCACTAAGAAGCGTGGTTGCATAAAACCACTCAGCACTGAAAAGCATACCATGTTCCATCCTGACAAATAAGGGATTTCACATAGAGCTGGCCTTTTAAAGAAAACTAGCAAAGTATTTAGCTCAGCAGGAAACTTGTGAGAAGGAATGCTTTGCGAATATATCTCTGGGGAAGGAGAGAAAAAGGTGGAATGGCTTCTGAAAGGCTATATACGCATGACTTGGCTCCCGTTGCGAGGGGAAGAAGCAACAAATTTGATAAAATAAGTCATGCTATTAACTTGACAGAAGGCAAGAGAAATCCTTCCTTCAGAAGTATCAGAAAATGGCAAGTAAAATGCCAGACCACACCTGGCCTTATCTTCTGCATTCATGCACATGTATGTTCATACAGTTGTTCCCAGTCCTGGTATACGCATGACTACATTTCAGATTACAAGCTACACTGGAGCAAGTAGTGTGGCGTAATCAAATTCTCAGTTACAGTGGTTCCAAACGTTAGTCCCCAGACAGTTTTAGCCTGTAACTCCTATCATTCCAAGAACAGCATGGCCAGTTATCAAGAGTTATGGGAACTATAGTCTGCCTAATTCTCAAGATCCAAGATTGGGAAACACTGTTATATCACACAGACTGGGATTGGGTAGGCAGGAGAGGCCCTGTTTATATGAAGCCACATACTTGTACCTGGCAGTGATTTTCACTTCCCAGAATACTTTTCACTGCTCTTGAGATGTAGCTTGCTGTGTTTATTTTGTATAGTTAAAGAAAACTGAAAGAATATGCTCTGTTAATTTTAAACGCTGAAAACAACACAAAGTTTTTCTGATAGCCAAAACTGAAATCTTTTTGCCAGAAAGTAGGTAGGTCACTAAAGCAAAGTTCATTGCTTTTAAATATAATATCTAAAAATGTTAAGTTTTACTTCAGAATATATTTAGTGTAATGTTTGGATGGCATCTAGTAGGGGTTGCTCCATTGATGCAAGATATCCCCAGTGGGACAGGGTTGGGGAAAATTTTCATTGATTTTCCCTCCTGATTGCATCCAAAGTGGAGAGTGGGAGGACCTTCCCTGGCAGATTTAGATGATACACAGTGGGTTGGAAGGCAAACTAGCAAAAACTGTTCTCATCGGTGTTCTGATAGGCATCTTCTGGCAGAGGAGTAACCACAATGAGATAACAACTCATTCCAAATATTTTTGAGTTGACAACTCTTTTCTTATAGTGTTTAGGTTTTAAGAGGTAAAGGCCCTAAAAAACTTTAATGCACTAATTTTATAGTGCCTGAAGTGTTGTGCACATAAATTTTCGATCTCATATTAGGTTGTTTGTTGTTTCCATTCAATTGGCTGGTTTGGTCAGTATTGTGTCAGTTTTTAGATTACAAATTAACATCAGTAAACAATGGATTCTTAAATACTGATTTTTTTTGCCCAAACAATGAAGAAAACTCTAAAAAGAACTCTGCAAGTTCTGTACATTTGAGCAATGCACTGTAGATGATTATGATTATGATTTTAAAGATCAGTCTTGAATTATCCTGGGAATAGCAATGTGAGCTTAGCTTGCAGTCCCAGAGGAGACAGTCCTGTCCTTTTGCCCACAATACTTCTTCTCCATTGCAGTGGTCTAAAATGTCTTAGGAGATAATTGTACCGGAAGGAAGGGGAGTTGGGAAAAGCTTGATGATATGCACTGTAGACCTCTGATGGTCTCCTACTCTGAAGGGTGCAGTTTTAAAGAGGTCTTTCAAGAATGTGGGAAAGTAAAGTAGCTTTTTTGAACCACAACCCTCAGAATTCTCCAGCCAGTTTGGGCAGTGATTCCATGAACTATGGTATAGAAAAGTAACTTTTCCACATACTATCCCAAAGCTCCCTTGGCTTGCCTGCTCACATGAATTGAAGGTCCATCAGAATTACTAAGTAACAGAATAAATGAAAGCTCTTCACTATTTGCCAGGCAGCTGTTCTGCCAGAAGGGGAATTTTGTCAGCTGCTTTTTTTTTTTAAATGATGTGCTCTCATTTACCCTTGGTTTCATGCCCCTAAGAGGCTGGAGGTCCATGGTGGTCCACAGAGGAAAGAAATATATAATTCTCATGAAGCTGTGTAGACATATCATGTGCTTGTCCAAGAGCAAGTGTCTTCTCTGTTAAGTTCCAGTTTGAGCTTTTTAAAAATGTTTTGCAAACATATACCTTCCAACTGTCCTTATTTGGCAAGAACAGTCCTGATTAATCCCCTATTGTCCCACTTTTTCAGCCACTTTAAAATGTCCCAGGTTCTCTTTGCTCCTTCCACTTTCTTTCTGTGCCCTCAGCGTACTTCAGTTGGTGCAAACTGAATTCAAAATGCAAAGTGATTCACACTTAATTAACTCAGTAGTGAGGAGAGGAGAGGAGGGAGCAGAATTGAATCCATCCTAGTAAGCTGAAGCAAAAGCAAACTGCTACAGCCTCTCCTAGCTTGTGTGTTCTTGCTTACTAACTTTTACCATCTTGATCACACTCTTATGTCATCTGACCACTAATGTCCCAGTTTTCATCTGTGAAATATTGAAAGGTATGCAGTTCTGTAAAATATGTTTGCATCTATGGATTCACAGGAATTGTCTCTGTTGGAGTGAATGAACATTTTCACAGTGGTATATTTGGACTAGTAATAGCTAGCATGTTTCCAAAGGAGAAAACATTTTATTTTGGTTTTTCTCTACAGAGAATATATGTGAATTCACATATTTGGGTGACATTTTCCCTCATTCACCAAACCGTATTGTACTATACTGCTTTTATGATACTATTATCTACCTTTGGGGTCCAGTGCTTTTTCAGTACAGAGATCACTTGGCGTCTATTAGACAAATACAATGTCAAATTAGGTTAGGGTCCAGGGCTCTTTCAGAGTTTTCCAGTTGAAAGTCTCTCCATTTCCTCACTGGAAATTAAGAATTCCAGATTGTGTTTTACCATTTTCCATCGTCTGTCTCAGGATCCTGAATGTGCCAAGTTCATATTTATCTGGGAGTTTAATATGCCTTTGGTGCAGCTGTTCTAGTCGATTTGCTTAAGTAATGCAGGTTTTAAAGAAATGTCTGAGCAGTTTCATTCTTGGGTTAAGTGTCCGCATTAAAAATTTACAGCATAGTTGGAGCCCTTCCAATTTCTTCAATCAGCATACGCCATTTTATTACTATAATTAATCATTTCTGTTAAAAGTACAAAGTGTGTGACAATTTTTATCTCATTTATTCTTGCAACAGTGCTGTGAGAGAGATTGTTGCAGTGGGTGGGGGGCGATTGAAAGGTCTTACTCATTTTACAGGAAATCTTGGAGGACTGTTTCTGTCTTTTACACTCCCCACTCCCCCACTTTTGTTTAATGGCTCTTGATACTCAGCCAGACATTAAAGATTCACTGTTGTGGATTTTCACATTTTGTTTAAAAGCGGGTACTTGCCAGGGTAGGAATTTCCTATTATCATATCTATAAGCAGCAAGTACAAACTTCATTTATCAGTACTCATTATGTCAGTTACCTTTAAAAAAAAAAACCCAACCAAGTCAATATTTCTTTGCTGTTCAGCAAGTCCTGTATCGATCCATTATCATAATTGTTGTTATCTCTCATGCAATTGGATTTTTTTCAAGAAAACTTAAGTTGTATGAATGATGGAGTATTTTTTAATCCCAGTCAGAATTTCGGCAATCAGGGTTGGGACAAGATTAGGGTAAAATTTTATTTATTTTGTGGAGTATTTCCAAACTAGTGAAAACAATAGTATTTCTCCCGTGGAAGATCATCAGTCTGTCTGTCTGTCCATCCGTCCATCCATCCATCCTATATTTCAGTCCCCTTCCGCTCCTCCCCTAGCAAATGGAACCAATCCGGTGCAATCAGCAGATGACATTCTGTTTTAGTGTGTCATGGTTTGCCAAAAAATGGCATGGGGCATATTTTGTGTGTATATGTCCAAATAGGTTACACTGACTAGGGCAAAAGAAGTATCCCATTGGCAAAAAAACAAAAACAAAAAACCAATCTGTCTTTTGGACAATTTTTGTCACAGCTGGGGTTTTTAATATCAAAAATTGTGCATGGCAAGTGGCTGAAATGTAGTATAATTGTTTACAACTGTGCAATTGGCAATGCTGCAGAGTGCCTACACTTTGTGGATTCTGTAACGAGATTTGGGTCTAAGACACTAAAATGCATAATAATAAAGATGATACGCTTTCCTAAACTTTTTTGAAGAGGTCCATGTGTATTAATTGTCACCACAATAGTGTAATGACAGCATTATTTTGTTAGAAACAACAGCCTGAGTGAAAGATCTGTATGTTTTATGGATGCTGTAGCATTTGAACTGAGGACTCCTTTTCTTGTTGTGTGATTCTAGTCCTCAGTTACACTGCCTTAAAGTAGAATTCAAAATACATGCTATTTGTAAGTTGTTCGCTGCCACGATCCATATGGAGAGGCGGGATGATGGGAAATTCCCCTAAATGTTTTTAATACTTTTGTGTCCTTTCTAAAAAGCTCCAAATATTACTGCCTTTGTAGCTCTGCTTGTCAAGTTTCTTGATTTTCATTCTTCTTAGTGTTCCTCCTAAAGTGTACTTGGTGATAGCCTCATTCCTTCTGGAGAGAAGTTGAGGAAAACTGTTTTGTTATCTCTCTTCAATTTTGACATCCTCTTACACGTAGTAAACTGCCAATGTATAACCATCTTTTGTTCTGTAATCTAAACGTATGCATTTCCTTAATGTGAGTTGATTTTTACACTTTTGCATAGGTGGCTCATGACCAGAATAGCATCCTACCCCAGAATGGTAGGATGAAGTGTGGCTCACCTCCCAAGAACATGAGCCACTGCTTAATCTTTCCCTTAATCATCTTCAGGTCTCTGCTCTAAATACTGTTGATTTTTCTTTGAAAATATTTTCCACCTTGTGATACTGATGCTGCAATATCTGACCATTTTTAAAGATTATTTTTGAGTCTTTACTTTGCCATAAATAACAGCTGTAGGATGGATATTAATTAACATACAGTAATGACGGTCTGCAGCCTTTGTGGTAAGAGCTGTTGTAGACATGGAAGGTAGTAACACAGGAGGTTTCCTTCAATCGAACCATTGCTTGATCCAGCTTTTCAATATTGTCTATACAGCCAGGAATGGAACTTGAGACCTTTTACATGTGACACATTCTATGCCACTGGACTATAGTCAGTCCTTCCCAAAGTTAAAATATGGCTTTCCATCCACAACTATTGTGTTCATCCAAACATGCTTGCCTGATCTTCTCCATGGCATGGATTTGGGGAGACTCCAAAGGTTGTTGTTTAAGGCAAAGGTTTTAAGTTATCTGATATGAGAGACTGGCAACTTTATTTCCCACTGTGACAAAGATCAGTACCCTGTTGTTCCTCATTGGCTACAAGCATTTTTATTTATTTCTTAGAAACTCTCCAGGCCCCAGTGCCTGATGGCTCATGGACTAAAACTGGTCCATGGACCACCACTTTGAGTAACCATGGTTTAAGGGATGCTGCCTACTGTATTATGATGTCTCTGCCTTATCTAGAAGTCTCAGCATAATGTGGGCTGCTGAGAAGAGTTGTGACAAGGGGTATTTCCAGATAAAGCAGTTTTTGTTCAGTGAATTAAAAAGTTGTGTACAGTCATTCTGTTGTTGTTTTTTCTCTATAATGTATTTCTGCATTAAGAAAATAGAAGTGGTTGGAAGTCATAAGAGGGACATCATCAGTGTAAGATGACATGAACTGTATTTCCCATTAATGAGACAGGGCTATGGCAAGATAAAAGCCTCTTCTGGAAACACCCCCTGAGTATTGCTTTGGAGTGATTTTTGTTCATAAACAATTCTGTGCACTTCTAGACATTCCTGCATCCTAAATATTTTTATGCACTAGGCAGTGAAAACTGGGTTGGGTTATTGGTGGTGTTAAGGGTGACACCTAGTGGGACTGCCTGGTTAACTGTACATTATGTTTATCTTGATCTCTTGTAAACTAACAATGTGTTGCAACATCTTCTCGCAAAGCATTATGTAGGCATGCAAACTTGAGCCTTAATGACTTGATTTTATTATTATACCAATAGACTGAAGATCCAACCATGGAAAGGCCATATACATTTAAAGATTTCCTTCTCAGACCAAGAAGGTGAGGCCTTATTTTTGCATACATTGACTTTCAAAAAGTTTACTTTAAAAAATAAATTCTTTCTTGCTCAAAAGATTATTATGAATGTTATGTAGTTGGTTTTTGTTAAAAAAATGTTCTGTGTCCTTTATAGTCACAAGTCTCGAGTAAAAGGATTTTTGAGACTGAAGATGGCTTACATGCCAAAGAATGGTGGCCAAGAAGATGACAGTGATCAGAGGGAAGACTCTGAGGTAAGTTGCTGTACATTGGCCATTTCTGGAGCATTTTCTTCCTCGCTTCTTACCTGTTTCATAGGTGGTAGACCTTGTACTGAGTAGAACATGTGTACTGAGTGATTTAACTACTTAGTGAGGTCACACTTAGAGCTTGGGCAATACAGCAGGGAGATGGGCTGCCCAAAATGCCAATACAGAAGACAAGTATGTATCATTCAACAAATAAGGTTGCCATCCCTGATCTAAGGGGCCAGACGATAGCACACTGCCCACGTTATGCCTTGACTATATAGCCTTTTCTTAACCTTTGGAAAGAATAAAGAATCTTACTTTTGGGGGAGCTACTGTTCACCTGTTTCCCAGTGAGATGAACCATATGGGAAAAGGGATCATGAGGAAGGAAGTTTCAACAATCTCTTCTCACACTACTTAGCACTGGAGTAGGAATGAGTCCTCTGTTCCATTCCTCAGATTTTTCTTTAAGAAATCAGTTGGGATGTGCATGAGAGAGTTAAACTACACCTTTCTGGCAATCATCCCACCACCATCCGTGCAATTCAGTGGAACACTGAAAGAGCATGAAGAAGTAGCTGAGATTGATGCAGGCTTTAAAAAAAAATTAAAAGGATGTCCATTTAGCAGAACAAACAGAGGCAGCATCACAGGTTGTCTTCATTCTGAGGCCCTTCCAAACAAGACTTGTGGAGCACCCAAAATGGGTTGGGATTGTATCCTTTGCCTTGGTTGCAATCCATGTTTACGGCCAAAAGATTGTGGCCCCTTCATGTTTTCCAACCTTCCTTTGGACATTAACAAAAATGGGCCAGCTCAACTTCAGCCACAACAACAAAAACACCAACACCAACAAAGCATGACAGATTTAATCAATACTATAATTCTGTAAGAAAGACTGAAGGCACAATACCTTACCAAGTACTTTCTGTTTTTAATTAACAGCTAATTTGTTATGCTTCACTAAGTTTTTATTAGCTGCATTTTTCACAGTTTTTTTTCTCTGATATGCTATTTAAGTCCTGTATATTTGCAATTTTTATTATAATTGAAAACTGCCCTGGGAACACTACATAAATTAAAAATTTAAATTTTAAGAATAAATTGATAATTTACTTAAGTATGAAAAAATCCATTTGATGTAGTGTTTTTTTTTTTTTAAGGCCAAATTTGTGGGGTCTTTTCACACATCACTGCGTGGTTTACTATGACAATGAGCACAGAACTTGTGGGAGCAGCCATCATATGATTGCTTTGTCATAGTCCCAGATCACGGCTCACAGTGCGTCTGCAACTCTGAAACCTTGCTGTGGCAAGGGGAGCTGTGACCTGTGTAGGTGGCAAAGCAGTAGAGCGTGACTGTATTTTTTTTGTAGGTTTATCATTCTTTGCTAGCAAAGTGCAACCCACCTTGTAACAAATTGAAAGTATTGTATGAATCACTGATGAGAGCTGGAACAAGTTGCTGTTGGAATGGTATCTTTTCATTATCATATGATGAATGAATCAGATATGAGCTATTTCAGTCTCTATTCATGGGAATAGCCTCCAGAACAAAGCATTGCTCTCATACTTAGTTGAATTCCGGGATATGAAGCAAATACAGAAATCTTTCTTATTTTGCTGCTATTATTCTGTGTTCTGATTGTTTAGTGATCACGAAAGCTGCCACATTGTAGCTTTGAGTTCTGTGCAGACTGCTGAAACAGCTCCTTTATTTGGTAAAGATTAATCGCATTTTTATCAAAGGAGGAAGTGTTGTTCAGTTCTTGCTTGAGATCAGCCCTTGAGCTTGCTTGAGATCAATCCTAGTTCAGTTATCTTTTCCTATTGCTGCAATGTGTTCTAGGGTAATGGTTCCTGGCCGGTAGTAAAAGTAGCATTGATTTGGCACACAATAACAATTATTTGCAGTTTTTAATTTATTTTCCTTGTTTTTTGTAGGTACCTTAGTGGCAAAATGTATATTAGTTGCATTATTACTGTTTTAACTGCTAAGGGAATTACACTTTGTGTTTGGGTTTACTCCGAAGAATATTACTGCATTTTTACATCTTCCAAATTTGTAGTGATTACTACAGTAACAGAATGCCTGTAAACTTATTAAGGTCAATGTTGGAAAAAGAGGAGCTTTTGTTTCTATCATGGTAGGATGTAAGTTCTTTGACAGGGTGCTTGGTGGAACGTGGTATACCAAAGGTTGAGAACCATTGCTGTTCATAGCAGTGCCTCCTGCGATGAGCAGGGGACACTAACAAACTCAGGAAAAGTATTACTCCTCTTCAGGCCGAACTTCACTACTTGACCAGGCCCTATTGCAAGTGCTGGTGATCCCCTTTAGGAGCACCATCATCAACATGTTCTTTCCTAAACCTGTGGGAGGAAGATGTTGGTCTGTACCCTGGCTTTCTCTGAAATTAAATCTTTCAGAGTTCTGTATTTGTATTGGGAAATCAGCAGCTACAAACAAATGCTTGATGTATAAATTCTGCATATAACACATTTGGCTGCCATTTTGTTATCGAAAATGTTGAAATTAGAAGGCAGTACTGGTTTCTTTCCATTAAACTAGAAATAGCTAAATAGCCATATGTTTTTAAAATTCATTGTGCATTTTCCCTTTTTCTCCTTCAAAGCATGGCTGGGAAGTGGTTGACTCCAATGATTCTCCCTCTCAGCGCCAGGAGGAGTTACCACCACCTACCTTGCCCCCTGGCTGGGAAGAAAAAGTAGACAACCTTGGGCGTACCTACTATGTCAACCACAACAACAGGACAACACAATGGCACAGACCAAGTTTAATGTAAGTGTGGATCTTCATGCAACTAAAAATTAGCTATTAAAACTCAGTAATACATAATGTGATAATGGCTATTACTTTAGTAGCTAGGGGGAAACATGAAACATAGGTCTTTTAACAACTATTAACCATGATTCCTGGATGTTCAGAAACAGTGTACCTCCAGAAACAAAGTACTGTGTGGATGAAAAATATGGAGCTGTTTTGCTTTTGTGGCTTGGGGATTTCTGCGTGCTTGTCACTTCTGAAAATAGTCTTCTGAACCAGTTGGTTTTTTGACTAAAGTCAGTGGGTTTTTTTAAAAAAACAGTCTCCATATTATTCCTTATGATGACAGCATAATTCACACATGGGGACAGGAACCTGTAGCTATTAACTGCTGGCAGTCCAGTTTTGTTAGCAATACCTTCATAAGAGATGGTTTGTAAAATGCTGTGACAGGCCCTTACTTCCATCAAATTGGTGTGAAAGTTCCAAATCTGATAAGGCACCCTGTCTTTACCACACAGCTCTGCCGTCCCCCTTATACCTTTATGTAAAAGGGTGAGGTTTGCAGTGTTCATGTAGAATTACTCATAAGTTTATGGTAGCGTGTTTTCTGTGTAACCTTGTATATTGTATACAATTCAGCCGATTCAGTATTTATAAAAATAAACTAAAACATTTATTTAGATAACAATAAGAATAAAGTATTAAAGTTTATATGCAAGTCAACGTTAATACAGTTCTTCTATGCACTTTTTAGACAGTTCACTTGTATCTTTAGACTTTCATGTAAAGCATAAGTATCACACAACAGCCCTTTGGCTACACTTCCACCGAAGTTCAAACCCCAATCAAGGTCACTCTCTTTGACCAGATTCTACTAGAGTTCAATTATTCTTCTGCATCTCACTAGGCTTACAATGAGAATTAACCCTTTTTCACACCCTCTGACTGGCTAAGGGTCTCTGCTCCATAGCTTCTTGCTAGAAATCTCACTGAAGGACAACAACCGGCACTTGGCTTTATGTAACTTTTTCTCTCAGCCATCAACCCCTCCGACTCACTACTGGACTGAGTTTCTCTCCTGAGGAGCTATTCTGGTTGCCTGTCAACCTGCTTCCAGGCTGCTCTGGCACACCCAGCCACACCCCAAAACTTTGTCACAAATGCGTTGTGTAAATTTGTTACTTCATATCTTAAGATTCACTTCAGAATCTTGGGCTTGTGGCTGCTTGCATAGACAGTGGCTTCAATATACCAGAGCAAGAAAATGTTGGATTTTTTACAAAGAAAAATTATTTTACATTAGTCCAATTTGGATTATCATATCTCAATTTAAGAAGCATATCTCATCTAATCCAACCTTTTGGCCATGCATATAGATTTTTCCCTTCCTCTGTCAAAGGAAGGATGAGAAGGCTCTGATGAGCAAAAAGTTTCCTTTTTCTCTGAAATGTGAAGGTATGGTCACCTGCTTTGGAACAAACCAAGATTCTGAATGATGGTTTAATGTGGTTTTAATATCTTAGATCATTCCATAGTTGTTAAAAAATACTTTGCTGATTTCAGAAACCACCACCACCACCCCTGGATAAACTATTGATCATTTATAGGGTTCCTGGCATAGGCACTTGCAACAAAGGAAAAGTAAATGGTCTAGTGAGCAAGTAAAGGCTTATTTCATATCTTATTAAGCCAAAATATGATTACGCAAACCTATATTATATTATCTTGTATTTGATAAGGGAGAAAATCGCTTTTTAAAAAATTATGCTGCATAGTAGCTTGCAAGTGAACAGCTTCTGCAGTAACAGATTAACAGGAACACTTACTCAAAAACACTTATTTAAAAATATATCTTCTCAGTTTATGATGTGTACTTTTGTCATTACACAGTATTCCGTAATGTAGAATTGGGCAATTTTAGCTAACACATAGGGTTTTTGATGGCTGAAAGAGGTACTTGTAATTATAATGCACTAAAACTGTAATGTCCTAGTGTCTTTTTATAATTTGTTGCTGCTTTGTTTAACTGTTGCTGTCCACTGCGTTTGCACTGATGCCTATTCCGTTATTTTCCCACAGCAAATGTTAGCATTAGACCCCATTTTAATCCAGTGAGGTTTACTTCCAAGTCATGATACATGGCCCTGGACTGTTAATCCTATTGATTTTCAGTGGACCAACACTATGTTTTGAAATACTATTTTGAAAGAGTCAGAAATCAAAACAGATGCCATATAACATAGATGTAGTATAGAATAGCTTAAAGCTGAGACCTTTAAATCATGGGTGGGTAATAAGGAGACTTTTGCTTTGTTATATGGTGTACCAGCCACTAATATGGTTCAAAGTGCTGTAAAATAGAATAAATCAACACCGGAATTAGCCAAGCATACACTTTGAGCTTTGAATTTTGACTTGTTTGGGAGGGGGTGCAGTTTTTGTCACCTCCTGAGTAGTTTAAAAAACTGTTTCCAGGAGTGGAAAACCCCATTTTTTTCACAAAAAAGGCGGGATTGGTGTGAAGGAGCAGGTTTGCAGAGCAGTGGCATAGGAACGGGGGGCAGGAGGCACTTCACCCCAGGTGGCAATGTTTTAGGGGCATCCTGGCACGTAGCCATGCCCCCACATGCCCTGGCCTTCTAGTTCTGTGGGAACTGAGCATTTTACACCTCTGCATGCCCTGGCCATGCTCCCTTGCACCATAGCCCCTCCCCCTCCCACCCCCCCTCCACACATTCCAGGCTCCACCACTGTTGCACAGGGCTGTACCCATTGATGAATGTCTAAAAAGCTGCTCTTTAGCATAATTATAGGGCTTATGTATTATGGGTTTCCCTTCAGTACAATTTAATGCCATGTAGTCAAGCATGCCAAGTCTGCTGAATGCTCCTCTCTTTTGACTGGTTTTCTGCAATTCCTTAGTGCTGTGAAGTTGCAGAATATAGAGGTGGTTATTACTTTAGGATATGGGGACATTGGAACAGTGAGATTTGTTACATCTGACAGGGGTTTGGCATTGTCTCCATTGTATAATGACAGTGTGGTTAGGGGTTCCTTCTGCTGAGGTGTCCTTCTATTGCAACTATCATAATTTATTTGTTGTGTGTGTATGTAGAAGTACAATTCATGCTATCCTTGTAGGCCAGTAGTTAGGACCCATTAAACCTGACCTATAAACCAGGAGTCTTGGCTCTCTCTTTGTAAGTAACCATCTTGTTCCACTGTCCTTGTTCAGATATTTAAGAGGTAGAGCACACTAGTCTTGTAATAGCTGGTTTGTTTCAGACTCTCTAGTTAACATAGATCAGAAGTGGGAATATAGTCCACCAGATGTTGGACTGCAACTTCTAACATTCTTTACCACTGGCTGTGCTGCCAAGGGCAGCTGGAACTTTTAGTCCAATATTAACTGGAAGGCAACAGGATTCCTTACCCTAATAGATCTGCAAGATTTCACTAAATTCCAGTACCTTTCAGCCATAGCCAGCCTGGCCAGTGGTCTAAAGAGGTGCAGCTAAGTTGTTAACTGGACCAAGTTGTAGGGAGCACATGATTCCCTTGTTACAACAGCTCAACTGGCTCCAGTCTCTTTCCAGAGGCCCATTCACCTACAGACATATAGCACTACTATTCGCTTTAATTGCCATAGTTCTGTCCTGGGGAATCCTGGGACTGGCAGTTTATGGAAGGGCATTTAGAGTTCTCAGCCAGAATGCCCCAGTGCCTTCCCAAACTACAAAACTCATGATTCCATAGGACAGAACTGCAGCAGTTGAATAATAGCACTGTAATTGTTTAGTGTGGATGGGACTCCAGATGCAATTCAGAGTACTTCTTGTGATCTGTAAAGTCCTAAATGGCCTCAGTAGAGGGTATCTGAAGGACCATATCTTCACATATGAGCTTGTTAAAGCTCTGAAATCTTTGGGGGTTCTTCCCTCACACCATCACAATCATTTTTGGTGGGATCATGAGAGAGGGCCTTCTTGGTGGCTGTTTCAAGGCTCTGGAACTCCCTTCCTAAGGAAGTAAGGTTTGTTCCTTTGTTGGTTTCCTTCTATAGGCAAGCAAAGGCCTTTTTTTTTTTTTGTTCTTATAGTTCTGTGGGAACTGAGCATTTTACAAGAATGAGGTTTTTCTTAGTGTGCTGTATGTTTTTATCCTTTGTTCTAACATGGAAATTTGTTAAATGGGTTTAAATCTATAAACAGTTTTGTACCATTTTAAATATAATTGCAGTATGATTTTAATGCGAATATGTTTTTACTTGTATTTCTTTTGCTCTTTTAAGTCACCTTGAGTTTTAGGAAAAGGGAGGAAGTAAATAAAATAGCACAGTATAAAACAATATAATATAGCTGTCAAGGACAATGAGAAGAATAGTTCATCAGCATCTGGAATGTTCCCCAACCCTGGCCTAGATGAAGCAGAATTAAGTTAGTAATGTAGGTGCTCCCATAAAATTGAAAGTATATTGCATGTGATTGAATCCATCTTAAAGAGTATTTACCTAGCAGCTTTGCCTGTGAGAATTCCCATAAATATGTGATGTTTGGTTTGTTGATTGTTAATTTATTGCCTGCCTGTCTGCATGCCTTGCCTGTCCAATAGTAGGGATGCAATGCCGTTTATAATAAAAGAATACTAATCCTCAGTTTTTTTAACATGCCTACTTTCTTCTTTCTAAATAATTTCGCTACCTCTTCAAATTCCAATCCTGTCCAGATGGAATAACTTGTTATCAGACTTTATCTGACCAAGTCCTTGAGAGCCAGTGTGCTACAATGGTTATGATAGTGACCTAGAAAGTGAATGTTCCAGGTTCTAGTCTGGATCATGAAACTCACAGGGCAATGTCTCTCTTAGCCCTGACCCACCTCACAAACAGTTTTGAGGATAAATTGGGGAGGAAGAGAGTCATGTCTGCCACCTTAAGCTTATCAGAAGAAAAAATATAAATGTAAGTAAGAAATAAATAGAACACCATAAGACTTAAGAGCTACCACATATACTTGTATATAAGTTGACCTCATATATAAGTCAAGGGCAGGTTTGGGAGCCACAGTTATGGATTTTGATATGGTACATGGACAAGTGGAGGGTCATTCCATGGAGAGGGGAAAGTGACAGCACAGCATCAGGGGTCCAGCTGCCCTTGGGTGCCACCACCATTTTCCTGCCCAGCATTCAAAAAGGCATTTCACCACACTGTTCAGCGAAGGGGTTGGTTCCCTTTTTGGTAAAAGTTAAGGTACGGTATTAACTCTTATCAAAAAAGGAATCAACCCCTTCTCTGTGTATAGAGGCAATAGGTGAAAGCTTCATCTGTCCCAAGAGAACATAAAAGAAACACTGACACCCCCCCCCCAGCTGCAGTGCTGCTTCTGGCCTTTTTGAATGTCCAGGTGGGAGAATGGTGCTTCCCCTCAAAGGAGTGCTCAGAGAGTAGAGGGAGCTGGTGCTTCCTCAAATTTCTGCTGGGATGGACTAAGCTCTTGCCTTTCACCACTCTACTCAGAGAAGGAGATGGTTCCCCTTTTTATAAGAGTCAAGGTACATTACTTACATTGGCCCATGGATAAGTTGATTCAGGTTTTTTGGGTGAATTTTTTGACTAAAATTTTTTGACTTATACATGAATGTATACAGTGCTTGCAGACCTTGAACAAAAGAAGTCTTTTTATGCCATTTGGAATGAAACTACAGCACTATTCAATTTAGTCTTTCTGTAGGATGGATGCCTCATTCCACTGAGTGCCAGTAGACCTATAGAGAATAACAGCTTGTTACTGTTTCTTGGCCACATTGATGTGGGCCAGACACCGTGAGAGACTTACAGGCATCCTTCAGCTCTTGAGGATTAGGGACACTGTATATACGTGGGAAAGGTAATATGAAGAACTGCTTCCTTGATCCACTAAATTGTCTGAATTCTGCTAGTGGTTTGCCTTTAGTAATGTTCATGACAAATCATGCAGAATTTGCGGCACACAACAATTTTTAAGGCTTTCAAGGTTGGAAATTAGTAAACTTATGCAATCTATTTCAGGAATGTAGCTATAGAGGGAGGCAAAATGAGAACATTGCCCCACCCCAATAAGAATTCAACTCCTAAGTGAAATTCTTTCATTCTTCAAGTTTTAACATTTCAGAGAGTAAGACACAGAAAAAGCCACAGATATCATTATAATTTTCAACAATATAGGAGTTCTGGATTATGGTTAGTGATTACTGTCAGTAATTTCTCTTAACTGGAACTCTGAAAAGCTATTTTTTAGACTGCCTCTCCCCAAATCCCCTAAGCCAATGACCATGTTGGCCAGGGAGTTCAGGAGGCTGTAATCCAAAAAAGTAACTTTTCCTGGATCTGGTCCTAAAGCTTAGCTTCCACATGAATTTGAACATAATGAGTATGTATGCTGACTTTCTTAAGCAATTCTGTATAGCCATGAAGTCATATACAGCTCATAACCGGAAATCTCCTAAGGAGCCTTCTGAAAATTGGGAGACCATAATTATGTGCAAGCTTACTCAGCATGTGTGACAACCAAAGAAAGCCAATTGGGGTGCGGTGGGGGAGCCCAGATGATATGGTGGCAAGGTTTTTGTCTGTCTCTTGCACAGAAGCTCTTTAAGCTTCTGATCACATTCGAATCAAATATGGATCTGTATTTTTATTCTCTCCACTATAATTTGGCTGCATAATTTGTGTATCCTAATTTTCTCAGTAGTTAGGGAGATCTTCCTGAGGTTATATTTGCTCTGATAGTCCTCTGACGGTGCTACAAGTCTGCTCATGATAAACTAAGTACTGAGTACTGAAATCAATGAAATCGAGGTAGCATGTTGACCATTATTTTTTTACTTCAATAAAAACACATGAGCATTACTTAGAAATGCATTACTACATAGTAACATATTACTAATGCATTACTTTTTTCTAATTATTATTTGTTGTACCCAACTATCACCCAGAAAAACTGATTGTGTTATCAATTGTTAAATTATTTTGGAAGAGTAACATTATCTCCTTGCTCCCCACAAAAGGAACACATTACAGATACAATGCGCCCTCCATATGTCCGGGGGTTCCATTCCAGAAACCCTTGTGTAAAACAAAAAACATGAATGTTGAGTCTCATTGTAGTCAATGGATGTAACTGAAACACAGGTGCATGCCTGATGTGTCTGTAGACTATAATGGGAGCGATGCTCTGTGTGACTTCATATTTGTGTATGTGGAGGTTGTGCCAGAAGAGGGTGCACTGTAATGTTATAAATGTGTAAAGTGTTACTTCCAAGCTCTGTTTTTTTGCTGATTTTTAGTTTAATTTCAAACTGCAATTACATAGCCGGGCGGGGGGGGGGGACAAGAAGGCAATGATGTCCAAAGAACAGGGATTGGGAAGGTGTGAGCCTCTTGACGTTATTGGACTGCATTTTCCATTATTCCTCACCAGTGAGTGGCTGTAATAGCTACAGCTGCTGAGAGAGGTGGTCCAGTTGAATATTCCCAACTCCTCCTATTAAGTGTTTGCTTTAGTGGTTGCTCTTTAAAATGGCAACTTGGGAAAAGAACCATTCCCTTTTCACCCTCTTCTCTCCATTCCATGCCTCCATGGGTGAGATTTCTTCCACGTCTGGAGAGGCTCCTTTTGGGCTCCTGGTTCTTTCTGCTGCAGTGCTCCTTGAAGCTGCAGTGGGATGGTGATATTGACTGTCCACTCCCTGGACCTTAGTAGCTACTGTTGTTCCAATAGCAGTTAATGATTTTGCAGTTGCAGTCAGAAAGTCATGAATCCAATGAGACAGTTAGCTTTCTCATTAGGTTTCAGTGATGTCACAACTCGTTCTCCCTTTCCCCCCACTTTGTGTAAAGTCCATACACTTGTAATTTATGTAATCTTCTTACCCTAGCAATGGAGCCCTTTTAATGTTCACAGTTCAGCATTTCGTATGATTACACTTCTAAAAATACAAAAAGCTTAACTTCAGGTCCATGCATAATTGAAGAGGGTATGAGCTCTACTGACATCAAGTGTTAGTTTAACATCCAGTTATATTGTGCTTTTTGACAAGCAGATACTTTTTCTTTCCACCATGATATAAATATTGCAGGAGAATGTTTTTCCCCCTCTTGCACGTGAGTTTATATTCTTAATTTATGCCATGTGGGCTTGACACTTCAACAAATAGTTTTCAGAACAATCTGGATGTTATTTTCATTGCCAGTTTTTTGAAATATAATTTCCAGTTTTCAGTAAGATAGGGAAGTTGATCTATTATGCTCATCACCTAGGGTACTGAATTATGTTGAAGTTCAGGATTCTTGATATAACTGTATCAGTGTCACAGAATATATTTTAGACTGTGTCTATCCTCTTGAAGGTCAGTTCTAAAATATAGGAAGATGGCTTATGTTTAACTAGCTTTTTGTTCCATCTTTCCGCAGTACTGTTTAGATCAATTTCCCCAATGCCATGCCTTCCAGATGCTTTGTACTACACACCCCGTCATCCCTGACAGTGTCAGCTAGACCCAATGGGAGTTGTAGGCATCAGTAGACAGACTTTTGCAAAGTCTGGTCCATTCTGACACCAACTCAGCAAAGTCTCACTCAGGAGGTTTTCCTCTGCCCTGCTGGATGAGATCTTTTTCATTGGAAGAGCCGAGGACCAACCCTTGGTTTGCATAATCTGTGCTACTAAGCTGTAATATCTTCCCAAAGCTCTATCTCCTTTTTGTTCTTTTCAACAAAGTAGTATGACATTGCCATTTGATTCGTGTTCCATAAATTTGTCCAACTCATTTGATGTTTACATTGCATTCTCTGGTTAAAGTAATCAAGTTTATTAGAGGCCAGGAATTTCCTGAATCAGTTTGTTAGCAGCTGTAAGGATAAATGCATAGAAGCTTATGCTTCTAGCTTTGATGACACCACTGCCCCTCTCAAAAAATTTCTAAGATGACGTGGTGATGGCAAAATTCCCAGAACAAGATTTAAATGGTGTCAATTTTGTGTGCAAAGTCAAATTCATAGTAGAGAGGTGCCAGTAAATTAAACTTTTAAAAACCTATTTCTGCCATCCCAAGAAAATGAAAGAAGAAAAAGCATAGAGATTGGGGTATACTCTCATGTCTCCTGAGGTGTTTCTTTGCTGTTCTGAAATGTTTTATGGCTGGCCGTTATCAACACAAAATCAATGCAGCAACTGCATTGTGTCAACTATGTACTGAACTTTAAATGCTTAAGCCTTCTGGTATTTGCTTTTGAAAGCACTGAAATTCTCCTTCCATGAAACTAATGGCTGAGGCTGACTTTCAGGCTTTATTTGCTTTGGAATATAGATTGATCATTGTATAACTTAACTTGCCAGAGTCCCAGAGAAATAATTCATCACTTGCTGATTTTGTTAATATATATCAGGTGCACAAAGGAGAACTTGCAGGGCTTGAAAGGGTATTATCATCATCATCATCATCATCATCATCATCTTTGGTGTTAATGTAGCAGCACTACAACTAATAATGCTCATGCTCCCTCTCCCAACTCATTACTCTTTTGTCGACCCAACATTTCAGGGATGTGGCATCTGAATCAGACAACAACATCAGGCAGATAAATCAAGAGGCGGCCCACCGAAGGTTTCGATCCAGGAGACACATTAGCGAGGATTTGGATCCGGAGCCTTTGGAGGGCGGAGAGGTACCTGAAGTATGTGCAGGAGTCGAATGGACCCTTCAGTTATTGCCCTGCGTGGTTTTACAGGCTATCCTTTTAAAGTGGTTGAATTGTTTGGAATTAAAGGTTCCAAGCTAACTGTGTGTTAAAAGTTATTAGGTAAAAGATTCATTGCAGAAGGTTTCACAAAAATGCACACAACCCTGCCTTTTCTCTGTCATCCAGCCTTTTTGTCTTTAAAAATATTTCCTCTTCCTTGTCTATTATATGCTAAAGATAGCCTAATAGTACTTCCTGGCTGTTACCTCTAATGATAACTGGGCAATAGGAAAATAAAAGAAAGCTTGATATTCATGCTGGTTAGGGGACCCTGGGAGTTGTCACCCAGAAAAGTAACTTTCCCAAGCACTACTGTGTACATATTAAAAAAGGGTGGAGTGATGTTCACACTCACTTTGGAGTAAACCCTATTTCATGTAGCAGCACTTCATTCTGAGTAAGCATGGCTGGAATTGGATTTGACTTTTATTGTGTTGTCCATAATCTCAGTTTGCAGATAAGCTTAAAAAAAAAATCTCTCAAATCTAGTCCTAGGCCATTTCCACACCACACTCTTATAGCGTGATTATTCCACTTTCAACATCCTATGGAATCCTGGGGTTTGCAGTTTCGGGAGGGGCCGGCTGGCCCCTCCCGAAACTGCAAACCCCAGGATTCCATAAGGTGTTGAAAATGGAATAATCACGCTATAAGAGTGTAGTGCAGAAATGGCCCTAGTTGTGCCAAAAAAAATATTAACATTCAGCTAGTTGCTTCAGAAGGTAGACATGCCTTTAAATGTACATCCGGACAATTATATGTCTGGCATTGAAACTAGCTTTCACACATGGGACTGGAGCCAATATCAGCAAGAAATCATTGTAAAACGTTGGCCTCTGGAAAGCCATTCCATAGCTTTGGCTCTGTAGCTGTAAAATGTCTTGCTCATTATTGATGGTGACTTTGCTATGTGTAACAAATATTCTTGGAACAAGGCTCTCACTGAAAAACTCATGTTGAGCCCCTAATTACTTTATATACACAATTAAATATGGGAGGGGAGATCATTACATTACTCACAGACAGCTATGCAAAGAAAAACGAACTTGACAAACACTTTCCATGTTAGTCTGTTGTAGTAAAAACAACCAACAGCCCTGTGCCACGAGACTCTGGTGTTTTTACAAACATTATTTATGTCACACTTATGCAAGGAAAGAAAATGTCTACAAACTTAACTGGAAGGGCAGCAGTGTACCTTGTGAGCTATAGTAACAATTCAATCCATATGTTTTCAGAGGTATGAACATTCCCTTCTGCACACCATGTTTTTCTTTCTGTTGCATTTACCTCAGTAGAAAAACAGTTATAAGTAGGGTATCACATGTACTTGTGAAAACACACACATACACACGTGTGCACACGCGCACACGTCAGATTTCATACCAGACGCTGTAGAATCTTAACTAATTCTAATGGGACAAATGTGAGCTTTCATGCATGCTTGTCCTCAGCAGGCATTCGATAGTGTGTATGACATCAGTGAATATAAGGCTCCATTTAGCTCAGTGTCTGATATTACTCCAGTTTCACTACATTTACAACAATTGTAATAAATTGTACATATAATCAAAATCATCCTAGTATTAAACAAGTCTTGAGTTTGCCATAGCAAATGGAATGATTTTGATGATCTTATTTTTTTTCTACTGAAGGAAGAGAGGAAACTAAATGTAACTACTTATTCATCATTCACTCTCTGTCATTTTGTTTATTGCTTTTACACATTTCAAATCAATCAGAGATGCCCTCAGTGAATACAGGTATGCAATCTCGAAATAATGGGAAAGTTGGTGATTGCTGTTTTGTTCTGTAAAATTAAATCAAAAAAAGTTTCCCAGAATGCCCAGCCTGACATCCTGCTGCCCATAACCAAATCATTAGGTATTGATTTAGACCACATTTGCCTTCTTTGCTGCATCACCACACTGCTGTCTCATATTTAACTTATGATCAAGAGCAATCTCAAGGTCCTTTTGGATATAGTATTGCTGAACCATGTATCTCCTATCTTGTACATGTTCATTTGGTTTTTGTGGCCTAAATAGAGAATTTTCTATTAGTCTCTATTGACTTTCATTTTCTAATTTCTCCCCAGTTTTCTAGTTTATCAGGGTCCTTTTGAATTCTGTTCCTATCTTCCCATGTGTTAGCCACCCCTCCCATTTTATCATCTGCAAGAATGATAAAGATTCCCTCTATCCTGCATCTAAGTCATTGAGAAAAATATGGAAGAATAATGGCTCTAGGACAGAACCCTGAGGCACTCTGTTCAAGATCCCCTTCCACTTTGAAGCACAACCATTGATGATAACCCTTTGAACACAGTTTTGCAATCAATTATGGATCCATCTGATGGTGTTCATGTCTATTCCATATTTAATCAGTTTGCTAATCAAAATATTATGGGGGAACTTCAGCAGATGACTTGCTGAAATCCTGATAAATGGTGCAACATTCCCACCATCTATTAAAGTTTAAAAAAATAAATAAATAAAAAAGGAAGATTAGCTTGGCAAGATTTGTTCTTGACAAACCCATGCTGGCTTGTACTGATACCTGCATTGTCATCAAGATACTTGCAGACAGATTCCTGTATAAATCCATTCTAATTTTTTCCCCTCCTGGTATTGAGGTCAGGCTGACTGGCCTTTAGTATCCTGGATTTTTTTTTTAATTGGGGGACAGTGTTTGCTCATCCCCAGTCCTCTGGCACCTCACTCATTCTCCAAGATTTCTCAAAAATGATGTCAGTGGTTCTGCAAGTGAATCGGCAAGTTCTTCAACACCCTGGGATACAGTTCACCTGGCCCTGCAGATTTGAATTCATTTAGGTTACCCAGGTGATTCCTGAGTAACTCCTTATCCATCTTGATTTGCAATCCAGATTCCTTGCCAAGGTCTCTGCATGGAATCACACAGTCCTCTTTTGGGGAGGGGGCAGGGAATTGAAGCAAAACAGGTTTTCAGCAGTTTTGCCTTTTCATTGTGATCTGCTGGTGTTTTACCATGATTGGTTTATCAAGTAAATAATCTAAAGTCAAAGGGACCCATTGTTGGACCCATGGCATATTTTATGGTCCCTGAAGCCTGCCTTGCCTAGGAAACATTATGCTATTCATTAAAAATACAGGTTAATGCTGCAGCAATTCCCAGCCTGGTTACTAGCTACAGACAGAGGATGTTGCTGCTCTGTGTATATTCTTACTTGGCTACCTTCTGTGCAACGTCTTCATTCCTTTTAAATAACCTAATACAGGAATTGATCTACAATTTCATCATTATTTCTGCTATCTATTAGCTTCACTTCCCCCATCCCATCCACTGTACAGTGTGTTAACAGCAGTGGTGATTATCTAATGCAAACCATGGTATAGGGAGTCTTTAAAAGCACATATCAGTTTGCTAAGTTCACATGATAAGCACCCAGCTTCCACATTCTTTGGAATGGTTGTGCAGAGACTTAATGGCAGGGAAGGTTGCTTTTGTGCATATTTACCATAAGCACTTTCCTTTTTCTCAGCCTTGGGAAACCATTTCAGAAGAAGTACAGAATGCAAGTGGCGATTCCTTAAGCCTGTCCCTGCCACCTCCTCCTGCTTCGCCCATCTCTCGGACCAGTCCTCAGGAGCTGTCTGATGAACTGAACCGAAGGCTTCAGATCACTCCTGATTCCAATGGGGAACAACTCTCTTCTATGATTGTAAGTAAACTTAGTATTTAGTTTCCTATCCTTCCAGGTATATCAATTCAAATTGCTGAAAGTCTTATGAAAGTTGATACTCTATAGTTCTCAGAGGTTAAGATAGTAAGCTTTCAGCTGATGGTTTCCTTCTGTTTGAGCACAGGATTCAAATCTCGTTAAATGTGACTGGATCTTGAATAATGTTGTTCCTTATATATAAAGGACTTTTTAACACTGAAGGTGAAAAGATACTGAGCAAGAGTCTTTGTGGGATGCTTTGATTCCCATAAGTATCTCTCAAAGTATGTGGGCTTCCTTATGTAATGCAGAGCCAGTGTACCAGATGTGCTTTGTACATAAAGAACTTCTGGATGTGAGTGTGTTTAGATATGTTCCCTTTGCTTTAAGTAAAAATTTCTACAATATACCAATATAACAACACTATACATGCGATCTGAGGTGCAAATCACACTTAATTCAGTAAATGTGTTGGGTAGCTGCAAACTTGGCATGCAAAGTAGGAAAGGACTCCTGTGAACTGAGTGGACTTACTTTCAGGTAGTACCTATTTAGGACTGGAAAGTATGTGCTGTTCTATATGTCTTTTGTAAGCCTCATTTGGAAGAAACTGGTTTTGTTCATACGTGTCTTTTATAGGTTTGGGGGGCATAAGAGATTAGTGAACTGGGGGGGGGGTTTGGAAGGCTTCATTGAGATAAATGTATAAAGTAACAGGTGGAATATTCTGCCTCATTTTTTATTACTTTGTTAGCAGATAACCAGATAAAAATACTTCTAAATGTTACATCCATGTGGGTATTTAATAGAGCATTATAAAGATGGCATCAAATATTTAAAAGATGTAATTCAGAGTTGGGCAACTGTGGGGGCTGCATCAGGAGACCTTCAAGGGTCGTGCCCCTGTACTCTGGCTGCAAAAAAATAATTTTAAGAATTGTTGGCAAAGCTGCCTAAGTGTCCTCTAGGGAGTATGGATGGGCATTTTCACCATGTTTTTAGCCTCCTTTGGGTCATTTCAGATCCAAGAGAAGCGTTTTTTTAACAAGAGGAGGTAAGTAGAAATCACTTTCTCTTCCCTTTCAGTTTTTTTTTTAAGACCTCTCATGCAACTAAATGGGCCCAGGAAGGCCAAAAAAAATATATGGCAAAAATGCCCTCATGACCCATAGATGGCATTGAGAGTAATTTGAAAAATACTTTATGGGGACAGGAGAAAGAACATTGGGGCACAGAAACAGTCATGTGAGCCATGTGAGGTATGCCGGTTGCATTTTACCCACTCTGTTGTACTTGATAATTTGCAACAAAACCTGAGTAATTGGAAGCAGTCTGCTATTGTGTGTCTGCAGCTATGTATAAAGAGTTATAATGAATATCACAGGGTAAATATCAGTGAGGATCAGGTTACTGTTAGGGTATTTTAACTGGGGGGGGGAAGGAAATGATTAATACACAGTGAATCAAAGTTTAATGGGACATCTTATCAGCTTGTCTTTGTTGTTCAGGAGATATGGAACCTAAATATGGAAAGGTTTTTCATTTAAGTATGATTGTAAAATACTTAGCAAATATACATTTTGTTCTTGGAGACAAATAAAGTTTTAGATTACCTGAATGTCAGGAGACAATGAAATCCTGCTGAAATGGTCATTCCCATGCAAGGTTCCATAAAGAGGCAGGTCAAGATGTCTATATATTTATATAACCTAAAAAATGCTTTTGTTGAAGTACTCTAGCAAAGATGATGGTAATGGAATACTAGTGGATTAACACAATGCCCTCTTCATGTGATCACCGTGACTGCCAGTTTGTCTAAAACGCATGAATCATTTGCATACTTTTTTGGTCAGGTCAGTTCTATGTAAACCAAGTGCTGGATGCAATAAGCTGATAAAGCACCTTCCGTTTGCTCACACAACTGGTGTGGTTTGGCTGCCACATGAGACTAGTAGGCCTTGGTTTAATAGTTTTTCACTGACATAAATTGTGTTTGAACTAATTTTATAGTTAATACAGAGATACATGGAGCACACACCTTCCTTGTTGCAACAGCTCCATTGGCTGCTGGTCCATTTCTGGGCACAATTCAAAGTTCAGGATTTCACCTATAAAACTCTATACAGCTTGGGTCCCAGTTGTTTGAAGCACCATCTCTCCCTTTACGAGCCCTTTATAGCTCTAATATTATCTAGAGAGGCCCTTCTCTCTGCCACACCACCCTCTCAGGCACATCTGTTACAGGGAGAGACTCCTCACTAGCTGCTCCCAGATTTTGGAAATGTCTCCCTAGAGAGGCGGGGATGGCCCCAGTCTTGCTGTTCTTTTGTCAGCAATCAAAACATTTTTGTGCTGTCAGGCTTTTACAGACTGGGGCTTTTAATGCTGTCTGGTGCTGTTTTTCAGGCTTGTATATATTCTTTTAATGGATTTTATTTTTATGTTTAATGTTTTAACTTATAAATTGCTTGTTTTCAAATATTTATACTTTTACTGATGTTTTTGTATTGTCTTTAAATTTGTATTATTTTAATTTGTTGTTAGTTGCTATTATTGGGAGAATTTATATGAGTACTTGAGGAAACATCTTTTCTAGAACTTATTAATAAAATGTGATTGACACTGGACTACTGTGGGGGTCACCAGTAGGGAAATGCAGATCTATAATGCACAGACATTGGGTTGGATCCAGACCATGTGTTCTGCAAATGGAAGGATTTCTTCCATCTCTGGAAGACATTTGACAGTGGAGGGATCTTGAGGGAGAAAGGTTGGGTGACTTTTCATCCCATAGTCTACTCACCCCTTCATCCAAATATCTAGAAGCCCCTCAGCTAATCACCAACCCAGTTTCAAAAACCTTTGGAAAAGATCTGTTGCATATCCTAGAAATTGTTACAAACAGCCCTCTGTAAAGGGCATCCTGACACAGAACAGGAAGACAACAGCTGGTAAACCCCAGCAAACCCAAAGAACTATACTGCAAGATCCTGTGCTTCTTTAGGCCTTTTTGGAAGAGCCCTTAGTGAGACTTGCCACACACTCACAATAAGGAAGCAGGTTGCCTTTAATAATCAAAAGCAGTTGTGGAATTGTGGCCTAAGCACTAAGTAGCCTCTCTGGTATTCCCCAGTAAAGGTTTCATACTGGCCTCTCTGCTTTCAAGATTTTGACATTTGGCTTCTGCTCTGCTCTGCCAACTTCCTCACCCCAACATGTCTCCATTTCATCTCCATTATCCCGCCGTTCAACAATAAGATGGCTACACCATAGTCAAGATGCCTGTACCCTAGAGTTCTGATTGAAGTAGCAAATTGACAGACTTCAAACGTGTTACTCTTTTGGAGCAAAGCTGCCAAAATCCACCAGCCAACATATTCGGTGGCCATACTAACTGGGGAGATTCTCGAAATTTTTTTTTCCAGAAAGTAACTTTTTCCAAACTTTGGAACCTATCAGAATGGACTGTTGAATGAACTGGCTCTTCTTCTTATGAAAACCAAAAGTTTGGGAGAAAGATGCAATTTCTGAGTGGCCTTCATACTTGACAGTATGTCTTTTTGCCCTAGTTTGGTTTTGTCATTATCTTCCATCAAGTCAGTTTTGACATATGACATCACTACAAATGAGGTTCAGGAACCTCAGTGATCACCTGTCCTGGTCCAGTCTCGTCAGCTCAGGGCCATAGTTTCCTTAACTGGACGAAAACACCTGTAGCATGATCTTCCACTTTTCCTACTGTTTTTCACTTTACCGAGCATTACTGGAGTTTTTCCATTAACTCCTATTGTCTCATAGTATGTCCAAAGTATGACAGCCTCAGTTTAGTTACCATGCTCTTCTGGATATGCCAATAAAAGAAAAAAGAACACAACTGAGGAAAGGAAAGATCTGTATAGTCTGAATTTTGTTAAACTTTCTATATCTAACAATTACTTAACATTGCTCTAGACTGAATTCTTGCCTGAATGGATTTATTTGATATGCAATTGGCTGCAAGTCAAATGTCTGTTCCAAAAAGCAAGAGAAATGCTGATGCTGGGAGGAGAATCCAGATTGACATGAAATATTTATTGCTCAAGTATTTGTCTCAACTAGAATAGCTTTTTGAAAAATGAAAAAGATCATTTTCACTAGACTTGCATCAATTAACTTTTATTTAAGACTTTTATAAAACTTAGCAATTACTGCTTTGAGCCCATCCTGAGAAAATCACTGTGAAATTTGAATTGAGTTTACTATTCTGTGGAAATATAGTAACAGTGGTTGGGGGGGGGAGGTTCCACTTGCCAAAAATTGTAAAAAGTATTCAGATGCATGTAAGATATGTCTTCTGCCACTAACTAAAAAACAGAAGTTTTACTGCGTGGATTTGATTCACTGGATTGGTGAACTAGAGAAGGGACCCCTTGAAAGAGTTCTCTTGAGGTATCCTTGCTAAAGATGGATAACATTTTCTTGCAATAAAAGATCGTTACAGCTTTAGAGTCCGTGAACTGAAAAATTTGTGCCCCTTGCCAAAAGAACAAGGCCCACATAACTTCCAGAGACCATCCTGATGTCACAACCTTTAAAAAATTCCACAGAAATTGTTAATTCCTGCCACCTGTGGTCTTCTTACAAAATTTATTTCCCTGTTTTTTCCGTCTCTTGCCAGACAGGGCAGACATGTATTTGGCTAGCTCAAGAATATGGGATTCTGCATTCAACCCAGCTTGATGTAGCAATTTGAACATTGGACTATGACCCGGGAAATTGGGGTTGGATTCCCTGCTCAACCTTGGAAACCCACTGCATGATCTAGGGTTTGGCACATACTCTCGGTGCCAGAAATCCCCATGATAGGTTTTTCTTGGGTCTCTATAAGTTGGAAATGACTTGAAGGCACACAACAATTCACCCACATTGATATCCATAATAGCAAAAGCTACAGTAGATCACCAGCATAAAGCCTATAAAGCAATGTTTCCCAGCTTTGGACTACAAAAATCACCATCCCTGTTTACGATGGCTGGTAGTTCAAGTGATGGGAGTTGTAGTCCAGTGACATCTTGGGGCTCAAGTTTGGGAAACATTGCTCTGCGGAATCAGTCAGTCTTGCAAAGAAATACACAGATGAAAACTGCCAGAGAAATGCTGCAGAGTCAGATCTAGCAAAGATTTTGATAGGAAATGCAGAGAGAAGGAGAGGAGGGGGGAGAGAGAAACATAACTGCAGACTCATTTGGAATTAAAGTTTACTTGTGAATAAGAGAAAGTACATTAGCCTTAGGGGAAAGTTCGACCCCCAGCATGTCCAGATAGAGATGGAAAAGATTTCTGTCTTATTCTCTGCTTGCAGACAGTAGTGAGGTAAACAGACCACCAGTCCAACTTGGCATTGGGCATCTTAGTGTGATGCAGTCTTGTTGGGTGGAAACAACATGCAAAGAGGGGAGAGGAGAAAAGACAGAAAGATGCCAAAGAGGGGCTGAATTTATTTATAGCATGAGTGCATTAGCAGAAAACCTACTGCAATATTGATAACTCTGTTGTTTATGCTTCAGTCTTTTTATTTGTATATCGCCAGCCCAGAAGACATCGTGCTCAGAAATAAAGCTCTCAAATTCATAAATAATAATTTAACAACAATTCCAGTTCAGTCCAGCTCAATTACAGCTCACTCCAGAGAGTTGGTTCTGTTTTTAATTGCATACTAAAGAACAGAGCCAATAAGCATAAGAAAAGAGAGGCTCTCATCTTTCTCACCACAATCAAGAAATACTTTTTGAATTTGGCCTTCTGTGAAGTCCCATACTCCCAAATGAAAGAGCTTGTTTGAAATTTTAGCTAAGGAAGTGACCATGGATGCGTACAGCATTGCATTTTGCTTCTACAACATGAATTTCCCTTAACCCTCCTTCACCACCACCACCCATCGGCCATGGAGGCTGCACAATCCTTTGAAGCAGGTTTGAGGGAGGGGAGCATGGGGGCTACAGGCAGAGGAGGAATCTGATCTGCCTGCAATTGTCTGTTGCATGGGCAGATTGAGACTACTGGATACGAGCCTAGAAACACTGAACATTTTACATCTGACTTTATAGTGTCCAAAGTGCTTCTTGAGCTTTGTAATGCACCTTGATATGCACTGAACATAAGTGTTCAGTAATTATTACAACAACCCTGCTGTATAGTCTATTCATTTATCACATTTATATCCAATTTTTCCACTAAAAAGGTGCTCAATATTAGCTCAGTATTATACCATCAGTATCTTTATTTCTCCACATTGTTAAGGCTGAGAGGCAAGTGATTTGTACGTTTTTTTTTAACGTATCTTGAAGAAAATATCCCATGGAATACTATTATTTTCTCCCAGCCCTCCTTCACCACTTCCAATGCCGTTAAGAATTTCTTTTTCATCTATTCTTTATGGTTGAAGAAGGTTTTATAGACCATTTTCTTTGTAGTTGGTCAACACAACAGTATATAGAGACTCCAATTTTCAGTCATTGAACTGAGAGGAGTGGAGGAATGGCAAATATAATATAAAACAGTAATTCTGTTTGGCAGGAAAATGCCAAACATGATGTAAATTTTAATGATCCAGTGTGTTTTCCTTCTTTCAGCAAAGAGATCCTTCCGCAAGGTTAAGATCTTGCAGCGTAACTGATGCAGTTGCTGAGCAGTCCCATTTAACACTGGTGAGTTTTCTGATTCATTTTCTCAATCTTTTGCATTTGGTGCTTTGGCTTCAATTTTTATTGTGTTTAGGTCTGTGACTCCTCCTCTTATGGATATTTGTACAGTGACAGTCCAACTTATATATCATTGTGTGCAATGTTTTCATATATAAGAAGGACCAGGAAGATAGATCCTGGCATTAAGGGATGTTCTAAGTAGAGACTGGAGGAGGTATATGTAGTTTTATTAGCGCTTGGGCTATAGGCCATTCACATACATAGTAATAGAATCAATAAATACAGTCTCAAGATACAACAATAAAAACATTACAGTTTAAAAATGCAATGTAAAATAGACAACATATATGTCTTACATATTGTAAGAAGAAGAGGCATCCAGTATGTGTCTTAAATGTATATACATTTAATATAAACAGCAGCTCTAAAATTAGAGAAGAGCATCCCCAGAGCAACCAACTGCAATATCTTGCCCTAATTTTCACTGCTGCCAAGGCAAAAAGAGAAACCCTGTGGGTTACCATAGAGTCAATGTTGGACAGAAGATCTTTTCTGAAACTGTATTCACACATAAGGAAAACAGCTCCCCAAAACTTGGTTTCAGTTCAGAATATAATGAACAAGAGAACGAGTTGTGAGGCAAATCCTCAATTTCTACTGTGCCACAAATACATAAATGAAGGGCCAACGGGATATGAAAATATCTGCCATCAATCATGGCTGTAGGCATAGTTTGAAAACGAAGGGCTGTAAAAGCTTGCCTGAGTTTTAAGTATGTAAGCTTTGTCAAGTAAACAGCCCTTTGGTGGTTGAATTTATACAATCTATACCATTTTGAAAATTTAGAGTAGTTAATAGCCTGTCTGTCCAGTTGGACACCATGGTCAAAAAATATTCACAAAGTTTCTCTTTTGAATTTACGATAGGTAAATTGTCACATAAAGTAGGAAGTATATGAAACCACATGTGATAATAATGCTATGGCTTGGCCAGGTGCAGTCCAGAGTAAGGGAGGGAAACTGTCTGGACTAATGGGGCTAAACTCATAGAACCATGGAATCTTAGAGTTGGAAGCAACGAACTCCCCTGCCATGCAGAAATACACAACTAAAGCATCCTGAAAGATGTGCATCCAACCCCTGTTTAAAGACTTCCAAAGATGGAGAGTTCTCTACTATCCAAGGAAATCTTTTCCATTATTTAGTTGCTCTTACAGCAAAAAAGTCTTTCCCAATGTTTAGGTAGAATCTCTTTTCTTGTAATTTGAATCCATTGGTTCATGTTCTAGTCTCTGGAATAGCAGAATATAAGCTTGCTCCATCTTCTACATGGCATCCCTTCAGACATTTAAAGATAGCTATCATATCACATGTCGGTCTTCTCTTTTCCAAGCCAAACATATCTAGCTATCTAATTTGATACTCCTAAGACTTAGGTTCCAGGCCTTTGATCATCTTCGTCGCCTTTCTCTGGACACTTTCCAGCTTGTCAATACCTTTCTTGAATTGTGGTGCCCAGAACTGGAGACTGTATTCCAGGCGAGATCTGTCCAAAACAAAGTAGAATGTCACTACTGCTTCCCTTGATTGGAACACTATATTCCTGTTGATGGAATCAACAATTGCATTGGGTTTCTTGGCTGCTCCTCCCATGGGACCTGGATGGCAGCTCACCCACTATGCTCCCATTTTTATTACTTAAAAAACAACAACACTAAAACAGATCACTGGGCTTGTCAGAGCCATTTACCTTTTTTTTTTGGTCTAGCCTTGGGTGTTTTAGATCCAGGAAAGAACTTTCACTTTGCTTAGTTGTTGACAAAAATGCCTTTCCTGTCTTAAAGCAGGCTAGGGGAGCAAAACATGGCCAAATTGCCCCCATTCACCAGGAAAGATATTTTTAGGGAAAAAAATATTTCAAATGGAAGAGGGTGCTGGAAAAATTGGGGGGCTGCATATTCTCTGAGGGGTGCACCTTCCTCACACCAGCTTTAGCACTTTTGCCAACTAAGGATTTTGGCTTTATGTTTCTCATGTTTGAATATAAGTAGGTGTTGTAAGATACTGGATGGAAAGTGTATTCACAATTATTCATTTATAGGTTGTGAAACAGATTTCCTGACAGTTAGGAAAACCCATCAAGAAGTATAATGGAGCAGCAAGACTTCTGCACAGTTTTTTGCTGGTAGTCAAAACATCCTGAATTATTGTGTGGAAAAAAGTGTGGGTTTTCTGTACCAAAATCCCTACATATTTTCTGAGGTTTTCTGTGCAGAAAACACTGTGTAAAAATAAGTGTGTTTCTGTTCACACAGTAATTCCTACACAGTACTTCAGGACATTCAAATACAGGGAAAATAGTGTGGAGCAAAATTTACAGCAATTATACACGCTTGCATGTAAGGAGAAAATAGTCAATGATTCCTCATTAAATGTGTGTGTGATGGACCTATGTTCCATAATGGATAAGTGCACTTATGTGTTGTAATAAATGTATGTGTATGTGTCAAAGATGTGGGTGAAAGAAGGGCATTGAAATAAAAGCTGAGAACTTGCTGAGAATAAAAGCTGAGAATTTACAGGGCAGGTCTGTGTGTGTTTGTTCAGAAGTCAGTTCAACTGGGGGAATGGATTTACTTTCTGGTAAGTGTGCTTGGGATTGCCATCTTAAAACTGCGGTCCTCTCTACAGTTACCCGATTGTAGACCCTGTGAAACAGTGAGGGACTTAACTTCTGAGTAGACACTCATAAGATTATGCTTTATGTGGGTTTTTGTTAGATGAAGATGCAGTATTGGCACTACTATTACTATTAGTTGTTTATTTATATAGTACCATCAATATACAAGGTGCTTTACAAGTAAAACAGCAGGAAACAGCCAACCCTGCCAAAACTGTACAGTCTAATACACATACACAGTATTAAGCATTTGTTGTGATTCTAGGAACTTCAGTTTTAAAACAGTTTCCGTCTCTTAATATTTGCTTAATAAGGTGATTGGGAAATAGGAAAGGTGCTAAAATGTCCCTAAAGGATTTGCATGTTTTCTTGTTTTCTTTTCCTGCTTCAAAAAGTAACATTGCTTTAAACTCCCATTGTTTCTACTTGTCAATACTGCCTTTTTCAAGCACTATTCTTAAGTGTAGTTCAGGCAAAAGTGGTTTTTCCCATTTTCCTTGCTAGATTTCAGCCTGGTGTTTGTTTCTAAAGCAGTACCAGCCATATGCTTCTCCCTCTCCACAAACAGCAAACACCTTAAGTTCAGATGAATTGCAGGAGAGATTTCTGAAAGTCTACCTGGAAGTTAAACCAACTGAACATTGTGTGGGCAAATGTCTTAGCAGGGAAAGATGGATTTGCCTATTTCTACTTTGTTTAATTTTCATGTAGCTCCATTTTTAAATTGATCCTATTATGCTTCTACATTAATCACTGAGTTATTGTTTTTAAATCTAGATGGAAATTTTCATGTTTTAAATCTGTATTTTAGATTTTCTTTTTCACAAAAATACACATTTAGAACATATTTTATCCAGAAAGAGATGTTTTGATATGGATTTTGATATATTTTTTGAGCCAAGGACTTTGTCACAAAATTTGGAGAAGAACTAAATCCAAAGGTTAACTGTGTCCCTATCCACGGTTAGTTTAGGAGGTACAGATTTGGCTGCTTTGCTTAGAAATATATCCACTGAACAAAATCTTTGAACATTACCACTTTCAAATAAACAAGCTTTAAGACTGTGCTGTTGCTTGCAATAATTGTAATTTTTGACATTGAACATCGTCACAATTAAAGAATAATTTTTAAAATTCTCTGGAGGCCAGGAAATATTACATGTGATCAGACCACTAATAAATCTTACAGCAGTCCCCCCCACACACACACAGTTTAGCAATTAAGTTGTACTCTCTGCACACACACACACGCTTATACACGTACACACATTTATAGTCTTCTTTCCTGCTAGGGTAGTATAATTAACTGAAATTCTGCTTCTTCCATTTTAGCCTGACTCTACTCAAGCCTTTGCACTTTCTGCTGACCAAAGAAGTCTGCTTCATTTAATTTCTAAATGTCTCATATTTGTACTCTAGATAATTACTTTGTATCCTGACTGAAACAAAATGAAAATATTTAATTAAGCTACATTACTGTTGTGTTTAACACATTGCCTTTCTCCTTGTCTCATGCACATAAATGCTTTGAATGAAGATATATACTCATTTTTTCTGCTGGAACCTCAGATAGTGGGACCTTATTCGGGAACTGGTGTTTTCTGATGCTGTAATCTCTGATAGAAAATGCAGATATAAATATTTAGGGTTGTGATGTCAATTATTTCAGATTAGCACCTCAAATCTACTGTAATATTTAATACTCATTTTCACTTCATTGTCAACCACGTAACCTGCTTTCTTCCTTTAAAGTCAATTCAGAGTTTTACGCAAGTATTGAAGCTTTTCTTTTATTTCCTTCTTTTCCTAAACATACGCGCATAACCTATAACCTCCATACCTGATCACTCTAACTGTAACAATTATTATTATTTAACAGCCGAGTGGCCCATCTAGGAGAGCCCGTTCTTCAACTGTCACTGGTGGTGAAGAGTCAATGGTAATAACATCTTTGTCAAGACAAATATATCTTCCTCTCAGTCCATTTTCTTCTTTCCTCTTCAGAATGTCAGCCTTGTAGGTCTTCTGCAGATGATTAATTTTCTGGAAATCATTCTCCATGTAACTCTCTGTGCAGATGTCTTCCTCCATGTTGCGCCTCAGTTGTGGGATTAAATTGCCTTTTCACAGCACAGGAAATACATGTTGTGTTTGCTGGGAAAACATTTCTCAAAAGGCTACTTTGCAGTTTCTTATACCAAAAGAGTAGGACATAAGAAGCAGCGGAGGGGGATCCATTTAGACATGTTATACATGCAGGGAAATAAATTCTATGGCAGAACTTCTCCCCAACAGTCCACAGTTTATGCTAATGGAATAATTTCCACAGTTTCAGCATACTGGGAGTCAGCCTATTTTGTCAGTTGGAGGAAGAGCCATGTATGCTCACCAGCTGGCAGTGCTTCTTTTCCCCAGCACCTTCTAAACCAAGACTAATGTGTTACAGTCAGTGTTAATGTTTTTTACCAAAAGGAAATCTAAAAATGAGTTAACAAGAAGCGAGCTTCAAGTCTGAAAGATCCATGAAATGATACCCTCTGTGGTGTTCCTTGTCAGTGGTCCCTTTCACACTACAAAAAAATAGCGCTATGATTTCACTGCCATGATTCCATCCTATCAAATCCTGGGATTTTCAGTTTAGGGAGTGATAGTAGGACATGTGTGGCCAAACAACGTCAGAGTATAGTCAAGATGGTAAATTTTACTAATTAGGAAGAAGACGTAAGCTAAGAAAGGCTGAAGCAATTTGCTTTTGCCTGAGCCCGCTGAGGCTGAGGCTGAGACCCAATCATCTTTCCTTTGCTGATTTGATTGAGTGAAAACTATTTGGGACTTTGAACTCCATTTGCAACAATCAAAATAATCTAAGGACAAAGAGGGAAAGTGGGAGGACAGGAGAGAAAGTGGGACATTTTAAAAGCAACTGAAAAAGTAGGAGGACAGATTAATCAGGACTCTTCCTGTGAAATTGGGACAGTTAGAGAGTATGACTTCTATTGCCTCACAAAACTACATATTCCAGGATTCCATAGGAGGTAGCTATGGCAATTAAATTGAAATTATAACTTTATAGAGTGAAAGGGGTCAGTGAGTAGCCCATCCCCTTCTGTTTATTTCTTTTTACATCTACCTGGACATTGAAGCAAGCTTTAAAAGGAGGAAGGGGTTGTTGGGGCTCTAACACACACCACTCACCATTATAGTTTTTATAATGCCCTGCAAAAATAATGGTGGTTGCCTAGTGCTTGTGAGAGGGACAAACAAGGGAACCCCAAGCAGCAGGAGCAGCAGTGGTGGGCACTGAAAATGATTCTGGGCTTACACTCTGTTGCAGGATATTAAGTTGTTTGCTGCAATGTTTAGATCTTGGTCTCCTTGAGCTACAGAAGCACATTCTTTTTCCAGCTTGCCTTCCAGTAACATATGCATTGTAGAATGGAGAAGGTACTGCCTGTGGGTCATTTGTAGCTCTTGGGGCCACTTTTGTGCATCCTGGATGGATAGGGGCTTTTTAAAAAAATATTTTGCTCCGCCTGTGGGGGGGGTGTCACAGGGGAGCAATTTGACCACATTTTTGGTCTGAGGCCATGGACAGCCTTTGAGAGGCCTTGTTTTTGTTTTGTTTTTAAAACAAGAAGTGAACTTCTACCGTCACAGTCAGTTGCCTAGTTCTGTTTTAAAGAATACTCTCCAGAATGGTAAAGGTACTAAAATCTATAAAGGCCAATAAAAATTAACAGAACCTCTATAATTTGGTTGTAATTTTAACAGTGGAAAAATTCTGAAAGAATCAGGAGGGGGGGCTCTTTTTATAAACCGAATAGCTAACCATGTTTAACCTATTGTGGTAAAAATACCAAGAGTACTTTGACACTCTTAAAGGCTACCGTATGAATTGTATCATAGGTTTTCATTAACAGGAATATGCTTTATCAGCTCAGGAAAGAAGAGGGAGTATATACACTTATATATGTGTGTATCCACATGTGTGTATTGGACAACAGTTTCCAGTACGCTACAGCCAACTGGCTAAGGATTTCTGGGAGAAGGCTTGTTTTTACTAATTTTTGTTGTTGTTGTTGTTTTGAGGCCAGTAAAACTGAGGAAATGAAAACAACCATTACACATGGTTCAGAAAAGAATTGTTAGTCAATGAGAATAACAGAAATTGTTTTTAGTGTTCCTAGTGGCTGTGCATTAATTCTGTCCAGTCTTCTTATAATCTTCTCCTCTTCCTGTTGTCTCTCTTTAATGAACAAATTACATCTTCAGCAAGGATTAAGCTGTTTCTGTCATCCTGGACGTGTTTGTAGTCTCTGCTGATTTCAGTGCACTGCAATTTGCTTGTGACTTCACCAATCATGCTCCCAGTGGTGGAACCAAACATTATATGTCTGAAAGCAAACCTGCCTTAGAGGAAGAGATGTGCCAGTGCATATCTCACAATGATACTGGTATAAACATTGCTTGTGATAATGACCCTGATCGCAAAGTAACGCTTTGGTAATTTTTTGTATGAACAGCCATCAGTGGCCTATGTACATACTACACCAGGCTTACCTTCGGGCTGGGAAGAGAGGAAAGATGCTAAGGGACGTACTTATTATGTCAATCATAACAACCGAACCACAACTTGGACTCGGCCTATTATGCAGGTATGAACCTTGCTATCCTGCAGAAGTATTTGGAGCAGAGAGTGTGTGTAGAGTCGTTTTCCATTCCACCCTTTTTCAGAGTGAAAGCTATACATGGGAGAGGGCACTTGCATCTACCTGAAAAGGTATACATTGTTGAAAGCAGAATACTAGTTACAGTATGCCTCAAACGTGCCAGACTTACATTGTAACGGTTACTCATTTCTTATTAGTCAAATAACGTCTGCACTCCGGATCTACACTAAGCCTGGGCATTACGATATGAAGATGTGCTAGCTTGTAACCATGTGTAGAAAAACCTCTTTCTCTGAAGTATGCTATAGTGGATAATTGGCAACACGTGCAATTATAGTTCTTCAGTGTGGGCTTTTGTAAATATTAACTCTAGGGATGTTGTTTGTTCTTTGCAGCCTTACTCTTCCTTGGAGCAGATTTCCTTCTTAATTATAATTCCGTAGCTAACACTAAACCTTATTAAGTCTGACCAGGAGTTCCCATAAACATCTGTCAAAAGTGGATGGGTTTCAGATCTTGGATTAAGGAGAACCCAGTTAACTTTGCCTGTAACTGCTTGTGAACTGCTTAAGCCATGTAAGGGGGAAAAATCAAATGAAAACATACATGAGCTAGGAGATGAATGCAGGAGCAAGGCAGGTTCATGGAGCTGTATCCATATATTGAAGAAACTTTAAGTGGGTAAACAAGCAAGAGTAGGGAACCTACAATAATTAAAGCAAGTACTTAGGAGACATTTTGTGATTGGAAGGATTCCAAAAACTTCCTGTTCCTACATCAGAATAGTTGTCCAGCCAGGAGGCTGCAGGTATGTCCCATGGGCAACCAGCTCTTTTTCATCACCACTGTTTTTCTGCTCACCCGGCAACAGTGCCAGCTGTTTGCAGTAGTATTGCGACTTCTCTTACTGTGACTTGCTTGTTCTTTGCTGCTGCTGCTGCTGCTGCAAAAAGTCAGGTGCTGTGTGAGGAGGGTGAAGTAGAGGTCTAAGAAATGCCGGTAATAAACTAACAGGTGCAAAGAAACAACATTCTTGGGTAACCAAAGCTACACCATCTAATTAGACCATGAGGACATTAAAAAGTTTTGATAGGCACACTGTATTACAGTATAGCTGGTAAAGGAAGAAACATAAATAAGTTATGCTGTTGCTCTTGTTTTTCAGTACTGTATGAGCTAGTCAGGGTACCACCATTCAAAAACTGTGTTAAGACAGGGGAGAAAAAGAGAGTGCCTTTAATCCATGTGGTAAACACTTTGGACCATGGACTTTAGATAAATCTCATGCAAATTGCATACTTTAGCTTTACAAAACCATAGATAGAAGGTTTGGGCCCTTTCTGCCCATCCCCTGTGATTTGATCACTGGATAAACTGCCCATCTAGATGCTTTGCCCATCTAGTTAGACCAAATAGTTGTGTAGCCTTATGCCCTCAAATAGACTGTAAAATAAATGCATTAAGATACATCTAGAATCCAGCTGAGAAGCAAAATATTGTCTGTGACAATAAGTTGTTTCAGGTATGTTGTTTTTCTTAGATTAAAGAGCGTGATTGAAAACATCTATTATAATTTTCTTAGTTGTACATTTTGTGATTATTATATCATGAAACAGCTCAGTTTTCAACAAGGAAGGTTGTGACATGTAGTTAACTTGTGTTTGCCTCTGAAATAGCTTGCCGAAGATGGCGCAACTGGGTCAACCTCAAACAGTAACAACCATCTAACTGAGCCTCAGATAAGACGGCCTCGTAGCCTCAGTTCTCCCACAGTAACATTATCTGCACCACTTGAGGTGAGACATTCTTTCCCAATTAATAAATCTCTTCTTCTTCCTGGATTCCTATTCTGTCCATCTCATCCTTGCGTCTTTTCCATTTTCCATTTTCCACTCAGCATGTCCTTACACCATAGCTCCTTCAGGCTTCAAAAAAAGTCATGTTTGCCCCTATAAATTACCTTGTTCTACCTTGTTTTGTACCCTTCTGCATTTTTATTCTGATCAATTCTCGTGCCTTACGGTTTAAACTTGTAATCATTTTTTCTATCTAGTATCTTCTTCCACTCATTGTTATCATAATGTCATAATAGATAAATTCTACAATTACTTCAGATCTTCCATTTCTTTAGAAATATTATTAGGAATTGAACTGTCTTTTATTTAAAAAAAGTCAATGTTTTGTTCAAAAAAGGAAGGACTATGTTTCTTTGTTTGCTTGCTTGCTTTGAACGTTGAATTCATAATCTGCTTAAGATTTCCTTTCTGTTTTGTTTTGGGTTTTGGAGTCACCCCACCTTTCAGTATGCTTGCTTTATTTCAGTATCATCTTTCAAGCTGGGCTTAGAGTTTTAGGAAGATTTATTTGTTCACTGCAAACATATAACATGGCTGCATTCCATATCTACCTGAAAGAAAAACAAGGAGGATTGCTGAAAATTTCACGATTGAAATGTCTAATATTAGCTGTATATGACCTGATGTTCAAAGACCAGAAAGCATAAGCTAGCCTTCCATGCTGTGTTGTGTTGTAGTCCCAACACATATTAAGGGCTCTAGATCACAGGGGGCTTTGATCTTTTAATATTCAGTCTCTGCATGAGAGAGCATTTTCCATTGCTGAAAATCTTTGCCCACAGGTAAACTAATTTCCCTTTGAAAAGTTTTCTCTTCAGAGAATTACAAAAAAATTCCCTTTATTGAATCACGTATGTGAAAGCTATGTATTACTTCCAGTGTCAGGGCCCATGTATGTCTTAAAACACCATTTGCTAGAGTGTGAGTGAAATAGAGCTAGTGTGGTGCAGCGCTTTGAGTGTTTGATTAGGACTGTGGGACCTGAGGGTTTAAATTCCTGCTCAGCCATGGAAACCCATTGAGTAATCTTGGGTGGATCACAGACTCTCATGCAACAGAGAAAGGCAATGGCATTTGGGATGGCCACTGTGGAAACTAGACCAACTAGACTAGACAAGACAAGACAGTCCTTTAGTCTGATCCAGCAGATGACTTCTTTATGTTAGTTCTTTTATTCCTCAGTTCTCTTCAGCTCTGTAACTGAGGACACTATTTTCCCACACTGCTCCTTCTTTTTTCAAAGAAGCCACTGCACATCATCTGTGCAGTGATTATTTGTACATCAGTCTGTTGCAGTATCAAGTGAATATTTTTCTTTTTTTTTAAGTGAGTAGCTGACGAAAGAGTTTATCTGTTTTGGTGCTGTACATGGTTTCTGTACTGTCGTGTTGATATTCATGATAGACAAAAAGGAGAAAGTGCTATACTTTAGTTTTTAGTAATTTCCAATGAAATCATGTACATGTCTACTCAGATACAATTGTCATTGCTGTCAGTGAAGCATACTACCTGGAAAGTATGTAACAGATAATGCCATAAATGATACTCAGGGGTTGAAGTTAGAAATAGCTGTACTTGTAATTAGATGAGGTCAGACTTTCAAGTGTACCAACTATTTAAATATCGTAACTCTGGTTGTGTGGATCAGTAAGTTACGCTGTTACAGAAAATACAGTTTGCCTGCTATAAATACTCTTCCATTTAACTTTTAATTAATTAGACACTAAATACTAGATTCTGTCTTATCCCAGAAAGTAAGCGGAGTCAGCCTAGTACTGTAATTGCTGGCATATAAGACTCACTTTTTTTCCCTGAAAAATACTGCTTGAAAATGGGGTGCAGTGTGTCTTGTACACCAGCAAATAATATTTGTTGGTGTATAAATGGGGTGCATCTTACACGCTGGCAAATACAGTACTTGGAAGGGAGTCCACCAAGGAATACCAGGAGCTAACGGCTATATTCAGAGAAGGGCAATTGCAAAGTACTTCTGAGTGTTCCTTCACCAAGAAAATCCAATGAAATACATGGGGTCACCATGGGTTGACAGGCATATACAAAACAAAACAAAAATTAACAAAATAACAGGCAACTTGTTGGAAATATTTCATACCTTGTCAAGGGATGATGTGACAACAGATAATAGAGCAAGTAGCTATGTTTATTGGGGACCACCTGCATGAAAAATGTTTATTAGAGATAGATATGTCTGTACTGGTGTTGACGTCCGCATCCCCCTGAACACATGGATGATGAATATGTCCATTCGGTATTCAGGAAATAGGGCAACTTACACAGAAACCCATTCCCCATGACTCCCTAGACTCTCTGAATAAGCCATTTCCAGAAGGTGATTTATGTATTTACCTGTCACTTTCAAACAACATTTACTCTGCACTCCAAGTGAATGACACATGCCAAGTATCTCTCTTTAATATATCCAGAGACTGAGGCATGGTCTGAAGGCATATGTTGCATCCAGCTGACTGCAACTAACCAGTTCTGCTTGGTGGTCACTCCTTGAGTGGGAAACTGCCAGGAAACCCTATAGATGCCACTTTCAGTCCCATTGTGGATGAAAGATGGGATATAAATATACTCAATAAACAAAATATAAGAAGCATAAAGCTCTATGTGTCCACTAGATATAACTTTCTCCCGAGCACACATTTATCCCTGTGTTTCCCATGGCAATGTTTACTGATCTCTTTCATCTTCATTTTCCATTCATCTTCATTTTCCATTTTGTGTTCTTCCTCATATCCTGTACTGTCCACTGAACTGCACTGTCTTCTCTAGTGCATATCACATCCACATCACATCAAGTAAACCACATTTGCATGGAACTTGACCTTAGTTCAACAATACTTAAGAAGGACTGAGAAGAAGGCTACTAAGCCTTGGCACAGATGCCTCTACTCAAAGCTTAGGACTAGTTACAAATAACAACTTTTGCATGAGTAAATCCTGTTGGGAGTAATCAAGCCTGAACTCATAATGTAATGAGGAATAATATAATTCCTTTTGCAGTGTAATTGTAACTGTTTTAATTACTTTTTATCATTACTAGGATGTGCAGCCACAGTACTTAGCTGTGTTTGGTACCATGGTCCAGTGGCTTATGGCATTTTGGCTTTTCAAAAAGTAATTAAAAGTCTTTCTTACCTGCAAATAGTAGGAAAGTTAGGAGTTTTTAAATTGCAACAGTAACAGCAACTACTAGATGTCAGCCTTGGAATTGTAATTTAATTAATGACTTTTGCTTTCTTAGCTCTTAGTCTACCTAGTCCTGGTTTCCTTCCCCCCTTTTCTTCAAGCTGTCATCTTGTTTTTATTTTATTTTTATCTTCTGCTTTTTTAATGTTGAGTTAAAATTGCACTCATCAAATGAAGATGAAACAGCCTGATGCTCTGATGGCTTGAATTGTCTGTGTTGTGTTTTTCTGGGTGATGGGATTACATTTGGGTTGTCAGGGAAGTGATGCAAGTGTTGGTTTTCTGGGCTGCTTCTCAGTTCCTACAGAAGATGGTACATGCTTCTGCCTAGGGCAAACAGTTCTAGCATTAATGTACTGAGGCTAGAAACCTATCAATCAGTCTAGAATGAATGACACTATGTGTGCACATATCATATGCATGATGATGTATAATACAAGGAAGTGTAGCTAATTTCCTGGCAGGATAGTGATAGAGATTATGTCTGTCATTTCATTTCTTTTATACCTAATGAAGATCTGTGTGGCTCATGTTACCAGTGTCATTCCTATCCCAATATGGAGTACTAGTTGTGATTCTTAATGTTGCCACTTTCCACAGGGACTTCTGAAGGAGTCTCCAGTGCGAAGAGCTGTGAAGGACACCCTTTCTAATCCTCAGTCTCCACAGCCTTCTCCATATAATTCTCCAAAACCACAGCATAAATTGACTCAAAGCTTCTTACCTCCTGGCTGGGAGATGCGAATAGCACCTAATGGGAGACCTTTCTTCATCGACCATAACACAAAGACCACTACATGGGTAAGAGGAATTTCAAATACTAGAGGTTTTTTTAGCATTACAGACTAAGAAGCAGATGAAGGTGGGAGGAGCATTAGGTTTAAGTAGTCTTAATTCAGTAGATGTTGGTTTAGAGAATTCTTTCACATAATTTTATTCTTTCTTATTTCTTATTCTTTCTTATTTCTTTCTTTATAAAAAGAAAGAAAAACTGCAAGACTACCCAAAATAAAGCAGATAAGAGCATTATTCTAAGAAATTAAAAACAAGTTTTAAAGCCAGTTTTAAAAACCAAAGGCCATACTGAAGAGTATTCTTTGCCCGACCTGATAGAAGCTCAACAAAGATGGATATCCCTTAAGAGGGGGTTCCAGAAGTGAAGTGATACTGCACAGAACTATACTTCCCATCTGTAATGGTTTTCTTTCCTAACATACAGTCTTCTTGCAATGTTTAAATGTTGCTTTCAGCAGCAGTTTATATCAGTTCTTTTCTTATAAACACACATTATTTTTTTGCTATGATCCCTTAAACTGTGTTGAAAGTAGCCAAATTCCTCATCTTTTCTGATGATAAATATGTCAATGGACATGACCCTTTAAAGTAATATTAGAGACTGCTGACAGGTTCTTTCCCCGAGAAACCTTAGAGTACGTTTGGAGTTTGTTTTGTACTCTAGCTGTGGTGGTTCATGTCTCTGTCTGATTGAATAATGGATTGAACACTTAGGTGGGGAATTAGGGAATTAGTAGTGCATTCAATTCACATGAAGCAATCACTAAACGCATTAAAATGCTGAAATGAATTATAAGCTTTGTTATCTAAAAGGTAACATCTTGGCTTTGTCTAGGCAATGGGCCACAAAAACTGTGTTGTTTTCCCTTTTTTTCCTGGTCTATTTGTTGAGTTCTCATTTTGTCTGATGTTATGCAAGTGAAGACAAATAACTGTGCGATTGCTCACATCTTAAATGTCAATCATTGTTTCTCCAGTGTTTAATAACATATATTTAAAGATTATGGTTACACAATCTGTTTATCCTCTTCCCTCCAAGTGTTTTATTTGCTTTCTTGGGTTGCTTATTTCTCCAGATATTTAGGAATTGAAAAGGGATGTGCATTGAAAAAGGAGATGGATTGCCTTCATACTGCATAAGAAATTCTACTTAATGCCAGTGCACATAGATATTATGCCCAAAAATGTGAAGATATTTATGATGAGATTATGATACAGTGGCTTGACATTTGGACCTCAGACACTAGGAGATCAGGGTTCAAATCCCCACTCAGCCATGGAAATCTGCTGAGCAACCTTGGGCAAATCACATTCTCTCAGCTTCAGAAGAAGGCAATGCCCCCTCTGAACAATGCCAGGAAAAAAAAACATGATGGGTTAACCTTAGCATCACCATAATCAGAAATGACCTGAAGACTCACCACAAATTTATGATGAGATGGAGCACAAACTGAATTGTCCATGTGCCTTTTTCAAAGGATTTTCAGTCTTTTGGGATCTGCTTAACTTCACATCAGCTTATGTGCTAGAATGGTTTTGGAGTTGACATACTGTGGACAAGGCTATTGTGTGGTTGTAGAACTCCTGTCTCCTGCAAATTTCCAGAATCCACAAGTTATGGCTGTTCAGAGCTTGAAAGTAGAGGATTATAAATAACAATGTTACTTGTTCCACGTTACTTTGTAGAGGAAATGAAGAGAGGACAATGTAGTTGTGGTAAAATAACATACTAAGTAGGGCTTTTAAAATATAACAAGGAGAATTTATTTAAGGAGTCTCTCACACACACCAATTAAAAAATATTGGGTAATGGCAAATGAAATACTATGAGGAAGAACAAGTAGCATCTAATGTATTACTAGGGGAAAACAGCATTCCAAGCTTTGGTCATATATGTTACCTTTCATCCAGGTCTCTCTCTTTCTTCAAACATTGCTTTATCCTCACAGTTGCCTCCCCATTTGCTGCATACCACTAAAAGAAGAAGAGTCTGCCAATTTCGAATATATTTTATTTTAAAAGAAAACAAAAACCATATGACATAAGGAATCCCATTTATTCTGAAAGGATACATGTTTATATATATTGAAAGTCAAATATGGGGTTTCAGCTAAAATGTTAAAACATATCACTTAGATGGTTAACAGGTTATCTTGTGATCAGTTATGTTCTGGAGAGGCAGGCTTAAAACAGTCGCACAAGAGTTACTGTTAAACAGTATTTTATTTTATTTTTATTTATTTAATTTGTACTCTCAATTTCTCCAAACAAAGGACCTATTTTGTGTCTGCTGATTAACTTTGTGTACGTGAGCTTCCCAACCACAGGTAGACTGTAAAGGGTTTTAAGACTGTTCTTTTACAATGGTTCCACACTTCACTAAAATGTATTGCTGCAACATTTGGTATCCCAGCTGCTTTCTTCCTGGAAGGTCATAACTGAGCAATGAAGTAGCTTTGAGGGGAGTAAATATGCTGTGGCTTTATGGAGCTCTTATTGCAATGTTCTTGTTTGTTGTTATAGGAAGATCCACGGTTGAAATTCCCAGTGCACCTGCGATCAAAAGCTGCTTTAAACCCCAATGATTTGGGTCCTCTCCCTGTAAGTTTCCATGTTACCCATTTGTACAGATGCATCTTCTGTGCTCGCTGCATGCCTGGGCAGATTTTTGCCTGATGGTAGTCACATGTTTTGTTTCTAGTGCTAAAAAGCTTCCCTGTGAGAGGAAACAGCTTCCCCTGAGCCTTCTTAACAGCATTTTTGATGTGGTCAGTCTGCATGACTGCCTGGCTGTAAAGCCAACCCATTTAGCTGTAGCATACAAAATAACAAAACAGCCACAGTTCAGAGTTAAAGCACTGTAGACTGTTCGTCATTGGCTCTGGAGTCTGCAGGGCTGCTACCAAATCAAAAGCAATAAACAGAGTTTAATCAGAGGAAGAATAGCACCTGTCATTAGGGAATATGACTAATTTCATAAAGTGTTATCAGCCTGCAGGTTTGTTAAGTGGTTGTCTGCTTTTTTGGCTTAACTTTCATGTGTAAATGAAGCCTCAGAATTTCATGTGGGGGAGTAATGCACTATTCTCCTGAGAGGCAGACATTTTATAGACATTTTGTCTGCTTTCCATTCTAGCCAGAATAGAAAAGATAGTGTTGCTGCTCGCTGTCATCTGGATTTCCCCGAACACTTTGTTTACCTCATGGCTACCATTCACATGATCTCTTACAATTAACCATGCTGGTCAAAGCTGATATTTTTGTAGTCCAAAACATCAAATAGGCACAAACATGTGGACGGTTGCACTCAAGGCCCCTTAACAAGTTGCCTAACACTGATCTAGGCCATGGGTTCATCTGAGGTCAGCCTTTCCCTTGGACTATAACTCTTATCATCCCAGACCAATAACTGTGCTTGCTTGAGCTAACAATAGCTGTAGTCCAAAACCCTAGGAGGTTACCATTTTGGAAAAGACTTTCCTGCTCCAGCATTGTCACAGTTCTAACTTTAATGTAGAGGCTTTTCACAACCTTTGTACTCACATCTGTTTTAAGTGGAGATGCTGCGTGCTGGACCTGGAACCTTCAAATTAAAAAGGAAGCCCTTGGATTCTCTCAAGCTGGTATTACCAAAAGCTGTGGTGAAAGCATCTTTGTACACAACTAAAATCCAAGCAGTTTTCAGGAACCAAAAAGATTTTTGCAAACGTAGAAAAGCCTCTCATACTCATTCCCAAAAGCAGTTATGTGAGGTGCTCTGTGCCTGCAGTCCATCAAAAGTTCCCTATCTCCAAAATCTTAGTTATTATATATCAACAGATGTTCTGCTGTGAGTCCCAATAAATTCTTTCATTGTCTTCCCACACTAGTGTGCAAAGTAGCACTTGTAGGAACTGGAGGACAGGAAGCTGTTTCATATTTTATTTGATTTTTAATCTGTACGCTTCCTCATAAGAGTTCGAATTGGTTAACAGTCTTACAGTATTACACAAATTACCTAAAATGCATAAAGCACAAATCTCTAAATCACAGAATTCTACATCTAAAATTACAAATATCTAATATAATAAATATTTGCTTAAAATACTATTTATTTTGATTTTACCTGATGTGAGATTCTTGGTCTGGTACTGCCTATTCTGAGAATCAATGGTTCTCAAGGGTTTCAGACACTGGCCTTCTCTGGACCTTCCTGAAGATTCCAGGGATTAGAAAGTGACCTTTTGCATACAAAGCAGATACTTTGAGTTACAGTCCTTACCCTAAAGAGGAAGCAAAATGACAAAATCAGTATCTTGAATCTTATTTGGTAGCTAGAACCAGACCTTGGAAAGTTACTTTTTAGAAAGAAGCATTACCATTATTCAATACAATTTTTGAAAAATAATTTGTTTCTGTAGCTTGTTATAATTTAGAATTCCTGCTAAGTAATTTAGTGCATTACTTGCTACTTTTCATTAACTTCTAATTAATCTTTAAAAAACTTAATATAAAAGAGTAAGAAATGGCCTGAAAACTGAGGGAGAAAAATTCTCAAAGTGCACCCCAAAATAACCAATAAACAATAAGTATTGCTAATTATACATGCACGCACGCACACGCGCACACACACAAAATACCAGTCATTGTATTACTTTCAAAAGGAGCATCATTGCCCAGTTATTACACCAAAAATTAACCTTATACACAATGTCACAATGTGTAACACATTTCTTCCTTGAGTCCTACAGTAAAGAGGACGACCTAGTTGCTTATATTTTCCCCTCGCCAGTGAGAAATAAGACAAGTCCTCAGATTTGCTCTTAAGTCTCATTAGGCCAAGAAAACAAATGTTACCCTTTTTCTCTCCTGGACCATTCAGGTATGGTTAGTGTGCAGTCACCATTCATGGTCACTGTGTCTGGACCTGCTCCAGATAGTTGTTCTTCCTGATTCTTATATCCCATTCTTTAGTGATGGTCAGCACATTTAGAAGGTCAAGTACAGCATGTGTGTTGGCCATCAGTAGGACATGAAAACCTACAAAAGCACTGAAAACTGGAGTGATGTAATAGTCAAGAACATGAGCTATGAACTAAGAAATCCCTATCTAAATCTCTCTTTAGTTGCAAGCTTGTAGGTAGACTTAGGAAAATCCAGCTTGTTCTCTCAATTTTAGTGCCACATTTGCAACATCAGAATAACAATACTGACCTATCTTACATACTTGTTGAGGTAGTAAATGCATACTTGTGTACTTGTTGAGATAATAAACTACTGAGATAGTAAGTGTGAAGTGATTTGAATATTCTAATATTCTACAGAAAGACCAAGCATTTATTTTAAAACTGCAATACTCAAGTCAGAATATCCCTCGGGTACATTTCTCCCATTTTAGGAACAGGGAAACAGCCTTCATCACATCATCTAACTCAGAATTTTGGAAATTGTTCATTTTCCCATGGAGTAGGGGTGGAAAAATGTGTGGCCCTCCAGATGGTGTTGAAATACACGTTGTATCTTGCTTCATTTGTAATCTTGTCTGTGACTGATGGGAACTGTAGTCTCAACAACAAGAGGGCCAAACATTTCTTACCCTTCCCATACTGTGCATGCAGGCATCTGAAAATGGTGGTTAAAATCTCCCAACAAAAAGCCATCTTTGTATGGGTGCTTCCTTGGAGTCGAAATAAGTTCAGTTGAGCCAGTTTTAATATTGATGAACAAATTCTCCAAAAGTGGTATTTTGTGCTTTAAGTTACCAACTGGTAATAACCCTTACTTTACATTTTAATTAAAATAGAATTTATTTTGTTTTATCCGTTAATCAGAAGGAGAATAAACTGTGCTAGGAATACGGTTAGATTCTTCTTTAATTACTAGATGTATTTTTTTAAAAATCCAGCCTCCTCAATAGCTAATTAGCTAATTAGCTATTAGTTAATTAGCTAATTAGCAATAGTTAACTCTCATTCTGATTAACGGATGTCAAGTTAAATTCTATTCTAAAGTTAAGATGTAAACTGAGAATGTCAGAACATATACATCTGACATTTTTGAGCAAATCTAGGTAGAAAATTATATATCAGGAGTGGCTCATAGCAAAGCAACTGTAAGTGAAAATTGTAATGAGACATAAAAGAAACAACGTTGTTTCCTCTCTTGTGTAGGCAGTTCAAATTTGCATAGGGAGTCCAAATTTGGTTCTGTTCTGACACTACCTTTTATATTACCTCTGAACCTTAATTACTACACTCTTATATGCAGTAGTAAGTTAATCTAGCCATTCGCATGGGTATGGAATTTTCAACATACAATGAAATCGTCTTTTAGGTGCAAACCAGGGTTCAATAAATCCACCCACCTTTTTCCTCTAAAGGAGTGCCTTCCCTCACCAACCACTCACCCATTATCCAACCACCCCAAATACTTATTCTTTCATTCCTTAAAGGTGTTTTCCTTCTCTCCTGCAAGTTGGGCTGTGTTTCTAAACCACCAGTAACATCTTGCTGCTTTGTCCTGCAAGCACTCAATGGAAGTGACAGAGCCTGTGTCCCTACAGAGAAAACAAAAGGCTATCTTTTCCTCCCTGTTAACAATAGGAAGGCTACTGATGGCACATTTTGTGGAATGCCAGCTCAACAGGGGGGAAAAGCTAACTTTTCTTTGTTCTCCAGGAATGAAAAAGGAAATGAAAGGTGGTTTTGCTCTGAGTTGATGTTTCTGGAGAAAGTATCAACCAAGCCTCGTGGCTGCTTCTTGAGCCACCTAATAAAAAAAGAAGAGTACTGTGCACCACTGCATGCCCACACACATAAATATGCATAGTCTTTTTTTTTCTGCCCTTGGACAACAGGAGTCATTGCTTTCTCTTTCCATTTTTTTGCACATGCTTGTTTTTTATTACAGCAGCAATGTCTTCCTGGTGCTTTTTGCAGAAACTTAATTCATGATGGGAGCAAAACTGTCTCTCTTTTCCCCATTCTGCAAACTGTGGTTTTGCTGAAACTTCCACTATGGCCTTGCTGCTTCAACCTCTTGCAGAATCCCAGTAGGAAATATGAGAGAACTAAGAGTAATGTGGGATTGTTCTGGTGAGACCTATGAAGAAGCAACAACAGACTACTGGCACTTTCCGCAAAATCACAGCTTATGGGTGGAGACCACTTCTTCTTATCCACCCACATCGGGGTTGGGAATCATGTGTCCCTCTGGATATTGTTGGACTGCAAGGCCCAACAGTAATGAAAAATGCTGCAAGCTGCAGTTCAGCAACATCTAGGGGGCCACACGATTCCCACCCCTGCTTTACATTTTAGAAGAATGGAGGTCTGACCCCTTCACCTTGTCCGTTTACAGAAGATGAGAGCATTGCAGGAGCTGCTCAGACATCCTGCAAAAGACCAGCTCAGGATCAAACACCCTTCCTTTCCTTGAGCTCTCTGCAGATGGCATGGGATGCAGGGGAGGGAGACATCAGTGGATTGGGCTAGTAAAGAGAGCCAAGATTTGCTGTAATAAAATCCATATTTATTTGATGGAAAGTTCACAAAAAAAAAAAAAAGGTCCTCATGTAGTTCTTTGGGACACATGGATCAATTCCCTTCCTCAAAGGAGGGAAACACCACACGTACAAGGAATCCACGTGTCTCTTGGATTACATGTGGATCTCTGGGTCAGTGCATACCAACGGGTGTCTAAAACAGTTGGGTGATGTGTGAGGTGTTCCTAGAAAAAAAACTGTTTGCACATAATACAGCAATAAATATTAATTCTGCTGCTGATTTTGTTTTTGTTGTTCTTTAATTACAGCCTGGTTGGGAGGAAAGGATACATTTGGATGGAAGAACGTTTTATATAGATCATAGTAAGTAGGCACACAGGTTCTACAGCAAGTAGGCGAAGGGAGGTAATCATTATTGAAGTGAAAGCTTTGTAATTTTACTCTTCATTTAGGAAGCCAGGTGTTGATATGTGGCGACATTCATACCCGAGACTTAGTGCCCACTTACGGTACTGTATAATTCACCAAAAGCTTGCTTTTAATTGGCTCATCAAGCTTTGTCCCTATTTGATCTTGTGAAGCATTAACATTTCTTCTTTGTGGTGTTTTTGTGGAACTTTTTTGGATTTTTTTTCTCCCTTTTGGTGTTGTGGATGGATCCCATGGCTTATATGCACTTATTAATAAATGAAAGCACACTCTAGGAATAGAAAATAAGATGAGAAAAAAAATGATGTAGCCACACATCTGTCTATGTAGGCAGTAGAAGAAATTCTCAATAGACTCATTCCCCTCTACTCCCAAATTACTCTAAGAAGGTCTTGGGGCAGTGCCAGTTCTGACCTTATTTTCTATTTGCGGCATGTGATCTTGCACCCACTCTGTTAATCTCTATCCACCTCTGTTCCTTGAAGTTCCAGTGTAAATGGTGTTTCATTGTAAACATGTCCTATTTACAGCACCTCTGAACAAGTGTGTGGATCTTTGTTGTCTTTTGACTATGAAGTGCCAACAGAAAAAAAAATGCTCTTCAGTTGGACGTGTTTGTGATTTTTTTTAATTGTCAGAAATATATATATTAAACATTCCCTTGAGATATAGGGCAACAGGGAAGACAATATTGTGATGTTAACATTAACATTTTAAAATATTTGCACCGTTGGTGTGGTCTCTGTGGGTTTTTTTTTAAAAAAAATCCCCATAGAATTAACTTTTAGAATTCTTCTTAGTTGCATATGTTTAGTCTCTTAAAAACTGCCTGTTTAAAGTAGATGACAGATCTTGCAAGTGCATGAATAAATTTTAAGTAGTATCTTGACTTTAAAATAAGGAATGGAATTGACATGTTTTCAGAACTAAATTTGTCTGTTTGAAGAGTTGTATGGAATTAACTAAGAAATGCCTGAACCTTAAAAGTGGTCGATTTTCCCAATATTATTAGTTTGAGAAAGTAAAAGAAGTCCATTGTTGGATTTCCAGATTCTATTTTGTTTTACTTGCATTGGTTATCTTCCTTTCTTTTTAAATAGTTTCAGTTCACCAAACATCTCCCATTCCAGTCCTAAAAATGTGATCCTGTACATCTGCCACTGATCATCAGTGTCATGGTTGTCTATGATGTCACAGTAGCACAGTAGTTTTTATGCTTCTTCCTATGCATTGATGTGCTGTTGCCATTAATCTTAACATGCTGCTTTTGTAGCAGCTGAATTAACAGATTTTCATTCTACTGCCACAAAAGTGGCAACCTAAACATCATGTGTGAGGCAGAGCATATTAGATCTCCACACAGTTTGTAGTTTAGAAATTCTTAAAAATGCTGGGCTGCTACGGTAGATTATGTAGGTCAACCAGTTCCACTATCTGGCAGCAGCTCTGTTCTTACAGTTAAGTTCTTCACATGGCAGAGCTGTGCCATGGAGTGGCAGAAGAAGAAGTGCTGATGCAGTGACACAGAGGGCCATGCCAGTTCTCTTGCTAGACTGGGGTCCTATCACATGAGCAAGGGAACTCTTTGTCCTCTTACACTGGCACTGGAACACCGACACCTGATCTTATGAACTGCTACTTAACAAATGCCCTTTCCATTGCAGACGTTTGCAAATTTGATGGAAATCTGAAGGTTAATGAAGATATCTATTTCAGTTAAAATAGTCTTTGTTTCCATCATTGTTTCAACCAACTCTGCCTATTGCTAAATAGCCCTGACAATCAGCAAAGCACAGTGTGGTTGTATCAAAACAAGCCATTATAGTTTCTCTGTGATAAAGTGGTCCTTTGTTTAGAAAGGTCAGTAGAAAGCTTTAAAAAGTTCCTTTTGAGGGAACTACAGTGGCCCTTCTGGGTTGGTACTCCAGGAGTTGTAGTCCAGAAAAGTAACTTTATGCATTCTGGGTCAGCAGTGGAGAATAGATCCATGGCTTCTAAAACTTCATTATTTGTAGTTGACTTGAAAGTGTTTGAAACAGCCCAGCTCCCAGTATGAGAGGCAAATGTGACTAAGTGCCCCCACCCGTCTTTTCCAGCGGACTAGGAAGTAGGTGGCAGCATGTTAATTTGTTGCAGTGGCCTACAAACGTGCTGACCACAGCATCAGATGCCAGTGGAAAGAGTGGACAGGGCGAGGGAGGCACCATTGGTGGGTCCTGGGAATGACCTGGAACCCTAGAAACTCTCCAAGAATACTAATGCTGGGCTCTCAGCTGGCTACCAAATTTCTTTCATGCTGGCCATGAGTCAATCAACTGTTCCTCCTCTCTGACAGTAGGAAAGCTGTGTTGTGAGTTTTATGACGTTTTAAGAACATGTAAGAGCTATTTTGCTTGATACATCAGTAGTACAAGTTACCTTTTTTCCCATAAGTCATATTGGACATATATCCACTTTACCCTCTTGGCCTAATGGCCAGAAGATTAGTTTTGCCCACACATACATATGTACATACATACATATACATACATATATATATATGAATTCATTTGGGAGGATCACCACCCCAGGCCAGTTCAATATTTGCGGTTGGTGAATCGTGTTATAGTCTCTACTTCACCCCTTGGGAAGCTGGGAAGTCTAGATACCTTAGCCATTTCATGAATGTCACAGAGTGGTTAAAAGTTATTAAAGGAAACTAAATAGGGCTTGTGGCAGAAATCAGACTGTTCATGCTGCATCCTAGTTCCAATGTGCCCTATACTGTGAGGGGTAGTCATTCCTTTCGAACCTATAAACGTTATAAGTAGATAGGAAAAGGGGTATAAATGAAAGTGGCTCAGAATGAAAGCATTGCCCCTAAATAAGAACTAGTACCTAAATATATAGAACTTGTGAAATGCTAGAAATTTGGGGACAGAAAGAAAAATTCCTGGGGAGTAGAATTCTTATTTTGGGTCAATGCCTTGCTTTCCTGCCCTATAGTTCATCCCTGGCATTCAACAAATTGGACTTAGTAACAAATTGGGAGCACCTGTAAAGGAATGTTAAGTCTTTTCAGTGTGGGGTCAGCTTATATGGCATGCCAGTATATATCTGAGCAAAATCATTAATAAGATGGATTCCCCGCACCACCATTGCAAATATCACTTCTGCTCATAAAAGAGAAAAACCTCCAAGTTCTCCAAAAGGATCAATACCTAAACTGTATATTTACAAAGTGGAAGATTCCAAAAATGCCTTTCCCTTTTTTTTATTTAGTCACATAAGAACATAGGTTTCATGCTATATTAGATCTAGGGTCTCTGTGACTTATTCTGATCAGCTGCATGTGGGAAACCCACTAGCAGGACTGTGAGTGCAGTGAGATCCTCTGTCTTGTTTTCCCCTTCAACTGACCTGTAGAAAAACTATGATATGAAAGGTGATTCATAGCCATCTTGCCTAGTAGCTATTGGTGGCCCTAACTTCTATTAATGTATGTGATCTGAACTGGCAGTTACCACTGGGTTCCTAACACATGGAGCCTATTTTTTCACTCACCATTTTCCTCAGGAGAAAATAGCTACCCATTCTAACTTTCTCAAACTCCACTATGATTATCTCTCATATTCCACTGAATACCTGAATAGGACCTTTAAAAATAGACCTTGATTTACTTAACAGCCCCAACTCAGCCTACCCTGCTAAATTAACAATATATAAGCAAGGTAGTTTAGCTTCTATACCCCATCCCCTTATGTTTATATTCCACTCTGTCTTTAGCATTATGTTTTTGCTGGTCCCTTCCTACAATTTTATATTTATAAGCAAATACTTTGGAGAGCTAGCATGGTGTAGTGATATGAGTGCTGGACCACAACCCTGGAAACCAGGGTTTGATTTTCCACTCAGCTGTGGAAACTCACTGTGTGACCTTAGGCACGTCACACACTCTCAGTCCCAGGAAATCTGTGATAGCATCAGTATAAGTAAAAAATGACTTGAAGGCACACAACAACGAGAACAACAACAGCAACATATCCTTTAAGTTACATTGGAAGCTATTTTTAAATCAGTCATCCTCATGCAAAAACAGAAGCAGTTTTTAGCCCATGTTTTTGTGTACTCAAGCAAAGGTTAACTCAAATTCTAAATCCTTGGAACAGGGAATTTATAATTTGTGTCATTATTATTATAAATACTATTAGCAATATAATATGACATTCTGATAGAATATTAGATAAGTAAAAAGTAGAATGTGGAAGAGTGTGTGTGTATGTGTTTAATCAAAATCTGGATGTATGAAGAATGTAAAAAGAAAAGAACCAAAAAGTTCTCTTGTTTAACTTGCAGATAATAAAATAACCCAGTGGGAAGATCCCAGACTGCAGAATCCTGCTATTACTGGTCCGGTAAGTATTGTGTGTACTTTCTGAATTTTTTTTATTTGTTCTGGCATCTCTGGGGGCAAAGCAGTACCACTTACCTTGAGGGACAAATCCACTGTGCTGCTGCTTGATATCCAATCATTTTTTCTCATCTTCTATTCTTGGGTTTCAAGGGTCAAATTCTTTCCACAGCAGCAGGTTCAGGACAAAGGAAGGAGAATAAGTTGTATTAATAATATAGTAGTGGGGATTAGGTCCATCACTACTTTCCATCACCCAAGGTTTCACTGGCATCAGATTAAAAAAAAAAAAATCCTTATTCTGATCCCAGTCTGAGCAATGCAGAGTACTACATAGCAGTCTAAGCTATCAGCTAGGAAACCAAGAGGTAAAATCGTGTTTCAGTAACAGAGTAGTGACAAACTAAGTGAGCTCAGGCAAGCTGGTGTTATAGAAGCCTTGGCCCCCTATGAGAACAATAATATTGAAAATAATATCTGAAAGGCAGGACTTGAAGCATCAGGGACTGAAAGGTATACTTTACTAGGGGTTAGGAGGGTGTGTGTGTGTGCCTTCAAGTTGATATACGGTGACCCCATGAATTTTGTAGGATTTTTTTAGACAAGGAATATTCAGAGGAGATTTTGCCATTTCCTTCCTCTGAAATACAGCCTACAGTACTTGACATTGCTGGCAGTCTTCCATCCAGGTACTAACCAGGACTGACCCTGCCTAGTTTCTATGATCAGATGGGATCTAGTGCCATTAGGGCATCTATATGATACAGTGGTTTGAGCATTGCATTACAGGCTTGAATCTCTGGTCTGCCATGGAAACCCACTGAGTGACCTTGGACAACTCACATTCTTTCAGCCTTAGAGAAATCAAAGGCAAACCTTCTCTGAACAAATCTTACCAAAAAGACCCTGTGATAGGTTCATCTTAGAATTGCCATAAGTGGGAAATGACTTGAAGACATGTAATACCTCTACCACCACCACAACAACAAGAACATGGACGGCATAGCCTGATGATAATAAAGGCTAAAGATGGAACGCTATAGAATATTCAAACCTTGTTACTGTTTCAGTTGATATATTAAGAAAAAAAGTAACATTAATTGCTGCTGGCTCAAGACCTCCTCTAGAAGATAGCATGCACAGAGTTTGTGGTTTGCGAAATGTATGATATCTCAATAATAAGTAGTAGTTTTGCTGTGTTTTCTGAGCACAAGACAAAGGAGCCAGTAAGGTGGGGCAGCAGAAAGAGAAGCCAAGGATCGTAATAATATGAGTCATTAATATCCCAGGGAAAGCAGCATCACTGCTGCTGATAGAATTACAAGACTCCAGAGCATATACAATAAATACAAGAATGAATGGAAAAGTGGCATCCAGAGTGAATAGAGATCTCTGGAGAGCAAACCATGACAAATAGGCACTCACCACTCTTCTGCAAGAGGCAAAATCTGAAAAGGAACAGGAACAGTCAGACTTCTGGCAGTGTCCATCAGGTGGTGATACAATATACATATATATCATTAAAACCTTGCTATAAATACTGCTGGGAGCGAAGGAAACTGAATGGTATCAATTGGTCCACTGTGTCTTTCAAAACAGACAGGGGACAAAGGGAGGGAGAAGGCTGGATAATATTTGCAGTAGGGGCTCAGACAAAATTAGGCCTGAGAGGCTCATTATGAGGATAGAGGCCCTGTAGCTGAAGTGGACAGACTTGAGGCTTTTAAGATCTTCATTTATCTGGACAGGTGAATTAGCAGAGAAAAAGCCTCTGCCCTTCTGTCTGTGACAACCCTTGAAATATTTAAAGAGCACAATCATGTCACCTCCTCAGTCACCAAGCTGAACTTGCCCAGCTCCTTCAATCTTTTCCTGATAAGTTTTGTTCTCATACCTCTTATTATCCTTGTTGCCCTTCTCTGAAACTGCTCCGACTTGTCTATATCCTTCTTAAAATGAGGCACCCACAACTGAACACAGTACTCCAGAGGAGGCCTGACCAACACAGAATATAGTAGAACTTACCTCCCTCAGTTTGGAAACTTTGCTTCTATTAATTCAGGCTAAAATACCATCTGCCTTCTTTGCTGCAGTATCACACTGCTGGTTCATGTTCAACTTATGATCAAGAATAACCCCAAGCTCCTTTTCACTTATAGTACTGTTGAGCCATGTATCCCCCATCCTGTACCTGTGCATTTGGTTTTTGTGGCCTAAATTTAGAATTTTGTGTTTGTCTCTGTTGCCAAGGTCTCTGCTGTTGCAATGAAGCACACAGTTCTCTTGGGAAAGAAAAGACAGAAGCAGAATATGCATTAAGTAGTGCTGCCTTTTCATTGTGATCTGTTAGCATTTTACCATCTTTATTGAGCAGCAGCCCCACTGTCTTCTTGGTCATTCTCTTGTCTTGAAAGTTTCTGGAAACCCTTGTTGTCGTTGTCATTGTTGTTGCCACCAGTCCTCTCCCAGCTACACCATCTGCATAGGTAGTCATTCACTTTTAGTGTCTTCCTTTCTCTGTGTGGTCCTCTGCCCTTCACTGGCAGTATTGATAAAAATATCACCTATGCCTCAAACCCTTTCTAGTTCCTACCAAGAGCTTCATAGTCAGAGGTGATCTGCTCAGTGGTCTCCTTGGCTGTGTCACTGATACCCACATAAATAAAGACAAAGGAGTACTGATCTGTGTTCTTGATGAGTTTTGGCAAGTTATCAGCGACATCCTAGATACGTGCTCCAGGAAGACAATACATTTCCCAGTTCATCTTCACAGACTGGCACACAGTTGCCTCTGTACCCCTAAAGCAGTGATTCCCCAAACACCAGCATCTTTCTTTTCTTCTTCTTGTGGTTGGGTTACCTTAACTCATTCCTTGGCATGTGGTATCCCTTTGTTGCTGGTTTCTTGTTTGGGCATCTTCACTGCTGCTATCTTCATGAAGATATAGGAAGTGATTGGAGGAGTTTTGAATCCCTCCTATACTGTGTGCTCCTGAGACTGACTTTCTTCTTGGGTGTTTCCTCATTGTTATAGGCCTCTTTGTTTTCTTTGGCAGTTTCCTGTTGGTTCTGCATGACCAATTCTCCCTGTGTTCAATCCAAGAAGTCCTCCTGTTCTCTGATGCATTGAAGGGACTCAACATGCAGCTGTAGCACACTAACCTTCTCTTGCAAGAGATCTACAAATTTGCAATTTGCAGTGTAGTTGGTGATGTTTTCTGGAAAGAAGACAATAATTGCATGAACATTGCAGTAGACAACTATGGATCCTTCTGCCTCCATTTCTGCACTTACTTCTCTGCCCTTGCTCCCTTCCCTACAGAAGGGCGCCGCATCTCAGTTTTTCCCATATTCCTTGAAATTTTCTTCCAAGACAGCTCCATCATTCCCATGAAGCAGCATCAACCCAATTGTTCCAGGGCTGCCCCAGCATCGCCTCTAGGCAGGGACCTGTACTCCACAATGATCACCACTGCTGTGCTGGTGACAAGAGGCGGTACTGGCAGAGATCACTGTGATGGTGGGACTGGGGCCAAAGTAGCTCTTACTTCCATATCTTCCTCCTTTGCCACCTTCTCCACCAGTGCTGCCATTGTCACTACTATTGCCTGCTGGCTGCTGCCACTCTACGTTGTGCCCCTGTGATGTCAGCCATGGCCTGCACTGGCAGTTACTTTTAACAGTACTTTCAGGGTAGCTGACTCTATGTGTTGCATTACTTTCTTGTATCCAAAGTGCTTCTTGCCCCTCTCTATGTATTTACCTACCTCCAACTCTGTAGTTATTTCTCTTCCCTTTCTCTCCTCTCTGTCGAGTTGCATTGCTTCTCGATGTTTCCTGTATTCCTTAACATTTTCTTCCATGGCAGCTCCATGAAGCTTAGCAGCATCAACCCAGTTGGTCCAGGGCTGCTCCAGCATCACCTCTAGGGTAGGAAGGGGCCTGCATTCCCTGATCATCATCATTGCCATGATTTCACACACACTTCTGAATTTATTTCAAAGAGAATTTGACAAACACCATAGGGAAGTGTGGCTTCTTTGTTGAGTTTAAGAATAGGCTTAATGTTCCCATTGCTCTCCACTGCAATATGTACTTCTTCCAACAAAATCCTTTCAGGATCCTGACAGCAAATACTAGCCTAAGTGGCAGCAGAGACATTTTGCCCACTTGATTATCTCTCATGAAGATTCAGTTTAGATTTTGGATCTCTTGGTTTCCTTTTCAAAGCAGTTGAAGTTCAGATACCATCTTTTGGTGTGTGAACTTCCCTTCATCAAAGTGTGCCATCTGCGTCAGCAAGCAGATGGATGCTGCTGGATTCAGCATGCTTTCAACTTATCCTCATATGTGCTGACTTCTACTACTCTGGAACTATGTCAGCCAGCTTCCTTTTCCCAGCTAATGATTTCTTCTAAGATTTTTTTTAAACTTTATTTGAAAAAAAATGTGTTTCCAAGACAGCAAGAAATGCTATGCTATTATCCACCCACCCCTCATTATATTACTGTAAAGATGCAAAGGCCACGATTTGACATATTTGATTAATGAGACCAATTATTTATCCTTTAGAAATTGAGAGGAAGAACACATTGCTATGTTTATATTTTATTATAACCAGAGTTTGCGAAACTTACTTTTTAAAATACAGTTACCAGAATCCTATTGCCAACATGGCCCCTGACGAGGCTAGTTGTAGGATTCTGTGAACTGTTGTCCAAAAGGTAATGTTCCCAAAGCTCTGATTATAGTATATATCTGTAGTACCTGGAGCAGGAATCATTAGGAAACTTCAGAACAGACACTGGAAAGTCTGTGGGAATATCCAGTATGTTCTTCAGAATCCTGATTTAAAAAAAAAAAAAAGAATAAGAAGATGGGTGAAAGGAATGTTCTAACAATGCCATTCTCAACAAACTGCTATCTCTCTATCTTGATATCAGAAATGTACAGAATTGACTCATCAGCATCAGAATGCAGAACTCAATTTTTGAGACAATTTAGTGCAGTCATTAGTCTTTCTTTAAAATATATATTGTCAAATAAGTTGTTGGTACCATGGGTAGATCTACAAACATGCTAAAAAAGGAGTTCATCAACATGACTCCTGTTGCTCTCAGTTTCATGGTACCTTGACATGCTGTAGGGATTTTATGGGAGTCAAAGATTCAAATCCTTTTGGATAAACTTAGGCTCACTAGATAACTTTGGGACAATCACTGACTAATCTCAAAGGCAGGAGTGGGGAACTTCAGGTCCTGGGCCTAGACCCCGTCCTGAGGCCCCAAACTGGCTTATCTGCAGTTCTCCAGACAGCCAGTTGTCCTCCCTCATGATACTATCATTTAGTAATTTCCTAAGTTTTGTGTGGGTTTTGAAAGATTCAAATGCTTCTCCTAGGGCTTAATTATTGGCATTAACAGATTTAACAGAAGAACAGATATGATGAGGATCATGATGGTAATTATGATAATCATATATAATTTTAAAAAATAACAACCAACATACACTCAGCCCCAGAAAACCCAGTGATAGTTTCACCTTACGATCACCATAAGTCAGAAATAATTTGAAGGCACACAACAATAACAAAGCAGTAAGAGCCTAAAGGAAAAGAATTCTCCTGGTATTGTGGGCTGGGCTACATAGCAGAGCCGTAGCTGTGAAATAGTTCTTGTGCTGGATGAACTGGTGTTAATGGACATCTTCCATAGTCCTCTGATGCTTTGTGTTAACAATACCATCCTCGTTTCTTCCAGGCAGTACCCTATTCCAGAGAGTTTAAACAGAAATATGACTACTTCAGGAAGAAGTTAAAGAAACCAGTAAGTAATTGGATATTATATGCCCACACTAATTTTCTTAAGATGAGGAAAAGGCAATTCAGTTAGTAAAACACCATTTAATCTAATTTTGCTTTGTTTATATGACTGTACAGAACTTGCCAGTATCTTGATGCATTTGCCCATGTGTGCAGTACAATGAGGGGCAAGCTCAAGACTTTTTGCAACCTGAGGGAGACCCTTCCCTATGTCAAGGTGTCTATACTCTAAGGCCAACCAACTTATTTTGGTACCTGAAGCAGAAAATCTCCCAAGGTCCTCTCCTTGGCAGCAAAAATGCAACAATAGTCATTCAAATAAGTTAAGAATTTACTGTACATTTATGACAGCCAAATTCATAAGCAGCTGCCTTTCTCTGCTTCATGATGGGGCTGGTTGTGCATTCCATGTGGCATGTGCAAGTAAGGCTTCCAGATGCTCTTAAAGGGATTAGGGGTAGTTCTTCTGCATGTTGTGTAGAGTTGTATGGGTCTAGAGTAGGGGTGAGCAACTTCCCTATGTCCATGAGGCTCTCCTGGCCTGGTGATCACCTGAAGAAATTTAGATGTTTGTTGGTTTGTTCTGCTTAATTACTGTGTCATATAGAAAGAGATTTTGTCTTATTTAGACCCTTAGCTGGACTTTGCTTCTCATTAAGAAACATACCTATTATTTATTTGAATATATTTGGGCAAATGAATAAAATATTTTTCTTTTCATGAAGGCTGATATACCAAACAGATTTGAGATGAAGCTTCACAGAAATAACATTTTTGAAGAATCGTATAGAAGAATCATGTCAGTGAAGAGACCGGATGTATTAAAAGCCAGACTGTGGATAGAGTTTGAATCAGAAAAGGGCCTTGACTATGGAGGTGTGGCAAGGGAATGGTTCTTCCTGTTGTCCAAAGAAATGTTCAACCCTTATTATGGCCTCTTTGAATATTCAGCAACGTAAGTGCACTGGATATGAATGCTTGCCTTTGTAAGTTTCTGTAACTTAGTTCAGTGAAAGACTCACTTGGGTTTCTTCACCCTTTTCATATTTTTTGAGGATTGGTTGGTTTGTTGGATTCAGAAATAATTCTCCCACCACACTTTTCACAGTTAATTTTGCCTTGAAATGTTGCAGATGGTAAGTTTCCCATGGCTTTCCCCCAGTTGTTGTTCACATATTAAGTCATCTTGCTTTAGCTTGTTGGGAAGTTTTTCCTTTTCTATCACAGAGCGCCAGTGGGAGGCCAGCAATTCTCTTGGATGCCGCTTCATACTTTGCCATGAGATGCAAGTAGTAGTGTTAGATGAGGAAACAGTGCTAATGTGGCACCTGATATTCAAAACAACCTTGAAAGACAACTTTGTACAGAAGACAGACCATGCCTTGAGGAGATGTGAGGAACTGATAGATAATCTTACTGTAAAGGGGAGGCAGGCAGACAGCTCTGCTCAAGTGTTTAGGGAAGGACAGCAAAAAGTGAAGGCTGAACCAGCATTTAATTTGCTGCTTTACATGTCTGTCATTTCACTCAGAGGTGTTTTGTGATTTCTCTTTTTCTGTTTCCTCTGATCTTCTTCTTTTAGTACACCAAAAGTGAATCAGAATTTGGAGCACAAAAGATATATAATATAAAATGATATACAAATTTTTTTATCATAATATAAAATTACACACACACACACACACACACACCCTGGACATATTGCAGATTAAGTATTCCTTATCTGAAAATCTGAAATCCAGAATGCTCCAAAATCCAAAACTTTTGAAAACTTGATCTCAGTCTTCTTCCTGCAGGGAACATGAGGGAATTACGGAGGCTCTCTTGGGACCCTGCGTGCACACTGCTTGCAAAATCTGTCCATTGGCTTGGCACCTTGTTTTCGTCTCATCTTGCTTTGGGCCTCGCGTGCGCAGTCTCAAGCAAGTTGGGGGGGGAAGGTGCCAAGCCAACTGACAGACTTTGCAAGCAGTGCAGACACTCTCTCTCTCTCTCTCTCTCTCTCTCTCACACACACACACACACACACACACACAGAGTCCCAAGTGAACCTCTGTAATTTCCTTATGTTCTCTGCAGGAAGAAGGCAAGAGGTGAATAACTGATGAAAGAGTGTGCCTTGTGGCAAACAAATGGTATATAATCTCATTATGTATATGCAAATGCAAATATTTCAAAATCCAGGGGGAAAAAAACTGAAGTTCAAACACCTGTGGTCTCAGGCATTTCAGATAAGGGATCTTCATCATGTAGAGGGATAATCACTTGGCATAATACTGACTTTAAAACTGTTCAGTTACATTTTCCTGGGAGTAGAGAAACAAATTAATATCTTCTCCACCTCAAAAAACAAACAAACAAATAAATGAATAAATATTTTTATTTAGTTTTTGGACAAGTGTGAAGAGATCATTCCCTAAGGGAGAGTCCACAACTGAAAAGACCCTCTTGCTCTCACCATTCTCCAGGCCTGTCTTGGAGGAGGGCCTCACATATATTGTCTTAACATGGTGGGTTTGTTCGTGAAGAAAAAGACCAAGAAAAAAATATTTCATGAGGGAAATGTTCAGTAGTGTGATGTTGTTATGACAGTCTAATATTAAAAGAGAGTTTCCAGGTTTCATAGACACACATTCAAATACATGCATTAGTGCACATATACGTGTCAAGATTCTAAGCCATGAGGTAACCCATGAAATAATTTTTTCACCTCAGTGATTTCTAGCAATCCCTTATTGAAATTATTGTAAGGCAGCAATTTTGCCTTCTCTGTTTACCCATCTACAGCTAGCATGATGTGTTGGACTAGGATTCCAGAAGCCTGGGGTTCAAATCCTTGGTCAGCCATGGAAATCCACTGACCTTGGGCAAGTCATGCTCTCTAGCCTCACAGGGAGGCAATGGCAACCTTGCCATGAAAACCATGCGATAAATTTGTGTTAGGGTCTCCACCAGGTGGAAATTAATTGAAGACCAATGACAGTAACAAAATTCCACATCTAGGTGCATTTTTCAACCCGTGTTGTCCCTTTCACAGTAGACTTGCAGGCACTTGTGTGTGACCTTATAGATTGGGAGAATCTCAGGATATGATGCTGACTTAAATTGACCATGACATTGTTGCTCCATAATGGTCACAGGGCAGTTGTCAGCATAAAAAGGTAAATGACTGGCAATGGACCAATGCAGACTGCACATAGTTCTCAGCTGCATAATCCCATAGACTGTGTTCAGAGCATCACTTACCTACCTAAAGGTCCCATTCAGATTTGTAATTACACATCCATGGCCTAGTTTCCCACTTGTGCTTTTTCTAATCAGTTTTTCATTTGTTATGCCTTCTTAATAAGATCTGAGCATTAGCAGTAAATTACGTTTCTGTCAATTTATAACTGCCTTTTACAAAAGCTGCAGAAAGGAGCCTTAATTATAACTGCCCTTTTCCTGGGGGCCCATGTCATTATTCTAATCTAATTCATTCCATTTTCTCCCTTATAGTTAACTGTAGCAGGTTTCTTAAAAGATTGATCTGTTTATTAGTGGCAGCACTTGCTGTGCAGTGTGTCAGTACCTATATTGCTTTTCTTTTATAGGTGTTCACCACACTGTGGAAAATGTGCCTGAGAAAAGGGATAACTAGTTGCTTAGCTCTTCAGTACTGTACTGATTTCCTTTCACAGTCTGTGTGAGAAACAAATGAGAACAGCAGCTCACAAAGAGACGAGAGTGAAGCCTTTTGGCATATTGCTCCACAGTACTTCACCACAACATATTTTGTGGTGGTGTACAAAGGACAACATCACATACAACAGTCAATCCTAAGAATATATTGACCATTAAGTTAAAATGTTCTAATCTGGTGTTGCTTCCTCTGAACCACAGTCAGTGTCTTGACAGCAGAAAGTGAGTCTCAAGCTTTGAGTCTCACCCCACCACCTGGCCTAATACTCAGACTGGCAGTACTGTACTTGTCTGATTTAAGGCTCAGTAATAATCCTGAAAATCATACTCTGAATGACCATGGTTCAAATCCCTGCTTGGCTGTGGAAGCCAAGCCTTGGGCAAGTCACACTCTCTTGGCCTCAGAGGAAAGCAATGGCAATCACCTTCTGAACCAGTCTTTCCAAGAAAACCACATGATTAGTTTGCTTTCAGATAACTCAGAAACAACTTGAAGGGGCACAGAAATAAAATAATCCCATAACTGCATCAAAAAGCATCCAAGTAACCAGAAATGCCCAAGTTTAGTTGCCTGTAAGCTGCTTTTGGAATTTGGGGGTTCATTTTTAAGGACATTGGCCATGCTTAAGGAACTGTACCTGAAGAATCTTCAAATAATGGTTCAATGAGCGGGGGGAGGCTGATTTTCACAGTTGGTTGTAAAAACTACATCTCCAATGCTGCTGTTACTTGCACTTTGAAACCACAATTAGTACCTAGTGACAATCAGTCCTATTGTGATATTCCTATTGTATAAAAGTGAGACAATTTGCTGTAATATTCTGAAGATAAGTAATGCCTCTCCAGCTACCAGATGATTTACCTGCATAAGCCTCACTTACAATGAAAGAGAGAAATCCAACTAGGATGTTGAAAATGTTCCATTTGCATCAATGGCATTTGTACAGGAAGTTTGTCCCTGCTGGAACCTGGCCATGCTTTACTTCTGCCTGCAAAATTTCAAAGAGGTAGCCACGGTTCCAGCAAACACAAAGAAGAGAGTTGGTGCACAATAAAACACTCAACAGATTTTACAGCCCATTTCATGAACTGTGTGACGTGCATGCTTGTAACCATGGGAGGGGGGAATGTTCTAGCTTTTCGTCTCCTCCCAGGGCAAGGATGGACTGACCGAGTGATCTCCCCAGGGTGCATTCACACTGCCTATGTACATGTTTATTTCCTAGTAGAAAATGTAGACCTGAGTATATGAAGTAGAAATGATTCATTTACAAGTATCCCACATTGTGTACCTTTCATCTAGCTATGCTGCCCGTTCATATTATTCTCAGGCTACCACAACTCAGAATTTCTGACTCAGAGTCTTGTGAAGTATATCTTCTATTGGCATGTATGTTGACACAGGTATAGGGAAAGCGGGTGTGGGAAGTACAGAATAAGTCTAAAAGGCAGGAAACAAAAGAAGCGCAGTCAGTGATATTTCTATGGAAAGCTCAAATGTAGAAAAGGTAAGCCCTGACCATCCACACTAGCAGTAGCTGGCAATAACACATTTTGCACCAAATTTTGCCACTGTGCGTGTTTATCATCTATATCTCTTAGTGCTTATATTGTATATAATTGAGCCTTTCACTGAAACGTTACCAACTTTGCATTTCATTGCCTTTTAAACCAGCTCTCCCCGATGTTTTCTCTCCACTGGATTTGTGAATTCGTATTCTCTTATAAATGAACTCTGGTCCCTGGAATCTGTCTTAAAGATGTTCTTGTACTCTCTTTTTTGTTCCTGCCTGCTAGCTTGCAAGGGTGGGCAATTGCAGTGGGTTCAAGAACACTTTTCAGCCCTGGCACTTACTTCGGGTTCATGGACCACTAAGACAAAATATTAGAAGTGGCCAGAGATTTTTACTTCTGTATAGCCCCCAGTGGGGTTTTTTAAAAAAAAACACATGTGATTTTTGTGTTTGTTATGTGATATTAAACAGTGCTGGGGGACCCTGCCACCTGTTGAAGAGATGAACTGTTACTCCTAGAGGCATTCTGATTGAGAGATGGGATGTAATCTTGCATCCTAACTTTGGAAGGAAGGCAGAATAAAGATCAAATAAGTGAATAAATGTTGCATAGATTGAGAGAAGTTGAAAATCAAAATCAACATACATATTATGCCAATGTCCTATTCTTTCCATTTTCTTGATTTCTTTTCTTTTTTCTTTTTCAAAATAAGGGACAACTACACCCTGCAGATAAATCCAAATTCAGGTCTTTGCAATGAAGACCATTTGTCTTACTTCACCTTCATTGGACGAGTTGCTGGACTGGCAGTGTACCATGGGAAGCTTTTAGATGGTGAGTTTTACAAGAGAGTAAAAATGTGCCTTGGTTTAGAAAACACTGTGCCTTGAAACCAACTTCTCTTTCTGTTTGACAATCACATTGCTTTGTGACATCTTTTTCTTTTTTTAATTTTTCCCCTCTGTAAATATTTTTATTAGTTCCACAATCATAAAAACAATTAATCAGATTCAATTATATTTTGAAACATATTACACATCAAATAACTTTAAACACAAATCCAGTATCCCTATCCCTAATCCTCTCCCGACTTTCTTCTCTAAAAGTTGTATGTGCTTCATTATTTTTAATTATGCTTCAGTGTACGTTCTAAATCTTACGGAATTATATCTCTACATATAATCTTTAGTGCTTTTTCATGGTGTAAATTGAAATAGGTGAGGAAGGGTTTTTGAGCAGAGCTGAAAAGTGATGTTACAAATGATGTAGATATCAGTAAGAAGTTACATTTTAATGAAGGTACATTTTGGAAATAATGTAATTAGTGAGAATGCAATTCCTTTGCTAGAAGAATGAGTGACAATTTTAAATTACTTTTAACAGTTACATTTAATATACATACAATCAGCCCTCCACATTTGCATTCTATTCCCTCACTTGCAGCTGACTTTCATATTGAAAGAGTCTCCCATTTTGGAAGTGCCTTAGACTTCAATATCAACAAGTAAGCATATAGGATCTTTGTGAAGACTTATCCATCATGAAAGCATTAAATGAATTAATTGGATTTTAAATATAATGCATCTGGATATGGTGTAAAATGTTTGGAGCTAGATCTGTGTCACAACAACTCTGCGAAATTGGTGAAGCTGAGATGATGATTTGCCCAAGGCTGTTAGTGAACTTTATAACTAAGAAGGGACTTGAACCCAGGCTTCCTCCATCCAGACATAACCCTGTGAATATTGATTTGGCCAGTAGGTGGGAAACCCTAAAAAAGGGGCTGTACATGCTGGTTCAGAAGCAGAAGGAAAGCAGGAATTAGAGAGGAGCTGCAGTTGCCAGGCCGAAGGACTTCAGAGTTGCACCAGATGTTTCAGTAATACTGAGCAGCTGAGGGAGAAGAGTCCTGAAGTCAGATCCTGCACTGGCACCTAATTGGATGCATGGAACTTTGGGGACAGTTTCTGTGTGTCAAATGTAATGTGCAACGTTAAGATTTAAAGTGTAATTGTATTTGCAATATTCAATTATAGTTAATCCCATAGAATCCAGAAAGAAGTACGCAAAAATTACACTACAACCCCATGAAGCTATCCTGTCTCTTTTGATGTGCTCTGAAACTGAGTCCTACACATGCCAGTATCTTTCACGGCCAGACTCTTTAACTGAGAATTAACTGTATCACAGTGTTTAGGAAACTGCATTGGTTTTTGTGTTTGAAAAGACCTTCTTCAGCTGTAATACTACTCAGAGATTAAAATGTATCCATGCTGAATAACTGTGTTTGATAGCAAGCCAACATTCCTTGGACTCTTGAAGACCCTGCCATTATGCAGAATTATACAGGGTTTCCAGTTCACCCCTCCCACTGCAATATTAGTTTGGAGTGGCAGAAAGATGACCACTAAAAGCTTGCCTTACAGGCTGACATTTTGGCGTTTCTTTCTAACTATCAAGTGTGACAAGCAATTTGAAGCTGGCAGCCATCAGTTGAAATAGGTGCTTATGCATCTTTTAAACTTGGGTCATCCATATTACTGATGTCTTTTTTGTAAGCTCTTCTGTGTTGCTTTAATAAGGACTGTGCTGCATTCCCAAATTGAAAGAATACAAAGATCGCCTTACTTTCCCGCTTGAGGGATAGCTATTACTTGTTCAATCTGTTTACTCTTAATAAAGCTTGCTCCTAATAGAATTGGTTCCTTTCCTTCAGGTTCTTCACAAAAAGCAACTTCACTGAAATTTTCTAACATGTACATTTTGTTAATCAGGTAATAGGTTAAGAGCCAGCCAAGTAATGCATTTTCAATCATTTGAAAACCTTACATTATATGTCTCTTCAGAATATCACTTTTGTAACAGAACCAAAGAATAGAACCAAGAATGTGCCAAGTGGTTTCATTTTCACCTGTTCCTTCCACAGAGAAAGAGCAGAGCAACTAGGGTTTATCCTAGAAACTGGCTTTGTTTGCTTTTGAATAATGCAGTCCTCTGATGTGTGAATACTCTTGCATACTCTGTTGTTGAGGCTTACGTATGAGGAGGGCAGAGAAGGTGATCAGTTAAGGAGACGTCATTTTAAGTGCTGGTTGTACTTACTCTTGAGTAATCCAGCCTTTCTAACGTCTCAGTAGCCCCACATAACATGGAGTTTTGTAATGTTTTGCTTTTGATGCTTAGCTACAAAGGAGGAATGGGGGGCTGGCTGGTCAAGTTAAAGAGAGGTATATTTTGAATCCAGAGAAAGTGATGGTCTTGAAGTAATCAGAGGTTGGATGGTCATCTCTCTGGAGTGTTTTAGCTGTGTATTTCTGCATGTTAGGTGGTTGGACTAGTCAGCCCTTCTAACTCTGTTATTCTATGATTCTACAGTAATCTTCTCCCTTTCATTATGTACCCGTGCACTTGATTGTGTGACTGTTGAGGTGTTAAGAGCACTGTTCATTTTGTTTTCTGATGGTGATGATTACACAAAAAGAGGGAGATCTGGAATGCTCTGATGATCTTAGACCTTGGTTTTACTTTCCTACTGTTTCTAATAATTTCTAATAATGCTGCTGAAACAAGAACATGCACCTATAAGTGTTCTGTATTGATTCTCTCCCCAGTCTGCCCCCTTCCCAGTTTTGCATTCATTATGTTTCCCTTTTGATTATGCAATATGTAGCTGTAACAGGAGTATGTGCCCATGAAGGGCTGTTCTCATCTTGATGTGTAGACGCTTTACAGCTTTTTATTTTTGAGTAGATATGCCTAAGCAGGCCTTATATATTGTGCTATTTTTTACTGTTTCTTCTTAGCACAATAAGCATATAAAGAATTGTTTTGGAAATACTCTATTGATTAGCCTTTTCTTTGCAATGCAGTTTGAAAGATCTTCTCCAGTGCAGTCCCAGTGCAGTGTACAGTATTTTGTGTAGCCCCAGTCTATACACCCATTTTCCTGCTTCCACAATTAACCAGCATACCATTCCAATCCCACTCGGCATACTCAGAAGCTGATGTGATATTTTAGAGAAATTTTTTATTTTATTTTGGCAGTTTTGTGTGGAGTACCAAAAATGTACCATAAAGTCTTGCTTTATTCAGTAGTATTTACTGTTGTGTGAATGTGCATAGGTCTGCAGCCTTGTAATGAGGTGAGTTGTACTATGAATCAACCCTTTTTCTTTCCTTCCATCTTCCCAGCACTGAAAGCTCTGAAGCCAAGGTTCTTGTTTAGGGAGCAGGATACCTAACATTATTATTGTATTAGCCTGAGTTGCTGCAGCTTGATTTTATATGCTTGATTTTACTTGCCACTCCTTTTTTCTTGTGTCATGGTGTTTAGGTTGCCCTCTTTCCACATTAGCAGCTAGGACCTGTGCACTCAGAGCAGTGGTAGCCACTGGCTGCCATTCAGGTTTTTGTCTGAATTTTAAAGGCACTGCTCAAGGTGCTGAATCCATTTTAGGGACAATTTTCAGCAGCTTGAATAGCAACTTTAAAGTTTAGATTAAAACAAAGTGTGGGTTTGCTGTCCCACTGACATGGAGGCTACTAGCCACCACTGACCCAGAGTATATTGGCCTTACTGCAGATCTTTTATTTATATGCTTGTGTTCTCACTTCCAGGCCATTTCTCTCTATGGTATTGTGCTTAGTGGTTCTTCAGTTCAGTTCTGTTCCATTACTTAAGCATCATAAGAGTGTTTGTGAGAGATGAGTACAGATGGCAAAATAGATGCATTTGACTACATCTCTGGTAGTTCTACCCTCTGCTCCACCTCTTCCATTTAGCATGAGCCATCACTGTCGTTTCTTCTTTCTGGTCTCTGTGACTTACATCAATGGTTTATCTACACCTGCATAGTAGGCCCCGATAACCCATTTGTGTGAATTCACAGATGACCACTCAAAGAACTCCAGTTACTGGTAAGCAACCTGTCCTTACTGAGATATACAAGCTATAGTAGTGATTTTCAGGATATCTGATGTGGAGGGGGAGGGCTGGCAATTTCTTCCCCTAATGTGTCAGGGGCTAATACCATCTTTGTGCCCCTCAGCTACAATTGTTTCTTTCTTTCCTGGAAACTCTCTGCAGATCAACCACTGGTGGTGAACAGACCATCGCTGGTGCAAAGATCTCTTCGAGTAACAGTGGACTAGACAGTTATTTGTAACTAGGAAATCCAACTGTGTATACTTTTTGTACTGAGTGTTGTTTACAGTTCAGGAGCAATCTTGGAAAGCCGATCCAAGAAAATCAATATGATATGTGCATGATGGGAAGAGTATGGAAGAAGTAATGAAAATGATTCAGTTTCAGGACTAACAATACTTTTGAGCCGGATGCTTCCTAAGTATTAGCATAAAGAATGTTTGTGCATAGCAGTTCTTACTTTTCATCAGGGCTCAACAGACTGGTAATCTCTGTGAACTGTCCCACATTTCTAGTGCTATTGTTTGGATATCCTGTCTCTTTGATGACTGCTGGCAACATCAGTTTTAAAATGTGGCTTCATAGTCGTTTTCCCCCTTGATAGTCACATTTTTAACTTTGACAATATCCTTTCTTTGTTATACTTCTCCTATGGGAGGCAGCCATTTCTAATTAAACTTTGTTACTGTGTTTTGTGCGCAGGTTTCTTCATTAGGCCTTTTTACAAGATGATGCTGGGGAAACCAATAACTCTGAAAGATATGGAGTCGGTGGTAAGTGAACACTGAAAAGCTTATTAGTATTTTCAATTATACACCCTTCTTTTTTCCCTGGGGAAATTATTAAATGTCAATATTCCCGGAAACTTTACACTTTCAGGCAAGGGCCTTGTGTTATGTGATCTGGGACAAATGTGCTGCTCAGATTTTAGTTTTTAATTCTTTAATGTAGCTTTTTTGCCTACCAAGGTAGCAATTTGAAGCCTTTAGTCCAATTAGATTCAATGGGAAAAGAAACATCAATGCAATTATTTTTGAGGCTGGAGGGTTTTTTTTTCCTTTTGAATTGAAAATTTGACAGCTGCCTCAAGCAGTTCTCTTACAGAAAATATAAGCATGGTGGGTTTTGTTGAATAGGCTGAATAAAGGGTTATTGTCCTCATCAACTGCAGATCTCTGTACATATTTTTACACTATCAAGCCAGTGTAGTGTTTTGATTATAGCAGGGTGAGTACCTTATTTGCTGGTGTAAAAGACACACCGATGCATAAGACATACCCCATTTATATGGCACCAAATACTATTTGCTGACATATAAGGTACATCGGCATGTAAGACGCACCCCATTTTCAAACAGTATTTTTCAGGGGGAAAAAGTGAGTCTTATACACCAGCAAACACAGTAATCGTGGTCCTCAAGATGTTTTGGGATGGCAGCTCCCATAATTCTTCACCATAGTCTATGCTGGCTTGGGCTGATCATGGTTATAGGCAAAAATATTTGGAATGTCACTGTTGCCCCCACCCCTCCATGTGTTAAAATACCAAACAGTACAGACACTCATGTTCAAATTCCTACAGCACCTTGAAACTCACTAGATGCCCCTGAGCAGTCACTATTTCTCAGCCATAGAGATGGAAAGAATATTTGAAGACTGGAAGAAGAGGGGACAAAAAGCTAGGAATAGCCATGTGCCAAACTCACCTTCTTTCTTTTTTTTCCCCTCCCACCACCACATGGCTATACAGTTGCCAAGAGAGGAGAGGGAGCAGAAGATCATCATTAGTCATGTTCTGATAGCTGGTGAACTGTGATAACATCACTTTTCAGGACTTCCTTGGGGTCTGCCAGTGAGTCTGATGTGGGGCAACTTTTTCCCTCCTGCATCAGGGACAAAATTGATTAAATTGTTCATTCTCCTCTGTGGGAATAAGCTGTATTTGCTGATGTATAAGACTTCCTTTTTTTCCTGAAACATACTATTTGAAAATGGTATGTGTCTTATATGCTGGTGTATCTTATCCACCAGCAAATAGTGTTTGTTGGCATGTAAATAGAGTGCGTCTTATATACCAGTGCATCTTATACACTGGCAAATACAGTAATTTCATTAAGCACATCCTTAGTCAGTCCCACCTCCCAGGGTTGTTGTGATCACTGCATGAAGAGGATCACATTTAACTTCACATAAGAGCTCTTTGGTACTTCCAGTTACCAATATACCAAATTATTCATTTTTCAATCAAAGGAATGCACACCCATAGTTCCTGCAGTTAAGGTACTGTGCGTAGGAAGCTACAGGATGGAGCCTGTGTGCTTGCCAAACATTTTGTGGAAAAACTTTTATGTGACATACATCAGTATTTTGTTTAAAATATGTACCCCACTCACTCTTTTTCTGCAAAGTAAAATAGGGGCTGTTAAAAACAGGTGGGGTATGTATGGATTGGCAGTCATGAAGTTTTGCTCATTCTGAATTTACATATGCACAGTCTGGTTCAATATGGCCTTTCCATCTCTTTGGTAAGCATTCCACTACTGTACTCTGTGATATAGGGAGTATAGTTCTCCTATTCAGTGATGGATTGTTATATGATTAATGACAAAAGCCACTGAAAGATATAAAAAATAATAGCATAGAGCTATCTACCATACTCATGTAGTAAGTATCAGATAATCAGCACATTGCATTCCTATTAAGAAAAGATAGGTACCATCATGCCACTCTGAACACATATGATCTCATCTGATTTTGACAGTTAAGCAGATTTGGGCCTTGTTAGTACTGAGCAGGAGATCACCAGGGAATATCAGACATCTCCAGGCAGGGTATAAAGCATTCATGCCAGAGGAAACAGAAGAGATACTACCAGTTGCCATTATTGTATGAGAGGAACCAATGGTATGACTCAGTATGAGGCATCTTCCTATATTTCTAAAATCAAATCAGTGTTACTTTGCTAGCTCACAAGTACCTTCAACTCCAAATGGGATTCTAACCTGTGGGAGTTAAAGTTGCCATGGGAAAACTGGGGGTCCTGCCAGTCAATGATCTACAGCATTCACCTTTGCTTTGTTGCAAGGCATTTTAAGAATACTGCATATAGCAGAGGAGGGCAAAGTGCAACTCATGGAGCGCATTTTTATGATGTACCCAGGACCCCTGGGTGGGGAATTTAAAAATTGTTCCAAAATGCCCCCAAAAGCCCTCTAGGGGTGTGAGGGGCATTTCAATCACATTTGGAGACACCCAGCCCCCAAAGGTCAAACAAATCTTTTGCAAAATTTTTACAAGTTTTTTTTGCACCAAATGCCTTATAAGGAAGCATGAGGGCATTTTCATCATGTTTTCGGCCCCTCTTGGGCCTAAAATGATCCAAGAAGAACCCCAAAACATGATGAAAATGTTCCCTTGTTCCCTAGAGAGCATTTGGGGGCAAAATGATGATTTTTTTTTAGGTGGGGAATGAGTATGGCAAGGACTACAGCTCTCCAAGGTATTCTGGGAGGCTAATGAAGCCCCTTGCCCTTCAACATTTGACCCCCACTGATATATAGAAACATGCCTGTACATTGTAATTGCAAAAAGTGACTAATGGGAAACAGTGTTGTTCCTACAGGACAGTGAATATTACAACTCCTTGAAATGGATCCTGGAGAATGACCCTACAGAGCTGGATCTCATGTTTTGTATAGATGAGGAAAACTTTGGACAGGTAAGCCAAAGTCTTATATTAATCACTAGCATAATTTTTTTGTATGTTTATCAGTGTTAATCTGTAATCAGTATTAATCACTCCAAAATAATGAAAAAATTTTTAAAAGGGGTATTCCAGAGTCCAGTCAGTCCTAACAAGTTGTAACATTGTTCTAAGACAATTATTCCCAATAGGGGAGCCCTGGCACATTTGAAGAGGGTTACAGGCTGAGAATTGATCAGTAACTGAACCAGTGAAATACCCAAGCAGCAACTTTAATTGGAATCAATATTTTCCCTTGAATCCATTTGAAATACAGCCCACCCAAATTGAGGCAGAAATTCAAGAGAGTTTGATTGATCTTCAGAGCAATATAACTGGGTGTTCTCAGTTCAGTCAGTTTCAAAAAGATTTTTTGATCAAGAATGATCTTCCAAATAAATTTTCAGTACTATGGGGGAAAGCCCAAAGATTTTTTTATTGCCTTCCCCACAACGTATTTGGTTGAGCGCATGGTAGTTTCCGTGACAAAACCCAGTAACAGAACTGATACCTCCAACTGTCAGTGTCTAATTCAGAGGCTGCTATTAGGAAACTTGCAAGAAAGCACCAGCCACAAGGACAGCTTTAGACATGATAGATATTTAAGTTCATATAGTCTTTTTTTTTTACATTTTGTCCAGTATGCTGGGAATGTTCAGGTTTTCTTGGTGTTCGATAATAAATGATTTTCTGTCTATCTGTTCATGTTGTATCCCTGTTTGACATGGCGTCCTGGAACCTGAGAAGAGCTCCTAAGGGGGCTGTGGCCCAAAAAACAGTTGAGAATGGCTGTTCTAGATTGCAGTTGGCCTGCAATCTAAGTTTAGCATCATTTTGTAGACCACGATAGTTCTTATTTTATTTTATCTTATTTATATCCTGTTTTCTCCCAACAGCAGAAACAAGGTAGCTTACAGTTAGATTAAAGCTGAACAACAACTAAAATAATTTGTACTAGAAAAGTTGGGGGGGAAAAGAAACAATCTCACTAGACAATGGTAATTTAAAACTGTTTAAAGCAGTGGTTCTTAACCTGGGCCCTGGGGACCCCTGGGGGTCCGTGAAGCCCTCACAGGGGTTCCATGGAGCCTGCTGCTGGAACAGGACTTCCCTAAGGTCATCCACTGTCTAAGCAGGGATTTAAATCTAGTCTCCAAAAGCCTTTAATAAATAAATATTTGAATATTTAAAGAAATATTTGAATATTTAAATCTAAATATTTCAATTTTGAATTAAGTCTTGAGGATCTCTGGCAATAAATTATATTTATAGGGGATTCTTGCTTTTAAAAAAAGGTTAAGAACCATTGGTTTAAAACATTGAAGACATAATGATGAAGATATAAACAAACTATCCCACTAAAAGACTCTTCTGCAGTAGCCAATTAACAGCCAAAGGTGATCCTTAATCTTTTCCTGCTGGCAGAGGGAGGACAGAGAGGGGACCAACCTAGTCCTCCATGGGAGAGAATTTCATTATCTGGGAGCAATCACTGAGAATGTCATCTCTTATGCCCTCACGAAATGTACCTGTAAAAATCGTGGTTTTTTGGCTTACAGTAGTTCCCTGAATCTTTCAGACAACCTAGGAGATTCAGGGAGTCCAAAAGAAGGAAAATTTCCCAGCTCTGCTATTCCTGGGAATTTATGGGCTGGCATATCAAGGTCAAGTTATTTTTACAAAACTTTGTTTTGTATTTTTTTCAATTTTTTTAGCACATATATAAGAACAATGTTTCCCCAAAAAACTGAATTTGGGATGACTTTTTGGGGAAAATAATTGAAGATTTTATGTAACCCAAACAAAGGGCAATCACAATAATAATGAAACAACCAAATACATTTGAAGGTTGTGTAGTTGAGGTCTTAGTTTGGTCAAATCATAAGGTTTCTCGTGGAACTTTTCTTTTTTATTCTTCCTCCCTCCTTTTTCTTAAATAGATTGTACAAAGTTGTCTATTTTTCATTCTGCAAAGTGCCATGTACTTTGATGGTGCTATGTAAAAAGATAAATGATCATCATGAGAATCTTGACATCCTTTTAGATCATGCCTTGTTTGAATCTGTATAAAACAAAAATTTGAGCAAGTCTCAATTGGGCTAAAATGACACTATCTCTTCCAGATTAATCAAAGGAAATTATTTGACAAAGGATAGCACTAAAACAGTTGGGCCCTAAATCTTGTTCCTTCTGACCTTTTGTGAGTTGTTTGTTTAATTTCAGCCAGAATTTTCATCTCAAGCTAGGCTTTACAGGATTTGAAGGACTTAATTTACGTTTCAAGGAGCTTATTAAGATTCTTTAAGCCTAAAAAGTTTTTATAACATGGTACCTGAATCGGATTTGCTTCTAACACAAATGTCAAATCTATATTTTGGGGAAAATACATTTGGGGTTGGGAGAGTTGTTTTTTTGGGGGGGGGTTTTTTGTTTGTTTGTTTTGTTTTTTGCTTGTTTTTTGTTTGTTTTCCTTGAATTTCTGCCTCTTTAAGAACCTTCGTACATGCCACATGATAGCAGCCTATCTGCCTTTAATATCAGGTATGAAAATGGCCTGGATATATAATCCTCAGCATCAGTACTCCTGTAAACCAGAAACAGAGAATAAATTTTTAACATCCGTCATCCAGAAGGTACTTAATTTCTTATCACCAGTAGCTGCAGCTGCCCCTGATTAAACCTGTTGATGGACTCTGAAATGAGGAAAATATTTGGTTCCAGTGAAGGCTAAATCAAAGGTCAGAAAGTCAGAAAGCAAACGTTCAGACGAACACCCTTTTCTGAATATGAAATGTACATCTATCAAATGTTTTTGGATCACTTATGCTTTGCTTTTCAGCTATTCAATAAATAGTGAACATTTTGAGAATTGACAAGAAGAATATTGAATATCTTAATTCCTATTTCTAAATATCTTAATTCTAAGAAATACCACAGCAATCTCAACACTGATTCAGCTCTGTAAGCCCTAGCACTGAATATTTTTTGAAGGGGGAAGGTATTGCAGGAACTGTCCCCTTCTCTTGAGTAGAGTGGCAAAAGGTGACAACTTAGTCCATCCTGAGAGAACCTAAAAGAAGCACCAATTCCCTCTACTCTCTCCACTGCGGTGTTGCTTGTGGCCTTTTTGAATGTCTGGGCAGGAAAATGGCAGTGGCAGCAACAGCTCTTTGGCACTCCCCTCAAAAGAGCACCAAGGGAATAGAGGGGGTTGGTGCTTCTTTTGGGTTCTCTAGGGATGGACTAAGTTCCTGCCTTTCACCTCTACTCAGAGAAGGGAATGTTTCCTTTTTTTATATAATACTGTACCTTAACTCTGCTTTTGTTTTTATTTTATTTTTTTGAAATCCCCTTCTCTGAGTTGAGCAGGAAAAGGCCTTTTTGAATGCCTGGGTGGGAAAATGGTGGCAGCCAGGAGTGGTTGGCCCCCAAGATGGTGCTGGCACTTTCCACTCTCTGTGGAATGACACTCAGCTTATTCATGGTTCATAGCAGAATCCATAATTTTGGCCAAAACCTGCCTTCATCTTACACATGAGGCTGGCTTGTAGACAAATACATACAGTAGTATTTGGTGTGCTGAAGCCATTCTGTAAGAGCCAGTTGCATTCATACCTAGCATGGTTTTTTTATCCTGGGACCACTGTAAGGCAGCTGTATTAGGTCTGAAGAAATACCAAATAGAATATGACAGCTATTCCAAAAGCTGCCATCCCTGTCTCCACTGAATGCTGTTAATTACTTATTAACTGAGCAGATTGCATATCAAGCTGTCTTGCCCTTAACTCACTAATGAACTGTGGTGCGTAATTCTGATTTATCAATTACCCTGGTACTGTTCACCTTTCTTTGGGGTCATCTTTAAAGCATGGAACATTTTGACAATGAGGAAACAAATCTCCTTAGTCATTTTGACCCAGAAATGCTGTTAGAAACATTACAATTGCAGAGAGTTCTTCACTTCGAAAAGGGATGTAATAAAATTATCTAATAAGTGTAGCGTTGCTTTTTGACATGCTCCTACATAGTAGGTGACATTTGCAGAAGGTGAGTGATTCGCTTCAGCAGGCCTTTGAGGATTGATTGCCATGGGAAAGGGGCCTTTAATAAAGTGATATGTTGTCTGCAGTTGTTGTTTTTCTATTTTAACAGACATGCTTTTTGTTGATTTTACTTCTATTGATCATTTTATGTTTTAACTTGTGCACGAAGTAAAGTTTTAGCTGTTATCTGTTTCAGTTTTTGTAAGTGCCCTTAAGGCTCGCAGCTGGAAAAAAGGTAGGACAGAAATAAATAAAACATTTTTTATTTATTTACAGACATATCAAGTTGACTTGAAGCCAAACGGTTCAGAAATCATGGTCACAAATGAAAACAAAAGAGAATATATTGAGTATGTATATATATTTATTCTGTTTTATATTTTAACTATCTTTGTTGCTCACACTGAACTTTAAGATGACTTTCCCAGAAATCATTTCCAATCCAGTCCCTTTTGATAGCAACTAGAAACTCAGGTGTCACAGCTCCATACTGAGAATTTTGGGCCAGCTGCTGGGAGCACAACTCCCTCATTGCAACAGCTCCATTGGCTGCTAGTCTGTTTCCAGGCACAATTCAAACTAGTAGTAATGACCTACAAAGCCCTACACAGCTCAGGTCCAGATTTTGTGAAGGATCACATCTCCCTATGTGAGTTTGCCCTTGTTTTGAGATTTTCTAGGGAGGCATTTGTCTCTGTCTCACCACTCTCACAGGTATAACTGGTGGGAACATGAGAGAGGTACTTCTCAGTGCTGCTCCAAAGCTCTAGAACTCCCTTCCTAGAGAGTGGGAAGGGAGTACAGGTACAGCTAAGTGGCGCATTCCTGGATGTTGTTTCATAGGCAGGTAAAGACCTTTTTGTTTTAGCTGGCCTTTGAGGTCTGACTGCTCTGGAAGAAGGACCTTTCATGTGCCATATTCTTCATAGTTATTCTTCTTTTTTTAATGGGTAGGCTTCTAGCTGCTTTTAATTTCATTGCTAGTTTAATACCTTTTTTTAGCTTTAGAATTATGTGGGGGGGGTTTTTAGCTATATTTTGGCTGTTAATTTTTTTCACTTTTGTAAACTGCCTTGAATCCTAGACTGGGAAAAAGGAGGGAGGGAGGGCGTTACACCCTTAATAGATACATTGTTAAAAAATAAGACAAAAAGTAAGCATTATGCCCAGTATAATGGGCATGTGGTAGTAATTTTGTGGAATGCTTGTAAAGATGCAAGCACCTTGACATGACAGTATAATGCTAAAATCTTAAATATAAATGGATCCTTGAATTTTTTGCAACATCTACCACTAGCCTGTTCCCTCTTATTACAGCTTTGCACTCCATGAAAAAGTGGACAAACCTATTGAAGCAAACTTATTCAATGTCACAAAATGAGATAGAGTTTGTTGCCTTCGTCCAGAAGCATGTACAACTCTGTGCTTCAAAATGGCTGCATGGCACTCCCCTTTAGATGGGATAGAGGCAGTGTGTTGCAGTAGCTTCAAAGAAATAGTCACTCCTGATTCTGATCAAGGTTTTTCTTTTTTTCCCCCTAGCTCTGGAACCCCCTTGATCTCAGCTGCTCTTGGAGACCTCCAAGAGTGGCAAAATGCAGTCCCTTCTCCCTTCAAACAATATGCAGTACTAGAGCTTACAGAGCTGCAAAAAAGGACTTAGGGGTCTATTCATTTTCAAGAGAAAAATATGAGTGCTGCCATTCTTAAAATCCAGCATAGGTTAGGCTAGAAAAGAGTGGGTTCTTATGGTTTTACAAGGGTAGATCAATGGCTGTAAAAAGTAGAAACTACAAGTTAGATGCAGGTTCTCCAAACTTCAGGTGCCGAGTAAAAGCCAGGCCTTCCTCACACACAAAAAAATCTCTTGGGCTTCTGGATCATTATAATGTATTCTACTACAATATGTTTGAAATGGAACTGGGTTCAGAAATCTTTTCTTTAATGAACTAGGCATGAATGAAACTGTCAGTTCTATTTCCTGCCACATCTTTTTAATTATTATTTTGAGGTGCCTTTTTTTTAAAAAAAAACCCACTTATAAAGAAATGGAAACTGTTAGGTTCTAAAAAGAACAAATAATAACTGCGTTTATTGCCACCTATTCTGTGTCTGCTACTTAGTTGTTAAAAATAAGAAGACCTGTCAGCACTAGGGTTGCCCAGATGAAAATTAGAGAGGGATCCCATACCTTTAAGGTTTGTGCAAAGAAGGGCATTTCTGTTTGTCACAGAACCAGGTAAGAAGCAACACCTGCTGAAATTCTGTCTCTTACACAACCACTAAAGTTATGGGAAGCCTCTTTCATGACTGAATACACAGAGATCTAAATCTCAATTTTTTTTTTGAGAGTTGAGAACATTCTGAGAGCCCTTTACCTTTATGCACATGTATGCCTTTTTCTTTTTAAAATCACAATGTCTCTCCAATCCATCTCTGAATAGATTTGTAAATTCTTATAAGTTTTTATATTAAAAACTGAAGTCAACAAAATTCTCACCCACCCCTGCAGTGGCTTCACTTGTTGGTCTGAGTGTTGCATTGAAATCAATTTTGAAAAATTTAGTTTTAGTAGAGTACTAGCTTTCCACTTTTCCCATACAAAATGTTTTTTTTCCTATAAAGTATTTATTTATTGCCTGCTAGCTTACCAGGGTCCCTGAGGCAACATACAATAGATAAACATCATTTAAAACACCAAACAAAGACAGATAAAACACAAAAGTATTATTCAAAAACAGAGCAAAACACTTTCTTAGAAAAGCCACACATGGTTCAAATCATGAGATTGTTGTGAGCATTTAGACATGACAGTGATGTTAAAGCCTTCTATATATTTAAAGCTACTGCATTATAGTACAACTTATAAAAATTTTGTGGAGTCTAAATTTACTGACTTTCAAGACTCTAATATGGTCAAACCATATTAGATTTCTATTAATGTTCCTTCCAAGGTTTTGTTTCAAATGAAAAGCAGCCATTGTAGGTAGAATCCTAATCAGGAACAAAAGCAATAGAAGGCAGGACATTTGTAATAGAAAAGAATAAATAGTTGGGAAAATGTTAGGTATTCACCATTTTCTTCTCTGCTTTGAGTTGCAGCTTATAAGTGGTGACCTTTCATTAAAAATAAAATGGAGGAACGGAACACAGAACACAGTGTAGTTTGTCCCTACATCTGAAACACAGAGAATCCTATTTCTAGCCAATTGTTTTAATACAGAGATCAATGTCATGTAAACCAAATATAGTAAAATAGACCATAATCTCCATAGGAACAGCAGAATTAATTTCATGTTGTTCTGCACAACAGACTTCTTCTTAATCCAAAAAGATCATCTCTGAAGCACTTTAAAGAGTATGTGCAAAGCTATTTAAATGTCAGGCCATAAAGTGAAACGGAATTCTCTTTGAATTACTCTTTAATGCTCATCAGTAATTTTCCTTAACCATCTCATCAGTCTCCCAAAGGAAATCTGAGGAATTAATGAAAAACTGCAGATATTCATGAGCTCGGGAGATGTCAGAACTGTAGCCAAAATAGGAAACATTGCATTTACATCCCTTGTGCTGTCTGCAGTTTATCTCAACTTGATGAAAGGTTACTGAAGCTGTAAATGGGAAGCCAGAAGAAACATTAGAGTTGTTAAGATATTTGAATGATCTCTCTTCTTCTAATGAATGTTTTTTTTTCCTTATGCACTGTAGTTTAGTCATCCAATGGCGGTTTGTCAACAGGGTTCAAAAGCAAATGAATGCATTTCTGGAGGTAAGCTGATTTGCTAACTGCTTGTTGTCTTCTATTGCATGGTCTATATTTACTGAGGTTAAGCCACATTTTTTGTTTTGTTTTGTTTTAATCAACATGTTTCATGGGCTTCCTAAGTATGCCTGACAAACCATACAGGAACCAATGTTAATACAGCACGAAAAGTTATGTCACCGCATTCATCCACTATATATTTGAGTGCAGCAGATCTCCCGTCTTTTCTTCTTTGCAAAGCAGAAAAGAAAAGGGCAGTTAGATGCAGACTGGCCTCCTGGCGTGCTCCAGTGTGCAAGGAGATAAAAAAGACTAAGATAGGTAAAGGATCATGGCACTAAGTTCTGTGCTGACCCTCTAAAATGGGCACTGCTTGTGTCCATGGAAGTGAGGAGATGGAAATACCAAAGGCAGGCCATAATTTTAGTATCTCATAAGTGCATATATTTATTTCCAGTTGCATTAAATATAGCCAGAAAATCCAGCTATTAACAGCTGGTCTTACCTTTCTAAGAGCCAGTATGGTAGTGGTGGTTTGAATGTTGGATTGGGTTCAATTCCCCCTAGGCCATGGAGAACCCTCTGGATAACCAAGTCACACGTTCTTGGCATCAGAAGAAAGATGAAAGATTCCCCTTGGGGGGCAGAATTTGTTCCCTTCTGAACAAATCCATGATAGGTTCACTTTCACCTTAAATAAAATACCTCCCAGCACATTTGCCCCTTGTGGAGGAGCCCATTGTTGATTTTTAGTGACTTTACTTCTTCTCCACCTGCCATATGAACTTGCTGTACTACCTGCTGGATCTGTAGACCAGGCTTTAGTCTTCTTCTTTTGAAGGCCATTAGGATTACCTTCTGGTTTCCTCATGAGACTCTAGCAAGGAAGGCTTGACATGATTGCATCTTGGCACCTGTCCCAGTTTTTATTTATTTGTTTGTTTAAAACATTTCTGTATCCCCTCCTTGCGCACAAGGGCTCCTGAAGCAATGAACAAATAAAAACCAATTAAAACAATGCAAAAATAAAAGCATTTAAAATACATTAAAATACTCTTTAAAAACTCCTAAAAGCAGCCTAGAAACAATACTAGAATCCAATTTTACAAGAGTTAAAATAGCAGTTTCAAACACTGAATCCCAAGTGGAACAGCACTGTTTTGACTGCCTGCCAGAAGCTTAAAAGAAATGGGGCCAACCTAACTTCCTTGAGCAGGGAGTTCCACAGTTGAGGTGCTCCTGTGTTATTGGTAGCATCTAGCACAATCTAGAGCAATTCCAACAATGGTTAGCTGCTGCAGTAAAATAAATTCTGTGACACCCAAAAACAAGTGTGCCCAATGTTTATCAGATATAAGTAATAAGCTAAAAGTTGATGGCTATACATATCTATGAATGTAAGAAACTAATCAATGGGAAGACTTCACAAAATATACAATATGTTGCATAATTCTATCTGACCTAGACTTCCTACTGAAAACTGAGATTAATAGTGACTACCAGTAATGTCACAGGGCTTTGTTTTCATGATCTTGAAAAATTTGTTACACATGGAAATAATTCTTTATCACCTTGTGGTTATACATGGTCATTCTTTGAAACATTGAACTCATGAACTTTGCATGTTGTCCTTTGGATTTAAGTGTGATTGTGTTAAGTTCAGACCTGTTAAAAGGATAAATGGATAAAAATCAAAACACTGAAAATGGCACCATATTAATAGCCAGCATATAGATGTTTCAGTCTAGGAATATTTGGTTTCTAACCTTGATGATACAATGTGCTCGCTGTTATTTTTTTATTGATTCCCACTTTTCCTGAAGACCATCCTGTGATTCCCCAACTCGGCTCACTTTCAAAAACACTTGGAATTTGTTGTTCTGTCTTTACTCTTTGGTTTGTGGTCCCAGTTCAAATAGAATTTAGTCTCTTTGTAAGCAGAGTCTGATAGCTGCCAGATGGAGCTGCTGTTTTGCAGAAGTGGCAGCTTGTCATGGGGGTGATGGCAAAGATACCGAAACATGTGTAATTGGAATGGATTTTTTTTCAGTTTTCCATGGTTGGTCATATTGCAGCAGTGTGGATAATCCCAGGATGTTTCGAGGGTGTGACAAACTATTTCTGTTATCAGCCCAACAGCATCCCCCCGCACCCCAACCCAATTCCATTGCACACTCTCAGGTGCTCACATAGCAGCATGGTTTATCTGAAGCTGTCACATTTTTATGTCTTTTTTTCTGCTGTGTACCTACTCGGCTTTTAGGAGAAAAATATGTTTCTGAGATTTAAAAGAAGCCAAAGTTATATCAATTGGAAACCGTTTGTTTTCATTTTTCTCTGGAAAACCTAAAAGGTTTTGTAACTGGGGGGGAAAAAAACCTTAGACTCTGCCTTCTTTATGGGGAAGATATTCAAATTCATTTGAAATGAATTTTTTCTTTGTTCTCTCTTTTCTTCCACCTTCCTCACCGACTGGTTTCAGGGTTTCACAGAACTCCTGCCTACTGACTTAATTAAAATCTTTGATGAAAATGAACTGGAGGTTAGTTTCCTTTTTTTCCTTTACTTTTAATAATAGCATTTTCTTCTAGAATATTGACACAGCAAGTGGAAAGGGAGTTGCATTGTTGTATTTCTGAGGTAGGGGGAATGAATTATGTTTATTTGATTTTAAGGCATAAACAATCAAGAACTACCTAGCGATTCCCCTGACGTACATGAAGCTCCGTAATAATATATAAACATTTTTTCAGAAAGACTCTAATTCAGTTGAGGAAAATGATGCAACCTAGTTTAGTGAGGAGGAATTCCCTTTGAGTTTATGAGGGTATAACCTTAGCCGCATGCCACTTACATAAATCCTAGTGTATATCCCACTGAAGGCAATGAGATTTAACACCTGAGTAAATGTGCATTGGATATACTAATGCTGATATCTAACCTGTCTCTTAGTATAGATCTGCATGTTAATAATGCAGCCCTACAGGTATTGTTGGACTGCAAGTCTCAGCAACTATGGCCAGCACTGTCAATGCTGAGAAAAGCAGAGAACTGTAGTACTACAACGTATGGAATGCAATATGGTTGCCACCCCAGCCTTGGCTGTTAATTGGTTTATACTTGACACAAAATTGCCCTTGGCTTCACTTATAAAAATATCTTAAAATGTGTCTTGTCCTATAGAATCAAGCCTGTTGTTGGTATTCAGTATAGCAGTATGAGTATAGTTCTTTATGTGTCCACTGGTGAAAATAATTGCCTGAATAAGACTAAGATAACAGGGAACTTGAGGGGATGGAATATCAGAACACATCATAAACTCCTAGTATAAGAGTTGTTGTCTATACCTCAAAATTTTCATTCCTTTGCAGTTGCTAATGTGTGGTCTTGGTGATGTTGATGTCAATGACTGGAGGCAACATACCATCTACAAGAATGGATATTGTCCAAACCATCCTGTCATTCAGTGGTTCTGGAAGGTAAAATTGTAATGCTCAGTATAATGAGTGATGTTTTCCCTCACAGGGTTCTTTTGGACTCTCTTCTGCGACCCAGTTAGTAATCCCTGACCATTTGCTTACACAGAAGTTCATGGAGACTGTGAAAATCCATGGCTGCTACTCAAGATGGCTCTATATAATCCCTCCAGTACCAGAGGCAATATGATTCTGTATATCAGATCTTGGGCAGCAGCACCTTGGGGATGTATTCATGTCTTCCTTGTGGGCGTCCTTTAGACATCTAATTGTCCACTCTGGTTGTCCACATATTAGGTTAGACAGACCTTTGGTCTGATCCAGGAGATCACATCTTATGTTCTTCAAAGCACATTTCTTTACATGAAAAGACTCTTGCCTGTTTCCCAGATTGCAATATCACTTTTAAAATCCTGATGTAAAAACCGAGTTATTCTACCCTGTTGATGTGAGAGTTTTTTTGTAACTGTCTGTTCTGTAGGCTGTTTTGCTGATGGATGCTGAGAAACGTATCCGACTACTGCAGTTTGTTACTGGGACATCACGAGTGCCTATGAACGGATTTGCTGAACTTTATGGTGAGTTAATGCTTTGAAACATTTGCATGGCTTTGGACAGGATACTGCGCCAATGTGCAGCTTTAAACAATTGAACAGATGTGTTCCTCCAACCTAAGGACAGATTCTCATCATTACAAACACAAGGCACAAAATAAAACCATCTTTCTTAGTGTAGCAAGTATTCTACTTAATATGTGGTTAAGGGTATAGGTGAAGTTTTGTCGCAAGCAGACAAAACTTCATCTATATCCTTAACCACATATTGGGGGGTGGAGGGTCACGGCCATGATGGAACATGTATGAAATTATTTTACAATGTTAGACTACATTATATAAATATATACAAATAAGAGACCGGGGAAATAGTAAAGCCAAACTGATTGTTTGTTTGTTTTTCGAGAAAATAGAAATGCAAGGACAATATAATATAATGGAATTTGGGGAGTTTATGGAAGGAATAAATAGCAGGTAAAATGACTCTCGATGGGGGCAAGGAAGTCATGGTAATGTAGAAATAGCGATCATCATAATGAATTTATCATATGGTTAATTATAGCCCTAAATATATTGACTATACATTACCAAGAAAAAATGTGTTTGTAAAATTGTACATATGGAAAGTTTTATCGAATTTATCAAATGTACATGGTGGATTTTAATTTTATGTATATAATAAAATTATATAAAAAGAACTATGGGGGGAACAAAACTCATCCCTTCAGATTATGTTGTACTACACGTGCTCCCACAACGTCTGGATGGTTGCACTTGCCTATCCCTTGGAGCGTTCATCCAGCCCAGCAAGATTTCCTTTTCCTTGTGGTGGCTCTTCATGGTTTCACACAGTGAATTTTCCAACCCTGCTACAAAGGATCTTGCTTATAGACAGGAAAAAGTAGAGACTCGATCAAAGTGCTTTACTTTGCTGTAGAGGACATGCTTCACAGTGCCAGAGTTGTGACTTGCCACGTTGTAAACCCTCTCCGTTAAGCATCTGCTATTACAGCCAATATGGTGATCTCAGCAACTTCAGTCAGCCCACAGTGCAAGTTCTGTCTTGTCCTGGTTCTGGTGTAAAGAGGACTGGTCCCTCAAGGAACCTGGTGCAGGAATTATTTTCTTTGTCTCAAAGTGCTTCTGATAAAAAGGCTTTGACTCTGGGTCAGTGCTGAGGTCAGTATCAAGTCTTGGCCCAACAAGGCTGCAGTTTGAACTGAATTTTTTTAATCTCCTCTGACTTCTTTCTTACGATTGGTGCCAGCTTCTTCCCTGTACGTCTTTCCCAGTAAAAGTGTATATGTACATTTTGGTCAGGGAAAAGATGCAATCACATCTAGCAGTGATCCACACCTCCTTAGGAATCTCACTTTACACTGACAGCCACAGATGTGTAACAGTCTTTACAAGGCGTACCTTAAGGGCATTTCTTCCACTCATCACCCTCTGTTTTCCATCCAGGTTCAAATGGTCCTCAGCTGTTTACAATAGAGCAATGGGGAAGTCCTGAAAAATTACCCAGAGCTCACACATGGTAAGTAATAAACCAAAACATAGTATTGGTCCATATTTTACTTGGTAATGCATATGTAACTAAGTAATGTCTCCTGACCCAACCTGCTTTACCAAGCATCAGCCACATCGGGCAAAGGATATCCATTCTTCTGGCAATCAGGGTGTGAGTAGATGACATTTCCAGCCCCCTTCCACCAGCATGTCAGGCTGTGAAAAAGGAATTGCAGTGGGATCCTGATTCTGATTGTCGCCACCTCAGCCAGTGCTGAGAGGTGGGTCATCCACTTGTCCCCCAGTCAAGAGACCTCTTTTGTCTGATGTGATTGATGCCTGTCATAGTAGGTTTGGGAGGGCATTTATGATTGTGCCATGATTATGACTCCGTAAAGATAACAAATATGTAGCAATTACAGATCTGTAACTCTAGGTTCTTCTTCGTGGTCTCTGTGCCTTCATACACTAGGAGCTTTAGCGCCTGCGCGGTAGCGTCCGGAAACTTCTAGAGCTTGTTCGCTTGGCGGGAACCCCTCCCCCACGCCGGTACTGCGCATGCTCCTCCCGCCGAGCAACGGTCTCTCCTCAGTTCTTTCTCATCCGCCGTCGCGTACGGAAGGTTCTTTAGTTTGTTCCTCTCACTTTTGTGCTTGGCTTGCTGTTTTCACGGTTTTACGGATTTTGGACTGTCTCTGACCTCTCTTTCGGACTCCCCCTTCGGCTTTGGTCTTTTCGGATTTTCGCAGTTTGGCGTTCTTCGTCTTATGTCCGCGCTCTTCAAGAAGTGCGTGTCCTGCGGGCGCAAAGTTGCCCTCAACGACAGCCACAAGGAGTGTCTCTTCTGTTTGGGTGAGTCCCACAACATCCGGACTTGCCCAATTTGCCGGGATTTTACTCCCCAAACTCTCCGCAACCGGTCCGCGAGACTTAAGTCTTATTGTTGGGAACAGTCTCTGCGGGCGATAGACGAGACCTCCACTTCCAAGATGGCCGACAAGAAGACGACCACGCCATCGACGGTATCGGCGGCTGCCGTTCCGTCCACCTCGTCGGTATCGGGCTCGGTACCGGCGAAAACGCCGATCTCGGCGTTACCGAGGATCCCGAAGCTGTCGGCGGCTGCCAAGTCAGCGAAAGGATCCTCGACGGCGAGGAAGGCTGAGGCTCCCCTGATGGAGACGCCTGCTAAAAAGCGCCCTGCTCCGGACGGAGGCAAGGGCAAGGAGAAGGAGAGGAAGAAGAAGAAGAAAGAGAAGAAGCGCTCCCCGGCTGGGGACGTTCAACCTCCTACTCCTCCTCCTACTCAGCAGCCTTCCAAAGGGCGAGGCGAGTCCGTCGATCTCTCGGATGATGAGATCGAGGACGTTCCCCAACAGCGCCCGGACTCGCCTGTGGCAGACCCTCCAACCCTGGTGGAGGAGCGCCACCGCCCTCCTAGCCGTCGCAGGTCGGCCGACCTGCAGCAGAGAGAGCCCTCTGCTTCTCCGGAGCGGCGTTCGACCTCCTTCCGGTCCCGGTCCCGCTCTTCCGAGCGTCCGGTGGCCTCGCCGCCTCCTAGGGAGACAAGAGAGGAACAACCTCGCTCGTCTGCCTCCAGATACACCTCGGCGTCCTACGTGGCCAGGTACGCGAGGGAATCTGAATGGAGAGAGCGCCCGGCCTCTTATTGGTCACATTCGCCATCGTACCGGGATCGGTACCATCGTGGCCCGAGTCGCTGGGAGACCTTCCGGAGGTCCCGGTCACCTCATCGACAGCGCGAATCGCGCTCGCCTAGAGGGGACGAGGCTCGGTACCGTCGACGCCGAAGCCGATCTTCGTCGGACCGCCGCTCCTTCAGCCGCTCTCCCTCTCCTCGATATCATAGGGCGAGGGAGCCTTCACCTCGGTATCGGGCGATATCGCCACCTCCTAGGGTCACGGCAACGGCGACGCGCCCTACGGAGTCGGTGGTGACTGAGCGGGCTACGACGACGTCAGCCTGCCAGACTACCCCTGTCACCACTAAGAAGGTGAAGTCAGTAGTCAGCCAGCCCAAGCGGGACGCTGCTACTACCACCGCCCCGGCTGCAGAGAAGCCTAGGAAGGCAACACCTGTGGCGACTGCGAAGGAGCCGGAAAGCGAGCGGCGAGAGGACTCACCGACCTCAGAGTCGTACGACTCGAGTGCGGAATCAGAGATGTCTGAGGCGGCCTCCCAGGAGTCTCCTCCGCTGGGATTCGGGGACCCGATCCCAGATTCTGCTCCAGAGGACGTCCACCAGTTCTCTGCGATGCTGCTCCGCATGGCTACTACCCTCGGCCTGAAGATCGCCGATGCGGAACCGGAGGACGACGATCCAGTCTTCTCCGTCTTTGAAGGGAAGCAACCTGCCACGGCCCCGCTGCCTCTCCTGCCCCGGGTATCCAGACTGGTGAAGGCCGCCTGGGATAGGCCGGCCTCGGCTCAGCCGATACCGCAGCGGTTGGAACACCTCTACAGGGTGCAGAAGGATAACGCCGGTTATCTCTTTAATCACCCTGCACCGAACTCTGTGGTGGTCGAGCCGGCACAGACGAAAGGCTCCGGCAGGCAACACACCACCCCGCCGGACAAAGAGGGCAGGAAGTTGGACGCCTATGCAAGAAGGTTCTATTCCGCCGCCTCCTTGCAGATCAGGCTGTCCAACACTCAGGCTTGCCTCGCGGCATACCTGAAAAAGGTGCTCGATCGCCTGCAACCGGCGATGGAGGCGGTACCGGAGGACATCCGCCAAGCCTCCTCCGTGATCTTCAACGAGGCCATCTCCATCGCTCGGCAGCAGATGGCCTCCTCCAGGCACGCAGTGGAGATTGCCTCCCGGGTCATGGCGGGATCCATCGGCCTGCGCTGCCATGCTTGGCTGCGGCCGGCCGACATCCAGGAGGACACCAGAAGGAGGATTGAAGATCTCCCCTTCGACGGTGAGGGCCTATTCAATTCGTCCACAGACGAAGCTTTGGACAATCTCGTTAAGGCGAGGCTGACCGCCAAGAAGATCGGGCTACAGCCGGCCACGCAAGCCCGCAGGGCCTCCACCTTCTGCCCATCCTGGCGATGATCTTCCACCTCGTCGTTCCAGCGTTCGGCCCAGTCTGGACAGTCGAGACCGTCCTCCGGCTCATCGGCCAGACGCACGATTAGACGACGCCCGGCTTCGTCCAAGAAGTCCTCCTCCGAGACAAAGTCTCGGTTTTGACGTGCCTGGCAGGACCTACCAATACCCACTCTTCAGCCTACCATCAGCGCTCGGAGACCGACCGACTCTTGCTCGACATCTCGCGGAGTGGCAGTGTGTCACTACGGACTCTTGGGTGCTTTCCATCGTCCGTCTTGGCTACGCCATCGAGTTTCTCGATATTCCTCCTCGAGGCGTTTACTATTCCACGCCGTCGAGTCCGGCCCTCCTGGAAGAGATCCAATCCCTCCTCCAGAAAGGGGCGATCGAGCAGCTCCCGCAAGAGGCCAAGACCACCGGCTTCTTCTCCAGGTACTTCACGGTACCGAAAGCCGACGGTACCCTCCGGCCGATCCTAGACCTCAGAGGGGTGAACTACTACATCCGCCCCAAAAGGTTCAAGATGGTCACGATACCGTCGATCCTGCCCTTCCTACATCGAGGGGACTGGTTCGCCTCCATCGATCTCCGAGACGCATACTTCCATATCGCCATTCGCCCGCAGCACAGACGGTACCTCCGCTTCGCGGTCGACGACACCTGTTACCAGTACAAGGTGCTGCCGTTCGGACTCTCGACTGCCCCAAGGGTCTTCACCAAGTGCATGGCCCCGGTGGTATCCTTCCTGCGGACGAAGGGTGCTTCTGTCTTCCCTTACCTCGACGATTGGCTGTTGGTGGCGTCCTGCAAACAGAGACTTTACCACGACGTCCACATGACGTTGTCACTCCTGACCCGCCTTGGTCTACGGGTGAATCCGAAGAAGTCCCACCTCGAGCCGGCGAGGATCTTGGACTTCATCGGGGCGACGCTCGACTCGACCTCCGCCAGGGCGTACCTACCAGAGTCTCGAGCCCAAACCCTGATCCGGGCCGCCGCTCACGCGCGTACGGCCCCGACGTTATCTGCGAGAAGCGTCCAGCAGCTCTTGGGCTACATGGCTGCGACGACCGCTGTGACATATCTCGCCAGGCTGAGAGCGAGACCTCTTCAACACTGGTTCGTCCGCATATTCGACCCCCTGCGAGACGAACAGACACTCCGACTGCAGCTGCCGGGAGACGTCCGCTCATCCCTCCGATGGTGGCAGTCGCGACGCAATCTCATGTCAGGGATGCCTTTCCAACAGCCGACACCGAAGGTGACGGTAACGACTGACGCCTCCCTGTATGGATGGGGTGCCCACTGCGGCGATCTCAGAGTCCGCGACAGATGGACCGACGACGAGACCGCTCTCCATATCAACGCGCTGGAGCTGCTCGCCGTCTTGAAAGCGCTACGGGCGTTCCGCCACGTCGTAGCGGGGCAGACGGTCCTGGTTCTGACGGACAATACCACCGCCGTCTGTTACATCAACAGACAAGGAGGGACTCACTCCACAACCCTGCTCAACATTGCACTCGACTTGTGGGAATGGTGCATTCGCCTGCATACGCATCCCGTGGCAGTTCACCTGGCCGGGCAGGAGAACACCACGGCAGACGCCCTCAGCAGGGACACCTCATCCCATCACGAATGGTCTCTCTCCGGAGAGGCGTTCAGACTGATTCGGGACCGCTGGGGCGAACCATCGATCGACCTCTTCGCGACCAGGGAAAACGCGAAGTGTCGCCGATTCTGTTCCAGAGCGGGCCACGATCGTGCCTCCATCGGGGACGCTTTCCAGTTTCCGTGGACCGGGGAACTCCTCTACGCGTTCCCGCCGTTCCCGCTGCTTGGCCGGACGATATCGAAGATCCTCGCCGACCGAGCCGACGCGATCCTGGTAGCCCCGTACTGGCCGAGGCAGCATTGGTTCGCACCCCTGCTACAAGCCGCACGAGACGACCTGCTCCGGTTGCCACTGACACCGGACCTGCTCTCCCACTCCGGCGGCCGAGTCCTCCATCCGGACCTGCCACGCCTGGCCCTCCATGCCTGGAGGATATCGCACTAGACGATCCCGTGCTCGGTACCGTCCTCGTCGCGGCCAGGAAGGAATCCACCCGTCGCAACTATCAATACAAGTGGCGACGCTTCCTGACCTTCGCTAACGAGAGGAGTGAGCCGGTATCGCCCGCGGGGTTCTCTACCGTCCTGCATTTCCTCCTGCACCTCCGGCAACAGGGTCTGGCGTTTCCATCCCTGAAGGTGTATCTCTCCGCGATCGTGGCATACCAACCGCCACGGTCGGCTGCCTCGGCCTTCTTCAGGAACGATACCGTTAAGCGGTTCCTGAAAGGACTTCATCATCTCTACCCGCCGGTATCGCCGCCGCTACCGCCGTGGTCCCTCTCGCTGGTGCTCTCGCAGCTGACAAAGCCGCCCTTCGAGCCGATGGCGACCTCGGATGATAGGCTTCTGACCATAAAAACTGCCTTCTTGGTAGCGGTGACCTCAGCGAGGCGAGCGGGTGAGATCACAGCTCTTCGATCCGATGAGCCCTTCACGGTCTTCCACAGAGACAAGGTGGTCCTGAGACCTGACATCTCGTTCCTGCCTAAGGTGGTGTCCAGTTTCCATCTCAACCAGGACATCATCCTGCCTGCCTTCTTCCCGAACCCGACGACACCGTTGGAGCGGTCTCTCCACTCCCTGGACGTGCGTCGGGCCGTGGCCTTCTACATGGACAGGACTGCTTCCTTCCGACAGACGCCGCATCTCTTCGTTTGCTATGGGCGACGTCGGAAGGGCCTCAAAGTGTCCACCCAGCGCTTCTCCAAATGGGTGGTGAGGACTATTCAACTGGCGTATGAGCTCGCGAGGAAGCCTCCGCCAGTCCTGCTTCGAGCCCACTCCACCAGAGCGGTGGCTACTTCTGCGGCCCTCCTGCGAGGAGTTGACCTGCATGAACTCTGCCGTGTGGCGACCTGGTCCCAACCATCGACCTTCGTGCGCCACTACAGGCTCGACTGCCGGTCGCGCAGAGATGCCCGGTTTGGACGTGAGGTGTTGGCTTCCGTGCTGTAGGACCTGACCCGCCGTCCGACCGGTAAGCTACACAGTCTCCTAGTGTATGAAGGCACAGAGACCACGAAGAAGAAGAACAGGTTGCTTACCTGTAACTGTGGTTCTTCGAGTGGTCATCTGTGCCATCATACACACCCGCCCTTCCTCCCCTCTTTCTCAGGTCCCTGTAGGTTCTACGGCGGACGACAGAACTGAGGAGAGACCGTTGCTCGGCGGGAGGAGGATGCGCAGTACCGGCGTGGGGGAGGGGTTCCCGCCAAGCGAACAAGCTCTAGAAGTTTCCGGACGCTACCGCGCAGGCGCTAAAGCTCCTAGTGTATGATGGCACAGATGACCACTCGAAGAACCACAGTTACAGGTAAGCAACCTGTTCTTACAGATCAATCACTGCAAGACAGAAATGAAACATTATTTATAGGACTGATTAAATTTGACATTAAACTAAAGAAGCTGCTTTCAGCTGAATGTGAAAGATCAGCCATGTACATTAACTTTCATACACTAGATTGATGTAATAATGAATGCAACAAGGCAAAGATAAAAATGTTCATTCTATTAAGACTGCTGCGGCATCTGGTTTTGGTTTGAGTTGGGCTTGCCAAGACTGGTTTAGAATGCCTGCAACGTGCATGTTATAGGATAAGAATGCATGTGCAGAGTGCACAGAATCATAGAATCACAGAACTGGAAGAGACCACAGGGGCCATCCAGTCCAGCCCCCTGCCATGCAGAAGCACACATCAGAGCACTCCAGCTTCTGCTTAAAAAACTCCAAAGAAGGAGACTCCACCACACTACCGAATTCCACTACCGAATAATTTTGACCGTCAGGAAGTTCTTCCTAGGTTTAGGTGGAATCTCTTTTCTTGTAGTTTGAGCAGTTTGTTTTAGCATTTTCATCTCTATCATGCAGTTTTGGGGATCCTTCACAGCATCAGTGATACAGTAAAGTGTTCCCAGTGCCTTCCATGTTCCAAATCTGTCTGCACCAGATTTCTTCACCCTTGACAAAATGTTGTTGTGGGAAGCCAAAGTTCTCTGGCTGGAAAAGATTTATAATGAGTCAGTTTCACTTTGTTGATGACAATATTTGTTTTCCTGCATTTATGGCTGAAATTTGCAAATAAGTGTAAATTTCAAAATAAATGCTCATCCTGCATTTGTCATGTATGAGGAACAAAGGGATCTAACCAGCTGCTTCCATAAATTCCATATTGACTTCCTTGCTACTTATTTTTCTGCTGGCAGCAGATGTGCAAAACTGCCTTTTCATAGCTGTTAATATGCCATGTTAGGAAACATGGGTGTTATTGAATCTTCTCCCCCTCCCACCTACTTAGTCTTGCCAGGTTTTCAAAATAGCAAAAAGGTACAGTAGAAATTCATGACATGCAAGGTTGACAGTCAGGAAGTAAGTATTAGCACATACATGTTCTGCCTAAATGCTGAATGAAAATACTGATGTATTTTCCACATTCATAAATTACATTATGCATACACTTCGGTCTTTATAAAAGGCCTGCATCCCAAAATATGGAAATTTTTGGCATCTTGTTTAGTCTGTATAAAAGGAAAAGCTTTCCAACTCTCTAATAGGAAGAATCCCTTGTAATAAAGGATACCTACCAGTCCTTTAAGGCACAGGATTTCTTGCCTTCAAATTACAGACATCCTCTATAATATGGAGCACCTGGCAACCATGGCAAATTTAGGATACCCTCCAGAACAGTTGGATAAGGAACAGAACATTTCAGTATAATCAGGGAGAGAGACTGACTGGTGATGATTCAGTGTCCTGCCTTGACTAAACTTAAGTGTTTTCAGGTGATGGAAAACCACCATGGGATAAAGCTCATGGAGTGTTCAGAAATGTACAGAAATAATCCACCTCCTAGTAACAATTTGCTGTGAAGTAAGAAGGTGTCTGCTATTGTGACATCTTTTGCTTCTCCCACATTCAGTTTACGTCTTTCACACAGACCGTTTGCGGTCAGCCCACTGCCTGAATGGCATATTTTGAAAAGAACAGAATTTTAGTTCAGATGCTTTCTTTAGCTCTTGGACATATCTGTGCATACATGCATAATCTACCCTTTAATAGCAGAAGAAGCATGTTTCATTCTTATTGGCAATTTCAGTATTGGCAAAGTCTCATATCATGGGTCAGCAAATTGTCGTTCTTCTTCAGACAAGTCGGAACTTAGAAAATTGCTTTAAAAGTAATTATTTATAGATGTACTTGGATTAGTTAGTTACTATTAGTAGTTAGTTACTACTAGCTAACTAGTTAATGTTAGTTATTATAGTTAGTTATTGTTTGCTACTGCTTTTAAAAGTAGTTACCAATTGAAGTAGTAGTTATTGTTAGTTACTTTTAAAAAAAAAGTCATTTCCCATATTCATTTTTTCATTAAAAAAAAATCCTGTGAGCCTGTGGCTTGTGGTACACAAAACACTCCTGACCTCTTTCATTATCACTTCAACACCCTCAACAGAACATAAGGCAAAGCTCAAGCCCGTATTTGAACCATGTAATATTCACCCTCAACAATTTAATGAGAGCATGCCTCCATAACTATTAAAATGACTAAAAGTTATACATACTACATAAGGAGAAAGTTATTGCTCATTAAAATATAATCATGAAAAAAAATAAACCTATCCAGAACTTTAAAAGGGAATGGAGAGAGGTTTTAAAATGGATAAAGACAGAGGCCCTTTCCGCACGCGACGAGGGAAACGCTCCCTGCCGCTACTCACCAGCTTTTTGGTGCGTCCGTTTGGGTCCATCAGGATGAAGAGCAGTGCGAGCTTGTCGCTCCGCACTGCTCCGGCATCCAAAATGGTGGCTTCCGGTTGGTGGAGGCTCTCCACCAACCGGAGAAGCTCGCCAGCCTAAAGCCCGCCCCCAGCAGATCTGCAGGCACGCACTAGTACATGCCTGCAAATCTGCACCGGAGCGCGGCGACGGAGCGACACGGAGTCGCACGCTTCGTGCTTTTTAAAAACCTTTTAAAAGAGGTTTTTAAAAAGCACGCCGCGCAACCAGTTCCGGTCGCTCCGGAGCGGACTGAGGTGTGGAACTACGAAAAGTAGTCCGCCCCAGTCCACTCCACGGTGCAGAAGACCTCTGTTGGAGGTCACTCTGCACCATTTTAATAGGTCTGTGTGGAAAGGGCCATAGTATAAGAAAGGGAAAGAAATAAAGTAAGAAAGTATGTAAAGTAAAGCAACAAGGTAATGAGGCAATGTAACAAAGCAACAATGTTATAATGTAACAACGTAATAATCTAAGATGTAGCAATGTAAGAACATTTTTTCTTTTGAGTAAGTAGTAATTATGTATGAATGGTATGGAAACATGCAGATTCAACTGGAAAATAAGCTTGGAAGTGGGGAGGGTTTTTTTTATTTTCAATTAAATTTTCAATTTTCAATTAACCTTCAATAAAAATATTTTTTTTAAAATTACAATCATAACGTAATTTGGGGAATAAATAGTAATTCACTGTTTGTGATCCATTACTTTTTAACTCTCAGACTCCTTTAAAATGCCTTTAAGGGAGAAACAACCAAGACACTGGCTCAAGTCACTTTACAATCTGAAAAACAGAGCTAGATTTGGAATCACTTCAGCTTTGTAATTATCACACCTTCTCCTTACTTCTATTTCAGCTTTAATCGCCTTGACTTACCTCCATATGAATCTTTTGAAGAATTGCGAGAGAAGCTTCTTATGGCTGTTGAAAATGCTCAAGGATTTGAAGGAGTGGATTAAGAAGGCGCTGTTTCTGGTCTTCGTTATTCTTACTATTACTATGAAAACAACAATTCTGTTCGCGGAGCAAGTTCTGCGTGCGCTTTTTGATTTGCCTGACAGACATTTGCAAGTGACAGTGGCAGAACAATTGCACAGTGGTTGGTTCATGGAGCAAACTCTTGTACAGTGCAGATGTCTAAATCCAGCAATTGGAAGTAACTTTCTCTCACCTGTGGATACAGTTCTCTGAAATGTCCACAGCAAATTACCAACTGGTTGATGTGTACTCTGACTACATTTCAGGACTTGTTCTATTTATGTTGTGCCTCTGTAGGCAAAAGCCCTTAATAAATGTTTTACATACTTTCTAATGACAATGAATGGAATTAATCATTTTACAGGTATAGTATTACAGCTCATGTTTACTTTTTAAAAATGATTTAGACATTTTCAAATTTTATTTCACTACAATTAAAAAAATCGTATACTGGAAAATTGAGCTCTTTTGTTTTCCTCTTAATTTGTCTAGATTAGATGCCAGTGGCATTTTATTATCAAAGTCCCTCTTTGTGTTGTTTTTAGCCTTATACTGTCAATCTTTTGGACAAAAGGAACAACCCTTTTGTATGAAATTTTCTGCAAATTGAAAATATTATCAGAAAATACCTAATGCCTTTTGATTGAGTACATCAAGCCTTCACAGATAACCAAACTGGTGACCTGGATGTACAGTAATTTACAGATCAACAGAATATATACAGGAGGATCATAATATAACACCGCATGCCAAATCTCTCACTCAGTAAAGAAATTGCCTCACTATTCCTTAGTAATATTTATTTGTATTATAGCTTTTTTGGTGATGGGTTTGACAATTATTGTCATTGGGGAAAGGCCTAATCCTGTTGCTTACCTCTGTATAGTGAGTATTTTAGTAATTCTCTTCTCCTTATATCAGAGGCATTTTGAAATCCTGGCATTGCTTGATTTGGAGACGATAGAAAACCCAGGTCCACAAAGTCTCCTGTATGTATGCATTTGTTAATGGTATCTATATAATGAGGATCCTTTCCCCTTTATTTTTAACCACACCAGTTCTACAAGCACTTTATGTACCCCATGGAGCTCATGTATTTTTATTTTTAAATCATGAACACTGATGTGATGATATATCTTTTCCCTGCCCATGTCTTTTTGGTGCAGTGCCTTTTCGGTTGTGAATTTGGCGACAGCTGATAGAAGTAAAGCAAACAAACCTATAATGTTGAACTTGCAGGCACTAATTGTATTTTTGTGTGTTTGGGTTTCTTTTCTTTTTTCCCCCCACCTGACCAATATTTCTTTAATATATGAGGTTATCTAGTCATCTTTGTAACCTATGACACGTTGCATGATTAAACAATAATGCTTGACTTGTAACTCTTATGTAATAGATTAACGGGGAAAATGCTGGTGTGGTAGCCGTGATCAATCTGAAGAAGAATTGTAGGAGAACCAGTTGGGAGATATGATGATAGAGTTGATTCCATTCAGCTTGGCATGCCTTTGGCCATTTAAGGCAAAATTAGGAAGGGAACTCAATTCCAGGGAGGCTGTATTGTCAGATATGCTTACTAGGGAATAAGATTTAGTGGGATTTACTTCCAAGTAAAAGGAACATGCTGTGTAGGTATTTTCCTGAGCTTGAAAACATTACTTTCTTGGTCAACCAACTTCTAGAATCTAGAATTTGGCCAGTGGCCCAAACAGTAATTTTTTTCCAAACTGGAAATTTCCACAGGCAGTTAGTATCTTCTTAAATAGTTCCCTGATATAAACAAAAAACCATGATAGTACCTTCAGTCTTTTTAATTCATTTTTCTTTTCTTTCTGTCTGGCTCATAGTTTGTTCTGTACCTCATTTCTTTCCTGTTCTCTAAAAATTAGGGAAGATAGTGGTAGAAGTACAGTGAATGTCTATGGCAAAGTTCAGCACCTCCCCCTCGTACCGTGCCTTAAATTTCTGTCACAACTTACCCATTTTATAAGGATTTCTGACAATCCAGTCTTCATCAATGGGTCTGCTCAGTTTGGACAACTTACTTTTTTGGACTATAACTCTCAGAATCTACCACAATCTGCTAATGGTGTTGGTTGTGCGAGTTATAGTCCTAAAAGTAAATTTCCCATTCTCTGGGTTTGCTCTGATCGCCTTAGCCCAGCGGCAATTTAGCATATCTTTGCTTCTCAGTATACTTCACTCACATCAGCTAACGGTCCCATCCTAGACAAATCTACTCAGGGGTAAGGCCCACTGATTTTAATTTAGTTTTGTTACAGATAGTGTTACCTATAATGTTGCAACCTAGGAAACAAAAAAAAAGTCCTTTCCAGTTCATAGATTAACCACGTATATGATGGAAAAAATAGGAAATGGAGTGGAGTGATGGACAGAGGGGAACAATAAACTTTTGGAGACCAAAATGGGACATGTTTTCAAAATAGGTGCTGTTGCGTACATGTCTGTGTGTGTGTTATCTTCTGACACAGACCAATTTTGTGGTAGATACGAAGCAAGATGATAGTGGGGGTTGGAGAGACAAGCAGAATTTGTTCTTTCAAAAAAACCAAAAACTTGTTTGACTTTTCTAGCTTCCCTGCCTCACCAGCCTCCAAAGCCCTACAAATTACCAAGTGGGTCAGTTCATGCCCGAGCATTCCTACTCCAGAGGAAGCCTCGTACTGGGCACCTTCAACAGTTCTGATAGTTGTGTTCCCTTTCATTTTGCATCTATATCCCTGTGCACCATATCAAAGACTTAATGTGGAGATTCAGAATGAGTCCTAGAGACAAATATTATGGCAAAGAAAGGAAAAGCCACAACTTGAAAGGCCAACTGGAGAACCTCAGCCATCTAAAGCACAGGGCAGGGGTGGGAAAAGCAGTCAATGTCATATTCGTGGATCTTAAGGTCCCTTAAAATGTTTCTTTTTTTCTTTTTCTTTTTTTTTACTAAAAACATCCCCACACCACCTGGAGGGGTTGGTGGCAATTTTGGTATGTCCTACATTATCCCGAAATGTTGTAGGACCAGGGGTCTTTTCCCCAAAACCAGAAATGACTTCCTGTCCCTTCTTGTTTTGAGAAAAGGCTTTTCTTGCATGAGTTATTAGCAACATTAACAAAGACATGAGAAAGTTGTCTCCACATCTTCAGATGGCATGGGGCAGCCAATTTGAAAGAATCCAAAACAATCTGTTGTGAATGTGATCTTTCCACAAAGGATGAATCTCAGAAAGTTGCTCACCTCTGATTTAAGGATATGAGTACATTTTTTCCTGGAAATAAAGATGGAACTTGGACAGCCCCCTCATTTGGGACACCATATTCCCATTGAAAATAATCTTAAATTCTCTTTCTTTGAATTCTTTAGGCTGGTTTGACTCAGTCTGAAGAAACAGAAAAGTAATATGCCAGATTCTCTATTCCCTTTTCAAGGTTTTCTGTGAGCTTGGTTGTTTTGTTTGTTTTTTAGATAAAATTAGATCTAAAGCAAAACATTAGTTCATCTCTGAGACTGGTATAGAGCATCTCATGAATGGGGAGCTTATGTGAATATGTTCTTAGAGGGGTGGTGAACAGGTTGAGCCTCAGTTCAACTTGAGAAATTGTTATAATGACTCAGGTTGCTTGCTGATATTCTGTGTGACAAAAATGGATTTTAGAGACTCTGCACTGGGTTGGGTTGGTTTCTGAAATCTTTTTATTGCGGTGCTGTTTGGACAGGATGCAAATATTAGTATCTCCACTGTTGTAAAGACAGCTATCACATCTGTATGATAGGGTAGGTAAAGGCAAGCTGATAGATATTCATGTGTTTTGCAGTAGATATGCAGGTATCTCTAGCTTCCAGTTGTTTAACAAGAGCAGTAGCAAAGTTACTCCCTTATTCTCCAAATTAGGCTGTTGAAACAGGGGGAAAACATGTTAGAGGGTCATAGTCAAAAATGAGTTTTCATGTGAACATTTTGCAAGGTCATTTCTGTTAAGAGAATGCTTGAGACACTCAGGTATTTAATTCCATGAAAGGTAGTCATCATATATTTGGGGAATTTTGTTTATTTGCATTTTTTAACAAAAATTAACAAAATTCAATATGTAGACAAGAACAGAGTTAGCCTGCCGTTTTCACACTTCGCAAAATTTAGTTTTGTAGTTCTTCATTTTAAAAATGTATGCAGTTCAGGAACCTGTGTACAAAAATGTATTCATCAGCAATAACAGGCACCCCCAAATTTATGTATTGGAGGAAACCAATTGCTAAAAATACACATATTGGACACAAATGAGAAAATGTATCTTTTGTGAAGAGGTATCTTTGTGTCTAGTTTTTTTTCAAAAGGCTCACAAATTGTGAGTTTATTAATGCCATTCAAAAAAGGCAGAAAATTAATATGAGTTAAAAGCTAAATGAAAGTGACATAAAGCGAAACAGATAAATTCATCCTAGATACAGCTTTCTCATGAGTTGCTATTTTGCACTTTTTTCAAATTGATTAATTTTGTATTCAGTTAAAAAGCAATCATATCTAGTGTTTACCCAGAAGACTGAATTCTGTTGACTGTTGTTCTATAGCAGCAGAGAGACAGATGTATCCTCCATTGCCAACCATTTGTTTGCTGTTCTCTTGTTTTCCATTATGAGTCCTACATCAGTCCATTTCTAGAATTTTTCTGCTTTATTTTTCTGCTTTATTTTTATTTCCTGCTTTTATTTTTATTTTTAGCTTTATTTTTATTTTCAATTGTAATTCCAAAATCTATAATGCATTTTTAATTATCATTCACTCTGCAGTATAAATTTAATTCTTGGGCATAGCCAGATATGCCTAGCAAAAGGAGAAGCAATGCAGAATCCAGATTAGGGAGAGGAGACAACAAAACTTCACTCTTTCATTTAGAACAGATTAAATGCATTTATTATTACTTTTTCCTAACTCAGTCCAGAAGAATGTTTATTCTTCCATACCGTTTGATGCTGAGTTGTTGTTCTTTGGTGCTCAGAAATAACTAGTTACAGTTTGTAATTCTTTTTAAGTAAAAAGGAATAACTTAAGCTCCATTGCAGTTGTGAAGTAACTTTATAATTAGGCAGATGTGATCTCACTAAACCGGGGCGGGAATATGACATAGTTCAGGTGTTCTCAGCTGTGGGGTTGAGGCGACAATAAAGTAAATGAGAGGAGAGTTGTTTAGTACCATGGTGTAGCAGTTTATAATATTCAAACTGTTCTTTTTAAATAACTAAAAATAATTAAAAATTACTATTGAGAAATGTGAAACTGTTACTTTAAAATGGTAGCTAACTTCTGTAGCCAATTACTTTTTTCAAACGTAAAGCTTGAATGTTTCCTGGTAGTCAAAATGTGTGTAGTTCTGGTTTCATCCAAAATGGCAGAAATGGGCAGCTTTCTGTGTTCTTGCATGCCTCGAGGAGGAACCATTGCTTTGTGACAGAACATATGTTTTCCATGTGGAAGCTTCAGTCTCCAGTATTTTCTAGTTAAAAAATGAGATAGCTAGCAATGGGGGGGGCGGGGGGAATTCCAGTGCCTGAAAAAGTGGATAGTTGCTTCTAGTCAATAGAGATTAGATTGGCCATATTGGCTGCAGATGATGGGAGATGTGATCCAGTATATCTGAAGGGGTACTAGATGGGGCACAGCTAGATTACTGTTATTGATGTGAGTTCAGACATAACCTCTCTATAGATTGGTAGGCAGCTTTCTGCATTCCATGTTAAAGAAGTGAGAGCACTCCCATGTGCATTTCATAATATGATATTAGTCAGGCGTGGGAATGAAAATCGTTGCATTCTTCCTTCTCACATACAAGGAAATGTATAGTCATGATAGTTTACTTCCCACTGCAAGAGAAAGCAAAGATTTTCTGTGCAGTCCTTGAGAGCTATTTGCACTTTGCAAAGTTCCTTGGGAAATTATGCTGTGCAGAATAACTCCACGTGTTTCTGCACAGAACGATGCCCTGAGAGACTCCTCGAAGTACAAACACCTTTCTTTTCTTTTTTTAAATTAACTTTTTATTAAAAACACTAAAAAGGAAACACAAAAAAGAAAAAATACAGGGCAGATACTAGAAAAATAAACTGATACAGATATATAATACAAGTACAAACACCTTTCAAGAACTGCAGCCAAATCTTTGCACAGAAAAACAAAATGTGTTCTGCAACAAATACTGTTTTCTGTATGGTAAACACATTTTGTGTACGAAAAACATTTTGCACAGAAAAACCACATGTATGTCTATGCAGAATAATTCCCCATAAGACTTTGCAAGGGTGAAGAACTTCACCTCTGGACACTTCACAGGAGGGAGAGAGAATACCTGAGTATTGGGGAAGCCATTATTCTGCTGGGAAATAAGTGGTGGTGAATATTCTTTTTCTTAATTTAGGGAAAAGACATGGGGAAACCTGTCAGAGCCTCACAGTTCTTGAAGAGAAGCAGACAGCTCAGCTCTCAGCAGGATGCAGAAGTCCTATCAAGTGTACCCTTAGCAAAAGGTTCAATGGCAGGATTTGTCCTCTGTGTGCTGGTCTAGTCAGCATCATAGGCCCCACACTGTGTGAAAAGAATCCACAATACAGCTGCTTCTTTCCCTTCCAGGTGTGGCAGACACACTTTAGGGGTGCTGTGAGCTTCCTTTTCCATTTTCTTCTTCCACCTTCTGACATTTTCATAGCAAAATGGAAAAACAGCACACTGCTGCAGCCCCCAGGATGGAAACTGGCTTGGTGGGCTTGTACATGAAGGAAGGAGGGCTGGTTCTCTGGCCCTTCCTGCCTCCATGTGTAGGCCCCAGTGGTCTTGCATGACAACAGTAGATCTTTTCGAAGAAGCACAAGGCAATCATGCTGCCCGTCCACTTCTGGCAAGAATTTCACAGGGTGTTCTTAGGCAAGGAATACTCAGGGGTGGTTTGCCATTGCCTTCTCCTGAAATAGGCTACAGTTCAGGGAAAGGAACTGGCAAAACCTATTCCTGGCCTAAGAACACCCTGTGAAATTCATGGGGTTGCCATAAGTCAACAGGCAACTTGAAGGCACATCCACACATTCACACCCATCATCCCTGGAGTTCCTTAGTGGCTCTTCCTCCAAGTACTAACCAGGAGTGATCCCATTCAGCTTCCAAGATCAGATGAGATCTGGGGCCTTCAGGATATTTAGGCTGAGAGTTTTAATTTCCCCCAATATCCTAAGAATGACACAACTGCAGGTGCAGCCTAGGTGTTTGTCATTGTTCAGAATGCTGGACCATCCATAGATAGATAGGTAGACAGAGAGAAGAACTGGGGTTATGCATATATTCTTGGCCTTGGCAGCTACCCAAGTGCTGATGCAGGATTATCCTTCCTTTTTCATTTCTTTGCCTTAGAGGCCATCCTATTCCAGATGTCCTTTTTAAAATACATTTTCTAGTTTAGGACTATTTACCGCTGAGCCGGTAGGGGGTGCTGCCGTGCAGACTAACCTTTTATCTCCTTGCCTCCCCTCTATCCCTGCCCTTTCTGCCCTAAGTCCTAGATTGGCCCAGTGGTGAGCAGGAGTGCAGAACTTTTTGTCCCAAAATGTTCTTGCATTCTGCCTGTAGAGATAAGCCAGCCATTTGGAACTTTCACCTATAAAACAATGCGTCTAATTTTTCAGTATGTTTATATGAAGAGAGGAATAGACTGTAGAAAAATTACTTTTTTGACTACACCACTCCAAGCCCCCTAATTCTGGAAGTTACGATCCAAATAATTTTTCTAAACTCTGAATTAGTCCAGTCAGAGCTTCAAAAATTAATTTCTTCCCATTTGTGTATTGCAGTTCTGTACAAGTAACTCAGTATGTTCTTCGTTGTGCTGCTCATTGCTTTTCGGTTTTACAAAATAGGGTGGGGACTCTTTAGGATAAGAGAATGGCATAAAACTTGAAAAAATGTGTCAAAATTCCTTTTAAAATAATCTTTGTAACTCTCAAGTGTAATTAGAAACTGCTGCTGCTTCATTCTTGTTGCATTGTTTCTGGAATGTAATTTTGCAAGCCCAAAATGCGAGTTGTTAGCAAGTAACGATGTTACTTGTACTTCATTCCTTCCATGCACTGAGTACAGCCAACTGACGTATCTGCCATTTCAGTCGCTTATAAGGCCATTTCCAGAGTAGCCTGTTATAGTGCTATTAGGCCCCTCCCTAAACTGCAAACCCCAGGATTCCATAGGATGTTGAAAACAGAATAATAGCACTATAACAAGCTAGTGCGGAAATGGCCTAAGTGATATGATGACAAGATAGTACAGAATCAGGTGTGGGTTGCAGCGCTTAAAAAGCCCAAATTGTTAAATAAATTACAAAATAAAGCCTCAAGCAGGCCCAAATGATAAAATGTTTTTTTTTTAAACAATCCTTGAAGATATTTGTTCTGGGGAAACAAAAGGTTATAGAATGTTGCACTAGAAAAAGCAGTGTGGGAGGGGACACAAACCAAGTTGCATTTCAAAAACTGGATTCCAACCATTTTTGTGTGTTTCATGTCCAAAGTCAGCAAGTAACAGAAGAGAGGTTTCTTCCACTTTTCCTCCCATTTTTTTTATTAATACAAAATTATAATAAATTGGTATTTACATAGGCAACATCAGCATTAAACAGAATTTTTTTTGTTCTTCAGACTCCAACAGAGTTACTTTCGATCCACTGATATCTTCCAACCGTTATTAGTTACAATGAAATTAATTAATATTAATTACAATAAGAAAGAAAATACAAAAAGGAGTTAAAACTTTCTGATGTTACCATTAATTGCATTGTTGTTTAAAAAAAAGATAAAAAATGACTAAAAAGAAAAAACATTTGAGATTACTTCCATTGATTTGAACTCAATCACTTATACACAAATAATGAAGGTTCTTCGTTTCTTCCACTTTTAAGACCCATGTGGAGAACATGCATCAAGTGCATCTTCTCCCATCATTGCAATGCCATTGTGGCAAGAGAACATTTGCCTGTGAAAATCTCCACTCTTGCTTAATACATTGGATTTCCATCCTTGTTTGATGTGGAAACCTTCCTAAGTAGCCTGTCATCATCCCATACTATTCACCATACAGTGACTGATGGAGTCAAAATATTGAGAGGGGCTTTGTAAGTTTTCTAGTTCTACCTTTTTCTCCAAGGAGAAAATACAGAATGGGAGCATCCTCAAAAGAATGTTGCCCAGGCCTTCCTCTGCTTCAGGACCTTCACTGAAGAGAGCCAACTATCCCCTAGTTCCCCTAGGTAGAGAAAATGTGGCCTTCTAGATGTTGTTACTACATAGCTGATGATGAGGGATGTCTCAACTTTCAGTCTTGGAGAGCCAAATTCTCTTCATTCCTGCTGTAGGCAGCTGGTTCCAATCACTGAACCACCAAAAGTTTCTACTCAAGATTAGTTGAAATCTAACCTTCTGTAATTATTTAATATAGTCCTGCTTTCTGGGATAGCAACATACAAGTCTTGAGTCCCAGCAGGTCCCAACTCAGCCTTCATGTTTCCAAGCAGTTCTTCACAGAGCTTATTTTCCATCATGAAGTAGTTTTTTCCCCCCATCTGAACCACTTTTGATTCTTGACCTTCATGGACAGTGGGGAGGGTGCCTGAATCTTAAGTTAATCAATAATGGTCATGGGCAACCTATGAGCCAGATCCGTCTTGCTTGCATTCTGTCAAATCCAGACTCATCTTTCTCTAATGCTCCATATGAGAAGTGTGGTGGTGCAGAAACATCTCAGATGTCTTTTCATTTTATGCAAAGCTTGGTACCTAGGTTCTGGACACAATTTAATAACAACATAGGCAGGAAGCAAAGTGGGTAAAGACCCGTCCTATGCAGCGCAAGCTTATGCATGTTTATTCAGCTTTGCAGTGTTCATTCACAGAAAAGTGTGCCTTGGATTGCAGCCTTAACTTTTTAAATACTATTTCATTTAAAAAGAAAATTGAAACCATGCATCTCTTCACAACTGCTTCCTCCAATCCGGCTTAAAAGAAATTTTAAATTCAATAAAAACATTTGGAAGACAACAGCTGAAATGATTTCACAATGATATGGGCCATCTCTTTTAAAATTTGTAATTATTAAAGCCTCCTTTTCTATGTGAGGGAGAACTGTTAGGGAAAAATCTAACTTTCAGGATTAGTACCCGTCCTTCCACCAAATCACTGTAGGCACTATGGTCTAAGGCATGCTCTCTTGTATCTCATCAAAACTATCACTGAGCCCATAAAGGAGATTTTGTTCAGCTAATGTATGCCCTTCCTCTCTGTATTCAGTTCTAAAATTATGATGATTGATTATTCTGCTATGATGATTGATTATTTTCCATCCCATAGGAAAACACTGTTTGGTAGAGCAGCTAACAAGATATTTAACCCCTTCTGGAAAGTTCTGAACTTTTTCAGGTTATAAGTATTTTTACTCCAAAAATATTTCATTTAATACAACCACACCCTCCAGCTGTTCCAGTTTGATAGGGAAAGCCCCAATTAATCCTCTGTCACCCCATTTTTTTTCAACTGCTTTTAAAATGTCCTGCTTCCCCACTTCTCTCTGCTTTGCCCTCAGCTTACTTATATTTGTGCAAGCACGAAATAAAAAAAGTAATTTTCAAGGAGAGAGGAGCGGTCAGGTCAAAAGTTGGACTTTAACAGTAGACTCAGGCAAAAGCAGACTTCTGTAGACCCTCCAGCTTGTCCGGTTTTCCTTTTTAGTAATTTCCCCCATCTTGGCCACATTCTGATGTTGCTTGACCTCATTTGTCCCAGTTTTCATCTCTGAGATATTGGAGGATATGTGGAACTGACTTCCAAATAAATGTATATCAATTTGCAGCCTTAACTTTCAAGTAAGATCTTGTTTTGTATCCTCGCAAATGTATGAATGAGAGAGCCAGAGAAACTCCAATTGCTTTTCTTTAAGCAGAAAATAAATATAGTTCTGCAGTGGAAAAGGCCTGTAGGATACAGAACCAAACATAACATTTAAATCCATAGTATTAACAGTAGCATGCCAACATTAACTTGCCCGTTTTTTTAAGTGAAATGGCTTTCATGGAATACTGAGAAATTCTAGTGACAATTCATTTGTTGTTTGATTTGCTAAGTTATTAATTAAATAGTTAAAATGCTAAATTTCAAAATAACATTTAATAGCATTTAATGGCCTGTAATGGATTAAAGAGGCACCAAACATGAATAGGTTCAACAATCAAAATAATGGATTTTAAACTTGTTGGAAATTTTATTAGATTTTTTTTCTTAATTTAGCATTTTGGCCTAGTGTAGCTCGTTAAAAATCATTAAACTTTTTATGAATGCAAGCATCGTTAACATATTTACAAATTAAATTTATGTAGGATAATCTGCCTAACAGGAGAAGTTCTCAAAATATGGAAAAGATTACCAAATTGAACATAGAGCATATCTTGCCAAGAAAGAAGGTGGAGGGAATTAACATATTTTACAATGGTAAATTAAGTTCAATGAATTATTTCCACATTCTGGAATCAGCACTTCCCCATTTATGTTCCAAGATTGTATAAAGCCTCCATCTCGGTGTAAACTAAGAGAATTCAACTGGTAAAACAATCTGTTTGTATCTGTGTTTGTTCAGGAGATAAGTGGATTTCAAAATAGGAAGCTTGGTTTTAATTAAATATAATTGATCTTTTTTTCCCCTTGTTAGTATCTCGTCAGAATACTGCAAATGTGGGCCTTAGTGTCTCATATGTTGCACAACTAGGTGAGAGCACTGAGTTATATCCTATCAGATAAAGAGATCTCCTTCCATGCCCACATTGATACTGCAGTCAATTGGCCATGTGACAGACCCACTCATCATCTCCCTACCTTCCAACTGTCCTGATTCGGCAGAGACTCTCCCAATTAAACCTCTGTCATCTCACTTTATCAGCTGCTTTTGAAATGTCCCAATTTCTCTCTCCTCTTTCCACTTTTCCCTCTTGTCCTCAGCTTACTTCAATCACTATTCACTGGGTTCAAAGTGCAAAAGTAGTTTGCATTCATTTAACTCGGGAGCGGGCAGAGGAATTAGGATGGGACATGGTGTTGCCCTTCCCAGTAGGCTCAGGCAAAAGCAAATCACAACAGCTTCTCCTAGTGTTTGTGTTCCCTCATTCATAAGTCTTGCCATCTTGACCACATTCTGATGTTGCTCAGTCACAAGTGTCCCAGTTTTCATCTGTGGAATGCTGGAGCATATGTGTTCCTTAGTTGCCGAAGGAGGGCTTGACTGCAGTCCTTTAGGACCTGGCTAAAGAATTCTTGATTGGCTGACGGGGTCACTGTTTTTTTCTAGTAGCTATTAGTACAGCTTGGAGGGGGCATTCAGAGTTGGTGGCCAAACTGGGTTTTTGCATCTTTCACACGGGTAAGATTGTGCTGCAGCTGTTTGCAAAGAAGATATATAGCCATTTCCACACTACACTGCTATAGCGCTATTATTCCACTTTCAACATCCTATGGAATTCTGGGGTTTGTACTTTACTGAGGCCAAAGAGCTCTCTGGCTGAAAATTCGAAATGCCCCTCCCTAAACTGCAAACCCCAGGATGTTGAAAGTGGAATAGCAACACTATAACAGTGTAGTGTGAAAATGACCTGTGGCTTGGGAACAGGAACCAGTCTTATGAACTGCGTGCCCTAATGAAGCACCATAGGGAGAAAAGACAGCAATGCACCTGAAATTTTATCCTCACAGGTTTCAGCCTTCCCAACCTTCTTCCCTATCTGTGGTTTATAGGATTAAAGGAAGGAATATAATACAATCCCAGATCTCAGTAGCTTCAGGGTGTCCTGTAGAAACTCTAGGCTGGGGTGGGCAACCGTGGAATACTCGAGAGCGGCATTAGCCCTCCAGGAAACCTTCAACAGCTTACACCTGCTGCTGCAAAAAATTAAATTTTTGGCTGAAAACACTCTGTGGAACATGGGGAGGCCATGTTTTGTGGCCTTCCTGGCATTCTGAGACATTTTGAGGCAAAAATATTTTTTTGAAAAATTTCACAAAATTTTGTGTTGGCTGGGAGAGGGCAAACATGTGGAAATAGCTCTATACTCTCTAGAGATCATCTTTGGGTATTCTGAAGGGAAAAAAAATCTGACCACTTGGGGGGATGACAGAAATGTGCCTGGGAGCCACATTCAGCTTATGGGCTGCTGCTCTACACCCATGGGAAGCAAATAGTTCTTTAATTAAAACTGCAAGGCCTATTGTAACACAGTTTGTGTTCTTAAATTCCATTTGCTTCAAGAATATATATTTATTTGTATTCCTGCACAGCAGGGGATTGGACTTAGTGGCCCTTGTGGCCTCTTCCAGCTCTATGAGTCTACAATTCAAAAGTGGCAGCTCCAAAAGAGAAAATTAAACAAACAACTTAGTTGTAATTTCTCGTTTTTCCCAAGAGCTAATGACTTGGGGCAGGAAGTTACAGGATCTTCTCATATCATGGTGACATTTCTTTCTTTCTCATATGGCAGTGTGTTCCTTTTGTAAAAAAACAAAATCTGATTTCATTTGATTATGTTTAGTCCATCAGTTCTACACACTGTACTGGGGGGAAATTAACCACATCAGATGCATATCCATGTATATCCTGTTAAAAGAAGAGATGTCATTATTTTCTTTTTCTTTTGAACATGTTGTAAATCTGCTTTAGGGTTGATTTTAAGTGGGAATGTGAGCGATATTTATTTTCACTAAAACTGCACTGAACTACGGTGGTGTTCGGTCAGGATTCTTGGAATCTACATGAAACCTTTTGGAAGCAGGGGAAGTGTTGCTGTGTTGAAACAGATCTTCCCGTCTGAATGAGAATGACTTCCAAAAGGTGAAAGGTCCCAAACATTCCAGGTGAAATTCACCATGTTTCATAAGCAGGCCAGAACACTCCTTCCAGAAAGTGGTGCCATCTGAAATAATGCCTTTACAGCTGTGTTTTTTGTAAAATGCAAGGCACCCAGAGAACTTGGTTATAGGGTGGCCTGTAAGTATATAAAATCACACACATTGGGTTGCATCCTATGGTATCGATGTGCCAGTGGAATAGATTCCAGTGGTAGAATGGATTCTCTCTTCTCTCTGCAGCTCCCATCATACCCCCAAGTCTTCTCCAAAAGTTTGAGGAGTCCTCTAGAATATATTTGGGACCATGCAGGTAGTGCAAGAGAGAAGAGGGCATCTTAGTGTCTGCTTCTTTGGAAAGGTCCCTTTTTGGACTTCTTGTTGTGGTTGTGTGGCTTCCAGTAATTTCTGACTTATGGTGACCCTATCATGAGTTTTTCTGAGGCTGAGAGTATGTAATTCACCCCAAGTCACCCAGTGGGTTTCCTTGGGCGAGTGGGGAATTAAACCATGGTCTCCAGCATCATAGTCCAACGCTCAAACCACTACACAGCTCCCAGAATCCGTCAGCCACACAATTATAGCCATGCTGGATGAGGATTTGGGAGTTGTAGTCCAAAAAGGAACTTTTCCAAGCTCTGAATGTAGCCCTGTATTTTAATTTTTATAATCACAATAGCTTTAAAAAAAATAAGGCTGTATTTGATACTCAAAAAGGTAAGAGGATTTTTGATTTTAAAAAAAAGAATCCGTCATCCTTTTTCATTTTATTTTCTTAAGAGACTCGAAGGAAATTATTGTGTTATGTTTTCCTGATGGCAAAAGATCAATGTGACAAAATCAAATATTGTAATGATATGATACAACTTGTTAAAACATTGAATAAAAAGTTATGGAAGTTGACATATTTTGTTCTTAAGGTATGTGCTTTCTTTTTTTGAAAGTTTCTCTTTGAATTTCAATATACTTTTATTTTTTTAAAGTGTTAGTTATGAATTTTTAAAAATCAAAGTTGTATCATAAAAGAAAATAGTTGGGACAGAAACAAAACCAAACTGGATTTTCATCTTAAAGATTACAAGCAATTAATCAGCAGAACTGTAGCTGATCTATTAAACCTTCATTCAATTGCTTGTCTCAACTAGAGTGAATTTAGGCTTTAGGACAGAAGTGGGAATCATGTGTTTTTTGTTTTTCCAGATTTTTTTGTGCTGTACATCCCAGCACCCTTTGCCAGTCCAGCCAATAATGAGGTATAGCTGGGAGCTGCAGTCCAACAACATCTGGAGGGCCACATGATTCCCACCTCTACTTTAATATATTCAAGTATATTTAATATATTTACTATTTCTGGTAAAATACTTTCTACATTTCCAGTAGCAATAGAGGATGGGGAAGATCACATGCAACACAATTCATAAATTCAATAAGCCAAAAAAAAAAAAAAGTCTACTACAAATAAAAGAATCCAGACTGATATTAGCAAGAGACTGACAGTGTGTATGCTACCTGGCCTACATCAATGTTCATATGGAAGCTGTCTAGATGCTATAAAACTTGTGCAAATGCCTGTTTTTATTTGAAATAAAAGGGATCGGCTGTTCTTCTTTGGTCTGGCCCCACCTGGAATACTGTGTCCAGTTCTGGGCACCACACCTCAGGAAGGATATTGACAAAGCTAGACTGTGTCCAGAGGAGGGTGACCAAAATGGCAGAAGGTCTGGAAACCTTGCTATATGAAAAGAGGCTTAGGAAGCTGAGTATGTTTAGCCTGGAGAAGAGAAGGTTAAGAGGCAACATGATAGCTATGTTTAAATATTTGAAGGGATGTCATACGGAGGATGGAGGAAGCCTATTTTCTCCTTCTCCAGAGACTGGGACATGGGGCAATGGCTTCAAACTTTAGGAAAAGAAATTCCATCTAAAGAGCACTTCGACAGTGGAATACACTGCTTTGTAGTGTGGTGGAGTCTCCTTCTTTGGAGGCTTTTAAACAGAACCTGAATGGCCATTGTCGGGAATGCTTTGATGGTATATTTCTGCATAGCAGGGGGTTGGACTCACTGGCCCTTGTGGTCTCTTCCAGTTCTATGATTCTATTAACATATCCAGCAGTACTTTGTTGACAAGATTCATAGACTAAACATCTATAATTATGAGAACATTTGATCCCCAAAGTCTAGCTAACTATTATGTTTGGATGGCAAGTGGTATTTCAGACATCAATGGTTTGGACTGTTGTGGACAAAGTTTGGCCCTCTAGATATTGATGGTCATCAGCCTCAGCCAACATAGTCAATGGTGAAAAATGCTAGGAGTTGCAGTTCGACAGCTTCTGGAAGGTTACTTCTAGAAGGTTATATTTACATGATAGAACTAAGATGCTCTCCAACTGTCACAGTATGGCAGAGACATTTCCAATTAATCCTCGATCATCCACTTTTTCTGCTGCTTTTAAAGTGTCCCAGTTTCTCTCTCTTCCTCCCACTTTTCCTCTTTGTCCTCAGCTTATTTCAACTGCTGCAAGCTGAGTTCAACTCCAAAAGTAGTCTGTACTCCATTAACTCAGCAAGAAGGAGAAGAATCTTGCCCTTCCAAGAAGACTCAGGCAAAAGCTGCTGTTTCTCCTGGTATTGTTGTTCTTCCTAACATTAATAACTTTTGCCTTTGATGCGTTCTGACGTTGTTCAACCACGCTTGTTCCATTTTTCATCTATGAAATGTTAGAGGCTAGGGACTAATAGATTGAAACTATCCCCTTAGAGCTTAGATAATGTATCTCCTGAGTTCATCCTTGATCACAAGCAAGAGTTCTATGGCAGTGGTTCTCAAAATGTGTGGGGTGGAACCCCGGGAAGGTGCGATACTTTCTCAAGTAGGGGGTACAAGAAATTTGTTGGACATTAAATTATTACAATCAGCCCTTGCTTGCTCACTCAGGTAGGATGGGGGGACCGGGAGAAGGGAAGTAAAGTTAGGGACAAGTACATCCATGTCATTAAGTAGAAACATTACTCGAGAAAAGTTGCACCAGCAAACGTTCAACAGGTGACTGTGTTAAGTATTGAATTTATTTAAAAAATTTAAATATAACTGTTCGAATTTGAACAATGTCACTTCCTAATACAATGTTAAAATTTGAATCTACATGAGTAAATGAATGAACATATGCACACTAAACAAGCAAAATATTTTTATTCATAGACTATGTAGAGTGGGGGGGCAGCAGAGTGGGAGGTCATGAGGATAAAAATTTGGAGAACCGTTGTCTTCGGGAGCTGAAGGTTTGAAAATTTCCACTCTATGTGCCAATTTTGATATTTATTTTTTTAAAAAGGGAGGCAAATAGTGTAATCAATCCATAATTTTTTCTAAAGTAATTCCAGTGGAGTTCAGTGACATTTATTGGCAGGCAAGTATGCATAGCAAAGTTGAAGACCCCCTTTTTTCTATCATGTACTGCATTTCCTCAAGAATGACTCAGGATCCACATGCTGATAGTGGATGGGGGGAGTAAAGAGGCCAGAAACCAAAGGGAACAAGACCCATTTCTTTCTTTCTCTGTGCACAGCCTTTCTCTCTCCCCCTCTCTCTCTTTCTAATTGGGCTAACACCATTTTCTCTCTCACACTACCACCGCCATTTCCCCTCTTACACTGCCACCTCCTTTATTCTCCCTATCTTAGGGTTGCTGTTTGTCCTTTACTATACGGGATGTCCCATATTGGAGGACCCAAAATCTTGTGCTTTATAGGACTAGCAGGCATAGAATCATAGAATCATAGAATCATAGAAATGTAAGAGACCATATCCCTTGTTACAAGAGATGTCCTCTCTTTGAGAGCTTCTATATAAACCAAATGAGGTGCCAAAAATCCCAAATTTGGATTGATTGATTGATTGATTGATTGATTGATTGATTGATTGATTGATTTATATCCCCCTCACTACAACAGTACATTAAATATATTAAAAGCATTAAGACATAACCAATCCTTCCCTCCCACCAACCCATCTAAAACCAACCCATCTATGGATATGAACCCTCCATAAAGACAGAAATGCTTGCATCATGGAATTTATGGATGTGGCCAGTATGTTAATTTTACAGAGAAATATGTGGCTAAGTGAACTGAAAGCATTTGGTATTTGTGTACAACACAAATTTAAAAGCTACTTCGTGATTGTCAACCCTACACGTAGTAGATTTTGATTGTTCCTTATTGCTATTTTGAAAACCTGGCATCCCTCTCTCTCTCTCTCTGGTCATTTCCATACTACATGGTTATAGTGCTATTATTCCACTTTCAGCATCCTGTGGAATTCTGGGGTTTGTAGTTTACTGAGGTCAAACAGCCCTCTGGCTGAGAATGCTAAAGGGTCCTCCCTAAACTGCCCCAGGATTCCATAGAATGGTGAAAGTGGAATAATAGCACTATAATAGTGTAGTGCAGAAATGGCCTCTGTGTGTGTGCATGTGTGTGCCACCCCTATTTCCCTCTAACTCTCCTTCTTTCCTTCCTCACCAGTAAATGGAGTGCTGAAAAAAGGACAGGTTGCTTTTGCCAGAGGAATGAACTAAAAAACTTTGAGAAGGCTTTTGAGATGAGAGCACCCGCGTATGGCCAGACTGGAGAGCAGTATTGCAGGTCTAAACATCTGACATTCAAAGCTGGCCAAGGGATGAAAACCCTGATTTCAAAATTAAGAGCCACTGTCCTCTTATCTCTACCTTCCTCTTTCAAGAGCATCAAAAAGACCATTTGTTTGCAATGTTTTGACCAGCTAATTGCTTAAAAGACAGCTAATGGAACTAACTCCAGGTTTCCTGTTTAATCCAAAGGCCATTACGATCACAATCAAATCACATGGTAAGAAAAGGTGATTTAAAACCTGCCTGCTTTGTTCAGCAGGAATTTACAGGACTTGTCTTGATGCAATTGAGTTCAGTGTCTTGATTAGAAATCATTCTCACCACTTAACGTTTGCCAAAGATGCAGTGGGCACTAGACAGTGTTTTCAGGAGGGAGCCATGAGTGTAATTTAAAGAAGTACAAAAACGAATAGATGCTTGTACATTCAGGGGAAGAGGCAGATGGAAAGAGAGAGTCCTTGAGGGTAAGCTGATTTAAAAAAAAAATAGCATGGACATCCTGGAGCAGCAGGGAGGTTGCTGAATTAAAATCAGGAAATAATACAGAAAAAAAAAGGTTCAGAGAATTTTTCACCCAGAGAAAGAACCCAACAAGAAGGACTTACAGTTTACTCCATAACTGATTCAGAGCTTGGAAGATTTACTGTTTTAGATACCCCTTCCAGAATCCTTTAGCCATGTTGAAGCAGCAGGGGGAGTAAAAAAACCCACCACCACCAATGAGTTGACTGCTGTGTTTGGATCAGCAAGAGCCTGTAATTCTGGGATGTGTGTGACAGTTAGGGTGCAGTGTGCAGCTTTCCCTTTTTGTTGTTGTGGTTGCTAAAGTCTCCCGTGGAGACTCTCACTATTATCTGAAGGAGTATCCAAAATGTTTAAAGTGAAGTGTAAATAAATACTGTATTTGCCAGTATATAAGATGCACTCGTGTATAAGATGCACCCCATTTGTACGCTGGCAAATACTATTTGCTGACATACAAGACACACCAGTGTATAAGATGCACCCCATTTTCAAACAGTATTTTTGGGGGAGAAAAGTGAGTCTTGTACAGAAAGCAAATACAGTATTTGAGTGTGAATACTGGAGTTGCAAATACATCTATTATACATCTGCTCGGAACAGGAATTTTCTGGAAATCGTTGCCACATACAAGTCTAAACCTTCTCTTTAGTCTTGACTAAAGTAGGCCCACTGAATCAATGGGATTTGACTATGCACATTTCTGCATAGCTGGCCCCTCCTGGAACTGCAAACTCCAGGATTCCATAGGATGTTGAAAGTGGAATCATAGTGCTATAACAGTCTAGTGCAGAAATGGCTTATGTATTGACTAAGCATTTAATGTTTGAATGGACAACAGAACGGTTGTCAATAGATGGAATGTAATCAGGGTTGGCTCAAGAGGTTTGGCTGCCTCTGGCAAAAGCAAGAACGTGTTTCTTCCCTTCCATGCATAGAAGGGAGATGAAGTGGTAGCTGAATTTTTCTTCAACACTGCTGGACAATACCCTCCAGCACACCTGAAGGCAGCAGGTTAGTCTCTAAAGGGTACAGGTGTACTGTGTGACACGCACAGAGCTATGCCCATCCCGTGACATATGCCACCTAAGAAAGTTGGTTCACTGTGCCAAATGACAGAGCCAGCCCTGAATGTGATCCTTATGCTGCATGTCTTTAACTGTGTCATGCCCTTTTGTACATGTCACATCCATATGTCAACATTAAGTCTCAAAGAGTAGCAGAAAATTCCACCTGGCCCATTCCCTTCTCCTTCCTGCCCCCCCCCATCCCTCTATCACTTGTTAGATTAGCTGGAGGACATGCCCTAGCAATGAAATCAGTTTTTAAACAAAAGTGCAGAACTTTGAACCTCAGGCTGAAGTTAAAGAGTAACATCAAGGGAAGCTCAATCAATAGTTGGCAAATATTAGTTGTGTATGAGCCATGGACATGCAATTTTTTTGGGGGGGGAGTTCACCAGGCAAACTCTTACCTCCCCTCTATGCCCCCGAGAATATCTGATGGCAGAAGAATATGCCTTTCAAGTTATGACATCCCTATCGCTTTAGGGGAAAAAAAGACATATTCTGTATTCCAAGCGTAAGCAATTGCAGCTGGGCTAGGAGCCACTTTCTAGGTAGCCAAATGGCCAGAAGGTGAACTTTTTCTTTTTTAATCATTACTAAAGTTAAGAATTTATTTTGTTAAGCTTCACAGAGGATTATATTTATTTAATTGTTTTATATTACAACTGCCAATTAATTGTGAATAAATTAACGATAACTGTATTCTTTCCCATAAATTGTCAGTCTTTTATTAATTAAAGACTATGATCTTGTAACTATGGTGACAGGACCACTCCCCCCCCACAAACCTCTCTTAAGCTAGGCAAAACCCAAGCCAAAGCATTTTTAATCTTAAATTAAATAAATCATAAATCATTAGATCATAAATTAGATCATAAATTAAATAAATTCTGCAAAATCCAGAATTGTTTTCCCCCTGAGGCTTGTAATATATTTCACTGGACATTAAAGGGGTTAAATTTTAGAACAACTTACAGAGTACAGAAATTTGGGAGTAAACTTCCGTTATAACATCAGCTAGATTGTAAATTTGGCTAAGTTCCACATGGTGGAAGACCCCATGTCCTTCAGCCATTCTCATATTTGAAACTAAACTAATTTCCTCTTAGCTTAGTACATTTAGCCAAGCTGTGGAAAAAGTCCAAAATCTTTCTTGCATTGTGTTTTGGGTGTCCAGCTTGGGTAGAATAGGTGACCCCATGTCTGAAAACCACAGTAGGCTTTTAGAAAGCAGAGCTTGGTTCCAGACAATCAAATGTTGGCTGTGCCTTCATTTTTCATCCAGTTTCAGCCATGTGCACACATTACTAATGGAGTCCCATATAACTAAGTGATCATATTTATGATCACAAAACACAATCATTTGAATCTGCCCTAATGCTTGGGCAAAGACAAACATTCAAGAGTGTTGTCTCAAAGACTGTATGATGTTGAAAGACAATAGCTGAAATCCTGTATCAGCTGCTTAGCTCAGTATACCTAGGTAACCATTCCAGAGCTGACCTCCCCTCCACCTGACATAACCTTCATTCACCGATGCTTCAATTGCCAGCAGAATGGACCTCCTTCCTCCCATGCACCCAATGCCCAGTAAAGTAGGTTGCGGGGAGGGGCTAAATGGCAATTCTGGCAATGGTGTCACAATTGTGACTTAAATAGCAACCATGAATATGGAACAGTTCCCTAGACTTGTTGCTATTGCTATTGTTGTGCCTCCTATTCATTTCTAACTTATGGAAATCCTAAGAGAAAACTATCATGAGGTTTTCTGGGGGCTGAGGATATGTGATGTGCCCAAGGTCACCCTGTCGATTTCCATGACTAGGCAAGGAATCAAAGCCTGGTCTCCAGGGTCATAGTCCAATGCTTAGACCCTTAGTCATCCATAAATGTTTTGATTCTTGATCATTGCTTGTCATTATTTTGATGCTATTCATGGTCATAAATCACTTGCCAACCTGCTTTACTGGGTATCAACTGCATGGGGATAAGGAGGTCCATTCAGCTGGTGATCAGAATGACATTTCCATCAGGTTTGGGGGGGGGGGTGTCAAGGCAGCAGAGATTACTTCATTAAGTATACTTAACTAAAGTCATTTCTGCACTACACGGTTATAGTGCCATTATTCCACTTTCAACATCCTGTGGAGTTCTGGGGTTTGTAATTTACTGAGGCCAAAGAGCTCTCTGGCTGAGAATTCTAAATGCCCCTCCTTAAACTGCAAACCCCAGGATTCCACTGGATGTTGAAAATAGAATAATAGCACTATAACAGTGCAGTGCAGAAGTTGTCAAAGTAACTGACACAGAATTCCACCCAAAGATCTGTGTTCTTTTTTAACAAATAGAACTTGATTTTCTATTGGAAATTATGCGTTACTGGTATAAGTGACATCTGTGTCCTATTTAACAACTCCTAAAGCATCATAAACTTGCAAATTTTATACTCAACAAGCTTAATATTGTACCTTGAACAGTACTTCAGGGTAGATTTGGGTGGGATTTCTTGCTTTGTCTGTGCATTATTGGTGCCCTTGAATTCTTAGCACATTCCTTTTTATGTTGTAACTTTTGTTTAACAAAGAGACACTTGCAAAAACTCCAAAGATATCAAGATTTCAAATTGGGTATATATTTATTTGTTTATAGTTAATCTATCGCCCACCTTTATGATTCTTTGACTCTATGAAATATGCAGAAATGGCCTATTCGATACAATGAGTGGGTCACATGACTGTAATAAAAGTATTAAACAGCTATAGCTATTCCGAGAATAGAGAGCTGGTGGCTAGCATCCTGTTGGGAACATACATCGTCATAAACCAACGGAATGACTACAAAGTTTAGAACTTCAGAGTTACACAATGGTCATACTCTCAGAAGGGAAGTATTGCCTTACCTTTAGTGTCAGTACCATTATGACTGTAGTAAAAGTATTAAACAGCTATAGCTGTTCCCAAAACAGAGAGGAGGTGACTGGCATCCTGTTGAGACCATACATTGTCATAAACCAGTTTAGAACTTTTTTATTATTATTATTTATTTGTATCCCGCCTCTCCATATGGATCGAAGGCGGCGAACAACTTACAAATAGTATGTATTTTGAAACATTTCTATACATGCTCCCAACAAGCTGGGTACTCATTTTACTGACCTGCAAAAGGATGGAAGACTGAGTCAACCTTGGAGCCAGGTAGGATTGAACTCACAACCTTGTGGCTTGCAATACTGGCATTTAACCACTGCACCACCAGGGCTCCTGGTAAAGTAAACTTCAGAGTTATGCAATGATCATACTCCTAGAAGGGAAGTGTTGTCATATCTGTAACAAGCACAGTGGCCATTGGGGAATGTCTGTGATATTGACCACTATTTCAGTATGTGGGATAAGCTGGCTTTGTGCAATGACAGCACAAGGAGAGGGAAACAGCATCCTCCAACAGAGCCACGGGGCACTAGTAATCCAGAATGGAGGGCAAAGGAAAGTTATGGATGCCCTAGGCCTGGCCTGAAAAATGTCCCAATGTTTTGTCATGCCTCATTCTGCAGTGGGAGCCTCTATGGTGCAACAGAATATTTTGTGCAGTGTTGCACATCATCACAATTCTGCAACATGATTGTATATCATATCACTGATACATTTCCATCAATGTAAAGGTAGGCATTGCCAGTGATGTAGACTCAAGTCGACTGACTCGGACTCAAGTGGGACTTAAGTCACTTCAGTGACTCAAGTCAGACTCAACTCGGCACTAAATGATGCACTGACTTGACTGAACTCGAGAGTTGTATATTTTTAGTGACTGACTTGCTGCCCTTGGTTCAGTAACATAACACATTCATCCAGAAACCTTATGACTTTGAACAACGCTTCCATCTCTTTTTGTCTACTGGTCACATGACAATCTCTCTCAAGCCCAAAGTGTGGGCGCATTTCTCAGAGGGGAACAGCAAATGGGTTGGTCAATGGGTTTGAGGCGGGCTTGAGGTCTGCTTAGCTGCCTGACCCTACTGTATATTGGAGGAGCCTTCTAAAACTTTTCCTAAGAGCAGAAGACAAGACTTGCCCCCAGAGTGCAGGGTGCATTTCTCAGAGGGGAACAGCAAATGTGTTAGGCAACAGGCTTGAGGAGGAAGGAATCATAGAATCATAGAAATGTAGAGTTGGAAGAGACCACAGGGGCCATCCAGTCCAACCCCCTGCCATGCAGGAACACCCTCAAAGCACTCCCGACAGATGGCCATCCAGCCTCTGCTTAAAAACCTCCAAGGAAGGAGACTCCACTACACTCCAAGGCAGCAGATTCCACTTTCCTTCTAAAGCTTTTGAAGCTTCAGCAATGGAGAGTAAGATAGGCTCCTATTCCCCAGTTCTGAAAAATCCTCCAGCTTTGGAAATGGAAGTAAGAAGGATTGTATTCCCCACTTCCAAAGCTGCAGGCAGCAAAATCACAAATGTGGAGGGTCGATTCTGCTTAAATTGTTAAAACTGACTTTATTTGACTGTGCAGAAATTCTGGTATACAGATTGGGGTATAAAGTTGGCTCCCAGACTTGAGACTTGACTTGAACAGGCGTTCAAGGACTTGAGATTTGACTTGAGACTTGGAGTAAAACACTTAAATACATCACTGGGCATCGCAGCCTGTGAAAGAGGATTTCAGTCTGCATTGTACTTGCTTGCCTGCTGTGCAATAGTTTAAGTTGAGGGAACTGGCATAATTCCAGCATTTGCCCTAACCAGAACAGACCTGTGGAAATCAGTGGGATGTAACTTAATTGCAACTAATAGGATCCTTTCATTTCAATGATTATTCTAGGCAGGGTGAATGCAGAATTTAGCCCCATCAGAAAAAAGAGGCAGCGAGGCTGATTCAACGCTGCAAACATGACTGAATGTATGGGGATGCAAAACCAGACTTTTGAAGATCTAGGTACTCAAAATCCACTTCTGGGATGTCCAAACTGTCAATTTTATTTACCTCTATGCTGGAATTTTATAAATCTCAAGTTATTTCCATCTTTTTTACAAAGAAATTTGAAAAGCTTTGTAAATTCTTATGTGAGAAAAGCTAACAAACTTATGTCAGACAGTGTAGTGTAGTGGTTTGAGCATTGGATTATGACCCTGCAGGCCAGGGTTCAAATCCCCACTTGGCCATAGAAATCACTAGGAGACTTTGGGGAAGTCATATTCTCTCAGGCTTAGAGGACAGTAAAAGCTAATACCGTCTGAACAAATTTTTCCAAGAAAACCCTGTGATAGATTTGCCTTGGAGACCATTTCCACACTAGACTGTTATAATACTGTTATTCTACTTTCAACGTCCTATGGAAATCTGAGGTTTCCTCAAAGGCCCCTCTCCAAACTGCAAACCCTAGGATTCCATAAATGTTGAAAGTGGAATACTAGCACTATAAGTCTAGTGTGGAAATTGCCTGGGTCACCATAAGTCAGAAATGACTTAAAGGTACACAACAACAACAGCACCATCAACAACAAAGTAATATTCTTATTATCTCTACCCCTTTGTTATTATGTTCCTTCAACTGACTCCAACGTATGGCAACTTTACCATAGCATTTTCTTGTCAAGATTTATTTGAAGGAAGTCTGCCGCTGCTTTTCTTTCGGTCTGAGAGAGTATGACTTGCCCAAGGCCACCCAGTGAGTTTCCATAGCTGAGCAGGATTCAAACCCTGATCTCTTGGAATCCTAGTCTAACAGTCAAACCTATAGATAAATTGGTTCCCTTGTTTGTACTACAGGACACATTAGCCAAGTTCAAATGTTGTACTTGGGTACCCAGTGCCAATAGAAATGGCACTTCCTCTTCTCTCCTGGTTACTGCAGCTCATGAGATTGTAGGTCTTGTTTCATAGGATCTGGTGGTATTATGGAAGGGGACTGTGTTATCAACTTGCAATAAATTATCTTTCAGCACTGAGTACAGAGATTTGCTGACATTCAAATATGCTTTCCTCCAAACATGTCTTCTTAGGTGGCACAGAATGCAAGACACTTGAAAGCAAATGTATAGCTTGAAACTTTGCTTCAATTAAAAAAACACACAAACACACCATTTTTGTTGCAATAAATAATTCTGTGATTCTCATTTGATGGAACCAAGGGAGCTATTAAAATGTTGATTGAATCAACAAGCTGAGAGATATTGAGAATGCTCTGACTTGTGAAGAATTCACCCTATCACGCATAAAATATATGTGGGATACAATTTCTTTTTTTGATGAGTGAGATCCACCACCACTGCTTATTCAAGGCGACCTCTGAGAAACCTACTAAAATAGGTTAGTGAACTCCCTGTCCTGCCACCTCATGGTATGTTTTCATAGGATCATAAAATTGGAAGGGAATGCAAGAGCCATCAAGGCCATCCAACAAGAGGCCCACACCCTTATGACCCAACAAATAAGGTCCACCAGGCACTCTGTAAACTGTGTGGCCAAGGGGATGTTGGGAACAGTTGCGCTTTGCCGCTATGCGTGGCTCAGGTTGGCAGGTCTTAGAGATGACACCATGAGGAGCATCAAGGGACTTGATGGCAGAACCAATTATGAGGAAGCTGGATGTTGAAGGCCAACCATATTTGAAAGATTTTCCTCCCTTATTTAGGGGATGCAGGGAAGCTGTAAAGCCAGCATGGGATACAGCTTTGAGTGTTGGGCTCGAACTCTGGGATACCAGCGTTCAAATTCCTGCTTGGCTATGTACCTTGCTGGGCAAGTCTTTCTCAGCCTCAAAGGAAGGCAATGTCAACTCTCCCTTTGAGCAAATCTTGCCAAGAAAACCTTGTGATAGGGTCACAATAAGTCAGAAACCATTTAAAGGAACACAAGAAATAATGATAGACACTGACACTTATGAAAAGGGAAACATCTTTGCATATGTCCTAACTGCTTCAGATAGGCAGTTTTAAAACCTCAACCAAGACAGCACCCCCACCACCTTTGCCTTCCTCAATATTGATGTCCATTAATTTGGGTGCAGGAATGCAAACAGGCTGTTGGTGTTTCACATCTTCATTGGAGGCTTATTTATCTTTGCACTAATGAAATTGGAGAAACATGTCTCTTTGCGCTGAGCCAGAACATGAGAGCATGGACGCCCCATGGGGAATTAACAGCAAGTGCATCTGGAGGAAATGAAATGTTTCTGTCTCCCCCCTCCCCCATGACGCCGCTCATCCCAGGCAATTTGTTAATGCAGCATGCAGAACGAGGGGAAGGCTGTCACCAAATCTGAAAAGGAGCCCAGCAGCTTTGACAGCAGTTGTTGTTTCCAGTTTGTACTAGATGGTAATTTTGATTGGTCTTCACCATATAGAGAGTTTAACAAGACATTATGTGTTTATCTATCTAGCAGAGGAACAAGGCTCTGATCTATTGCCTTACAGGTGTTTTAGTGGGAATAGAGGCTAAAGACCAATAATTTCCTGTCCGCAAACCTAAATTAGCATTGCCGGGGGCGGGGGGATAGTTTCCATTGCTCCTGCCTCATAATACTTCAAACACATGTTTCTGCAGTGTGCCAAAAACCTGCAAGACCTGTTTGACTGTGGACAACGGTGGATGCTAGCCCCTCTGTCATTCTGCTTTTGCATCCCTTAAATTCATCTAGATATTCAATTCAGCTTAGATTGAGAAAAGGCTGATCTACTACCAAGCACACTGAGAGTGGCATTCTGAGAGATGCAGTCCAAGTGATTAGTTGTGCCAGGCTTACTGGATGCAAAACCCCACATGAAATCAGATATTGCACCCAGGCTTACACAGCAATAACCCCATTTTCGTCCACATTAATAACACTGCTCATGCTCCTCTAAGTGGAGAGCAGAGAGCTTGGGGGAGTCTTTTTCCATGTGCTGTTAGAAGAAAAGCATCATTTAACATAACCATGTGGCCCTGAAGTTCTTAGACTACAACTCCCACCGTCCTGAGCCAGAATGGCTGGTGGGGAGGGATGCTGGGACCTGTAGTTAATATATGCAGGGCTGCATGCTTTCCGCTCCTGCATTAGACGCACAGTGGCAGACACATTGAGAGACAGATGCTGGGGACAGGAAGCAGGGGCAAAGGATTGAGTGGACATAGAAAGATGGGTCATGCACACACACACACACACACCACAACCAATGTAGCCTGCTGTTGTGAGGCGTGGAGGAGAACAATGTCCCATTGGCAGTACTTCATGAAGTACAATGACCATTTCCACACTCAACTATTATAGTGACCGGTCGGCCCCTCCCGGAACAGCAAACCCCAGGATTCCATAGGGTGTCAAAAGTGGGATAACAGCGCTATAACAGTTGAATGCGGAAATGGCCAGTATTTCCTTTGTCTCAGACAGCAAAATATCCTGGGCCAGTCCTATGATAGACTGATTGCATATCCTACAACATTTCACAGATGAAAACAGGGACACATGTGGCCAAACAACATCAGAGCATGGTCAAGATGGCAAAAGTTATCAGTGAGGAAGAACACACGAGATAGGAGGTCTGCAGCAGGTTGCTTTCTCCTGAGCCTATGAGAAAAAGGGAGGATTCTGCCCTGTCCTTTCCTCCCTGCTGAGTTAATGGAGTAGAAATTACTTTTGCACTTTGAACTCCAAGTTTCCAGCAAAATGGAAACTGAGGACAAAGGAAGAAATGAAAGGAGGAGAGAGAAACTTGGACATTTTAAAAGGACCTGAAAAAGTGGGATGGCAGAGGATTTAACAAAACTGTCCCTGCCAAGTCAGGACCGTTGGAGGATATGTAATTTCCCTGTGGGATACACAAAGGAACTATATTCCTGAGTATCTGGAGCATGCTTCTTGGAAATGAAATATTCATTTAGGATTCTGAAGGTCAGATGCTTCAGCAACTGGAATCTTAAACTAAGTAATATGAAAAGGATTTTTTTTTAAAGACAGACACACACACACCCTAATTTTTCCCTTGCAATGTACAGTCAGCCCTCCACATTTGTGGGTTTGACTTACACAGATTTGATTATTTGCAAATTTCTCCAACTCCTGCCACCTCCCCACCTCAGTGGCTTCTTTCCTGGGGGAACCTTCCCTCTCAGCAGCTCTGATCAGGCCTCACCAAACCTGCGTCTGGTGCTCCTCGTCCTCCACCAGCCACTGCCTCGCCAGCTAAGGATGGCTTGCAGCCCAATTGCTCAGCGCTACAAACCCTCTCCCAAAGCCCATACTTGCCCAAGGAAGGAGATGAGTGTGAGAGGGGAGGTATAGGACCACCACGCCAACTCATCTCCTTCCCTCTCCTTTCTCTGACCTGATTTGGACTCTGGGTGCCCATTTTCCCCACATGCCTCAGTCTGCTTTCCACAGAGACACACACATACACAAATTTTGATATTTATCAATTTTCCACTTCTGCAAGGGTCCTGTCCCCCTAACCCTAGAGAATGTGGAGGACTGATTGTATAGCAATTAGTTAACGCACCAAATATCTCTCTGGGAAAGCTCAGAGCTATTCAAAGTTGAAGGAGAACCCTCAAGTAAAGAAGCAATATTATATAAATTATTTTCTGTGACTCTTATATAAATTTTTATTGAAAACCCTCTTATGTAAACATGGTTCATTGCAGAGGTGTCCAGGCCAGACCTAGTTTGTTTATTGGGGTTTGTTTGCTTTGTTCCTCCTGAAACTTCAGTATTCAAGACACTTTTACCCACTTTCACTCCTGGCCTACTTGCAGCCTGCTGAGACCTCATTCTTATGCAACAGTCCCATGCCAGGCTCTGATATATAACCCATTGTAGAGGTAGAGACACCAACCATGAGGGACTGCAAGCAATTATTAGGAAGGAAATGCCTTTCCTTGAGGACAGTTGGACACTTCTGGTAAGGAGACAGATTTCCAGAACCCAGCCAACAGTAACTTGTGCATGCATTTATCTATTTGTTTGTGTTACATTTCACCTGCACCCTCATCAGTATCTGTTGAAACAGCATTGTTTGAACAGCACTGTCACACAGGTCAGGAGTCTGATGACTGAGGGGTCAAAGTCTCTGGTCAACCTTTTATTTAGGAGCCTGTGATATCTGCCCCCTCTGCTATCAATCTCAAGCAAATAAAAGGGCTTTCTTCATCTCTTTCAACACAGGGCATCAGCAACATTCAGAATTATTGTGCAACAATGTGGTCCAGCAATGTACTAGGACCTCTGTCTCTCTCTTTTGTTTTTAAAATATGGTTTATCCCTGTTATAGGATGTTTTGCTCTGGTTGCGTAGGGGGAAATTGGTAGATGGAAGCTCACCCAGGCCTTGGAGAAATAGCTTTTTGTTGCAGGGGTGGGGGAAACTATAAATCCTAGAATCTATCAGCAAGCATGGACATGCTCTGGCTTAAACAGAATGCCACATGCAGCCTTACCCACTCAAGTCAACTGTCCTCTGAGATCTGTGCTGTATCTCCACATGAATCTCCATGTGGCCAGGAGCTACATGAGGCATAGCCTTCTTTAGAGTGGGGCACACATTGTGGTCATTCCGTTTGAAGGAGACTTGCCTGGCCTCATACATACTGTTTTTAGACAACAAGTGAACTTTTTGTTCTGGGGGACATTTGGGGTTGTAGTTCATTAACAACGTAACAATAGTCTGAGCCTCTTTAGAGATATCTATTGTGAAATTTTATTGTCAATGTTTGTATTTTCATCTATATTACATAGATCTTAAATTCTTGGGCAGATCTCAAAAGTGTTTTAGCATAATGGAACATGGAAATACACATGTATGGGAGTTTTGCCAGTCTATGCTACTCTGAGGACCTATTTTTAAATTGCATCCACAGAATGGAAGCTGTCTCCTCTAGGGATGTCATTTGTCACTAATTTTCTTATTGAAGTAAGCAATGAGTAATTAAAGTAATTTTCTTCCTACTGTAAGAAAGGCTTCAAAAACCACACAGATTTTGAAGCTTATTCACAATTCAGGGTTTATTCTGTGCAAAATGCACATGTGGTGATTTTGCAAAGAAAACAGCTTTTTCTGCACAGGAAACAACTTTTTTTTCTGTGCAGAAAATAAATGGCCAGAATCCAGCTGGACAGTTATGAATACGTAACCTACAGTTACACATTTGTAACTGCTATGTATTCACATGCTATGCTACCCCTAGTTTAGGGGATATGTAGGGACTGTGAAAGTCTCCAAAGCCCCACTCACTGGTAAGCAGCCACTAGGATCAACAGGGATCCATTCCCCTGTCAATCCAGAAGGGGCTGCCTGATGTTCTCAGCTCCCGCCATCACCCCTTGTGCAAGTGGTCTCTGGCAAGAGAGGGATTTGCTATGGGGGTCTACCTGTCATGCCAGAGATTGCTCATGGTTGAGATCCCTCATCGGTGGGGCTGAGAATATCAGGCAGCTGCTTCTTGATCAATAGGGGAACTCATCCCCTGTTGATCCCAGTGACAGATTACTAATAAGTAGGGGGGTTGTGGGGGGGGGTCCAGCGAGAATCCACTATGTTGCACCATAATTAGTGAGCTACATAGTATGTAATGGCCATTCAGGTTTCCACCAAATATTTCTATGCAGAAATATTATCTTCTGTTTAGAAAACCTGTTTCCCGTACCCGATACCACTGTTTTCAGTGCAAAGCAACCAGGTGAAAATTTTGCGCAGAATAAGTCCCAAACTGCAAAGATTCTCATCAGTCCAGGATTCTTCATGTTGGGGTTTCTTAATACTCAAAAGAACATATTTTCCAATCATTTTTCAAATATTTTAGAATATTCTTTTTATTCCTCACAAAGAAATTATGGCTTTGTATGACAGACAGTACGCTGAAATTAAACAGGCAAGGCTAATTATGCAGGTTGTGCTTACTGGAAATAGTCACTCAAAAAAGTAACTTTTCCTAGTTCTTTCCCAGACGTGAAAATAGATGGTGATCAGATGAGAAAGATCATCTTTGTAAATACAGGCCAGAATCCAATATCTGCTACTTAGCTAAGCATACTAAGTATATTGCTTAGCTAAGTATACCTAACTAAAGGTCTTTTCCACACTACACTCTTATAGCGCGATGATTCCACTTTCAACATCCTATGGAATCCTGGGGTTTGCAGTTTCGGGAGGGGCCACCCCCTCCCGAAACTGCAAACCCCAGGATTCCATAGGATGTTGAAAGTGGAATCATCGCGCTATAGAGTGTAGTGCGGAAAAGGCCCAAGTAAGTAACCTCCCCTGGACTTAGTCATGATTGTGCCACCCTGATGGAAATGTCACCCACCCGTGCTGCAATTGCTGGCAGAATGGATCTCCTTCTCCCCTTGCAGCTGTTGTTGAGTAAGGTAGGTTGTGGGGGTAAGTAACGATCCTGGCAGTAGTGGCATAATCATGACTAAGCAGTGATTTTGAGTACAAAACAGTTGTGGATTAGTGAATCAAGACAACTGTCTTGTATCACAAGAACTTTGTGATTGTGACACTATTGCCATGATCACAACTACCCCCCCAACCAACATATTTTATCTGGGGAGAAAGAGATCCATTCTGCTGGCAATTGGAGTACAGATGAATTACGTTTCCATCAGGTTTGGAGAGTTGAGGCAGGAGAGGTTACTTAGCTAAGTACAGTCAGCCCTCCACATTTGTGGATTTAATATTAGTGGATGTGATTATTTGCAAGTTTTTCAACCCCTGTCCCCTCACCTCAAGTGCTTCTTTTCCAGGGGAAACTTTCCTTCTTGGTGGCTCTGATCAGACCACTCATTCCTTTAAAAATCTGCCTCTAATCCTCTTTCTCGTTCACCAGCAGCCACTTGGCCACCTAAGAATGGCTTGCACCTACAATTTCTCAGCACCACAAACCCTCTTCTGATGCCCACTCTCCCCACTGTGCCTTGGCCTCCTTCCCTCAGACAGACACACACATTCACCTTGATATTTGCAGTTTTTCCCCTTTTGAAAAGCTCCTGAACCCCTAATACCAGCAAATGTGGAGGGCCAACTGTATACTTAATTGAGTTGCTGATACGGGATTCCAATCACTGTCTACAGTCCTAAACATAACAGAGTAAATCTTATTTAATACAGTGGGATTTATTTTAAAGTAGCACGGCTAAGAAGAGTGATGCAGTGGTTCGAGTATTGAACTAAGACGAGTGTTTTGAATCCCCACTCAGCCTGGGAAAGCCACTGGATGACCCTGGGCAAGTCACTCTCTCTCAGCCGCAGAGGGAGGCAAAGGCAAACCTACTCTGGATAGCAGTACGTGTGAAAGGGATCTAGGAGTCTTCATAGACCACAAGCTGAACATGAGTCAGCAGTGTGATGTGGCAGCCAAGAAAGCCAATGCAATTCTTGGCTGCATCAATAGGAGTATGGTATCTAGATCGAGGGAGGTACTGGTACCGCTCTACTCTGCTTTGGTTAGACCCCATCTTGAATACTGTGTCCAGTTCTGGGCACCCCAATTCAAGAAGGATATTGACAAGCTGGAGCAAATCCAGAGGAGGGCGACCAAAATGGTGAGAGGCCTGGAAGCCATGCCCTATGAGGATAGACTTAGAGAGCTGGGTATGAAGAGAAGGTTAAGAGGGGACATGATAGCCATGTTTAAATATTTGAAGGGATGCCATGTAGAGGAGGGAGAGGGCTTGTTTTCTGCTGCTCCAGAGACCAGGACAAGGAGCAATGGATTCAAGCTGCAGGAAAGGAGATTCCACCTGAACCTCAGGAAGAACTTCCTGACAGTCAGGGCTGTCTGGCAGTGGAATCTGCTGCCTCAGAGTGTAGTGGAGTCTCCTTCCTTGGAGGTTTTTAAGCAGAGGCTGGATGGCCATCTGTCAGGAGTGCTTTGAGGGTGTCCCTGCATGGCAGGGGGTTGGACTGGATGGCCTGTGTGGTCTCTTCCAACTCTAGATTTCTATGATTCTATGATTCTATGAAACCTTGCCAAGAAGACACCATGATAGATTTGCCTTAGGGTCGCTGTCAGTCCAAAATGACAACAAAAGCATATATAGGATTGTATTGTTAATTCCTTTTTCATGGCTTAGCAACTGCCTATGGATAGAATGAAGGGACCTGTATTTCAGTTCTTGAAAAGAAAATGAGTTCTCTCATGCAAGTGAGATTTTAAATAAGCCTTCTTGGTAATGGCTTGAAGCTGGATAATTAACCAAGCTGCACACGAGAGCCGTTAAAAGCTAGCTGTGAGATCTTTAAAAAGGAAAAGTTGTCGAGATGAGAATTTAAATTACTCCTGCCATCCTGAGAGGCCTTTCTGAGGAAAATGTTATCTACATAGTAATAAAAGCTTAAGTGAGGAATGATAGATTTTTCTAGTGATGAGAAAGAGTGAAGATGCAGAGTTAAAGCTATGCACTTCTCTGACCCTTAAGTGTTCGTTTTGCATGAGTCATCATGTGGACAGGTAAATTAGCCAAAATCCCTGAAGTTAATAGTGTTATCTTTCAGTGGCTTTTGGTTAGAATCATAGAATCATAGAATCACAGAGTTGGAAGAGACCCCAGGGGCCATCCAGTCCAACCTCCTGCTATGCAGGAACCCCCATCAAAGCATTCCCAACAGATGGCCATCCAGCCTCTGCTTAAAAACCTCCAAAGGAGGAGGAAACTCCACCACACTCCATTCAGGCAGCAGATTCCACTGCTGGACAGCTCTGGCCGTCAGGAAGTTCTTCCTAATGTTGAAATAGAATCTCTGTTCCTGAAGTTTGAATCCACTGCTCCATGTCCTTGTCTCTGGAGCAGCAGAAAAGAGGCTTGCTCCCTCCTCCATATGGCATTCCTTCAGATATTTAAACATGGCTCTCATGGCCCCTCTTAATCTTCCCTTCTGTAGACTAAACATCCCCAGCTCCCTCAGCCGCTCCTCAGAGGGCTTCATGGCTTCCATTTTGGTCACCCTCCTCTGGACATGTTCCAGCTTGTCCATGTCCTTCTTGAACTGAGGTATGCAGCCTTTCTCTTTCCAGCTTAGACAGATAAAACAGTTCAGACAGCTCCACCCTGACACTATGTGCGCACACACAAGGGGGAAGAAAAAAGTTACAGGAACCATACAACTCCCCTGTTATAACTGCAACACTGGCTATCCGTTTGCTCACAGGCACAATTCAGAGTGCTGTTTATGACCTATAAAACCTGATATGACTCAGAACTAGGCTACCTAACAGACTGTTATCTCCCTGTATGAGCCTGCTCTGGCCTTTAGATCGTCAAAAGGGACCTTTCTCTCAGTCCCACCACTGTCATAGGCACTGTTGATGGAGTCCCAAGACAGGGCCTTCTCAGTGGCTGCCCCTAGATTCTGGAACTCCCTTCCCAAGAAGGCCACTAGGGCTCCCTCCCTGCTGTCTTTCTGTCACCAGGCAAATGTCTTTTTATTCTGACAGTCTTTTAAAGCAAACAGTGTTTAAGGAATTATCTGAGGGTGCTATATTATTTCAGACTGAATTGCTTTATTGCCTTTTTTTATCTTTTAATGGTATATTATCTTTTTAACTTTTTAAGTGTAGGTTTAAATCATTTTAATATTGTCAATACTTTATTCTTATTTTAATGTCCACTTTTTTGTATGCTTTTAGTTGTTTTGAGCTGTTTCAGCAAACGATGTTCAAAACGAACAAGATGCACTTGTGAAATGAAACAACCAGAGTCTTTTCTGCACGACACTCTATAGCGTGATTATTCCACTTTCAACCTCCTAGGGAACCTGGGGTTTGCAGCTTTGAGAGGGGCCGGCCGGCCCCTCTCGAAGCTGCAAACCCCAGGATTCCCTAGGAGGTTGAAAGTGGAATAATCACGCTATAAGAGTGTCGTGCGGGAAAAAACCAGGTCAAGTAACCCTTGCATAAGTATACAAAAGTGTTTTCAACTCTTTAGAGATCACCGTAAGGTTTCTTCCATAAAGCATCCAAGCATTTGTTCTCTATGTGAATAGAAGGAGCTGGGGCACAGGTTTCAGCTCTGGCCGCTTCCTCATTTTACAAAGGAAATTCAGACAAGAAACTGGAACTTTATATTGGTTATAGAGCTTCGTGAAATCAGGAAACCTGATAAGGCAGGACTTTTGATTGTATGTTTCTGTTTTTAATTTGTTTTAATAACTAATGTGTTTTAGGGGGATAGAAGGGTTGCTGGGTGGGGAGGATGGGGTATATTTTAATGTTTTAATGTATTTGTATATTTTTGTAATGCCGCCTCGATCCATTGGGAGAGGCGAGATAGAAATAAATTTTTTTTTTATTATTATTATTATTATTATTATTATTATTATTATTATTATTATTATTATTATTGTATGGAGCTCTGTGAGTGTGCTCACTTGAATATAGATATAGCTCATTTCCCCTGACAACATGGAAAATCCAGGGGACGAGGTCAAGGCTGGAGTGCGTATCCCCAGACACTTCAGCTTATATGGGATCTGAGATCCAATCAATTAACCATCTGCCTGGCCATTCCATTCTTTGCTTTAATTTTCGCTCTGAACACCTAAACTTGAAACAAGAGTTTTGGGTTACTCAAAAACTGCCAGGATTTCAGTGATGAAGTGAAACATGTCGATGCCCTTGCTATCTGTTTGTCTAAGGTGATTTGAGGATAACAAACTCGTATTCATGTGGGGAAAGATGATAAAATATGATTTTGAAAGCTTCTTTTCACTCTTGATCACCTTGTGTGACTTTTCGCTCACATCTTATTCAATCTTACAGAAACACAACAGCAGGGGATTTGTCTTGGCTTCCTAATAAAACATTTATTTATGGATATTAATTGACATCCACCTGCCCTGAGGCCTATGGAAGATGGGTTGGGACATGCTCAGAGCTTGAAAAGTTTTTCCCCCAAATATTTTATTCCCATTATTCATTGCAGTGTATAAAAGAAAATTTATTACCATTACTTGTTAGAATACTAAAATGTTTAAAAAGTGACTCACTGCCTTGTGGCAATTTTTCTCTTTGAAACCTCCCCCCAGCAACTTGGACATACAACATAGGCAGAAAACATGAAAAATTCCCATCAAAATGCCTTAAAACACACTTTAAATAATAGAACATGGTATACCAAGTAACAGATAACATAAAACAAGTTATTCATTACACCAATATGGGCTCATGTCATTCCAATTCGTAACATAGCTTCTGAAATGGAACTTCATCACATACCTTGTAACCAAGAAAAGTAACTCACTACAGGAAGCTATGTAATTTGTTATTTTCAAGCTTTGAGGTTACTCACCCTCACGCAGAGTTTCTACAAAATGGCACCAACTCTGCTGTCCCTTCCAGGTTCTCTGCAGAACAAAGGAGTGGTTCAGTGGTGACTGGTAGCTTCCATGTCAGTGGGTTGATGAATCTGGTCTGGGTTTTAATCCAAATTTTAAAGTCACTAGCCAAGATGTTGAAGCCAATTCCCCCAATATGCTCAGCACCTTGGGTAGCTCCTTTAATGTTCAAACTAAAACCCACATGAGAGCCACAGGCTGCCACTGTTCTGGACACATGAAAGGAGGGCAGTCTGGGCACAATGACACACAGAAAAAAAAGTGTTGCATGTAAAATCAAGTACATATATTTGAGCTGCAGCACATAAGATTAATATAGCCAGCCCCCCACATTTGCAGGTTTCACTTTTGTGGATTTGATTATTCACAGATTATTTGCTGTCATCTCTGCTGCCTCTCTATGCCTTTTTTTAAATAGGGACTGCAAGCCTCATGTGGCTGAGAAACTGCAAATGAGGCTTGTAAGTGCCTATTAAAAATGGTGTGGGGCAGCAGTGGAGGTGGCAGTCAGCCCCACCAGCCAGCCACTTCTGCCTTGTGAAGGAATTCTGATGCCTCAAAGGAATCCATGGTGGGTTGAATATGGTGATCATACTTTTTTTGTGTGTGTGTTAAATATGGTTTGGGAGGGCCTAGAGTTATTCATGGTTTTTCCACTTTCATGGGGGTCCTGTGCCCCGAGCCCCAGCAAATGTGGAGGTAGGACTGTACAATATTTTACCAATGTTAGGCACCTTGCTCCTTGAACAAGAAGTTTGGCTTTAGAGTACTCAATCTTGGGAAAAAATGGTGAGAAAGAATGAAAGAACTAACTCATTGCACATATTCTATTCTCCCAAAACAGCACTTTGGATAGCTTCTTTCAATTTCAGACTGAAGCCTAGAGCAGACTCACTGCACCACCTACAAGGAAGCCACCAGGAGACTTCTCAGACAGCAACCAAGCCCCACTGAGCTGGCCCTTCCACAACTTACCTCATTGGTGCTTCTGCCTCTCCTTCTAAAAGCCCAGCAGGTAAAGCAACTTCTTTCTTTCACAAAGAGTTTATAAGAGGAAAATAAGCTTGGCTTGTCTCCTTGGGACCAGCTCTACCACTGAACAGAGTCAACCTTCTCAAGTGGAAGATTGCGGGTGGGCAAAATGTGGTCTGTGGGTCATGTATGGTCTTCATAGCCATTTTGAGTCCTTCAGGGGCTCCCAGAGATCAAAACTTTCCCTCCAAAATATCTTCTAAGGAGGTGGGAAGGGGCCCATTATTTTTTGAAAAAGGACATGAACAAGAAATGACTTCCACTCACTGACTGACTTGTGGTGAAAAAGAGGTCTCTCTTGAGCCAAAATGGCCTTGGCAAGTCTCCAAACATGTGAAAATGCTCCCATAGTGGGCATTTGGAGGCATTTTTAAAATTATTTTTCAGGGATCGGACCCCTTGAAGATCTTCAAAATCTTCCAGACAGCTTTTCCTGTACCACATCAACCATGGGTGGGAATAGCATTGCCTGTCAGCTGCATGCTGCCTCTGGGAGGCACTTTTGTGACTCTTGAAGCAACAATTTGGGGACAATATTGACCAAAGATCATGAAGAAAGCCCTCTCCTAGATGCATGAAAACACACAACAAGACTACCCTTCAACTCCCAGGTACCTGTACTATCCCCAAATATCATTATTCTTCTCTGCAGTCCTTCTCAAATGGCAGCAGGAAGTTAGATAACATCACTTCCTGTTGCTATTTGTAGAAGGACTGCAGAGGGAAATGGTGTATTTGGGCTTATTGTGGGAATGTGGATGGCCTGTGAGAGGTTTGGGCCAAAGTGCATTTGCCCACCACAAGTCTAAAATGACCTGCTACCCGCAGGACTAAGGGAGACTATCGCCCCATTGCTCAGGCTGAAGTAAGATTCAATTACTAGTCTATTTTGGATTCAGGTGAGGTTCATCTGATATTCCAGCTGGGATGTGGAGAGATCATCGTCTTCTTTTCTTCAGGCAGCAAAATGTCTTGGACCTATCATATCCAGCATGGTAAGCAGAAAAAAACAAGTAAAATTATGGTGATTTCTAATCCCATATATTAGGATCAAAGCTTGTCAAAGTTAGTTTTTTAGACTACCACACAATGGTCATGACAGCTTGATTATTTTGGGAGCTATAATCCAGAATATTACCTTGTGAGAGTTTGCCAGATATTTCAAAATCACTTTGAATGTCCTTCTGAAGAACTAGGTCACTGTCACACATGCAGTTGTTGCAATCCTACATTTCTGATCAGGGGCTGTTTGTGACATGGCAAGTAATTCCTTTTTTAATTAAGTTGCACAATAGTCTGATCTGTAGCAACTACGTGGGCAAGTAGCCAAGCATGAAACATCATAACGCAGTGAATGGGTATAGAACAATGAATAAATCAAGTTGTTCTAAGTAGGAGTAATTATAAATTAGACGTAGATCATTCTCTGGTTTTGATTCTGTTTTTAAAAGAGGTCGTTTTATGTAAGGGAAAACAAATTATGATGGGGAAATACTCTGTGGTATAGTGAAGCTGAGGCTCATACAGGCAAAGCCCCAGGAATTTTTAATTAGCAGTGGCTAATCAAATCTCCCCATGCACCCTGGGACCCCTCCATGTGTCATTTTCACAGTAGCTTCAGGGGAAATTCCTCAGCAATCACGTATTATTATGAGCTACTGCTGTTGTAATTCAAGCAGTGTTACCAGGTTTTCTAAACAGCGTTAAAGGGCAGCTGAAATTCATGACAAAGGATTGACAATTAGGAGAGATAACTATTAATAGGTTCTTGTGGGTTTTTTGGGCTTTGAGACCGTGTTCTGATTGTATTTTCTCCTGACGTTTCACCTGCATCTGAGGCTGGCATCTTCAGAGGAAGATCTGAAGATGCCAGCCACAGATGCAGGCGAAACGTCAGGAGAAAATACAACCAGAACACGGTCTCAAAGCCCAAAAAACTCACAAGAACCAATGGATTCTGGACGTGAAAGCCTTTAACTCTACAACTATTAATAGGCTTGCGTTCTACCTAATACCAAATGATTCAGTTCCTTCAGCCATGTATTTCTCCATAAAATTAAAACATTGTCCACATCCATAAATTACATGATGCATACACTAAGGCCATTTCTGCACTAGACAGTTATAGTGCTATTATTCCACTTCCCACATCCTGTGGAATTCTGAGGTTTGAGGGCAAAGAGCTCCCTGGCTGAGAATTTTAAATACCCCTCCCTGAACTGCAAACTGCAGGGTTCCATGGGATGATGAAAGTGGAGTTACAACACTATAACAGTGTAGTGTGGAAATGGCCTAAAATACAGGCTTCTTGGGCACCTCATTCAGTCTATATAATAGATGACACCAAATTGGGAGGGGCTGCTAATACGCCAGAGGACAGGATCAAAATTCAAAATGACCTGGTACAGATTGGAGAGCTGGGCCAAGGCAAACAAAATGAAATTCAACAGAGAGAAGTGTAAGGTCCTACACTTAGGTAGAAAAAATGGAATACAGAAATATAGGATGGGGGACACGTGGCTGGATAGCAGTACGTGTGAAAGGGATCTAGGAGTCTTAATAGACCACAAGCTGAACATGAGTCAGCAGTGTGATGCGGCAGCCAAGAAAGCCAGTGCAATTCTCGGCTGCATCAATAGGAGTATGGTGTCTAGATCGAGGGAGCTACTGGTACCACTCTACTCTGCTTTGGTTAGACCTCATCTTGAATACTGTGTCCAGTTCTGGGCACCCCAATTCAAGAAGGACATGGTCAGGCTGGAGCAAGTCCAGAGGAAGGTGACCAAAATGGTGAGGGGCCTGGAAGCCATGCCTTATGAGGATAGACTTAGAGAGCTGGGTATGTTTAGTCTGCAGAAGAGAAGGTTAAGAGGGGACAGGATAGCCATATTTAAATATCTGAAGGGATGCCATGTAGAGGAAGGAGAGGGCTTGTTTTCTGCTGCTTCAGAGACCAGGACAAGGAGCAATGGATTCAAGCTGCAGGAAAGGAGATTCCACCTGAACCTCAGGAAGAACTTCCTGACAGTCAGGGCTGTCCGGCAGTGGAATATGCTGCCTCGGAGTGTAGTGGAGTCTCCTTCCTTGGAGGTTTTTAAGCAGAGGCTGGATGGCCATCTGACGGGAGTGCTTTGAGGGTGTTCCTGCATGGCAGGGGGTTGGACTGGATGGCCTCTGTGGTCTCTTCCAGCTCTACATTTCTATGATTCTATGATTCTATAATAGGAAAAGACTTCCAGCCCTTCAAACAAAGGGCATCCCTTATAAAAAGGGACACTTCCTAGTCCCAAAAGGGACAAGCTTTCTGGTCATCTAATAATGGACACCAATTATAATATCTGGCAACCCTAAATCTGAAGTATTTGGGGATAGCTTTACAAAGGATCTGTTCCGAGGAGTGATGAAAACTGTCAGAAATTGTCATACATTAGCACAGCGATCTGCTAGACCACTGAAAGTACCCACTGAATACCCACAGAAAAGTCATGAAGGTCTATGGTTCACAATTTGCATCTTTCAGTAACCTATTACATTCTGACTCCACCTTGTATTTACATTATCATAGCCTCCAACATTTCAGAGATGGAAGCCAAGACACATGTGACCAAGGAATACCAGAGTTTGGTCAAGTGGCAAAAGTTATTAATGACAACAATCATACAAGCTAGGAGAGGATAAGTAGCAGTTTGTTTTTTCCTGAGTCTATGGAGAATGGCAAGTTTCCAGGTCTTCCTCTCCTCTCCCCACAGTTGAATTCATCGAGTGCAAACTGATTTGTATTCAGTTTGCAGCAACTGAAGTAAGCTGAGGACAAAGGTGGAAATTGGGAGGAGGAGGGAACTGGGACATTTGAAACGCTGCTGAAAAAGTGGGATGATAGAAGATTAATCAGGACATTTGGAAGGTATGCAATATAGTTATATCTGCACTGTACTTCCAACTCCATCAGTGCATCTCAAGAAGTCTTTGAGACTATCTGGCTCATTTTGCTAAAAAGAACCTGTTAGTCTGAAAGGTGCTGCTGGATTTTTTCATTCCCCTCACTTGCCATAGCTGTAATGTTTTGAGCAAGACAATGTGAATCTTTGGGACTATAGATACAAAACTAACCTGATTTGTAGATACAAAAGTGATCTCTGTGCAGATCAAACCATAGTTTTTCTTCAGATTTCTTACTTTGAATTTTGTGGTGTAGTTTGCAGGTCCAGAAATCCACCAAAATGTGTACAGGAAGCTCTCACCTTTTGTCCCCCCATTACTGATGACTCACTCTTTTGATGTTTCCAAATTAAGGACAAGTTCCGTTAATTCAACTGGAGTTCTCCTCTTTCATCAATTCTTTTTGCCTATGGAGGCCTGCTTGGAACTGCTGACATGTGTGCACTGCTTGCAAAGTGGGCTGAGAGGGGAGAGCAAGGTGCTAAGCTGGCTTAGAAACTTTGCAAGCAGCATGTGCCCAATCCAGTCACGTAGGGACATGGGGGCGGGGGGGGGATTTGCCCCTGGCAGCAATGTTTTGGGGGCATCCTGGCCCATAGCCATTCCCCTGTGTGCCTTGGCCACACTCCCACATGTGTTGGCCATGCCCCCCACACTACAGCCACACCCCCACGCACAGTGGCCCCATCCCTCGTTCCATACCCCTGCCCCCTCCCACCCTCCCTCCACACACTCCAAGCTCCGCCACTGGCACAGTCACTCCCAAATGAGCTTCTGTTAAGTCCTTCACACTCCCTACAGCATAGTCCACGGGCTGAGCTTTTCAACCAATTCCACTTTCTGACAATGCTCCAGTCCCTAACCTAAGTGGGGGGAGCTTATACTAAAATGAAAAGTTAAGGATATAACCCTTCAATTCAGTATTTCGAGATAATGATTTTTTTTGTATGAAAATATATTCAAAAGTACTATTTAAATACAACTTTTATGTGAGTGTTTTTGGGAATGAATCCACTACTCAATGCAGAAATAGGGCAGAAGAAACTTATGAAATAATACATGTGAAAGTGCTATGGAATGGAAATGGAATAAGTTGATCCATGCAAATAGCTAAATTAATAATGTTGCTGCTGCTACTTTTACTACTTAGCACTGTTTTTATTCTCTTTGTAAATAGATATCCACTGACTCTAGCAATCCATGTAGTGTTGTCTGTGCCTCCAGTGCCTTAATAGTAATGTAATAGTGTCACATAAGCACATTGGCTGGCATCCTGCTGGGAAATTGCATCATTATAAACTGACTTACAATTGCATAAAGACTGTCTCTCCCCGTACAAACCTGCCAGAGTTTTAAGATCTGCAGGGGAAGGCTTTCTCTCTGTCCCACTACTAGCCCAGGTTCAATTGATGATGACACAAGAGAAGGCCTTCTCAATGGCTGCTCCCACCCTCTGGAACTTCCCTCCATGAGAGGCCAAGCTGGTCGCTTGCTGCTTTCCTTTCACTGGCAGTTAAAGACCTTTTTGTCTAAGCAGGCTTTTAATATATAAGCAGGGAAAGTGTTATTGGGATGCTTTATTTATCTTTTTAAACTTTTGTATGTCTTTTAAATTATTTTATATTATTTTGTCTGGGAATTTTAATTGTTTTTAAATTTTCGTTGTTCAGTTTTCATTTTTGTTTTTTTAATATATTCTTTCTGGAAGCCAACTTGGGTCGCACTCTGGGAGAAAAGTGTCATACAAATGAAACAAACAAACAAACGTAGTTGAATTGCACCATTGTGCAATATTGGTATTCTCAGTAGGGGAGGGGAGATACAGCTACACCATTGAGACCATAGTACAAGTGGAGTCAAAAGTTACAATGCACAAAATGTCCTAATGCACCATGTGTCCCCCTGTGCAGTGGGAGCCTTTGCACAATGGTACATCTTCTGCAGTGGTACATCATTGCAATTGTCTAGCACAGTTGTGTATTGTGTTACTCACATAGCTCTGCCATCATAAAGTTAAGCATTGCAGTGTCTGATAGATGATCTGAGCCATTGTGTATAATAGAATTACGTCACGTGTATTGCTGTGATATTATTAACACACACAAGTTAAAGATCCTGTGAACAAATGAGAAAAGGAGAATAGTCAACAGAATGTAGCCATGGACCATGACTTCAGTTACATTTTAAAAAGGATTTGGCAAATTCACACAGGATGGTCACTCAGTATTATGTCTGATTACAGGTTGCTATGGAGGGCTATTGCCTTTTCAAAGCATCTGGTTCCAAACTATGGCCATTTCCGCACTAGATTGTTATAGCACAATTATTCCACTTTCAACATCCTATGGAATCCTGGGGTTTGCAGTTTCGGGTGGAATAATCGCGCTATAACAATCTAGTGCGGAAATGGCCTATGAGTGAATCCAAACTGCATAATTGTAGCACTTTGATATCACTTTAACTACCATCGGTCCATCCTATGAAATTCTGGAATATGTAGTTTCAGGAGATAGTTTGAATTCCTTGCTATAGAGCTGTAGTTTAAGGAATGGACTAGAGAATTGTAAGTACTACCAAACTACAAATCCCGGGATTCCATTGGACAGAGCTATGGCAGTTAAAATGGCATTAAACTGCTGTAAATGTCAAATGTGGATACACTCAAAGATAAACAGATAGAACTGGCATCATCTTAAGGATATACACATGTAATAAGCTGTGCTATGCACGCAGGGCAAATTATGCATCATAGCACAATGAATGTATTCTGCTGACAGTGGTGGAAGCAGAGTTGCACATACAGCAGCATTGCTCATTGTGGTTGCACAGTGTGCATTGTCATTTTGCATTGTGCATTGCTTAGTCATTGACATGTGTTGTGCAATGTTGTAGTCCTAGCATAGTTTATCTGTACATGTGAGTATTTATGCTGTGCTGAAGAGATGTTGGATTGCAGCCTGTATGATTAAGCACTTTTTACATTCTTACAAGAGCCAGGGAAAGCTGGAGATTTGGGGAAATGTAGTCCAGAAAAAATAACTTTTCCCAGCTCTGATTCTTAGATGGTTTCTTCCGTTTCCATGAGAATCAAGACGATGCACAAATTCATTCTACAGCTGTAAAACTCTGTTCTATTGGTTAGCCCCAACCAGTTTGCACCTATTGATTCAATTGTTGTATAGTGAGTCAATCCCTGGGCAAATTTCATTGATGTAATGGGCAATCAAGTTCAAGCCATAACACACAGAAGTCTGAGAGAAGCTTCCTGATCATTTATTGAAATGTTTCATGTCTTAAAAGATTGCACCTAGGGATGGGAAAGAATTTATCTGGGCTTGAAACCCTTGATAAAAGTATTCATTTCACTCCTCCCAAGACTTATTAGCTCCCCTTGTCTCAGAAATCCACGCATTTCAGGGATTTTGTGCTTTGAGATACATTTTGAAGACATAAAATATGCTCAAATCCACAGATGCATTTTAAAAATCTGAACAACTAAATGTGTGTATGGTTCAAAAACATATACAAGGCTGCTGCCAATGAAACACAATGTGTGCAATGATTGCGTACATTTTAAAAAACTACACACAAAAATGTGTACTCATTTTGAAAATTTAAAAAAGTATGCATGAATTTTTTTGTAAGAAAAAAAACACAAAGTCTTCTAAGCTGATGTGAACCAAGAATGAGTCAAGGATGGAGGAGAATTATGAAGAAACCATGAAACTGATACTGAGAGATTTTCACATCTAATGTGCCATTGTTGTCAAGTGTTCCACATACCCATGTAGTTTTATGGGTTGTAAAAATTCCTGCCTCCTCATGTGCAAAAGCCTCAGATTTTTTAAAAGGGAAAAAAGTCAAACTGGCTCCCATTTACTTATTCTCCTGAACCAAGGCTTATACCGGTGCACATGTTGAGGCCAAGCAGGTTAATTTGGGACAATGCTTCTCTGCACTTGCTCCTTCTATTTAACGTGGAGAAAGAGCCCCTGTGTCACCATCTCTGCTGCTGAGCTGGAGAACAAGGAACTAAATCCAAATGCAAGCCCCAGCTAGAGTACACACTGAACCTAAATATTGGCTGAACAAGTTCCAATGAACTCAATAGGTCTACTGTAGCTGAATCTAACCATAAAATTTTAGGCCAAGGGCTACACCAAGACTAGGCAAAGCTGTCTTTTCAGCCCATGCATCCCACAATGTCCTTTTTTGGCCAAAATAAAATAAAATAAAAATATAATTAAAAATGGTGAATTGCATTTCCTACAAGCATTGAGGAGAAACAGTTATCTTCTAAATAAGTCTATTTCCGCATTACACTGTTATAAGTGCTATTATTCCACTTTCAACATCCTATGGAATCCTGGGGTTTGCAGTTTAGGGAGGAGCATTGAGAATTCTCAGCCAGAGAGCTCTTTGGCCTCAGCAAACTACAAACCTCAGAATGCCACAGGATGTTGAAAGTAGAATAATAGCACTGTAACACGGTAGTGTTGAAAGGCCCTAAGACACGTGGCCTCTCTGTATTGCTTAATATTTTTTTTAATAAAAACTTTTTTTTTTAAATCAGAAGTGCATAACCTTTAGCTGTTGCTGTTTGGTAGGAACAGTCCTGATTAATCTTCTGTCATCCCACTTTTACAGTTGCTTTTAAAATGTCCTGGTATCTGTCTCCCCCTTCCTCCACTTTCCCCCTTTGTCCTCAGCTTACTTCAGTTGCTACAAACTGAGTTAGAAGCACAAAAGCAGTTTGCATTCAGTTAACTCAGCAGTAGAGACATGAAAGGTAGAGGTTAAGGCTCCTCCTTCCCAGTAAGCCAGGCTGGACTTTTTCATCTTTTCAGACTTTCCTGAACTCGGTGTATAAATTCCAGGGTTTCTCTGCTTAAAATAAGTGTTTTGCTTGTTCTTCCCTTTGTTGCCTGTTGCCCTTTGACCTGTGTCTGGTGTTACTTGACCATACATGTCCCAGTTTTCATCTATGGAGTTGCGGGAGAGTATGGAAGTGGACGTCTGGTTTTGGTGTCAAGGGCTGAAAAGTTGCCCAACTCTTGCCTGCACATTTACTGATTTCTACAGGATTGTGCTTTTTGTGTCCTTATTTTTTAAACCTCTTTTTAGTCAGTGGGGGATTATTTGATTATTTTCCTTTGTCAGCCCTTTCTTTCTCATTTCCTTAGTGTTCTGATTAAAGGGAAAATAAGGTTTCATTGCAGGTGGGAGGCACTGGTTCCTATGTGTAGCCAATAGACCTCAGTCTTGCTGAGGACAGAAAGCCATCCCACATGGATCAATATTTTAATGTGACTTATCAGACTGGCTTGTTTACTTTAAAACTCCAGATCCCATAAAGGCCAAGGGGGAGTCAGTTTTGGAAACAGACACTCTGAAAGCCTATCATAGTACTGTAAGTGTACAAGGACGAAAACGTAAAGCTAAGACCATCAGAGACAGAAGGCAGTGTTTCGCACTTGAGCAAAAAACCAAAGGTAGCAGAAGTTGAAAGAGCAAATAGCAGCAAGACAAAAACATATGGGAGCATGTTGGATGGTAAGTTATTTCCATGGGCATATTTCACTTAAAAAAAGAGAAAGAGAGAGTAAGAGATTAAAAACTAACTGACAGACTAGGTAAAGGCTATTAGTAACTACTGTATTCACATCCTCGTTTTTTTTTTTTAAGTGTCTCTGTGGTATTTTTGTAAATTGTGGTATTTGGATGATGTGAACTCATACAAACAGTCTGTTTGTATGAACAGAATTGTGAACTCACTCAGGGTTGGAGCTTCTCATTTGTAAGCCAGAAAAATCTAAAAGTTGCAGTTCGCAACTTTGGATTGGACTGGATGGCCCCTGTGGTCTCTTCCAACTCTATGGCCATTTCCGCACGAGTGTGTTATAGCACGATGATTCCACTTTCAACCTCCTATGGAATCCTCGGGTTTGCAGTTTCAGGCCAGCCCCTCCTGAAACTGCAAACCCCAGGATTCCATAGGAAGTTGAAAGTGGAATCATCGTGCTATAACAGACTTGTGCGGAAATGGCCTATGATTCTAGGCGGGACTTCGTGTGAGTGTGTAGCAACTACCTCCAATATGTTGGTTGCTAGCATATTGCTGGAACAAATTCTGAATATAATGAAAGGCTGGGCGTACATGACTGCTAATAACTCCAGTGTATCTTGCAGACAAAAAATTGATACTGACAAATGGTAGCGGTGGTGGAGATGACCAGCATGGTTTGATTTTAATTTTTATTGGTGAGAGGATTTATACAAATTGCAACAGCTTTTTCAAAACCTTTCTTCTGTGCGGCCTCTATGAATGGTGGTTGTTGTTTTTTTTAAAAAAAATAGCATTCTTTGCTGGTACACTGAGAATTTTCATGACATTTCCAGGTCCTTCTTTCAGACAGAAATCCACCAAAGGAGAATCAAGATTATGCAGATGGGTTGAAGGGAATGTGGCTTTCATTGCCTTAAGGCTACCAAAAGTAATTTGCAGCCTGGACATAACTCCATTTGCATGTCACTCTCTTGTCAGTCCCTCATCTAATAATTATGTATTTCTGCAAGAATGCCAGACTCGAAGAACCTATAATCCTAGGTGTTTCATTTTCTGCATCCTACAAAGTGATTACTAAATAACAGCTGCAAGAGCCTCAAAACATTTCATGGATGAAAACCAGGATGCTTGTGGCCAAGCAATATCAGACTGCGGTCAAGATGGCACAAGTTATTAATAGGGAAGAACACACAAGCTAGGAGAGGCTGAGCAATAGTTTGCTTTTGCCTGAGCCTACAGGGAAGGGCAAGTCACCTCCCTGCTTCCTCTCCTTTCTCCCTTGTTGAATTACTTGAGTGCAAGCTAATTTTTCACTTTGAACTCAGTTTGCAGCAACTGAGGTAAGCTGAGGACAAAGGGGGAAAGTGGGAATAGGAACGAAAAACTGGGACTTTTTAAAAGCAGCTGAAGAAGTGGGATGACAGAAGATTGATAGGAAAGTCCTTGGCAAATTGGAACAGTTGGAGAATATTGGCTATTGAAAAAAATGCAAAAGAAGGAAGTGAGACCACTTTTGCCCAGGCTCTGGCACATTAAAGGCACATCTGTACCCCCTTCCCTTCCCCTAGTCTTTTAGCATTTTCTCCTAAACACCTGGCTGCAATGGAAAGTCATTTCTGCCCTCCATTTTTACTACCATTACAGCAGGAATATCTTTGTCAAAGTGCATATTGGCTGCTGAGAGCTGGTCTTCTGGAGAGATTCTTGGAATTATATTCTAAAACAATTTTTCTAGGCTCTGCTTAAAAATCCATCATTGCTTCCACAGATTTATCTCTTTGGACATTTGTTTGTTCCTCTGTTGGATTTTTATCCCCCCTTCCGATTCCCCAAATTGGAGTTAGGTTCAATGTGGCTTTTTACTACTTACTCTTTCTTATCTGCAGAACTCTTTACTCATCAATATACATTTCTTTCTTTATTCTCACTTTAAAAAAATGCTCCAGGACCATCTATTTCAACTGTCCTATGTCTAAATTGGCCCTTCCATCCCCTTTTCTCCTCTAGTTTTTACAGTTTTCCTTAAATTATTTAAAATGTTTGTTGCTCTCTAAATCAGATTGCAAAACTATTGAGTATTACTAAGCTGGGACTATCTTTATGGAGTGGGTTTTTGAAATTCTTTCCCTCCCTCGACCCCCCCACATCTCCTCTTCAGACATTAAAAGTGTTCTCTTTATATGTTTAACTCTTTGTTTTAATATCACCAGGAAATAAGATTTTAATATGTCCAGGAATGAAGATTCAAAAAGCTTCTCAACAGAGTTGGCTTCTTAACCAGGACCTGCAGTGAATATAAGCTATGGGCAAAGGAATTTAATGCCTGTTCCTTCAGGTTTCATACCCTCCAACTGTCTCAATTTGGCAGGGACAGTCATAATTCATCCTCTGTTCATCCCACTTTTCAATTGTTTTTAAAATGTTTCAGTTTCTCTCTCCTCCTCCCACTTTTCCCCTTTGTCCTCAGCTTACTTCCACTGGTGCAAACTGCGTTCAAAGCACAAAAATAATTTGCACTCAATTAACCAGCAGAATCTTGTCCTTCTCCGTCAACACAAGCAGAAGCAAACGGCTGCAGCCCTTCCTAACTTGTTTGTTCTACCTCATTGATAACTTTTTCCATCTTGAACACACTCTGACGTTTCTTAGCCATGTGTGTCCTCATTGTCATTTGTGAAATGTTGCAGCACAGTCTTTGGGAGCCGAGTTCTGTGTAGAAGAGTACCATTGCCCCTTTTCTTCCTCTTTTAAAACTCATTCCTGCACTACCTTTATTGGCTTGCCACTCCTGAGCCCTGTCTCTCTCCTTGGCTAGATGTGTACTGTTTACATAGCTCGCTGCTCAATGACAGCAGTCTTCTCAAATGTTCTGCCAAAGTTTTGCTTTTGGCTTCCCATTCACTTTCCTCTCCTTCAAAGTGCCTTTCCAAATGGCGTTTATCACTTTGCCAGGCAAAGAGGGACAGGAAGTGGAACCACTGAGCCAGACTAAACAGAGCCAAGTGGCATGGAAGCCCTCAGGCCTTTGAGGCCAAGCTGTGCTTGGCAACCACCCCAGTCGTGCACCATTAAGGATGCCAAAAGTCTCCGTTAGCAGCCGTGCTTTAGCAGTGCTATGGTTCTCACAACCTGTTCAGTGCCTTTTGCTGTCCTCCTTGGGTCTTTCTTTTTCCATCTAACTAACTTTCTGTTCCTTTCTTATAGTGCAGTATCATCCCCCTCGAGGAAAGGAAGGAAACTGAAAGCTAAGACTGGTCTTTTAGATGCTTGAGGCATCCTTGGTCTGTCCGCTTATAATTATTTCTTTCTTCCACAACACACGTTCCAAAGTTTATTTTTTTCCAAATCAAACATCACTCTTCCCAAGAAATAGCCATTTTAGTCCGCTATACCATAAAAAGGTTAAAAAGAAAAGAGGGGAATCTAACAGCACATTTCAGAATGATGTATTATCTTTAGCATGAGCTTTTGTAGATAACAATCCTCTCAAGGGTGCAGCATACCTGAGGAAGTGAATTGATCCCCATTTAAGCTCATGCTAAAAATTAAACCAAAAATTAAAGGTGATGTAGATTTCTTTTTTCTCTCTCTCCCTTTTTGCTTTTTATGCCTCATCCTTGTTGTTTTAATGGTTACTGGCTGTAGGAAACCCTCAGTTTGTAGATTTGCATTGCTTGACCTATTCCATTTCTTCCAAAGAGAGAGATGATAGGGTTAACCAAATAATCATAGGCTGACCATTAAGGATAGTCTGATTATGTTGTGTTAATTCTGCTACTTAATTAACACCATACATCTGATTTATTCGCTGTCTTTGCTACATCTGACCTCAAAGCAAGCGGGTGAGGTCAACATACCCTTCGGCTATCCCAGTTTGGCAAAGACAATCTCAAGTCATCCTGCTTTTTAAATTGCTTTTAAGATGTTCCAGTTTCTCTCTCATCTTCTGACTTTTTCTCTTTGTCGTCAGTTTAGTTCAGTTGCCGCAAACTGAGTTCAAAGTACAAGAGTAGTTTGCACTCAGTTAACTCAGAGGGATGGGAGGGTAGAGGGACAGAATCTTGCCTTTCTTAGTAAGTTCAAGCAAAAGCAAACTGCTGCAGCCTTTCCTACTTTGGGTGTTCCTCCTCCTTAATTATTTTTGCCATTTTGTGCACCCTCAGATGTTGTTGGAGATGGTGCATCCCAGTTTTCATCTTTGAAATGTCAGAGGGTATGGGTCAAAACTTGACATGAGCAGGACAGATAAGTTTATTACTTATGTTTCTTCTGCTTTCATGTTTAAACTGGCTTTGTGGCCCTGATTCCAAAATCACTAGATGTGCACAGATGAAAGTACAGTTTGCTTCTCTCTGTCTTGCCATCATAGCAGAACTGAGCCAGCTCAAGGACAAAAATATCTGGTGTGAGGTGACAAGAGGAGGCAAAGGAAGTGTTAGGGTTCAGTTAGGCTCAGTAGTATATACCTTCAAAGACTAGCATTTCATTTTAGATAAAAAGGGAACAGACAAATGAGTAAACCAATGTGGGTACCCTGACCATTTCTAGCTTGGAGTAGTCTTGGTTATCTCTCAGAGACGGTGGGTCCCATATCAGCAGGGTGGTAGATCTATTCCAAGCTTTAGTTGGAAATTAAAGGAACTATCCAAAGCACTGAACCTATTTGGGAGGTAGGCTTAGCACACGGGACAGCTCCTTTGCAATTTGGATTAAAACCCACAGTGGATACACTGTGTAGAATCACAGCTCTGCCTCCCCCATTATAACACCAGCTTTGTGTAAAAGGGTGAGGGTTTTCAATATTTAAAACCACTTAATAATTTTATGGTAGTATGTTTTCTGTGTTACTGTGTATACTGTATACCACACAAGCTGAGCCAGTGTTTACAATGATAAACTGTAACATTTAAGAAGATAATGGTAAAAATAAGGTAGTGTATTATAGCTCATATGCAGTTCAGTATTGATACATTTGTTCACTGCACAGTTCAGACAATATTAACAATTAATTCACTGCTCAGAATCAATTATATCTTTAGACTTTTATGAAAGGCACAATTATCGTACAACAGCCCTTTGGTTAAACTCCCACCAAAGGCTTAACCTCCTCAATCTAGCTCACACTCTCTGACCAGATCCTACTAGGTTTCCACTGGTGTTCTGCCTCTCCTTAGGCTCCCACTGAGAACTAAACTTCCCCAAACAGCCACGCTCTCCCGGTACCTGAGGGACTCTGCTCCAAAGCTCCTTGCTAACTCTCACTGAAGGAACCAAAATATCCACAGGCACTTGGTTTTAGATAGCTTTTTCTCTCAGCCACCAGCCCCTTCCACCCACCAGTGGCAGAGCTTGGAGTATGTGGAGGGGCGGGGCTACAGTGTAAGGGGTGTGGCTATTGTGCAAGGGGGTGTAGCCAGGGCATGCAGGGGTGTGGCCAGCGTGGGGGCGTGACCAGGGTATGCAGGGGCGTGGCCACGAGCTGGGATGCCCCCAAAACATTGCTGCACTGGGCAAATTCACCTCCCCCGCCCCACGTCCCTACGCGACTGCCACCCACTACTGGGCTGGGTTTGTCTCCTGAGGTGTTATTCTGGTTGCCTAGCGACTTGCTTTCAAGCTGCATTGGCGCTTCAGATAGCTACACCCCCAGAACTTTGTCACACCCCCTGACTGCCACCAGCCTATATTGCTGGCTCTACCATAAGGCAGAATGGAGCATAGTAGTGGCCCCACCTCTTTGGATTACAAGCTACAGCTAGTGTGGCAGCCACCTCTGGCAAATGTGGAAGGGCAGCAAGTTGACCTTCCTCATGCAGGAGGTGCACTACCACTGAACTATGTTTCTTCCTCTAGAATTTTGTCTCTGCATTTTTGGCTCTAGACACTGGACTCACTGTGTTAGGACTGGGCTATGCAAGCAAGCCCCGTGTACATGCAAGGAAACAAATAGTTGGGTTGGGACCCTGAGACGAATGCAAATGATGCTACTCTTTGATCAAATGGAACATCTATTTGTATTTCATGCATCTATTCCTGAGAGAAGCCCTCTTCAATAATATTTGTTTCAGCGCTATTAAAGCCAGATCCCTCATGATTTTTCCCTATTCCTTCTGCAGGCCAAATAGTCTGCATAATAAAAGAATATTACCTTTCACTTCCCTAGCAAGATTCTCTATTTCATTTCTCAAATGTTGACAGAACGACTCTCTTTTTTAATTGTTTTGATTCATTAAGGAAGGAACAAGAAGCAGGTACTTAATGGAATGAAATGCCAATTCCTAGAGAAAACCAATCATTTTACAAATGGCCTACGTGCACCATGCTTTTTTAATCAGGCTGGTTACAGCTTGGGCTCTTTTTCAAAAGGGCTTTTGAAATGAAAATGAAAAGCAATAGAGGTGATGGAGGAGGGAGCAACTTAACAATAATGTTCTTATCTCCAGTCTTTTGAATTCATTTCTTCTTTTTTTCCTGTTTCCTCAAGAAGCAGTGCTTGACTCTTCAGTGAGATTGATTCAGATGAAACTGGAAAGCCAAGATGAATTCCTCAATGCATCTGAGGTTTACGGATTGGGCACACATTGAATTTAAGGTCCAATATTCAATAAGCAGCACTTTCCTGATTTATTCTTCTCCAGCTTCCCTTGAAGGTAATGTTTGCATAAAAAGTGATATTTGCATCCATAATTTTTTTGTGCCACTCAGTAATATACAATATTAGGAAGTTTACCTAGCGTTGTTCAGGCTGATCTTGGTGATACTGCTTATGGTCTGAATGAGGCAAAAATTTCACAGTAGCACTGCAGTCTTTAAACTTTTTTTGCACACTAGATGTCAGGCAAAAAAGACGAAAGATGGTAATTTTCTTAATTTTTCTGTAGTTTTTTTTTTCTGAAAAACAACAAAGTTGGCCCAAATTGTTCAAGATGTCAAATGAAGGTTAAATATCAGGACTGGTCACAATTGGTGAACAAATGTTCATCATCACCACCACCATCATCATATCATCTGAAGTGTTTCTGCAGGAGGTACCTGAACTAGTTGATAGACTGCATTCAAAACTGCTACAATCTTTGATATGGTCCCATTTGATAACAGGCCAGGTTTTGTGACAGTGATTAAGTGTGTGGGTTCGTAGAGTATGCCAGACATACAGACTGACAGACACTTCATAGTGTACCTTATGCTCCGCTTTCTTCCTACCCCAAACATGGTGGCAAGAGAAGTAACATTGTACCCCAGCATATCATCAAAATTCTGTATTTGTCAGATATATCAGCATAACCTTAAGAGTCTGTTAGGCCAACTGAGGCCATTTCCGCACTAGACTATTATAGCGCTATTATTCCACTTTCAACATCCTGTGGAATCCTGGGGTTTGCAGTTTAGGGAGGGGATTCCGTAAGATGTTGAAAATGGAATAATAGCACTATAACAGTCTAGTGTGGAAATGGCCTGAATGTTTACAATGTATAGAAAACCAAAGTTTATCACAGGCTGGGAAACAGCCTACAATGTGAACTTATCTAGCCTAACTGCCCACTTTGATTCTGCTATCACATTCTTCACTGGAATTCTACTTTCCAAATGAAAGTTTCCTTCATTCCCCAAATTTCTAGCAGTACAGTATCTTAAAAGTTCAGCTGAGTGTTTAGAAATACAGTTTAGGCATCTGCAGAAAAAAGACAGGTAATGTCGCTAAGGGAATTACTCTAGGAAAAAACAAGTATTTTAGATGAGGACATTTTTCAGTATCTCACCCTCTGTAATGCTAGACATTAGAGGATTGAAGAAAAATTTATCTGTGGGGCCAGAATTCTTATTTGGAGGTAAGCCTTCATTTTGCTCCCCACCTCTAGTACCTCTAGTACCTACACCCCATGCTGAATGAAGGCAGGTTGTAGACTGTACAGGTGTCACACTGAGTTTTGCTCTTTCCAACCAGTGTTTGGAAAATTTACTTTTGTAGAATACAACTCTCAGAATCAGTTGTGGTCTAACAAAATAACTTTTCCAAGTCTTGGTTCTTCCTAGTAAAGCCTTGCTATGTCAGATCACTGGTAGCAAACTGATAGGTTTTATCTCTGTCACATTTTTTTTTCAATCCTGCTCAGTCACAGGCCTTTCAGATTCCATTTGTTAATCTGCTCACAAGTCTGCCCAAATCATCTCAGAAAATCTTCTTTGAAACAATCAGTAGTTGGAAGTCCAACCCATTAGTGGTTGCTGGAGGCTCTCGGTTGTGAAGTATTGCAATTCACATAAATGTCACATAACTGTGAGTGTAAAGTTGCACTCTGTCTCCTTAATGTGGGATCAACCCATCAAAATCTGAAATTTTTAGTTCAGGAGGTACCCGGAGGACTTAATGGATTGGGTGTAAAACCTTACTACCCTATTCCTCTTGATTCTGTTGGGTAACACATCAATTCTGGTGACTGTGGTCAAGAACGTGAGCTTGTTTTGTAGCATAATGGGCACTTTATTTTAACATACTGATTAGTTATAATTATAACCTCTTACCTTCTGTGAATTTATCATGGTATACATTTGTCTTTTCTTCTTCCCCATTTTATCTTCACAACTATCCTGTGAGTTAGGTTAGACTAAAAGAGAATGATGGGTCAATGGTCATCCAGTGAATTTTGTGGCTCAGTAACCATGTGAAACTGGCTGAAGAATCACTGCTGGTATTTGGGTGAACATGGGCTGATAGTACTGACTGATTTGATAGACAACTGCACTTCATATTATGCAGGGGTGGGAAACTGCACAGGATCGGGGCAATTTTCACCCTTATACCCCACCATAGCCATGCCAGCATGCCACTTCAAGTTGCCATTTTTTGGCATTTTTGCTGGGGGAGGGCTAGGGATGCAAGGCAAAGTGCCACATGTGCATATGGGTTAGGGCAGTTCTGGAAAATTGCTGAGAAATAAGTCAATTTTTTTAAAAAAAAAATAGGGAATTCAGAGGATTTGGGAGGACTGCTAGGGAAAGCCAAAGGCCTACAAAAATGTGGTTCAGGCTGCACGTCATCCACAAAGCATACATTTTCCACCTCTCAACAGCCATTATTCCTATTGTGTTTTCTTCTTTAATTCCACATTAGGTTTCTGATCTTTTCTCTGTTTTTGCAGGTATCCATGGTCGTGCTTCTAGATATCTAGAGCTGCCAGCTTTCCGTCTCCCTCAGGGCTCTTTTTTCCTGCTGGAGCTGTGGAGTGTGACAATGGTGTTTGTAGCCAATCTGTCAAACGCCATTATCACACTAAATAGCTACTGCTAGATAAGCCATCGGTTCAGGGTCTGGAGAAGGAGGAAAAGGAAGAGAATACTTAAGAGTAATATCCTTTTCTGGCAAAGCTGGAGGAATACAACAGTGCTGTGTCAAAACAATTCCTCACTTTTATGGTGCCCAAAGCCTGCAAAGTAAATAAAATATGCTCTGCTTTCTTAAAACTACACATTGGAGTCCTTTTGGTTTTTTTCTGAGATGTTTAGGACTCATGTTTGGATGAATTCCTGCATCAGGAGGTGAGGCATTTCTGCCCAGGTGGAGCTATGTCCCATCTCCTGTCTCACCCATGCCACCCCCTAAAAAATGTCCTTTTATATGCTGGACCCATACAGCCATTTAGTGGTCAGTGGAGAGCAGAGGGGCGCATTGACAGAAAAGCAGCCAGCTATCTGCCTGCAGCTGCACATACAGTGATGATTGGATCCTCCAGGACCTCTGGAGGACCTCTGTGAGGTTCCAGAAGGATGCCATAACAGTATGCTTCCAGCTACAGATGCACAGACGAATACTTCTCTACTGCTGTCTCCCCACTCTCCACTGGCCACTCAAGGGCAGTGTTGTGGAGGTGCAGCATATAAAAGGCAGGTTTTTGTTATAGCACAAGGAAAGCAGAAAGTTCCAGCCTCCATAATGACAACACAATGTCACTAACAGGATATCATTTTCTTCATGGATTGCAATGATACTTTTCTGATCACAACAAATCTTACAACCAGCAAACTGCTTGCCTGAGTGCCTGCCCTTCCATCCTTCCTCCCTCCCCTCCCTCTCTTTTCCCAAAGCAGGAGCACAGCAAAAATCCTGAGACTGTATAATAATACCTGGAATCTTGTTACAGCTGTACACCCACTTTAAGTGCACATATGCCCTTTTGCAAATGAAGCATGAGACTATTTGGCTCCTTGAGCTGCTTCCACCCTCTCCCGAGCAGCAGCCAAGCCCACAGAGCTGCTGCTACAAGGGAGAAAGAAGGAGAGCAGTAGACACTCCCTGCAATTTGCCAGAGAGAGAGGCAGGAGAATGGTGATACTGTTATTCTCCTGTCTCTCTCATGCATGAACTCAGTGATGTAGACTCAAGTTGATAGACTTGGATTCAAGCTGGACTTAAGTTACTTCGGTGACTTGACTTGGGCTCGACTTGACCATAAATGATGCACTGACTTGACTCGACTTGAGACTTGTATACTTTTAATGACTGACTTGGTCCCCTTGGTTCAGTAATATAACACATTCATCCAGAAAACTTACGACTTTGAACAATGCCTCCATCTCTTTTTGCCTGTTAGTCACGTGACAATCTCTCTCAAGTCCAAAGTGTGGGCACATTTCTCCGAGGGGAACAGCAAACAGGTTAGGCAATGGGCTTGAGGGAGGCTTGAGGGAGGCTTTAGGTCTGCTCAGCAGCCTGTCCCTGCTGCATATTGGAGGAGCCTTCTAAAACGTCTCCTAAGAGCAAAAGATAAGACCTTCCCCCAGAGCGCAGAGTGCATTTCTTAGAGGGGAACAGCAAATGTGTTAGGCAACAGGCTTGAGGAGGAAGTGTCTTTTTTTCTAAAGCTTTTGAAGCTTCAGTAATGGGGGAAAGATTGGATCCTATTCCCCACTTCCAAAGCTGCAGATGGCAAAATTGCAAATGTGGAGAGCCGACTGCTTAAATTGTTAAAACTGACTTTATTTCACTCTATCCAATAATTCTAGAATTTTGGTTGGGGTATAAGTTCGCTTCCGGACTTGAGACTTGACGTGAAAGTATCTTCAAGGACTTGAGACTTGACTTGAGACTTGAAGGTAGAGACTTGAGACCTAACTTGAGACTTGGAGTAAAAGACTTAAATACATCACTGCATGAACTGCAGGGGGATAAGAGGCAGTTGCTACAGCCTAGTTACCTCCCTCTCCTTCCTTCCCTCCCTCCCTCTCTAGAGCATTTCAAGGGCATATCAGTGACTCTGGGGGGGGGGTTGGAGTGGAGGAACAGAATTGCATTCATGGGGCATTTATTATCAAACCCATAATCTAGGATCTCAGCCAATATAAAAAAAAGTTGCTCAAGCAGTTCTGCTTTTTTTTTCAGTGGTTGTGTAACTGGGGTCCTTAGCACCAACTCTCATTTTGCAAGTATGCACGTGTATCGCTTCTGGGTTCTTTGGGGCCAGTCACAAATGAATATTGCAAATACAATCAGATTTTACGTCTAATTTATATGTGTTTATTTAAAACAGCAATGCGACAAATTATATATTATATTGAACACATAAACAATGTCCCAAAAGTTTCATGCATCTCATGAAGTGCCAGTGCTGGACTTGATGGAAGAAATTATCCACGTGTACTGCTTAGCAGAACAACAAGCACCCTTGGAGACAAATCTTAAAACCCTAAATAAAAGATAAATAATAGATGCAAATTCAACACAGAAGTTACACTAGAATGAATTTGGCTTTTTGTTGCCTTCTGAATACATAACCGAAAGTGCCACTACCTTATTCAAGGTGAAATGGGCCTATTCTTCAGCCTTGGTTAGTCCACTTCACAGAATCATAGAGCTGGAAAGGGCCACAAGGGCCACTGAGTCCAACCTCCTGCCATACAGGAATACACCATCAAAGCACTCCCAGCAGATGGCCATCCAATCCCTGTTTAAAGACCTCCAAAGAAGGAGACTCCACCACACCCTGGGGCAGTGTATTCCACTGTTGAGCTGCTCTTACCACCAGGAAGTTCTTCCTAATGTTGAAATGGAATCTCTTTTCCTGTAGTTCCTCTCAAGCTCCAGCTCTCCCTCTCTTCCTGGTCTCAGTAATTATGGCCTGTTCTTTAAGGTTTCTCTAACCCACTGGGCTAAACCAACAGTTTATAGAGGTTTCACATACATACCCTCCTCTCACACTTTTGAGTTGGTGGGTGGCGCTATTGACTGTTATACAATGAGCAAGCCCAATTGCATCTATGGTACAATTTGGCTTACTATATGGTCCACATTTATGCTATGTGGACATTTACCGGTATGCTATGATACACACATATAGGATCTCAGCCTCAAGGTATTTCTTTTCTTTGTAAACAGGCTAGTTGTTACTGATATTTTAGTTCGGAATGAGTTTTTTGTTGGTGTTGCTGCTGCTCGACTTTTGATGAATAAGCTTTAAAATGGAGGCATAATTCCATTTTTGGCTCTCAGCTCTGTGCCACTCAGCTATGCATGCATTCATCATTTAGCCAAGTGCTGAGCAAAATTACTGCCAACTTGTCATATTCTTTCGACTTTGGCAGGAAAGCAACGAAGATCCATTTCCATAATTGCCATATCCCTGTTCCATCCCCCATTAAAATCAATGGAGAGGGTATGCAGTGAGGTATACATATGCACACACAGGCACTCAGACTTTATATCTCAGAGGAAAAAAAGGCAGAGACCTTGCTTCTCCTTCCCTAAAAAGTGTCTGCTCCCTCATTATTTGATCTTCAGTGAAAAATAAACCAGAAAACAAGAGTATTTCACACATATAGCAAAAACAAACAAACAAACAAAAACCACCCCAGGTTTACAACTGAGGCCATTTCCACATGATGATGTTCTTCTATGTCATTTCGCTGCAGTCCTGGGTCCAGAAGGGAGCACGTCAGCAGTGCTCCCCTCTGCACCTGCTCGGTCCATGTGGAAGAGAATGCAATGGCACCATATCTTCCTTCTGCACTGCAGCCGGGCTTTTTCCATTGCTGCGCTATGTAAGGAAGTGCCGCCAATGCACTTCCGCATGGCCAGAAGTGATGGGAGCACTGCACGATCGCAGACACAAAATGGATTTTTTCCATTTTGTGAAAACTGTGCAAGCGCGACACTCCGCGACAGGATGGCACCAGGACAGCGATGACATCATGCGGAAGTGCGACCTGCCAACCGCTGCAATACTGTGGCAGAAACCAGACAGCAATGTCATGTGGAAAGGGCCTGAGTGTATTCTCAACAAGAAGTGTTATCAATCTAGGCACTGTGATTAATGTACCAGTATAACAAATGCAGTCAGGACCCTTCTTTCCCCCCGTTTTTTTTCTCTTTTTGTAAAATATATATTTATTAAAGAAGAACATAAAAATACAACAATACAACCAGAATTCTGTTGGTGCATTAGGCTGATGTAATTCTTCTACTCCAGCAATGGTACTCTTTACAGATTTGTATACAGAGATATCTGGTACCCTCTTGTGCAAGTAGTTTCCCAATCACCCACAACACAATGGGACAACTTATAGCTCGGTTTATGCATGAGTGCAGATTTTCCCCCTCCTGGATCAGAACAGGCAGTTATTGGCCACGAGGTATATCAGGAAGCTAACAGCAGCACTACTTCTATTGCTGCCACTTCCACATACGTATGCTGACAGAGCTTTATGCTCAAAAAGTGTTGAACAGCATCTTAGCTTACATGCATCACTCTCTTCTGTATTGCATAAAGCTAACTTCTAACTTCAAAATAAAGCCCCCCATTGCACCCACACAAAAACCAAATAACTCCAAGTACTCTTTGGGGGGATGTTTTTGCCCTTTTAGGGTCTCACCTGGGACTTTCTGGGCCCTGGAGATGTCTTTATTGGTAGTGAGGAAGAATACAAAGAATAATTGGTGCGGCTAATTAACAGAAACTATAATGTAATAAAATTATAAGTTGTTTACATTGTCCTTGTGTTCCTAACTTTCTCAGTTTATCTATAAGAGTCAGATACCAAATTCTTTTCAATCAATCACTGATGGATAAAGCTGTTGGCAGGAATCCTGTATCACAGTTATGAATGCGGGACCTGGAATTCTGCACATGTGACTGTTATGTATTCATGGCCCATATGTAGCCCTAAGTTTAGTGGTATATAGAGAGTGTGAAAGTTCTCCAATTTCCTCTTATCAGGAAGTAGTCACTGCAATTAATGGGATTCATTCCAATGTTGATCGGGAAACTGCTGGCTGCCATTCCCACCCACTCCCATGTGAGTGATTCCTAGCACAAAGTGGAATTGCAACAGGGGCCCTGTTTCTGCATGTCGCAATGGGGATTACTCATGGGAGGGAGCAGAAACAGCAGGCAGCTGCTTCCTGATCAACAGAGGAACAGAACCCCATCAATTGCAGTGGCTGCTTCCCAGTAAGTGGGATTGGGGAGCGCCATGTATTCAGTGCAAAGCACCTTTACATATCGGTAAAGACCACACAGGTTCCCTGCTGTCTCTTCCCCTCTCCCAAGCTGGGCCTGACTTCTTCTATCAAGAGATTGGAAAAATTACTTTTTTGGACTATAATTCCCCAAATCCCATGGCTAAGAAGGCAACTTTTCCTGAGCTCTGTGCTACATAGGATCTTATTTTATTTTATACTGGTAATGTCAAATACAGGGTCAACTACCATCCGTTTTGGGCAACAGGCAGCTGCGTCACCATTGCTCCCTCCTCCTGTGCATAACTGTGTGTTTGTTGAATTGGCATCTCTTCAGGTCTTTCCCATAAAGGCGTTTCACTTTGCCAATGCTTTTTCCCTTTATAAAATGAAATAGCTTTGGCTTTGAGCCCAGGATAAAAATCAGCATTGCCAGGAATGCCATCTGTCCTCAGTTTGCCTTAGCTACACTGAATTAGATTGAAACCCTATATATTTCCTCATAGTATGAGGAGATCCATAATGGCAGTGACTTGGTACCAGAATCTCAGGGTCTTCTTACTTGGAGGACCATCGCAACACACAGAATTGTGTGAGACATATTCCAGGAGAATAGTAACACTTGTGCAGATTTATATCTGAAGAGGGATAGTGTATGTTGCAGTTACTTAAAGCTGACCAGGAAAAAAAGAAGCTCTTGAGGCCTTTTCACTCTGCAAATATAGCACTATGGTTCCACTTTTAACTGTCAGGGCTGCATTTTGGGATTTGTAGTTTGCTGAGACACTGGAGCTCCCTGGCTGAGAATTCTAAATGCCACTTCCTAAAGAGACAGCCCCAGAATTCCATAAAATGGAACCATGGCAGTTACAGTGGAATAATGGTACTATAATTCTACAGTATGAATAGAACTCTGGTCATAGGGAACTGATTCAAGATATTAAACCAAAACAAAGGGACTTAAATCAGTGCTGAGCAACATCTAGCTTGATGACCACAGGTGGCCCCTGATATTTTTGAAATTCCTCCTCAAAAGAGTTGTTATCCCCCAAAGCATGAGATCCCATGAGGTCCTCTATCAGAATCTGTGATCAAATAAAAAAATTAATTAACTCAATTAATTAACTCAAACTAAGAATATTGCATAAAGAGGGGTAATTGCAGGACCTTTCCACCAATGTTCTATGGCATCACTGCTAAAGAGATCAGCCAGAATACTTATAATTCAATTTAAATGTGTTTTGTTGGGGAAAAGTACACACACACACACACACACACACACAAAATAGTCACATGCACAAGCAATCACACAAAGTTAACTGGAAAGAAAGGGAGGAAAATGGATAGAGGAGACTGAAAAGGAATTGGGTTATAATTACTAGCCAGAGAGAAGCATAGAAGGATGAAGTAGCTTTGGCTCTTCACCCAAGGACAGCAAAAAGTTGGAGTGACAAAGTGGATCCCTGAAACTTTGGGGGACCCAAAATCAAGGTCTCTTTATAACCAAAAACCTGCCCTGAAGACATGAGGCTGGTGATGACTTACTTGTCTGTGTAAACAAAAGCTTGCAGGGTGAACAAAAGGTGGCAGAATTGGTTGGTGGTTTTTAATATTTGAAGAAAAGGAAGTTGATGATTTTAATATGTAGGTGGGGAAAGGTTTTGGTGGCTGCTTGATTGGGGACCAGGCAGAAGTCACCAGTGGGAGGGTAAGACAATTTTTGATTTGGTGGGAATCTTCCTGTTTTCGTGGCTCCTTGTTTTTGTTTTTTTTGTTTTTTGTTTTTTTAAGTTTACAACAAATACTCTTGGTATGTAGGTGCCAGAGAGAGATAATAGCCCGTTTGATGGTTTTGCTTTGTTTGCGTTTCCATAGGAAATGCACCCAGCAAGGGTTTTGCTCCTCTCTGATTTGGCTACTATTCTTACTGAAAGGATTATCTTGGCCATGCCTGGCTCACCTCAGACCTGTTTTTCCAGCCCAGATTCCCTTTCCCACATGGCTTGCAGTTGTCATTTATTTTTTATGCCACTTAAACATATCTGCCAATTAATATATTTTGATAGAGTACTTTTCACCTTGTTGTTGTGTGCCTTCAAGTTGTTTCTGACTTGAAGGCACACAACCTATCACAGGATTTTCTTCACAAGAGTTGTTCAAAGGTTACTGAAGGTCTGTTTCCATTGCTGGGTGGGGTTCAGACTCTGGTCTCCAGAGTAATAGTCCAGTGCTCAAACCGCTCTACCACACTGGATCTCTCTCTCGCCACTGCCCCATTTTTTCTTCCAGTCTGAAATAAGACCCCCGAGGAGTACGTGATTTGTTTGGGAGCTGGTTAGAATTTCCAAAAGCACATCAGGAGCATCAATTGTCTCACAAACAAGATGTGTTCCCCAGTGCCCAGCCTTCATGTGGAAGAGGCTGTTTTACAAGTAAAAATATGGCTCCCTCCACCCCACCCACCATCACTTCCACAACAGTGCCAAGCTATTGCCTTGAAGGGGGAAAAAATCATCATCTCATAGCCTCACTGTGGCTATTGCTCATCACTGATTTAAATCTTGATTTAATCAACAGGAACGAAATCCATTTTAAATGACTGACTTAAATTAAGTTTCTGACTTTCAAATCCACATATTTCCTAAACAAGCATGGATGCTAATTGGTTGCTATAACAACTGAAAGATGTCTATTTGTAATTAAAGAAAGAACATACCCAAGGAAAATAATTCTAAACCCCTCACCAAGCAACCCACATTCCATTTTCACTACAAATACATTAAATATACACAACACAGTCTATGATGTTTACTCAAAAGTAAACAGGGGTAGTATCAGTATGCCACCCTAGAGGCACTCGATCACCGCTTATTTTGAAGATTAAATGGGGTTACTGTGTGCCCACAAGTCATGTCCAACTGATGGCAATCCTAAGGCAAACCTATCATGGAGTCTTCTTAGCAAGGCTTGTTCAGAGTGGGTTTGCCTTTGCCTGTCTCTGAAGCTGAGAGAGTTTGACTTGCCCAAGGTAGCCCTGGTTTCCAAAGTCATAGTCCAACACTCAACTACTGCATCATGCAGCTCTCTAGAGGGGTTGGGCCTGATTATTTCCTGACTGTGAGATTACAAAAGACTATGGTGGGGAGATGAAAGCACCTTGCCTGAAAACTTGGAAAGTTGCTGCCAATCAGAGCTGTCAATATTAGCCTAGATGAACCAAGGCCATTTCTGCACTAGACTGTTATAGTGCTATTATTCCACTTTCAACATCCTATGGAATCCTGGGGTTTAGGGAGGAGCCTTTAGAATTTGCAGCTAGAGACCCCTTTGGCCTCAGTAAACTACAAACCCAAGAATTCCACAGGATGTTGAAAGTGGAATAAGAGCACTATAACAGTGTAGCATGGAAATGGCCTTTGTTTCTGAACAAGCTCCAGTGGTTTCAGAGGAACTCATTCCCAAGTAAGTATGCTAAAGAATTCAGTCTACGCAAGATCAGTGACTAATTGGCTTACATGCCCAGAGCAAAGATTGATTATTATTGGCCAGTGCAGGAAATCTTATGGTACGTAAAGTAAAGCATTTGCTGTTTGGTTTGCAGTTCTGATTCAGTCATAAACTGTATAATAAACACTATTGCATGGCCTTAAAGCAGTGGTGTAGCTTGATGTGAGCAGGGTGGGAGTGGGGGGAGGAGGCACAGGGGCGGGGCTACAGCACAGGTAGGCATGGCTACAGCACATGGGGAGGGGCAACGGCATGCGGGGGCAGGACTACGGCATGTGGCAGAGAGCAATGGTGCGTGGGGGGGCAGAATAGGAGTGGTGTCGTCCCCCAAAAAGTGCCACCCAGGGTGCACTGCCTCCTTGCCCCCCATCCCTACGCCATGCCTTGAAGGTTTCATATTTGTCATGCTTTTCTCAAGGATCACAGCAGTTAGCTCATTCATTCATTCTTTCACACCAAAATCAGGCTCTAACATATCGCTGAGTGATTTATGGCCCTTAAGAGGTTTGACTGCAGTGCCCATCAGTCCTAGTCAGAATAGCCGATAGTAAGGAATTGTGGAAACTGCAATCCAGCTACATCTAGAAACCGAAAGAGTCACTGAAAGTTAAGATCCTCAGTTCAGCTATTGTTTTACACTAGGTTATATCTCTATGTGATATTTGTTACACCTGAAGTTTTAGAACAGTCTTTAAAAGATGACAATTTTTTTTAAAACCATCTGTGGCTTTCTTCTTAACATCTGCTGTTCAGTAGTTATGAGATTGTAAACCAGATTTATGATCTTGTAACTTTTGAGATTCATGTTTATATTCATTAACAGCCAAATGCGACCCCCCCCCCAAATACCTTCCCAGCCAGGTAGCATCCCAGCTGAAAACACTGCAGATCGGGGCAGTGGGAGATTATGCTGTGATGATGAGCTCTTCCCATTATCCAGGCAATATAGCTGAAGGGGGATAGTTCCCTGTCCAGGTTAGTGAGGTATAGGGGTTTAAGTTACTTTTATTGGGGATCAGCATCACAGAAAGACATCAGAGATCATGAGAGACAATTGCCCAGTCAAAAAAACTAGGTGGGGAACAAGGTGAAAAGTTTCCAGATACTTGGGACAAGGAGTTATTAAAAGGCTTCAAGAAACTTCAAGGCAAGGGAGACAAAGGAACATCAATGAGAGATGAACAACCAGTAGCAGGCTGGGCAGAGTTTGTCTAGACTCCCTGGTTCTCCCCCACACCATCCCAGTATCCAGATAGTAATATCTGTAGGATAGGAATGTTTTGGCTAGTTGAGTTAGGGACTTTTGTTCTTTTAAACCTCTGGCTGAAATGACCTGGACTTGTCTGTAACTTTCTGACTGCTAAGTAAAGCCTGAAGGAAGGTGCTTTCATGAACTAGGTATCTTTTTTCATTGTGTTTGCCTGCTTAGAATAAAGACCTTTCCTTCTAAAGATCTCCTCTACCCATGCTCTCTTTCCACATGCTTTGCCAGTTTGTGCACACAGATAGAATTCCCCTCTTCCACAGAGGATGGGAGAGGAAACCCTCTGCAGTCAGAGGTGCAAGTCTAGAGAGTCTTCCCCCAGTTGCTTCCTACTGAATGGATTTAAAATCAGGAGGTGGTGGCAGCTAGATGATCTCCAGGGGCAAGGGTCCCATCTCCCACTTGAGAGCAGGAGACAGCATTGAATAGGAGAACCTTTCCCCTCACATATGCCTGCAGCACTTTCCTGGTCACAGTGTGTCTTAAGAGAAGCAATTGCATCAGAACCCCAAGAGCTCTCTCCAGCTCCTTGTCCTCAAGGCACCCCACAAATATGAGAGTGCTGCAGACATCATTTCCCACCACCCCAATCTGAAGCACCTCAGAAATCATTTGGTTGGTGTGCTCAAGGACTGAAAAAGTAGGCTTGGGAGGGGTGGCATCAACAGATGTCCCTATGATGATGGAACTCCATCATGATGGTTGCATTTGAAGATGGAGGATCTCAGTGCTGATGTTTAAACCACCTGTCCTTGGCCACAGGCTAAGAGGCACCCTTCACTCATTTTTGTGGCCTGAAAGTGAAAACATTCTATTCAGTAGCAGTGGGACACACTGAATTATGAAAGCATCTCCTATCCACCAGTCACCATGACAGAATCTGTAGCCCCTGCTTACTGTATACAAAACATTCTTTGTTGAATCCCACAGTAATTGCTTTCCATTCAGCAGTAACAACCAGGTAAGCAATAATGTTCACCAAACAAGCACATATTCTCCTACCATCACCTCTAATACTCTCTAATCACAATAAATTATACTCCCAATGCTGCGGAAATAAGAAAGCAACATCTAAAGCTTAAATCACCATAACTACAGATAATTTAGGGTGTGTTTTTCAAAGGCCTTTGGATGAAAAGCTAATGGGAGGAATATCAAGACCTTGCTACCCCAGGAACACGTTAAAGCTTGGAGAATCAGCTGAAAAGCAAAAGAAGAATGGAATTATCAAGTAGGCTGGCAAGCTTTCCACATTTGTATTGCTGGATGTGTGAGTGGGCGTGCAAAATCAAATTTCAATCCCCAGGCCCCCACGCAGCATTACTGTTGCTGGCATTGTGGAGGATGAGAATGATGTTGCTCAAAATTAACCTAGTGAATTTGAGAACTATCTTATTGCACAGTCCATGAGGTATTTCATTGTCTATCCCTCCAACTATTTCCAAGAAATTTAAACTTTGGTTGGCATTGCATTCATGAATTACAGTGGTACAGGTTGGGCTTACAACGTTCAAATTTTATGGTCACTGAGCAGGCTGGAATTCTTTGCTAATCATACAACAACCCAAATCCCCCCAAACTGACCTTGTAAGCAGCTGTCATGCCCTGGATAACTCGCAATCCACACACTCCACTCTGAGGTAGACAGTAATGTTTATTTGTAGCAAAGCAAGCAACATAGCACACTTCTTCCAAGGCTGCTGAGACTAAAGCATACGTGGAGTTCATAGATTTTTACATTTTCACATACAAATTTTGGGCACACAAAGCTGTGATTGGAGAGGATCATCAATTTAACATCACTCCACATCTTCAAACACTTCTCAGACTTGCAGTTGTTTATCCATCTTTCATCCTTGAGGCAGGAATATATTTCCTGCTCCTTAACTTTGACACTTCACACTCCCAAACCATCTCTTTCATTTTCTCCCACTCTGATCTTCTCCCTCTCACTGGATACATTGTAGCAATGAACAATACAGCAATTAATCATTTGACACATTGAAATACACAGGCAAGCTTCAAAGAGATACATTGTTGCAACCGACAATTAACACTCAATACTTTGTAGCACTTGTAACTACCTCTAGTATTGCCCCTACACTGACTGCCATACAGTATTTCAATAGACATCCAGCAGATACACTTATGACAGGAGCTACGCATCCTAACATTAGCTCAGCCCCATCATGACTATTTCTGTGTTGTCAGGGAGGGGGGGATAAGTAAGGATGTGGCCACCTATTTTCTTATAGCTCAACATGCTGCAAGAATGTCATCTGCAGAAAGCTCGCAAGGGCCCCAAAAGTGTCTGCATATTCCTGTTGTAGCTCATTCAACAACAAGAAAATAGTTGGACGTGCCTCTGCCCATCCCTGTGTTGTTGAGACTGCACTGCTTACAGGATGAGGTTTTTTTTTTTGTTGGCAGGGAGACATAGCTACAGAGATATAGCTCTCTCTGTGTGTGCATGGACCTTCAAGTTCTCTGCTGACTTATGGCAACCCTATTAATTTCACAGTGTTTTGTTAGGCAAGGAATACTCAGAAATTCCATTGGCAGTCTCCTATCCTACATGATACATATACATCTCCTAATAGAGGCCCCTGGCCTGTATTTTTGAATCTTATGTAGGGACTTCCACTGTCTTTCACTTTAAAAGATGTATTTGTCATTTTTTCAAAGGCAGACTTGAATTTGTACCGTAAAGCACACCTTTTGACTCATATCAGCAACTGGCAGATAACTGTTTCATTCAAATATCCCTTCTTGGTCAATTTTGGAATCAATTGGTTTGGCATTAGGCTATCTAAGGAATAAACGGTTAGTCCCTCCTACTACAGTTTCTGCAGCCAGCCATCTATATGCTTGGGCTAACCTAACTCTTTGGAATAATCCCAGTCTCAAAATTAGAAGACAATCCTTTTTATGGAAGAGATAGGTTGATTTGAGATTTAGATCAATTGACAGGGTTCAAGTGTATTTGTCATTTTCAGTATTGCAGTCTACATACATACCATTTGACCTCAAAGTGGTAGTATCTACAATCACAAGAACTTTTGGACCATCATGTATGAGTGGCTCAGCCACCCCTACTGTGTTGGGAGCAGTAACTGACTGAGATGTTTCTTGCATGTGTAGTTTCATAAGTGCATACTCTGCATCCTCACACTGCCAATCAGTAGTGTTACTACCACCTGGTGCACCTCAGCCTCTGAGATAGCAAGACTGGGAAGGGATATCATTTTTACATAATCAAAAATATTTATGGATGGAAATGCATGACCGGATGCATGCTGGTCTGAGAAAGAGTTGTTGTCAGGTCAGAGAATGCTAGGACTTGAATAAGGTCATAATATTCAAAAGGAAACTGAGATGAAACCCCTAGTATCAAAGGGTACAAGTTAATCCCTTTTTCCTATCAAAAGTATTTGTATTCTTGAGCAAGACCCAAAGGCAATCAGAGATAATTCTTTTGATCAAAGACTGTTACTTTTGGGTTTTCACCCAAATGCTTCCCTTGCCAGTTTGAACTTCAAGAGACTACCACCACAGTTCCTATAATTTTGTCGACCTGGTGTATAGAAATGTTTCGAAATACATGCTATTTGTAAGTTGTTCGCCGTCTCGATCCATATGGAGAGGCGGGATACAAATAATAATAATTAAAAAAAAAAACACAATCTCTCGTCAGTTAGTTCCATGAGAAAGTGTTGAGCTTTGCCAGAAGCTTCACTTCAAAGCATAGAAAAGATATTTAAACCCTGACTATTTTGCAGTTCCTTGTAGTCCTTTGGAAGCAGGCTGTCACTTTGTTGGTTAGTCCCCCGAGCCTAGACTACCCTCAAGCCCCTTCGAGTTTGAGCTTTCCAGTGATGGTCCTCCTCTTCAGGATGAGTAATTATCACCCACTTTTTCCCTAAGAACTTTGCTATCCAATTTTTTCCCTCTTTTTCTTGGATCTTACTTGGATCTTGTGTGCTTGATTGATTAATTCCCCAATAAAACATTTTAAAGATATTCTTTGAATCTCTGACAGGTGTTCCCACATGAGTACTGGTAGACACAAGTGTTGAAAGATCCCACTAGGTTACCTCCCTCTTGGAGGCCTCCTTTATTGAGCTAATATTTTCCACCATTTTCAAGGTCCTCCACCTTTTGGAGTAACAGTAGTCAATCTCTGGGAGGGACCCCTACCACTATTATTATGGGGAAGAGTAGGAGGAAAGAGACTGACACAGCTGCTAGTCTCAGATCAACTACAGAGAAAGAAATGAGGAGGTGCTCTCAAATGGAGTACACCTGCCCCTTCCTTCCCCCAGGAACCCAGAACAGCTAGATCTTCATTGTTTGAATCCTCCTCCACCCCTTCCCATTCTCTGTGATACGAAGGAAAAACAGAAGCCACTCTCAGGGCTTAATAGTTGTTGGGTAGCAGGCTAGTTTTAGCCCTCTGTACCAAAAAGGATGGTCATGCATGTAAGCTGCATTTGCATGTATGTAAGTCACTGACAAGATGGCAATCATTGTATCTTTAGAGAAACTGAAATCAAGTAGTTTAATTTGCAAATGGTTGTTGGAAAGCACTAGACTTTATGTCAATCCAGTTAGAATTGACAAGAATAAAGAGTTAGAATGCTGGTGCAAATCAGTCAATGGAAAATTGATCCAGTGCCACAACAGCTAAAATCTATAGATGTAAGACTATGGTTGGCTCAGGAAAAAAATGGCTGGCATTTGGATGGTGAAATATGATGGCATAAGTCCCATATTTTTGGAGTCAAATCAGGAGTCAGAATTCTCTACCAACTGTGCAATGACTCCTGCCACCATTTCACCTTTTCTCATCTGTGAATCCAATCATTTCCTGATAAGTGGAGAGTGAGGGAGAACATCAGAGAGGTGTCCAGCTATCTTTCTGTAGCTGGATGCAGAGCAATGACATCATCTGCAGGGACTCACATATGTCACTAACAGAAAGCCAACCATAGTCTACTATCTCTCCTGGTTTCTATGGGCAAAAACATATTAACATGGTCGGGATGCCTGAGTAGTTCCCAAAATAGAGTCCACTTTGAGTATGTGTGTGCGTTCCTCTATAGGAGAGCAGATTGGTCATGGCAGTGCTGTTGGGCCAAGAGGAGACCCTTTCCGGACCAGGGCCAACTCTTTTCAGTGCATCTGGTCATCTGTCTTGCCCATTTTCCAGCTGACATGACCAAGACCAAAGCTTCAGAGAGACCAAACCTCAATGCACCATTGACCTCTTCACTCAATCTGTAGCTGGGACATGGGGGCAGGCAGTGTGGTTAATGCTATCAACACTGGGGGAGGGCAGGGAGGGAAATATCTACAACCCCACTCTCCAAAATCATTTTTACAGCATTACAGTACATGCAGCAACAGCAGCAGCATGGGACACCTAAGCATTTGCTCCAGTTGCACTGTTAATAATTCATTTTTGCCCCTGGGCAAGAAGTCATTAATACATTCTTGCCCGTGGGCAAGAATGATTGATCTATTCCTGCCCATGGGCAAGAACAATTGATAATGCATTCTTGCCCATGGGCAAACACACTCCTCCTTCCCCCTTCCTGTTACAGGTAACCTTCTTGTATTGAGACAAGTCCAATTCTTTCTAGAGAAAGACTAGAAGCAAATTAGTCACATCATAATCAATTACATACTTTCACTGTACTGTGATCTATGGATACTTATCCTACCCTCACAGCGTCTCCCTTTTTAAACCTATGGCAGGCACATAAGGGTTTGATATGGCTTTCTAGTCAGAGCTGTCCCACATCTCTCTCACAGCAGTCTGCTTGGTTTGCCTTGGTTGCATTCCTTGCATTCCTCCCCCCACCCCCATCCCTGCTTTCTTCTGAGCCTGGAGTCTTTGTTCTCAAAGCAATTAGCTTCTAAGTGTCCTGTTTTACCTCATGAAAAGCATTTAGCACCCAAAAATGATTACCTTCAGTGAGATTTGGACTGGACTGTGCTTTGGCTTTTAAAGCAGGGTCTGTTGCAGAGGGAACACCTGCCCTTTTCTCAGATGTAGCATTTCCCTCTGCCATCAATTTGCACATCACAGCATCTGCCTGCAATTTCTCTGATTCAGTTTTCAAAACCAACACAAAATTGTCAAAGATTTTTAACAGTACCCTGAAAATGCATGCAATGATAAATTCTTTATCCGAGTCCCATTTAATATTCTTTAACTCATCTGTAATTTCCTTTACATTTGACAAATATTCTTAAACTGTTTGACCAGGTTCCATGTGTACACAAATTAATTGCCCTAGCAGCAAAAGACACTGATGGGTACCTGATTTCTTATGTATCTTTTAAAGATATTCTAACACTGACTGAGCAGTTTTTTCATTCTGAATATCCCTGCATGTCTCCTCAGTAAGAGCATTGATTATGAGACACTGAGACTGAATGTCCCAAGTCTCCCAAGCTGGGACTCTCTCTGCTTTCATCAGCCTCTGTTCCTTGCAGACAGCCAGGAACTGGGTTTTTGCTAATTCAAATTCCATTCTGCAAATCCATGTTGAGAAGTTTTTCCCTGTAAGTTTGGGAATTGTCAGCTCGATACTCTCAGAGGTCATTGTGTCTCTTTTTTGTCACATGTGGCCTGGTTCTTTCATCTATCTTAATCCTTTCACAGATCTCTTAAAAACAAAAGCCTGGGCCCATAACCTGATAGAGAGTGAGTGCAGCAGTTAGAGATCCTGATTAAGGAGCAAAGACACCAATGGCTTGGAGAAACAAACTAAAAGATTTATTATCGGAACTCCATTCTAAGACAGAGTGCTACTCTAATTTCTAGGGAACTGCTGAGAGAGGATTGGTGGGAAAAGAAGAGGTGAAAAAACTTTCTTAAAAAGATCAGTTTACATCACAGATGGGTCAGAATAGGTAGGCAGGAAGGAAGGACACTTTGTATCACACAAACTATCTAACCCTATTATTACTGAGCACTCTAAGGAGTTCTTGATTCTTTAGTGCTAAATGTTGTTGCACTTTTAACACTAAACAGGCAAGGGACTTGAAGCAGATATTGTGAAGGATGTGTGAGTAGAATAGTGTGGTGGAGGAGGCATAATACCTCCTTGTACAATATATTTAAAAGGATGTATGCATGTGTAACACTAGGTTATGTATGCATATTTCACCAACCAGATTCTATGTGAGGTATCCTCTATCTATGTGACATTGTAGAGATAAGCATCCCTCTCACCTGTATTTTGGTGTGTGCATGTTTGTGTGTGTGTGTGTATGTGATATGCATGTGTGTAAGAAAGGGAATCTGGTAGCTATTATGCACATTCTTAAAAAGCTAAACACACCTGTTGTGCTTTTTAAATGTGCTGCTGCTGAATTTTTGCAGCACCCACACAACTGTAAGCATTGCTTAAATGTAAAAGAAGAGTGGAGTTGAAGGGAGGCTGCCATTCCCTTTCAGAAATGTCAGCAGGACTCTATTGAGAAATTCCTGACAGTGTTTCACTTTGAAAAAGGCAACTAATGGACATAATATTAATTTTCTTTTGCTAATTACCTCTCAAAAGGTTTATTGGAACAGAACCACTGGTTCCTGGTAGTATAATAGCATTGATACCCCGCACTCCATTGTCTTGAGTGGAAGGCAAATAGGATGAACAAAGACTCCAAAAGGAAACTGTTGGATTGTGTGTGTGTGTGCGCGCGCACGTGCGTGTGTGTGCGTGTGCATGTGTGTCTTCCTTCAGAGTAGAAGGTGTGCTTTGAAGGAAAAACTAGGGCCAGAATACTGTTGATGCCTGAAACATATATCTGTATTTCCCCTGTGCATAGAGTTGGGCATTTTTGTCCAGTGTGGAACATTCAAGTTTGTTGAAGCATCCAGATCCAATGTGATGCCATTGGACATGTGTCCTTGGATGTGCATGATCCAACTGATGCACAAGTGCATGAAATTGTGCATTGAGTTGAACATGCAAACGTGTCTTCAGTTGTGCGACTTTACCATTCAAAACAAGGGTTGCACAGTACTGTTAGTATGTTTTTTGATATGTGAGGATTTCTGCTATGCAACATCAATGCAGATTCATGGCCTAGATTTCTAATACATTTTGGAGTATGCAACTGCATTTTCAAATAACTTCCAGGCAAATGTTGAACCATATCATGCTGTTGCTAACCTGTGGTTAGCTGCCACTAATACAAAGGAGCTCTGGGTTTAAGGGAGTCAGTTTTTGAATTCCAGTTTTTAAATAAAGACAGTGCTTTCCAACCTAAGTGTGCTTAATACAAGAATATTGAGAGCACTGAATTTCATAAAATTAGGATAGCGGTAGCTTGGTTTAAACTTTAAAAAAAAATCACAACAGAGAATTTTCTACATTGTCATTCCGGAAAACAAAATGATCCAGAGTGTTATGATGGACCATAATGCAATTATCTCAAATTTGGACTTTTTGAATTCAATATGCACTATGACGCTGTTTTTAATCGAAGCACCTCATAGTCACAGTCTGTTCTGAGGTGAGGTTGCCTATTTTAGTTGCATTCTGACGAGTCAACTACCCAATTCAAATGCTAAATGCATTTTCATTATTACTGACTACATTAAAAATGCATTGCATTTAGTTAAATGTATGTACATACTAAATTCTCTCCTACCAAAACGGAACAGGAATCAGTTTCAATAATTATAAAACCCCTAAAAATGACAATTAAAAAACAGTGAATGACTAGAACCATTAGCAAACCAAATGGAAAACTAGCACAGCTGCGATAAAAGCCAGGCCATTTCCCCACTACACTCTTATAGCGTGATTATTCCACTTTCAACATCCTATGGAATCCTGGGGTTTGCAGTTTAGGAAGGGGCTGGCTGGATGGCCCCTTCCTAAACTACAAACCCCAAGATTCCATAGGATGTTGAAAGTGGAATAATTGCATTATAAGAGTGTAGTGCGGAAATGGCCCCAGTCATCAAGAAGAAAATGGGGGATAGGGGAAAGACTTTGCAAGATCTGTGCAAGAACTGTTGCTATTGTGTGCTTGCAAGTCATTTCTGACCTATTTTCTTGGTAGATTTGTTCACAGGTGGTTTGCCTCTGGGGCTGAGAGAGTATGACTTGTCCAACTGGGTTTCTATGGCCGAGCAGGGATTTGAACCCTGGTCTCCAGAGTCATAGGCCAGTCCTCAGACCACCAGACCATGCTGACTTTCTTTGTAAGAACTAACCTGTGACAAAAACTGTCTGGGAAAACTGAAACTTAAAATTGTCTGGAAGCCAGTACTTGGTCACTAAATGTTCTTCAGTTTCTGTAAGCTTCTAAAGGTGTAACACTAAGGCCACTTCCACTCTAGCCTGTTATAGTGCTTTGATTCCATTTGCAACATCCTATGGAATTCTGGGGTTTGCAGTTTCGGGAGGGGCTGAGTGGCCCCTCCCGAAACTGCAAACCCCAGAATTCCATAGGATGTTGCAAGTGGAATTATAGCACTATAACAGGCTGGTGCAGAAATGGCATAAGGATTTCAAGTCTTTCCTACCCAAAGACCAGGCCGTTATTCATGAAAGCAGGTATCCACCATACTATTACATAGCAACAGAGCCGTAGGGCTCAATTTCTAGCCAGCTTCCTCTTAGCGACATGTTAAGTGTAAGTCCCCCTTACATCTGTGTATGCATTTTGGTCATTCAGAGGTTCATATTCTCTTCCTCACCCTACAACGTCCAAATCACCCCCAGGTCTCACCATGTTGCTGCAATAGCCCCTCACCATGGCCAGTTTGTTTCTGGTGGAGAGTGGTGTGGATCAGAGAAACATCTAGCTATGGCCATTTCTGCACGGGGCGAGGGAATCGCCTTGTGACACTACTCACCAGACTTTTGGGCTCCCCAGTTCGATCCACGCTTCTCCATAGCAGTCTGTGGCTATCGCTCTGCACTGCTCCGGGGACGAAAATGGCGGCTTCCGGTTGGTTGAGGGTCTTGACCACTTGGGGTCATTCTCGACCACTTGGGATCTCGACCACTTGGGATCGTTCGGGAGTGGGCTGGACTGCGGATCTATGTTCAGTAGGTCCGACCCAGTCCGGTCCCAGGTGCAGACGTCCTCCCTGGAGGACGCTCTGCCCCATTTAAAAAACCCCATGTGGAAATGGCCTATATCTCCTATAGCTAGACACACACTGATTACATCATCCTCTGAGACCTCCAGAGGTCCAGCAAAGATGTTATCTGTTGGGATGTCCCATAAGCCCTCAGTGGTCCCTGCAGGTGCCTACCAGGGCACATCCAGCCAAAGAAAAATAGCCAGACACGTTGTTGTTGATCTCCTTGCTTTCTGACCACCTAGAAATGATCTTGTTGGAAGGGGGCTGCACAACTTACAAGGTGGGTTTGGGGGCGGCTTTGGGATATTTAGCTACATAAGACATGTATATCTCTTGATGCTCTATCTCAGTGTTTGTGTAGATTTCCCATACATATTGGCTATTTCCATATATTGGCCATGCACTTATTATAAAGTACACATTGCCTTGTGTGCACTGTGTGTTTGACTTCTCCAAAACACTCTGTAAGAGTCACAAGGTTTAGAGGCTTAATATGAGGTATGTTTCTTCTTACAACAAATCACAGGAAGTGCAAAATGGTTCATTTCATCAAGTCCTTCAAATCTAATGAAATTATTTCCTGTCTCTGCTGTTTATACATCCTGGGGAATGATATCAGCATCGTACTACTTTCGCTGGCTGAAAAACTATTAATCTATTTCCAGCCACTAAAACTGGATCGTTTATCACTCAATATTGCTCTCAGTCTAGTAATTTTTCTTCTCATTTTGTGCCTTTTACACTGATTTTTTTTAGTAGATCAGCTTAAATAGTTACTACCTCTAGCCTTAATTTTTCCCTTTTTGGCTTTCCTTCTGCTTACTAGCTAAGTCTCTTGCTTCTTACCCCCTGCACCCTGTTTTCACTTTCAGTCCTGCTTTTTCTGAACTTACTAAACAATTCTTGTCTTAATTTTTCAATCTCTTTGGAAAAAAACTGCAGTCCTATTTTGCGTGTTCATTCCAGCTGCCTCCTTTCCGCATGCTGTGATCTTCCCATTAATTCTTGACATACCTTAGCTCTTTCCTATGCTTTTCTATTTGTCACTTTGGCATCTTATTACTGAAATCCCTTTCCTCTGATAACTGTGTTGCTTTATCATTGTTAATGTTTATCAAAAGTTAAATCTGCTATTTTCCCACATTTTTACTTCACTTATCTTTCTACTCCTTCATCTTCGCACTGTATTTGCATTTTTTTTCTTTTTTGGTTCTTTCAATTGTCATCCTTTTCTCATTCGCCCACAGCTGCCTTGTGATGAGAGCAGGCATGGACTGGGTCTTTGAAAAATGTGCAGTTTCCCACCCTATCTCTTAGGACTAATGGCTTGAGAGTTCTTTGCCATTTGTCAGCTAATCTGTATCTGTTTGGAGGTCCCTTTCATCACCTTCTGGTTGCGTGGACTCCCAACTCATGACCAAAGGTATATTCGATACAGGCAGATTTAGCATCAGCACTGCAGTTAAGCACTGTCAAGTCTTGACATCTCACAATTTTTACATGGGAGAATAAGTAGGCTGTCTATTATCTTTTTAGGTTATGTCATTAAAACGAACAAACATACATAGGTTTATAAACATCCACTCCCCTTGTGGAGGACCATAGACTTCTCATTTGCCTAGACACACTCTATATATTGATTTTACATTTTAGGTAAGGCATCACACATTTTACGTTGGAGTAGCAGCAGTGTCATTTGAGCATATTAATCTTAGCATCTTTGTACCAAACGTTCACTAAGAGGCAGCTATATGATCTAAACCTTATAAATAACCAGACCCTTATATGTCTTTTGTGTATGTCAACCACAAGCATTGCAGTACTTTGCAGTATCTGCTATTTATTTATTTATTTATTTATTTTGATTATACTCTTTATTAAATTTCCACAAGAACACATTACATTACTTATACACAACAAGCATCCCATAACAATTTTCCATATAATCCTACTTAACATACACATAGCCCCGATCACCCCCATTATGCAATACGCAAGTCATTTCTGACCTATTTTCTTGGTACCAAAACATTAACAAAAACAAAAACAAACAAAAAGATAAAAAAACAGAAACAAACAATTAAATAACTTCCTTTATCTTTTTAAACCTCTCTTTTTGACATTCTATTCTATAACTTATCTTTTATTTTATTTAGCACAACTATCTGTTATATATTTATATATTTGTTTAACAGGCTTTTATCTTCTCAGATAAGCAATATTCATTTAAAAGAGCTTATTTAATATTTAGAGAAGAGGCTCTCTCATGCTCTCTCTGTTACCATCGTGCCATGGTGGATTATCATTACTGATTAGTAGGGTGCCACAGGGTTCTGTCCTGGGCCCAGTGCTGTTCAATATTTTTATCAACAACTTGGATGAAGGAATAGAGGGCATGCTCATCAAATTTGCAGATGATACCAAACTGGGAGGGGTTGCTAATATGCCAGAGGACAGGATCAAAATTCAAAATGACCTGAATAGATTGGAGAGCTGGGCCGAGGCTAACAAAATGAAATTCGACAAAGAGAAGTGTAAGGTCCTACACTTAGGTAGAAAAAATGGAATGCAGAAATATAGGATGGGGGACACGTGGCTGGATAGCAGTACGTGTGAAAGGGATCTAGGAGTCTTCATAGATCACAAGCTGAACATGAGTCAGCAGTGTGATGCGGCAGCCAAGAAAGCCAATGCAATTCTTGACTGCATCAATAGGAGTATGGTGTCTAGATCGAGGGAGGTACTGGTACCACTCTACTCTGTTTTGGTGAGACCCCATCTTGAATACTGTGTCCAGTTCTGGGCACCCCAATTCAAGAAGGATATTGACAAGCTGGAGCAAGTCCAGAGGAGGGCAACCAAAATGGTGAGGGGCCTGGAAGCCATGCCCTATGAGGATAGACTTAGAGAGCTGGGTATGTTTAGTCTACAGAAGAGAAGGTTAAGAGGGGACATGATAGCCATGTTTAAATATTTGAAGGGATGCCACGTAGAGGAGGGAGAGGGCTTGTTTTCTGCTGCTCCAGAGACCAGGACAAGGAGCAATGGATTCAAGCTACAGGAAAGGAGATTTCACCTGAACCTCAGGAAGAACTTCCTGACAGTCAGGGCTGTCCGGCCGTGGAATCTGCTGCCTCGGAGTGTAGTGGAGTCTCCTTCCTTGGAGGTTTTTAAGCAGAGGCTTGATGGCCATCTGTCGGGAGTGCTTTGAAGGTGTTCCTGCATGGCAGGGGGTTGGACTGGATGGCCCCTGTGGTCTCTTCGAACTCTACATTTCTATGATTCTATCAGCTAGGAACGGCATCAGCAGTATAGTTTTGTTGGAGGCTGTGTAACAATCTGGCCTTTATGACTTAAGAGTTGACTTTTGTACCATCTCCAGCCTCTCTCTGTCCAATCAGAGACAGGTCTAACTAATCTCTATTAATGTCAACAAGTATCTTTCCTCCAATAGAAAGTGAGATTTATACGAGGCCACTTTAGGGGCCAATCACTTGAAACCATTAGGATCCACCCTTATGCTGCCTGTCTGCCATCAGATGACTACATCAGATTGCATCAGTCATCAGGTATAAGTAACCTTGTTGTGTCAATGCAGTACATCTTTTCAATTTTGTTATATGCTGGTCATTTGTTCTTATTTTTCTATTAGACTTTCCTTCTTATCTCTTTTGTTTTAAGTTAGAAGGTTTAACAACCAAAACTAACCAGACTACTCTTACTATTGTGCTGCCTGACACCCAGGCATCCTACTTTTTATTTTTTCAGAATCTCTTATTTCCTTCATATTCAGACTTTAGGGGCTTAAATTCTGCAAACTATATACCAAGTTAGCACTAAGCCTGTAACATCTTGCTCTTGCTGTTCTGTGTACAACACTTCCACAGCAACACAATAAATATTAAATGTGATTGTTGTTATTCTGCTTTGAATAATACACTTTGTGTTCTACTGTTAGGATTTCCATCTTCCATCTTCCACAGTGCTACTTCTGGCCACATGTGCAGGTGATGGAGCAACAGGAGGAGACCTTCTCTGGTGCCAGATCTTCTCAGACACCCAAGTATGTCTTCCTAGAAGACTTCTAGCTATCCTCAGTGCAACAGAAAAGAATACAGACCCTTGGAGAAGAACTTGACATTGGCCTCAACACTGATGTGTTCTCATTAACATTGCATTGAAAATCAATGTGTTAACATTAACCATTTTAATGAATACTATAAAATTAACATGTTACATTAATAATTAGTAATATTCTATTAATATGTTGCTTTTAAATAATAAAAAAATGGTTTGCCAAATGAATATAAAGTTGGTCCAAAAAAAAGTCACTCTATTACCCCTCACAGCTAACAAATTAATGTTACCCAAATCATTAACACAATTATCATTCAGGAAGAGAAATAACATCTTTCCAAATCAGGGCAACAAAGTAATGCTAACAAGTTGGCCAAGAGCCTGCATTATCAAACATAGGGATGATGATGGAATGTGCTCCAACATTATGACTATTTTTGCCAACACCACAAACCTACCTCTGAAGCCAGGCAGATTCTCAACCAAAGGGTTTCCAAGGAGCTGCAGATCATGGGGATGGGGGTTGCTGGGGCGTGGAGAATCCCCTTGGGATCCTGCCACAGCTGCTTGTCCCAGTGCACCCTCAGAAACTCTTTGGCTTAGGTGCTGCCTGACTTAAGAGATTGCTTTGGGAGGTTGTGCTTGGTCATTAACAACCATGGACATGAATCGCCAAAGTTATCAGTCTGTAAGTCAAGCTTATTGAAAAGGATGCCAGCCATTATTAAGAAACTATTCCCTGGAGAAAAATAAAAAACAGTCTTCTTTCGGAAGCTCATTTCAAGCGTGTGTTATTTCTTTCAAATGCCAAGATGCTCTGAACCAGGTTGGTGAGCTCTCACACTTACTTTTATTATTATTCTGTCTGAATAATGACCGTGGGGCTGCTTATTGTCATAGCAACTGATTGCAGCGCTCGATGACAATGAAACTTGCAAAGATTTTTGTTTAATGGATCTCTTTCCCCAACTTCTCCCACGGAAATTTTCTTTCTTAGATTTCAGATTCCAGGTACCAAGAATGAACTCAAATTCTAACAGGACCAATTCAGCTACAGGTGGAAAATTGAAAGTCTTATTTTACAAATAAAAATTGGTTAACCTTTGAGTGCATCTAGTAGGGTATCTTTGAGTGTATCTAGTAGGGATGTTGTGGGCATTGTATTGAATGTTGCCTCCACAGATAATCGAATTAGCAACCTTGAAGCTCATTTCCTGCTCATGGATACACCCACACAAACCTTTCATGAAAAGGTGTTGTACCTTACCTGCAAGGTCAACTTCGTGCTGCGCAATATTCACTTCAGCAAAATCACGTGAATTAAAGAATGGAATAGTTTAATGTAAGTTGCATTAGAAACCTTGAACAGACAGGTTTCATGGCTCTATGAAGCCTTTCTCCCCACATTCTTGTCTTTACACCTACTGAGTGAAGATTTCCATTGTATAATGTAGTCTCTAGGTGGGCCTGGGCTTGATTTGCCTGTTTTTCATATCAGAAAGAGACAGCTCTTGCCCAGCTTTACTCTGCTGTTTTGTCCTTTCTGCTGTTTGGCACAGTCAGGCAATAAAGGCTGCGATCAGCAGGGCAGCATTTTTTTTCTGAGGTTCTCTTCATTCCCTCCTCTTGGAGAACTCAGCTCCACATGGTCTCTTCTGCACTCTTCAACTGGCCTGTAGCCCTCAGGCACACTGGATGACACCGTCCAATTGCCAGTGTTGCGGCAAAATTCATACACAATCCAGTCCACTTTTGTACATGAAATGGTGGGGGAGGATCTTATGCTTTCCCTCAAGTGGCAAAAGGTTTTGGGTCACCTCTGTCTAGCATCCCTCTAAGCCATCTATGTCAGATAAGCTGACCCTTCCCATAGGTCTTGTTGTAGGGAGGCACTGACTACTCCTTTCACCCATTCAGCTGGGCTCCTCTGACCTGTTTAATAAACCAGGAAGGGCAAGGGTCTAGCACACATGTGGGGTCTGCCACCTCTTCAAGAATCCTTTCCACATCCTCAGGATGCACAAATTCACAAGTATCCATTATCACTGGACAAACAGGAGCCAAGGTCATCCACTGGAATTGTATCAACTACAGCATCCAAGTCAGAGCAGATCAGAGTGAGTATCTGGAAAGTGCAGTGCAAATTCTTCACAAAATGTTGTTGAGTGCTCTGCATTTTCTACTTGAGGACCAGCATGTAATAGACTGACCACTCAAAAAAACTCTACTGGATAACCCCTTGCAAATGCAATGGTGGTAGCAAAAAATAATTTCTTTACTGCTATGGAGTAGGCCATCAAATAGGCTGTAGCTCAAGTTCAGTTAGAATCAATCAGAGTCTCCCACCAATGTTACTCTAGTCTCCATTTCACTTGTTTTGTCACTGCCAGCTTGCTGGAAAACCAGGGGACTGGTTTGGCTCCACTCTGTAAGAGAGAATGCTCAGGAATGATAATATCCACAGCCCTGGCCATTTCCCCATTCTAGAGGTCTGCCAGAGCTTCAACAGAATTGCCTACTGAAATGAAAGGAAAACTCCCAAGAGCCATCAGAAATCTGTTTGGATCCATCAGCCTTCTGGGACAGACTGTCCTAATCAATCCTCCACCCCTGTAGAGATTCCAAGTCCCTATGAATCTAAACCTGACCAGATCCAGGTCCATGACAATAGAACTTCAAAAAGCTCCTCCACACTGAGATCACATCACCTCATCCAGCATGGAAAGCAAGGTCCAGAGTATGCCCAGCAGCATGGATGGGTCAAGATACTTCTTGAGACAGACCCATGGTTGTCATGGAAGCCATGGTTGTCATGGAAACCATGAGCCACTCCTGAAAGGGCAGTCTCAGCATGGAAAATTGAAGTTCCCCAGCACTACTAGCTGAGGAGACTCCAACACGAGCCCCAAGACTAACTTGGCTAGCTCAGGAAGGGAGACTGTTGAGTAGTGAGGTGCTTGCTACCTCACTTGCTTACACCAACAGAACCTCTGATCTGTCCCAGCTATTTAGGTATACACACTCAAAAACTGCAGACTGTGGGACAAGGTACCTGGCCCAGGGGGTGGAATCATGATAGAACTAAGAGAATTCTGGTTTGTATGAGTTCATTGAACTAGGTTGATCTGGAGGTGGATCAGAGGTTGGGAATGACTAGTTATCTATCATTAACATTTTTCCCCATAACAAAGGCATAACTACTTTGAGACTGCAACTTAATAAGGAACAACTTCATATCTTTTTGTAGTGCAGTTGTAACTTTATGTTACTTTTATACCTGTGGGTGGCCTCACTAAATAGTGGAGAAGGAATGTAACACTGGTTGGCATCCTCCTGGTGAATTACAATGGTGTAAGTCAGATTTACTCACTTTTTGGGGTCATTACAAAGGTCAGAATTCTGTTCCAATCACACAACAATCAAAATCTCCCTAACTCCATCTTGAAAGTGGTGCACCTCTCTCCCACATGGTCATTTCTGTGCCGAAGGAGATCAAGGGGACCACCAGCTTGAACTTGTAGCTAGACATGTTGCAAGGACATCATCTGCAGGGACCTCCCAAGTACTTCGAAGAAACAGTTGAATGGATCTTCATTGATTCCTCTCCTTGCCCTGCTCTCTGATAACACAGAAATAATCACATTGGAAGCCTGTGCTGTTTAAAAGTTGGGTCTGTAGACATAATTACAGAGATGTAGCTTCATGATATACATCTACCTCTCAGTGTGGGATCCTGGCCATTGTTTGTGTGTTGGCACTATTTTTGTACCTTGTGCTGCTGCCTGATGTTTTCTTGTGGATGTTGAGGTGGTAAGCTGGGGGTATGTGATATTTAGATTTTTAAGAGTAACTAAGTGGATCAGTTGTAGTTACTTTTGATAAGTTGGAAAGTTGTTTCTTTTTCAAAAACTATAATGCTAACTAACTATTTGGTGATGCTTGGAACCATAACTGTAACTAATTACTTTATAAAAGCAATTTTCCAAGCTGTACCATTGCTGGTACTGTTGACTTTTCAAAACAAGCAATAAAGCATGAGATATAGCATTAATTCAGCTTTTGTTCACAACAGACGATTATTTTTTGATGTGCCTTCAAGTTGACTATGACTAATGGCATGACTATAATGGGGTTTTCTTTGCAAGATTTATTTAGAGGAAATTTGCCATTGCCTTCCTCTAAGGCTGAGAGAATGGAACTTGCCTGACTCACGCAAGGGGTCTCCACGGCTGAGTTGGGATTTGAACCCTGGTTTCCTGGAGTCCTAGTCTGGCACTCTAACCACTACATCATGATAGCTCCCAACAGACAAAATCGTATATTGTGAATACACAATTGCAAATACTTAAAATTGCCCAGGGATCATTTTATCACCTTATGGCTAAAGAAACAAAATTTTATTTAGTAACGGATGAATGACAGCAATGAAATGAGGTAGAAACACCAGTGGTTTCACAGAAGATTCAGCCAAAATAATTTGTATTGTAAATAGAGACAAATTGATAGCAGTCATATATTTTGAAAAAGCATTGGAAATACTACTGATCTTACACTACATCAGCCTAATTGTCACAAACAGCAGATGATACCATACGGTAATGTCTTACCTTTGGACTAGATAAAATTGAGGCTCCATATGAAAGCTTATATAAATGAATGCTTGTTAGTATTTCCCTGAAAACAGAAAACAGCAAGCTTGACTAGGTTTTTAATGTGTAGAAACTCTATCTTATCTTATCTTATCTTAACTTATCTTGGCATGGTCCACATACAGCTTCATCATCTAAACCATCTAATCTATTTAAAATTTTCTTTTTAAATCATTTGTGTTATTTTGGTTCTTCACATCCCTCATTTTACCCTCACACAACACTGTGACATTAGCTGTAATGAGCAATACTAATTAGCACAAGATCATCCAGTAAGCTTCATAGTTATGCCAGCATTTTTATTCAAGTCTCCAAGGGTCTCAGTCCAAAACTCAGACCACTGTATCAGACTGGTTTCCTGCTGAATTAATAATTACTTATTCTATTTTTTAAAAAAGATATATTAATGCTGTTCCATGAGAGGGGAAAAGACAACAGCTCGGCAAAATATCAGTAGTGTGTAAGAGTCTTCTAGAACTGCATACTATATACTAGGTAGTATATATTAGGTAGTATATACTAGCTAGAACTATATACTATATACTAGGTATAAAAGCACAGAATAATAGAAGAAACAGAAAAGTTCAAAATTAAGTCTGCAGTTTGACCCAGTCCCAAAACAGAGACTGAGTATTAGGGATGGGATGAATACAGAATTTTCCAAATCCGAATCTGGATCTGAATCCCTGGAAGGTTCTGGGAATCCACGAATCTCAGAAATCTCAAATCTTTCAAATCCTTTTTTAAAAAAAGATTTAAAAAACAAGGGAAAGAAGGATACTCTTGGGCAAAACACACTCTCTCAGCCTTTGCCTAGGCAAAGGCAAACCTCCCTGTGAAGAAATCTGGCCAGGACAATTGTCATAGTTTTGCCTCAGGATCTCCGCAGATTGAAAATGACATGAAGGCCCTTTCTACACAGGCAGGAAAATGTAGATTAATCCCACATTTTTCTGCCTACGTAAACAGGACCACTACAGTACAGAGATAATCCAGGTCAAAACTGGATTTCCTTTGCACAGCTCCTTCTGGCATCCTGGGGTTTGTAGTTTGATGATGCACCAGCAGACTTTGGCAGAGAAGGCTGTGGCACCTTGTAAAACTCCAAACCTCAGAATTGTGTCTGAAAGAGGTTTGCAAGGGAACTCTGCAAAGGAATCTTTCAGCTGTCCTTGAAATCTCAAGACTTCCAGTCAGGTGCTGAACTTAAACATTAACTGTCCAATTTAAATATCTTAGAATACAACCCCAGCTGTAAATTCTGAAATAGCAAAGGTCATTATTACTGCAAGAGAAAAACTCACCTACTTGCCATCTCCCCTTGTATGTCTGGTCTCCCAGGTTTTCAGGTGTCCTGGTCTGCAACAAACTATGCGGTTGGTGAAATCGAAAGATTCGGTTTGCCTATTTTGGCACAGGGATTCAGATTCATGAATCTTGAATCCTTCCCCAGGATTCAAGGATTTGGTTGACCCATCTCTACTGAATACTGAATAAATTTCTTCTGATGTACGGGTAGCCACTTACACTTAGCAATGCATTTTGGGACAAAAAAACAACGGCTGGTCTCTTTTTTTGAAACCACAGAAGGCTAACTGGTACTCAGAGGTATGTTGCTTTAGGTGATACAAAAAGGTTCTGCACAGAACAGCAACAACAACAACAAAAAAAGAATGCCAGCATTATAGAAGCCAGGGATAGGAATCATATGGCCCTCCAAAAGTTGTTGGAGTGCAAGTCCCAGCAGTCCTGGCCACGATAGCCAATACTGAGGAATGTGGTGAATTCAAGAACATTTGGAGAGCCACATGATTCCTACCCTTGGCTTACTGCCATTCTTTTTTTTCTTTTCTTTACTGCTATTCAATTCACAGATGAAAACCAAGACACATACAGGCAAGCAACATCAGAGTATAGTCAAAATGGCAAAAGTTATCAGCCTGAAAGGTCACAGAAGCTAGCAGAGTCTGTAGCAGTTTGCATTACCTGAGTCTGCAGGGAACAGCAAGATCCCACCATTCTCCAACCTCCCCCTGTTGAGTAAATTGAATGCAAACTAATTTTGTGCTTTGAACTCAGTCTGCAGCAATGGAAGTAAGCTGAAGACAAAGGGGGAAAGTGGGAGGAGGAGAGAGAAACTGGGACCTTTCAAAAGCAGCTGAAAAAGTGAGATCACAGAGGATTAATCAAGACTGACCCTTTCACACATCAGAACAGTTGGAGGGTATGACACGATTTCCACCCCTGCTATAAACAAAGCTCCATCAAGAGAACTCAGTGTTGGGGAACTGAGAGATTTTTAGTAATAGGTGTCCCAATCAACACAGTATTTTGTAATGCACAGGCAGAAGTTGAACAAATTACCAGTCCCACTTTATCATCTCCACCCCAGACACACTTAATGTGGCTCAAAATAAACACAAACAATTTGGTTAAAAAGTATGAAAAGTTTACTTGCAAAATCTTGCGCATAGTCTACACAGGTTCAATTCTTGAAGAAAGTAAAAGAAATTAAGCAGTCACATGCTTGCTGAAAATAATCCCTGTTAGGAGATCTCAGAGCATGCTTTCAGGACAAAAGACGAAGACAAAAGGGAAGAGAAAAAGAACATGCAAGGGGAAGTGGGTGTTGACCAAACAACAGGAAGTTTAGTCTAGGCAGTCCCCTCTATGCCTACAGTATATATGCAAACTAACTAGCCAGTTAATTAAGCATGCAGAGGTTGCCACTCCCAACACTCAGAACATTGCACACTTTTCTAAAATTTTGGTTGGTCTACAGCTAGGAAAGGACAAAATAGCCCACAGGCCACAGACTCCCAAGACCATTTTTGTGATCCCCAGGGGTCAAAATATTTTTTAAAAAAAATTCTCCAAAATGCACCACAATCATCTCTAGGGGCTGTTTCCACCACACTTGGAGGCCGCCAGCTACCCCAAGGGGCAAAAAAAAATTGCAAAATTTTTCACAAAAAAACCTCAAAATGCTCTAAAATCCCCTGTAGGGTCTCAGGAACTCCCCAACATCTGCTTCTTAGAGGGCATTTTGGGGCATTTTTGTTTTGTTTTGTTTTGTGGGAGTAGGTATGGTGGAGTGGCCGTCCAGTGTCTCCTGGTGGGCAAATGTAGCCCCCTAAGTTTTCCTCCAATGTATCATTCTGGGTAGGTCTGCAGCTTTCAGCAACTTCTTAAAGGAGTCCATGACCCACTGAAATACAAGTGTAGCCAAATGCGGATTTTGATTTACTTTTATTGTATGACTTGATGTTCAAATTACTTTGATATATTTGGAAGGTGATGTTTTCTATTTGTTATAGTATTAACGAACACATTAATCATGTATATTTGCTTTTCCACATCATGAGCTTTTATTTCACTTATAAAGTGACACAGGTGGCAGTGAGACACACGGCTGACAACAGCACTTTCAGAGAGCTGAAGGCAGAAAGAGGTAACCTTCCCCACATTGCTATCTTTGGTAAAGAGGTTCTGCAGGTTTTTGCAGTATGTTAAAAAAGCCTGCAAAACCTGTTGTGCCAGAAATGACAAATAAAATAAATTGGTGTATATGCTGTATACAACTCCAGTTTCTTAAAACTGTGGCCTGTCTGCAGCTCCATTTGGCATGTATTCAACCATATGACATATTCAGCACTTTCCAAGAACTGAAAAGTTTCCTTATAATAGCATCCAAGTCTGAAGAGAAAATATAAATATGAAAATCACTGACAGAGCTGAATTCACAAACATTTATGGGGCAGAAAATGAGAAACAGTTGGTTCACTCTTGCATAGCTCAGTTATCAACATAGTCACACCAAATCCTGTTTCAACAAGAATTTAATTGGGGGAGATATATGGACTATAAATATAATAAAGGCCATTATTACTGTGCAAATAATTAGGAAAGAATAGTGTAACTGTAGTTCAGCAGTTTTGACCTGGAAACAGTGGGGGACTGATTGAGACGCAGGATAAATGCCTAACAGGGTTATACGTATATTGAAATAAACTACTCTTGTAGATCAAAGTATTCTGAAATGTAAAGACAGAAAATGGTATCAGACTTTGAACAACTATGTATGCCTGAGCAGATCGCTCACACATAGCCTACTTTTTGGACTACAGCTCCTACAATCCACTGCCCCATGGGCAGTGGAGGATTCTGGGATTTAGAGTCCAAAAATGTAACTCTGGCTCTACCTAGGACACAGAATCAACTAGCATTCTTTCAAGGCACCATTGTGCAAAATACTGTTTTGAGGTGGTGGGAACGGAAGACTAAGCGAGGATGATTGCCTTCTTGACCTACATTTACTTATTTATTAGATTTATATTGCACCTTTCTTCTGAAAATAGGACTCAAGGCAGTTCACAAGAGGACAAAGTACAAAAATACAATTAAAACACAAAATAATAGCAGATATTAAAAGACATTTATAATAAAAACATAGTTTTAAAAGCTCATTAGTGAAGATGTGCTGTCCATTGTGAAACACATTGCTGGACAAAACCTGATCTAGCAGAGCTCAAATTTCTTCTGCTGTGTGTCTCAAAATTACTGCTGTTCCCCATCACCCTTCACAATCAAAATATTTTCTGCTGCTAAAGTCAACTATACCTTTATACATGCACAGCAGACTTCAATCTTTCTCTGTATTTTTTTCCTCTCACACTCACATACCAGCTCATACCCTCCAACAGTCCCAGCTTGGCAGGGACAGTCCCGATTAAGTCTCTGTCATCCCGCTTTTTCAGCTGCTTTTAAAGTACCCCAGTTTCTCTCTCCTCCTTCCACTTTTCCCCTTTATCCTCAGCTTATATCAGTTACTGATATCAGCAAACTGATGTGAAAATGCAAAAGTAGTGATAGTTGTTAATTAACTCAGTTGGGGGAGAGAAGAAGCAGAGAGAAAAGCAAAGTTTTGCCTTTCTCAGTAGGGCTCAGGTAAAAGCAGACCCCTGCAGCTTTTCCTAGCTTGCATGTCCTTCCTCGTTAACTACTTTTGTTACCTTGACCACACTGTGGCCATTTCCGCACGAGACTGTTATAGCACTTTGATTCCACTTTCAACATGCTATGGAATCCTGGGATTTGCAGTTTCCCCTTCCCGAAACTGCAAACCCCAGGATTCCACAGGATGTTGAAAGTGGAATCAAAGCACTATAACAGTCTCGTGCGGAAATGGTCTCCGATGTTGCTTGGCCACGTGTCCCAATTTTCATCAGTGAAAAGTTGAAGGGCACGGCAGCTGCCACTGAGAAAATGAGCTCTATCTAAGTCTTAGATTCTAAGAACTGAGCAGCTGGTTTTTTCCAACTGTTGTATTGCTACACAAAGGTTGGTGTGTAGATGTAGGCCTTAAGGCTGGAATTAGGGGCAAGATCAAGGGACAGGGAGCCACAAACACAAGTACTGTGGTCGTGGGTTCTATGTAGCCCTCAGATCACTTGGCTGAATCTCACTGTGTGTTTTAAATACCATATCATATCATAACGGTCAATACTGAATACCAGTGCAAATACATTTTAAATTAAATTAAGGTCCACAAATCAGTCCCTCCATCACTTGTTGCCTCGGCCATCTTTTATGCCAATCTGAGAGGAAAGCATTCCAAAACATCTAGAAATAGCAGCTGTTGCCTTTTCCTTTTGAATAAAGATGCAGGTGGATCAGGCTCACACATATTACTGATGGAGTAAAAATATACCTTCTGTCTCATGTGAGCTGAAATACATTTATCTATACATTTATCTACTTAGCAGCTGAATTACATGGGGGAAAAAATTTAATCAAGGCAATTTTCCCTGAAGGTCCAAATTCAACACAGCCTTCCAAGGACAGAATGTGCAAATAACCCCAGCCACACCAGCACTTCTAGTCTGCTCATAAGGTCTCCACACATGATTATACTTGGTACTGAGGTGCTGAGTTATTCAAATATTCACATATGGATGGTCTTAGTCTCCCCACTCTGCCACTTTGTGGCCATTGTATAAAATGGCTGAACGCTCAGATGGCAAGCCACTGCCAGAGTGTTCTGTTCCGAAAAATACAACGTACATTTCCAGAGGGGTCATATTGCAAAGATGATGTTTCTTTTGAAAGAAAACCAAAGCTCCTATGTTTTCTTGGCTGATGGTGCACTGACCGCTGTCTTCTTGACAGTACTTGAGCTTGGCTGTGTCTTGATTTTAGGGACTGACAACCTCCTCTGTTTCTGAGAGCTGGATTGAAGAGATTTCAGTCCTAGCATCTCGCAGTATTTATTACACTGGTGAAGGGCCTTAAACTGGTCAATAAATGAGATGGAGCAATTGCCTTTGAAACCTTTGTACCTGTAGAAATATAACAGGGAGAAAAGGAAAAGAGAGGGTTAAAACTTTCAAATGCACTGCATTTTTAGTTTGCAGAATCTGCTAACACATTCAGCCCTCTTATAAATACCAGGGGAAAATAGCTGGTTTGTTCCCTGGCGATAATTTCTGGCTTAACCCCAGCAAAATTGGCTGTCAAAGTGAAAATGGGCAGGTTGATCTCCAACCTCACTAAGATGACGATGGAGTGTATTAAAGATGGTTAGTTACAACAGAGCAATGCTCAGAAAAGTTAATTTGGCAGGGGGAGAGTACAGTTCTCAGTATTTCCCAGTTATCATGGCCTTGTCCACACTGGTTGAGGCAGTCTGGGAGTTTTAGTTCAAAAGGTAACATTTCCAAGCTCTGGTTTACAATAGAAACCATCTATTCCTCTACATGTGCTAGACAAGAATTAAAATATGGCAAACATATTATTAGAAATGTAAACTGGCTAACCAGGACTTCTCAGTATTTCTTTTCCATTTCATCCACATTGAAATTTGCTGATGATGTAATAACAAGCTGTGATTGCAGCAATCACATTAAAATGGCTAGTAAGATATGGTAGGGTTGCCATAAGTTGAAGCAAAAAAAACAAATAGAGAAGTGTTACCATTAACTAAAATTCTATTGCTTTGATTCAATAGTAGCAAAAGTATGCTGGTGGCCAACCACCACTTCAACAGGATTGGAAACAAGAGGTCAAGAGTAGATGAGACCAAACTTCTAATACTTGGATTTCCAAGGAAGAGATAAAAGCACATTAATTCCTATCAACATATTTATCTGTGTGTCTACCCTGAAGAAATCCCACTAAGTTTAGTGGTATCTACCCCCAGAAAAAGAAAATATGATTGCAGCTGAAATATGCTTAAATTTGATGGCCCATCTCATTAGTTTTCTAAAAACTGAGAGATGAGATTCTCAAGAATCTGAGTATAACATTCAGTATTTTTTATCCTATATTTATAAGAGCTACAGGCACTTCCCACTTTTCTTGACTTGTTTTTTGACATTCCACTGATTTGACACTTGTAAATTACAGACAAGTTCCATTCATTCGATGAGGGGTCTGCTCTTTCGTCAGTTCTTCTTTGCCTGTGAAGACTTGCTTGGGACCACTCGCATGCAGGTGCACACACAGTCCCAAGTCTTGCCTATGGAAAGACCAGATCCCTCATTAAATTAATGGAACATGTCTGTAGTTTGCAAGCGTTGAAGCAGCAGGCTTCCATCAGGTCTCCTTGCCTATGGAGACTTGCTTTGGACTGCTTGTGTGTGTGCTGCTTGCAAAGCAAGCTGAGAGGGGGGGAAAGGCACCAATCCAGCACAGACTTTGCCAGCAGTGTGTGCAAGCAGTCACTGCCAAGTGAGCCTCCATACATCTTTCATGTTCCCTACAGGAGATGGGTTCCACTTTTTGACCAATTCCACTTCTAAACAGTTCTCTAGTCCCTAGCATGTGCAGATAAGCAGGAGAAGCCTGTGTACAAAACAATCTACCTTCCATGACAGCTACAGAGAATGGGCAGACAAAATGAGGGCATTGCTCTCCAGCAGACATTCTGCCCCCTCTCCGAAAGTTTCCTTCAGTCTTCAATTTCTAGCACTGAAGCAACTTTAAATGTCAGTTTAAAAACCCAAAGAAGCACAAAAATTGTTAAACAAATGTCAGCAACGCAAATGTAAGAGTTCTAGGTGAAACTGATTTTCAGTGTCTTACTCTCTGCAAGGTTTCAAATCTGCAGATTGAAAAAAAATTTCAAGTGCAGGAGAAGTATTACACTCTCATTTTGGCATTCCTCCTGTAACCACAACCCTGAAAAACACCACATATTTGATTTACCTATCAATATTTATGGTTCACCTTACAATAAACACACAATTTCACACACATTTTTCCAAGTCTAAAGGTACTTCATCATTTAGGATAATAAAGTGTACTGGTAACATCACCAGTTGACCTTTCCTCCATGCTTAAAACCTATAGAAATGGATGGATTTGTGCCTTCTTTTTTCAGAGCCCACACCAGGGCTGAAAAATATACATTCCTTTACAAAGGAGTCAATATTATTAACCTACCTCCACTACTCCTAAAATGTCATGATTAAATTTATCTTCGCCCTTACTATTACTCTTTCTTCTCGCCTTCCCTCCCTCTCTATTTTGTGGATTTTGTTTTGTGGATTTTGGATGTTGTTGTATCTTGCTGTACAGCCAACACAGTTACCCCAGACATAATTTTGTCTGGTACGTCCACCATTCTGCAACAAAATCAAATTAAAGCAGGTACAAAAAAACCGAGGGGATTTGTAAAAAGATCATTCTGTATCATGGCAGAAGGCTGCACAGAAACATTTCAGATTCTGTACAGTGTTAACAGTTGCTGTGAATACCCTTCTCTTTTCAGCAGGCCTGTCTGTCTTGTTTTAATAAAGATGCTTGACAGCTTTTTTTTTTTTCCTTTTTCTTGCTCAAGAACAGTCTAATTTCCTTCTGAAGGAGGTGCCTGTCATTTTGAACATTCTCTGCTGCAGGCAGTTTTCCCCAGATATTGGTGACACTGCTGCTCAAAATACACATTCATGTGTATATGTACCCCCTTCACAATTCTAGCCCCAGTGACAATAGCCAGTCTCTTAACACTTTAAGAGTTAAAAGATAGGGTCAAAAAGCAGCTTAATTATGCATTTCTTCCATTCTCCTTGAACTGAAGAGGAACAAAGTGGGAAGGCAGCAACATTAAAAACACAGCTCTTTGAGCATCAGTGATCCCACACAGTGAAAGGCCACCAAGAAGCATTCATACTTCAGACTGTGATAGAACATGCAATGCCATTCTGGAACTGGTAGTGGCTCTTAGACTGATCACACAAACCTTAATGTTTTTCAAACCTGCCTCTCGAGGTAACGTCTCTTGTAAGCTCTGCTGCTCTCTTGTATTCCTACACAGTTAAAGACAACACTCATCTTGACATTGCTGTTGTTAACTGCAAACCTAGACCTTTCTCTGATGTTTCTGTGAATCTTTTCAGCCCATCTACAAGACCAGACCATGCTCACAAGCATGAAGATGATCATGGCCCTTAGCTTATTTTTATTATTCAAATATTTTGTCTACCCTTTTTCATTCTAAAAAAAGATTCATTCTAAAAAAAATCCCAAAAGAATGGAAATAGTAGATAGATAGATAGATAGATAGATAGATAGATAGATAGATAGATACCCTGTTTGCTGGCATGTAAGACTCATTTCCCCCCCAAGAAATAGTGTTTGAAAATGAGTGCGTCTTATACACCAGTGCATTTTATATGCTGGCAAATAGTATTTGCCGGTGTATAAATTGGGCGTGTTTTATACGCTGGTGCATCTTATAGGCCAGAAAATATGGTAGATAGATAGACAGAAAGATGATAGATAGATAGATAGATAGATAGATAGATAGATAGATAGATAGATAGATAGATAGATAGACGGCTACACAGATAAACAGACAGACAGATAGAAACAAAAACTTGGCTTTTTGTGGTTCATTTGTTTTGTTTTTCAACAGCTACTTTTGAGCTCTTTCTAGGGGACCTTTCCTCAGCGGCATATCTAGCACAAATAGTATATAGACCAAGCATGGGAGTTGTGCCCCTACCTTCTTTCCTCTATCCCCACCTCTACCCCTACATGCATGGCTTTTTTGCGCCCCCCTGGCACTGCTGCCTGGAGCACATGTTGCACTTTCCCCACCCTAGATATGCCTCTGCCATTCCTGGTATATATAGCTGAAAATGCCCCAGTTCCTTTTTTCTGGATAGCTATTAAAATTATTACATACCCTCCAATATTTCACAGATGAAAACCAGGACACAGACAAAGAGAGTGTGGTCAAGATGGCAAATGCTCTTCACGAGAAAGAACACACAAGGAAAGAGAGGCTGCAGCAGCTTGCCTTTGCCTGAGCCTACTGGGCAGGGCATTATTCTTCCCATCCTCTCCTCTGTTGAGTGTATTGAATGTAAACGACTTCTGCACAATGAATGTAGTTTGCAAAAATTGAAGTAAGCTGGGGGAAAAGTAGAAGAGACAAACTGGGACGTTTTAAAAGTAGCTGAAAAAGTGAGATGGCAGAGGATTAATCAGGACTCTCCCTGCCAAACTGGAACAGTTGGAGGTTATGGTATTGTAACTAAAAATTCATATAACCTTAGCAGAATGGCAGCTGCCATAGTATAGCTCCTTCCTGTCATCTGAAAGCAATGTCAGAGACTGAGACCTCCTCCCATTAGCACTGCATAGGTCTTTCAGAATGGTAAAAACACTGGTATGAGGGGAAGGTGTACTAGGGTTATCCCCAATTATAACTCGAGCCTCTCACAGGTAAACAGTATAAGCCATGGCCATGTCTCTGCAGCTCTGACAATATGAGTGTAATGTACGGAGATGGGAAGCTGTGACCTTTTAAAAAATCTTATCTGAAAAAAAGAAGCCCACACACTGATTGCCACCAAGCCACCTTAACATCCCGAAGATGGAAGGTTTGTTTTCACCTTTCCCAAAGAAAACGCTATGTGATGGATTTGATTCCAGCCTCTTTTCCCATTTGGCCTAATTGGTTTAGCAGTCTCAAAGCTGTTGGAGAACAGAGATTTATCTTTAAAAAGCCTGATAGAGTGGGATTGATTAAATATTTCACTGACAAAGGCTAATTTCCTCACTTTGATACCTCACTTCCTTTAGAAGGCTGAAGACATTTTGCTTTCTTCAAAAGAGGATGAAGTGTGCCCTCTGCTGAATAAAACTATATTGCAACCATTTTTGTATAGCAAAATACCTTTCCCCAGGCATGCAATGGACAAGGGATGGGGAAGCTACAGCAACTGTATGGAAGATCCAGAGGATTGTGAATGACCAGTTGTAGTGCAGTTCCACATGTGGAATTACTACATTATGCTGTCCCACACAGCGTTGTGGCCATTAAGTTTTCCTTCTCTACAAATAATGATTTTTCTCCTGAACGTTAATTAAGCTGAGAGATGAAAGAGGAAGACATGCCACTAGAATGTCATTTCAGCAGGCACAATCTGTACCCTGCTCAGAATCTTTTCGGAGACACTTCACAAAACTAAAGTACAAGATGTTCGGGTAATAATACACAGAAACCAAACAGTCCTACCTTTGATTGGAGAAGTGAGCCTTATTCTGTAACAGCTGTTGAATCAAAGACCTTCTTGATATTAAAAACTGTTTGTTTCAGCCATCCTTGTGGGATTGAGCTGCAAGACCATCTTAACTGACAACAGAAGTAACAAAATGCAGGCCTGTAACTCTAACATTGTCACTCTTCAGCTCCTGTATAATTTTAAACATCTTTACTCGATGAAGAAGCCAATGAAACTTTGAAAGACTGCATGATGCATTTTGTGCTTTTCAGTTGGCCCAATAAAGATGTCACTGTTTGGAGGATTTTGGATTTTACTGTATTTTGCCTCATGGTCCACACAGCTACCCCAAATATGTTTCTAAGTTTTGTTTTGGGTTTTTTGGCTTTGGTTTTTTGGTTTTCTCGAGTCAGTGCCTGCTGCAAGTTTGTATACGAAGTACTCTAAACCGAGTGCATCAGTTTTCTCCCAGGGCTGACAGATTGCTGGGTCTGGCCCTGAGTTTTCGGTTTTCATGGATCATCTCTGGGCAAGAGACAAGGGTGCGACTGTCCAATTTTTGGGGATCAGTTCCAGGCAAGAGGAAAGGTCTCTCTGCAAATCACCAACTCATCTAATAAAGCATCAGTGTGCTACAGTTTGCAAGGCTTCATTGATTTGTTGATGCAACTTGCAAAGACTCTCAAAGGAATCTATATTATGAATTTAGTTAGCTGCCTAAGTGGGTGATTTTAGGGGCCAGAAATGTCACATTAGGTTGGTTCAGATGTAACATAGAATCACAGTTTAGCATTACAAGAAGGAACATACACAAACCTTGGCCCTCTCAACCTAAACCTCAGGAAGAATTTCCTCACAGTCAGAGCTGTCTGGCAGTGGAATATGCTGCCTCGGAGTGTCGTGGAGTCTCCTCCTTTGGAGATTTTTAAACAGAGGCTGGATGGCGATCAGTCAGGCGTGCTTTGATGTGAGTTCCTGCATGGCAGGGGATTGGACTGGATGGCCCCTGTGCTATCTTCCAACTTCATGATTCTATGATTCCTCTGGCAAAGCCATGAAAAATTCAGAAACTTTCACTTCCTTTTTTTAAACAATAGTCACAGCTTGAACCCAATCTGTGGTTGAGATATCCATTACCAGTAAATCCATCACCAATCATCAAATATTTCTGATTCCTCAAAACAATAGCAATAGCAAAATGATTTACACTGTGGTTATACACTGAACCTATCACAGGGTTTTCTGGGGCTGAAAATGTGTGACACACCCAAGGTCACCCAAAGCACAATGCTGAATTGAAGAAACCTGGACAATGGAGTGGATTATTGTATTTTTGCATAGAAGAATGCTACTCAGAGCAAATCTGTGGCTCAGAATACTTTAACTGTGAGTGTTTGACTTGCCCCTGAGTTGGTGAATCTTAAGTAAAGGCTTTTTAAAAAGCAAAGTGGATCCTGCAACCCTGAAGGCTGCCTTCTGGTTCCCCTTCTTGTATCAAGAAACCATAATAAAGATTATCTGCAAAATCTTAAACTGAAGTTGCTGATATTTTTTGCATCCACCTTGGGGAGCAGAAGAAAGGGGAGAATATGAGCACAGGGGATAGCTAGGTTCTTTCTTGTAATGCTTCACAGAAATAAGCGTTATGTGCAAACCCTTTCACTAATTTAAATATGAGGATTGTAAAAGTCCCAAGTCATTTGTAAAATAGATGTTGAATTCATCCTCAGCTCAGTTGGGACAGGTTTTTTTAGTACTTCTGGGATTTGCAGTTTAGATGGTTTTCCTATAACTGTTTTAAAAAATTCACCATTGTGAGAAAAATCCTAAGAAACAGGAACACGAACCAACAACACTCTTTCTTAGTCAAATTCTGTCTTCCCAAAATTCTCTTCATTACCTCTAAAAAAGATTTATGGCCCTTGGCCATTGTTGAAAATGCTACATAGAATATTAATCAGAAGAGTCCTCTGGAATACATATTGAATGCTCATTAAAAGCACATAACATTAGCGGAAAGAAAATAAATGGTCGTGAATTACTCATAATGCTTTGCCTTAGTGGATTTAATAAGTCTCTCAATAATGACTTAATAGCAAGACACTGTAGTATCCCTTTCCCTAATTCAAATATACTGGGAATACAAGTCATGTATTAGCATTAGGTAAGTCACAGGTATATTTCTATGAAAGACTGGACTATTGGAAAATATAATAGCCAAATGGATGACCAATATTCAGCTCTAAAGAATATGCACAGAAATAATGATTTAAGGGATTAGGGAAATTAAAATGCTTATTTATGTAGTAAAAATATAATGAATGTTTTATATGTTTGTTTACTTTTATATCTGCTTATTTACTAACATGCACTAATTATGGTTTAACCATGGTACAAAAAGTCTGAAGTCTAGCTTCCAAATCTATGAACTGGCTCTCAGTTGAAAGTATGGTAGAATAGTACCAAAGGGTGGCAAAATCTCTTGTTCTTGATTTTGTGGGGTTTTTAAGAATCCCACTTACATTCTTATTATGTATCAAGTGGCAAGGCTTTGTATGTGCTTTCTGAACTGAAATATGTATAGTTTTCCCCTAGTTTTATTCCCAATTAGCACATGTATTTGCACAATCTACCTGATCTATACAAGCTTTCCCATTGACAAAAGCATGTGCCCTTACCCTCCACACAATTATGCACATGCTAGCTGTATACATATAAAACATGTTTTGTGCACACTTCATTTCTTGTACCTGCCCCATCAGCTTAGTCAATGTGAGAATGCCCATCTTTTATGAAGTTTTCGGAAGTGTGAAAACCCTACTTTTGTTGAGACTGTTGACTACAACAAAATCTCCTTCCAATCCTAGGGGAAGGCCCCTTCCTAAACTGCAAACCCCAGGATTCCACAAGATGTTGAAAGTGGAATAATAGCATAATAACAGGCTAGTGCAGAAATGGCCTGTATAGGGCAAAGCTGCTTGCCACTTGCATGGCACAAGGCCTCCCACATATACACTGCCAGAGGAAGCAGCAGCAGAGGGCTGGGCCATGTTAAATGGATTACATCCACTGAGGCCAGCCTCTTATGCGCTGAGGGTGAGAGTAGCTCAGTGGTACACAGGGTTGTCAGATCTCAGAGTCTAGCCCTGAATCTCCAGTTTTCAGGGGTCATCTCAAAGACTTGGAAACCCCGGCCTAAGAGGAACAGCTTAGGGAGCTGGGTAAGTTTAGCCTGGAGAAGAGAAGGTCAAGAGGTGATGTGAGAGACACGAGAGGTTTGTGCTGCTCCAGAGACTAGGACACAGAGGAATGGCAAACCTAATGGTACAGAAGGGCATTTTTGCACCTTACCTGATCCTGAGCTCCTTTCCATGCTGCACTGGGGAAGGAAGTGGCTCCATCATGCTTCCAGCCCTTCTGCATGGCTGGGAAGGATGGGAGCGTCCCATGCTCATGGGCACTTAACAGCTTTATTCCGTGAAGCAAATATCCCAAGATCACAATGGGTGGGGACAAGATGGCAGCAGGACCATGACAACATTGTGTGAAAGCATGACCCATGGACTGCTGCCGTGACATCCCAAACTCAGGACTGGAACGCCATGTGGAAATGGCCAAGGCCTCTGGCCCAGTTCTTGGGTTTTACACTAAATGGAAAACTCTTCAGTTAGCAAAGTTGGGAAGAATCCATGCGCCCCAGACAAACTGTGCATGTGGAATAGTCAACACTGGCCTAAAGCAAAGGTTTGATGTTATGTAATGCAGTTACAGATTCATAGAATCAAAGAATCACAGAGCTGAAAGAGTCTACAAAGGTCATTGAGTCCAACTCCCTGCCATGGAAGAAAGCATTCCTGACAGATGGACATCCAACCTCTGTTTAAAAACCTCCGAAGAAGGAGACTCTCCCACACTCTGAGGCAGAGCATTCCACTGTCAAACTGCTCTTACCATCAGGAAGTTCTTCCTAATGTTTAGGTGGAATCTCTTTTCCTGAAGTTTGAAGCCATTGCTCAGTGTCCTAGTCTCTGGAGCAGCAGAAAACAGGCTTGCTCCAGTTCTGTCTGTTAATTTTGCTGTTGTTGTGTGCCTTCAAGTCATTTCTGACTTATGGCAACCCTAAAGAGAACTTCTTATCGGGTTGCCTGGGGGCTGAGAGTGTGTGACACACCCAACATAACCCAGAGGGTTTCCAGGGCTAAGAAGCGAATCGAAACATGGTTTCCAGGGTCGTAGTCCAACACTCAAACTCTCAATAAAATGCTAAATGTTTTGAGCTCCCACATCTGTATCTGGACTGTGCCTGTCTCCAAGTATTCAGTCGTAAATACATCTGAATCTTGTTCGTGACAGTTTCACATGCATCTATCCTCTCCAATATCTACATCATTCTGAAAAACAGTGGCCAAATGACATTCTTCCACAATCCTATTCCTAGACATACTGGATCTAGGGTTGCTGGTTCAGGATCATTCCACGCCCTTAGGTTTCCAGGCCAAAACCTGAGATTTAGGGACAGTCCCTGGTGATTTCATTAGTGTTATGCATTAAGTACCCAACCGCAATTGCTCATTGAGTATCATTTAAAAACACACATATACAGAGATGGAGAAAGAGAATATATTTTTCTGTTTGGAAATTAGGACAGAAATCTTAATTAAAAGGGCTGTTTCCAAATCAAGTTGAAATGAAGGGATTATTCTTTCTCATTTACTTAAGGAGATGTGGTAAGGATAATTTAATCTAGCTTACTTGCTCAGCCACAGAAGACGCTAAGGGTAAACTACCTCTGAATGAATTTTGTTAAGAAAACCTCATGATTGGCTTGCCTTTGGGTCACCATAAGTCAGAAATGACTTTAAGGCACATAACAACAACAACAGTTTGCTTGTAGCCAGAAGGTGGATGCACAGCAGAAGGTGAAACCTGCTCCACAATGACTGGGAAGGAAGAGGGAAGCTAAGTAAATGGGAGCATCTTTATCAACAAATTAAGCCTTGCAAACTATAGCACCCTGGTACTCTACTAGATGAGCCGGAAATTTGCAGACAGTCCTTTCTTCTTGCCTGGAGCTGAGTCCACACAAACTAGAGAACTTGCACTCTAGTCTCCCATCTAGAGATGACCCACAAAAAGGGGGTCAGGCCCTGAGATCTGACAACCCTATCTGAATCCTTCTTACTCTTCCAGTGGCTTGCTAAATTCCAAAGGGACAACTATACCACCTCTTCCCATGCAGCTTCAACAGACCGCCCCCCTCATGGTGACTTGATTACACATTCATCTTTTAAGACCAACATATAAATTGCCAGGGTGGTATTAGTGCTCCTTTCCCATAATTAGATCCCATGGTACTTTGACACCATGTATTAGATTAAGTTGATTTGATAACTTAATAGCACGCTAGGAGAGGCAACTACATTTCTTTACTGGAGTGCAAAGGGACATCGTTGGTAGTCTGCTATTTTTTTTCTGATACCTTCCCCATTCCCAGACAGGGAAAAGAATGAATGCAAGAAAATCTTAATTCCTTCTGCAATCTTCGTGTTATTTCACTGTTAAGGATGGTTCAGTTTCTGACTAGCTGATGCAGCTGAAGCAGTCTTCCTATTAATCCACCTCTACTTTCACTTGCAAATTGGCACCAGAAGTCTCACTAATTTGCATAATATGATACTCTGAATTTACAAAGGAAGAACTATTGTGAATAGTCTCCATTCCACCATTGTTTCAGTTTCCTTCCTATTTCTTTTCTTGTTCTTTGATTCTCCCTGCTGCTTTTCTGAAATAAAATATTCATAGCCACTACAGAGTCCTTCCAAAAAACAAAACAAAACAAAACCCCTGCACCTTTCTCTCCATTTTCTGTGCTAGAATAATTTTTGTTCCTTACATCTTGTTACCTATTTTCTTTATGTAGCTTGTAAGAGAATTGCTGAACCTAAATAGGCTCTCTGAAACACACAGAAGAGATATAAGACCTTGATGAAAATCTTTCTGCTGATTTGAGTTTGCTGAGCAAAGGAAAAGGATGAAATAAATAATCCTGTGATGCTGAAGCTCTGTATCTTTACAATAATGCACCAGGCAAACACATAAAGGTGCAAAAAACAAAACAAAAAGGATGAAAATATTTTGAAAAATGAACTCCTCCACATTTTGTTTCCATACAATCTGTGTAGTAATATCTTTCTGGCTTTTTTGCCTATCGCTTCCCTTTTTTTGCTTACCCTTTTAAAATTCTTCTTTTGCCATGTACCCACCAACTGGAAAGACAACGGCCAAAATTTAAGGGAATACAGTTAATTATGTCATCTCATGGGCAGTACTGTGCTTCCTTTTAAAAAAAAAAAGTCTACCTTGGGTAAATTAGCTAGAACATTGCTTAAACATGGTTGAGTGACTGGAAGCACTAAGTTGTTCACACACTTCTTCCCACTTTGCACCCGAATTACACCCCCTTCTTTTTCAGAACTTACCACAGTACAGGGTTATGTCTGCAGTAATATTCATACTACCATGGTTAGCTCTAAATTGTTTAGGTCTCAAGAATGAAGGTAGGCAGACTGGCTGATCAGAAATATGTACGACCCAGTGCACTCCAAGGTGTGGACTACGTCCGTCGGAGGTCGCCCTGCCCCATTTTATTTGCCCCGTGTGGAAAGGGCCATGGTGTCTTCTAGCAGCTCATATACAGGGGCTGTATCTAGATTGTGCATAGAACATGTTTCTAAGGTTGTCGAAATCAACTCAAGGGTCAGGGCTTGGAGAAATACTATAAAGGGTTATGAAAATATTACAAAACTTGGCTTCTTGGTTTTTTTTTCCCTTGGGCAATATGCCAATTTGTTCCTGGGGAAGTTAGTTGGGAGCTGGGGATACCTTTATTAAGACAGAATCTGCAAAAACAGGGTCTAGTTCAAAACTAGATACTCTGCATAGTATTTATCATTCCCTTTCAAAAGAAGCAAATGAAAGACCCCTCAGTTTCTGTTAAGCTTGTATCAACTAGGAGAAGTTAATGGGAAAGTCCCACTGTGATTTGTTTTGCCTTGCGGAGTTGTGGTAGGAAATAGATTTCGTGCACCACAACTATCCTTATCAAGTTTGCACTGTCACAAGACTGATGCACAAGTCAAAAAACAGGTCATGGAGAAATGTACGTTTTCACTCACCCTTTAGCTGGCGTTGCTATGCCAACGTCTGTCAGTTTCATTCCTACACCTACAAAACAAAACAGCAAGCCACCATTACATACTGGACATATCAAATCTTATAAAGGACAGAGAGAGAGAGAGAGAGCTTTTTATGGGCTCCATTGTTGATCATGTACAGGGCTCATCACATTCTCTGTACATGCTGTATCAAATACTTAATTTCTTGGAGACAGGCTATTCATTCTAGTTTGTTATTAAGAATAGCCTTTGTTCTTGGTTCAGTGCTTTAGTTAAAAAAAAGAAAGTGACCAGGAAAAATGGAGCACTTGGGCAAAACAGGAACTGGGGCAATTTGCATGAACTATTGCAAGCCTTATAATGCTGACTCCATGACTGGTGAGGATTGGGTACATTGAAAGTCTTTATGTCCTCGTGTCTATTTTAAAAGCAATTCTGTATATACAAGCCATGACATCAGAAGGCTACTGTGCATACCTTGATTACTTACTAAAACAGCCAGACTGCTATGGTTAGTTCTAATTAGAGTAGGCCCATTGCGGCAAGAGAATTTACCTATGCATTAACTCACACCTCTTGGAATAGACCCCCAAAATTGAGTATACAACTAATGTATTATAGTGACTAGAGTGCTGAACTGCTACGTGGAACTAGGTAGGAAACCTTTGGGCCATTCTCTTTTACTTTCTTCACAGGGCTGTTCTGAACATACAGTGGAGAGGATGAAAGCCATGAATGCCACCATGTTTTCTGTTGGAAGAAAGCTGAGATCTATGTATAGCAAATAAACAATATAGTCAGCGTACAGAGAGCGAAAGATCCCATGCACTCTGCTCAGACATCCATGGTAGCACACTTGTCAGATGTAACATGTTATGGGCATGGAAATACATATATCTGCAATTTGCCAGCCTACCTCTGTATAGACTGGAGTCTGGAAGATTTTTTTGCAAAATTGTGAATGGGTCTATATTCTCCTTCCTTAACTAAAAATTTTGTGTGGGCACCTTCACCTTTTAAGAAGCTGGCAGAGTAACAGATGAGCGAAAATCAATGCATTTACTAAAGGCTGTCTGCTCATCTGGTCTTCAAACTGGTTCCTAGCAGTGGCATAATGGAGGCATTTATTGCTGAATTTGTTATAGCAGTTACAGCAGGTGAATGTAACTCCATTGTGGAATTCAAACATTTGCCACAGCAGGCAACTAATTCATTTCCCCCCTCTGTGACAGTAGGAAACATATTCTCTGAATGAATATCACTACAACCTTGAGCAGGTTAGAGACAAGGAAATAACTAGAAATCTTACTGTATGGTTTCAAATGTAGCCAGGGGAGTTCTCCACCTGTAGGGGTCAAGCCCTAAGCAGATACAGAACTGGTGACCAGATGATGATGGCCATTCATAGCTTCACATCCTTTTGTTTGCTATTGCTCCAGCTTCTCTTCTACCATCCAGCAGGGATGTGGAGCAAACTGTGCTGGCTGCAAAGAATGTGGATCCTTTTTTCCCATGGCCATTTTGAATAAATGGAATGGGGTCTATCCATTCCATACAGAGCTGAGCCTCTCTGGCATTTTTATGAACCATGAACCTGCCCCATTTCCTTGAGGGAATTTGAGGTTCAGGTTGAATGATGCCTTTTTTGAGCAGTGTTGAAGCTGGAGACCAACGTCCAGGGAACTGCAGCCAACCCCTTCCTACAACTGAACACCTGGTAGCAGCCAACAGTCAGAGCAGCCTGCAAGGCCAACCAGTGGATCCCATACTTTGAAGCCAGTGATTGTATGCTTCTCCTCCCACAGTGGCTCTGAGTTGTACAAGAGTTCTGCTGGTGCTGAGCCTCTGAAAACACGGGGGGGGGTATGTAGTGAGTTGGGTCTCCTTGTTAGCAACATGATCAAACATTAACAGCTGCTCAGTGTACAGAAAGAGTCCATTTGTACTAATGACTTTCTTTGATACTTTTTCCATTAGCTTGGCAGTTTGAGGCCAGGAGAAGATACGAAGGCTGTGAACAGACTGGGGGAATGAATTTTCCTCTTTAGCTAAGCTGCTTGCACAGCTCTTATAGTTATGAGAGGGGAGATAGGTCACACTTGTGCACTTTAATTTTCTTTGTCTGTTTCTGCACCACATATCCCTTGGAAATCCATATTCCATCAGCCTCAGCCTAGGGAAGGGGGATGCACTGAAACCCTGGTGCCCCAAATATCCAGATTTGGGGAATTTGATAATTCCCACAGATAATTCTGGGTAGAACTCTGGGTAGAATTTTTTGTTTAGGGGTCCAATTCTACCAATGGTTGTGAAGGATGTTTCTCTGGACTGGACTGGAATGCTTTTTTGTTGTGTACCACCTGCTGCCTCCACCAATAAAGCCTATCTTTTGTTCCAAATCGAAAGAACTCTTGGGGGTGGCTGGGACTATGCCCAGTTCTGGAACAAGACATAGTCCAGCACCAGCAGGGATCTCATATGACTCAGAGCAGCTGCGGTAAAATCAAGAGTGGATTTGTCAGGCTCCGGTGACACATTTGCTGATTCTCCTTGCACATTCTGTGCACTTTAGTCCAGCACCTTTTCTTTCTTATTTTTAAAGAATATTTTATGGTGTGAGTTATGTGGTTGGCTAGGCACATACATAATTTAACATACATAAGTTAACTTTGTTACAATGACTTTGCTAATATAGTGACCTTTTCTATAACACAATAGTGATGTTTAGCAACAAGATAGCAGAGGCAAACTCCATTTATCTGTATAGTCACTATGATTTAAGTGAACCTGGCACTATGACTTAAGTGAATTTAAGTGAAAGTGGCACTATGAACTACAAAAAAAGAATTTAAAATGCAAATCTGTGCATAGTCAAAAATGTCTCATCTTTTCATTAAACATATTTTTTTGCTGTTGTTTTGTTTTGCTCTGGCTTGTCAGGAACACAGAAGCAGTTATAGAAGACAGAATGTATGGAAGCTGGGGCAGGAAGAAGAGAAATGTCAGTGGCATGCTTCACATCTAAACTGGAGAGGAGTGACTAAAATCAGTGGATCTAGGGTCTAAAATTACCTAGCTGCATCTCTGTTTTCAAGGCAGAAGATGGGATGCTCATGCATCCCTAGTGCTCACTCACCCTTTCTGTGTTGTTTGCTACATTACCTCAGTAATCATTACAATAATCTTGCAAAGTAAACCAAGGTTTCCTTTCCATTACAGACAGACTAGAGCTCAGTTTGTGAGAAAAATGGTGAATTACAACCGCCTGTTAGACTTGCATCACTATTTCCTATTGCATTTTTAACACCAGGGATAAGCAAAGTGTGGAGGCTAAAAAATTGCTCCCAAATTCTTCAAAATGACCTCTAGGGTGTATGAAGGGCATTTCAACCATGTCTGGAGCCCTCGCCTAGGCCCCACAGGCACACACAAAAAAAGGACAGTTTTTCAAAATTTTGCACAAAAAAAAAAAGTCCCAAAATTCCCCTCTGGGGGTGTGAGGGGCATTTCTGCTGTATTTTGTGAGAAATGACTTCTGCTCCCTTCCAGTTGTTAAAAGGCCTCTCTTGAGCCTATTAGAGGCCACAGAGGCCCCAAAACATTGTGAAAATGCCTTTCATGTCCCCTAGAGGGCATATGGGGCAAAAATCATTGTACTTCACAGGAGCCGGTGGAGTGGGAGAATGTGACCGTCCACAGTCTCCTGGGAAGCTAATGTGGGCCCCCTTACCCTCCACAGTTACCCACTTCTACACCATAGAAAATTCATGTACACAAGCTTTATATAATGCAACACAAAGGCAACAACCAGGTGCTCACCTTGCATATCTGTTACAAGCAAACTGCCATTGGTTTTTTCATATACCCAGTGCTGAAATGTACAGCACTTCTGGCCAGCTTCCGAGTCTCTTCTCATGAAGTTTATTTCTTTACCGTCCCTAACAGAATATTTCACAAATTCTCCAATCAACTCTTCTTCCACTGTTGCATAAGGAATATTATTCTTGGGACGATGAATAAGGAAAATAGGAATGATTCTGAAATCAAAAACATTTTAAAAAATGGTCACAGGAAACACTTAAGGAACTAAACAACAGCACCCCCACCTCCAAATGTGGAAAGCAGAGATGATAAACCTGTGGTCCTCCCAATTTTGTTGGACTCCTTTCAGCCACAGATAGTGGTTAGGGATGCTATGAGTTGTAGTCCAGCAACACCTGGAAGGCCAACAGTTCCCCATTCCTAAAGGGTTACTTGTAAAATGCCTCACAGATTGAGGAGTTCCTAGTTATCTGGTTTTGTTTCTACAGAGGAATCAAAGCATTAGGAATTTTCCAGTTTTGCATTTTTAATTCCAAATTTTTCTCTGCATCGATAGCAATCAGTTGCAGCTTATCAGTTACTTCATGTTATGTGTATGATTCTTCACTCGTTGTATCACTCAATGCAAATTTGCACACTGATTACTAAAACTAGGGGAAAAGACAACTTTGACAAGATCTTATTATTGTACTTTGTGATTTATTTTTCTGCAGGTACGCTGATAGGCAGGTACGCTTACAGGCACTGATAAATTACAGTGTGGAATTTTATCAATACACAACAAGGCATAAAATTTGTTGCTGTTGTATGCATTCAAGTTGTCTCTGACTTATGGCAACTCAAAAGTGAACTTATCACAGAGTTTTCTTGGCAAGATTTGTTCAGATGAGGTTTGCTTTCACCTTCTTCTGAGGCTGAGAGGGTGTGACTTGCCTAAGATCACCCAGTGAGTTTCTGTGGCTGAGCGCGGATTCAAACTCTCATCTCAGAGTTGTAATCCAACACTTAAACCACTAGACCACGCTGGTTCTCCATGCAGAAAATACCCCATAAAATATAGGTAAAATAGTCTTTCCTGCAATGATCTAGCTGTGCACACATGTGCTTCAGCAACACAGAGAGAGCAAGGAAAATGAGGAACTGAAACTGTGGCAAAGTACACATGTTCAACTTCTTGAACAAATGTTAGCAATTCTCCCACTTAAACAGGAACGCAAGAGATATGGGACACAGAGTAGACCAAAGAAGAGAAACCACAAAGGAAGGGAAGAGGGAGCCCTGCTCTACCAATGGTTGCCTTGAGTGGTGTTGGAGAAATGCAGGCAAGTTGAACTAATTCAGTCTTCCCTAAATTTGTGTCCTCCTGATTTATTGGATAACAATTCCCATCACCTGCAGAAAGCATGATTGTTGGGCATTAGCCATGCTGGTTTGGAAAGGATGGATGTAGTCCAAAACATTTGGAGGACACCAGATTGGGGAAAGTTGAATGAGGTACAAGGGATTCAGATAACTAATAGTCCGTAATTTGGTATAGATTGGGCTGTTATTTTTAGTGGCAACACTGTGATCTTTGCAACATATATTCCTGCTTCATCAATGTCAAATATTTTTGAAATATTGCATACACAACAGAAGAGGGATAGTTGTGGCAGGCTGTAGGTATGTATGAATCAGAAATTATCTGAAGAGATTGTTTTTAAAAATCTTCAGTGCTTATATGTTGTGCATGCATTTTGGAAATTCTTTGCCCCCCAATACTTGGAAGCAGGCAAATATAGCACCAATAGCAAAAGAGGGTAAAGATCCAACACAACCTGAAAATTACAGACCGATATCTCTTCTGAACACTGATTATAAAATTTTCGCTAATATTTTAGCAGAAAGATTCAAACAAGAAGATCTGATACATCTGGACCAAAATGGATTTCTATCGAATAGACAGTTGAAAAATAATATAAGGACTCTCTTGAACGTGATAGAACATTTCGAAAAAAAGAACGAAAAAAAAACCTTGCGATTCTATTTTTAGATGCTGAAAAGGTTTTTGACAGAGTAAGATGGCCTTTCTTGTTAGAAGTTCTGCGAAAAATGAATTCTGGAGAAAACTTCGTGGGCTGGATAGAACAAATTTATAAAGAACAAAAAGCTAAACTTATTATAAACGGTGAACTGACAAAAGAAATAGATATATCTAAAGGAACGCGACAAGGATGCCCACTGTGACCACTTCTCTTTATAGCAACATTAGAAGTGCTGAATAATACTATTTGAGAGAGAGATAAAAGGAATAAATATAAAAGATCAACAATATAAACTCAAAGCCTTCGCAGACAACCTTGTTTTCTTTACAGAAGAGCCGCTACTTGGTATTGAAAAAATACGTCAGGAATTGAAAAGATTTGGGGAGGCAGCAGGCTTAAAAATAAATAAGAATAAATCCTACATAATGTTGAAGAATGTGAGACAACAAGAACAACAGGAAATAATACAAAAAACGGGAAATTCTTCATAGATATGAGTGCAGTTGCACTTGCATCTTGCAAAAAAGAGCCTTAAATCTACCGTCACCATCTCTAGATCTCAGACTCAGCACCAAGGGTTCACATGTGCAGCTTAACATCTTTTATATTTTCTACAGGTGAATTCTATTCATAGCTCTGCCCCTTCACCTCACTTGAACAAATCCTTTTTTGCCTCAGAATAGCAAAGGAAATAATGGCCAGGCTGAGCAGAGAGAACCAAAGAGCAAAAGCAAATAGGCCTCAGCCTCTCTTTTATTATGTTATGATGCAACTCTGAAAGGCATGCCTATAAATTTCTGCCCTAATTAGACATGCGTCCAAGTTAGAATCTCGATGTGAAGCAGCAGGTGGAAACCACACTTGTTTGGGATTAGCCAATATGGAAGATTGTCTGCACGAAGTGTGTGTAAAGTGGGACTCCTCACCCACCGAAATATGTTGACCTGATTCAGAATGATTCATCTGAAGTAACTATCTAATATCATACGGAAAGAGATGACAAATCAAGCTTCTTGGGAGGTATGAAACAGTCATCCTTGAAGTGAGCAGGAGGAATTTTAACACCCTTCTGAAGAGCTAGCTATATAAGGCTATCCTGCACTGGAACAGCAAATCCTTTGGAAAAGGTCCGAGGCACTGATGATACTGCCACCTAATTCACCCTTTGCACATTATTATTAGCATTAAATGTGTTTAAAAAGAGCTACTATGATACAATGAACAATAATATGTATAGCTATCATATGTAGTCATATAACACGCAAAATATATATTACATAATATGCATCTTATGCAGTCATATCATATATAACATCAAATAGTATCATATAATATGTATAGCTATAATAAGTATGCTTAGAGCTCAAAATATTCTAGATAAAAGGTACATTTCAATAGGCCCATCAATACCTGTGGTGCTTTACAGCGGGATGGGCAACATGTGATCTTCTGAATGTTGTTAGACCGCACAACCAAAAGCCACACAACTGGTTATGCTGTCTAGGGCTGGTGGGAGCTGCAGTCCAACAATACCTGAAGGTTCACAAATTACCTACTCCTGCTTTACAAAGTGTAAGAAGAAAAGTCCTTGTCCCAAAAACTTTAAACACTGGAGACTGAATGAATAATAGGAAAAGAAGAAAAGTATTATATGTAACTCTTCCAGTTATAACATAACTAGCAAAAGCTGTCTTGGAAAATTCTATCCCACAGCGGCTCTGTTTGCTTCTCCCATCTTTTCCCCACATGCGGCTAGCAGTCATGCTGGCTGGGAGCTTCTCGGGGGATTTGTCCAAAAAAAGTAACTTTTCCAAACTCTAGCTGTCCAATTATTACATAGTGTGAGAGCAGCTACATTTTGATTTGGAACGAAGTGGGGGCAGCCTTTGTTGTCTCGCAAAATTTCTTGGGCTGGCCCTGGTAAGGCTCATCTACATGCAAGGGGCTGATTCACACACATTTCCCTTTTTCAGTCCATAGCATGTCCTCCATCACACAGTCTTTGCAGTTAGTGCGTAACCAATTTTTTTAAAAATATACTCACTCAGGCACTTCTCCAAAGCCTTCTAATGGTTTTGTTTCAGCAGCGTATATCTTGGCATACTCCCTCGCCGTGTTCTGAACATAGCATTCCTATATGCAAGAAAAGTCAGTGGTGTTGTGAAAAGGGAGACAATCAACCTAACTGGCTGTAACTGTGCTGGAACGTGGGATGTAAATACTCTGATGTTTTCCTTTCCTCTACAGAAATGGTGCCTTTTTACTGCAAGATTTTAAAACTTCTGGGCCAAAATTTAATGGAGGGGGATTCGCATAAAAAACATTGCTTTCTGTGCCCGCTCCCCCAAAAAAAACATTTTTGCACAAAATGTATTGGGGGCACAAAAAAAGTTCCACAATACAAAATATGATCAGAAATACTTTCTTGCAACCTAACATAGCAACGAGAAAGGCTCTTTCCACAAGATGGTGGCATCCTGGCATAGGGACATGAGAGGAATAGAACTGCAACGATGCTTCCACATGACATTGATGCAGTCCCACCCTTCTCGCATTGCCAGCCAGCATGATAGTGGGGCATATCATTGATGGAGAAATGGAGGGGAGCGCTGGGAACATTGTCCCATCCTGGCAAAGACACTGCCAGGATGACACCCGGATGACGACAGAGCAAGGTAAGGTGCGGAAAGGGCCAAAATCTGGGGCATTTTTCATTCTTCTGTGGCAGAATGAAATAAGTGAAGATTTACATCTCTAATACAAGCCTTGATACCACCCATGGGCCTTGATCAGAGCAAAACGCAGCAAACATTTACCTGCAATGCCAATTTGTAATTCTTTTTCACAAGTTCATCATTGTTCTTGGTCCCATAGGCAATGGCATTGTGCACTTTAAGAACACAGGGGTGGCCGGGGCTGAACACAGGGACTAAACCTTGCATGACTTTGCTTCGGAAGGCCTTTCGGTGTACTCCTTCCCCAAAATGTAACTCCTCTGTTGTAATCCTCCCATGCAGGCTTTTACTCAAATAACTATCGCAGATGAAGTCTTCTCTGAATATAAGTTGCAGGAATTCAATCTCTTCCAAGCCTATCAAAATAAACAGATAAACACAGTGGGTCCTTGATATTTCCTAGGCTTTGGTTGCAGGACCCCCAGTGGATACCAACATTTGTGGATGCTCAAGTCCCATTATGTACAAAAGTACAATAAAATGTTATCCCTTATACAAAATGGCCAAATCAAAATTTGCTTTTTGGATTTTTAAAAATATTTTCAAACCATGGTTGGTTGAATCTATGGATACAGAATCCACAGATATGAAGGACCAACTATAAACTGCAAAGAAGCAGCTTCATTCTATTAAAAAAAAACCCAAAACACAAATATTTCTTGACCAAAATGCACTGCACTAATTTGGGGAACAAACCATTTTTTAAAACAATCCTGAGACTCAGCTTTTCTTTCCCCTCAGGCTTGTGTTTCCACTTCTGTCAACTGTTTAAAATATTCATAACTTGGATATCAAAAGAAGTTATACCAAGGGTATCTCATATATTATTAAATAGCTGATAATGACTGATAGATAAATTCTGTCCTTTTGTAGCAAGCATCGTTTGACTAAAGAGATTTGAATTTTCTGAGTTATTGTCCACCCGGGGGAAAAACCCAGAAGGCATGTTTTGAAAGAAAGACCAAACTAAGCACAATTTGTCACAAAGGATTGGATTCTCCCACCAACAATATTTTTGTTTTAATACAGAGGCCCAAATCCAATTTAATGCAACAGGAGTGAAAATCTTTGCTAGTACAGTTGCCCTGCATTAATTATATCTTGGTGCAATAGTGCTGCACAAATACCTGTACAAGAAAAGATTCTATTGGATGTCATCCTTGCACTAAATAGAAGAACGAAATGCTCAGTTTGTACCATACCAGGTCTTGCACTCGTACAGTGATATAACTGGACACAAGCCAAAGGGGAGAAAAAAAAATGAGATGTTTCATTCTTCTATGCAAAAATAAAATAAATGCAGATTTACGCCCCTTTTGCAAAGATGCTGGTGTTCTAAGGAAATCTTGAGGAAATCTCAGATGTAATCTGTCAAGTTCTCCCATTTGCACAACTTAACTACAATAGACAAAAGATATGCATCACAACACTGTGCAGTATAAAATTCATGTTGGATTATTATTCAAAATGGTGCTTTTCCTCCATGAAGCTCTTAATATGTTGAGCTCATTACTGAGCTTGTCATTTTATAGATTGAATGAGGTGCCAAAAATCCCATATTTTGTGGTGTGGGCCTTCCATAGTGACAGAAACTTGTGCATTCAATTTATGAATATGGCAATGAGTTAATTTTACAGAGCAATAAATGGCTAATTGAACTGAAATCAATACTTTCATTCAGTATTTAGGTACAATGCAAACTTGTTAAAAGCTGCTTCCTGAGTCTCAACTCTGCATGTCATGAGTTTCAGCTCTTCCTAATGGTTATTTTGAAAACCTGACAATACTAGTGTACAGTGAAGAATTTGTCTCAGTGCTGCTTCTTTTTTTTCTTCATTTATTTTATGTCACAGCATTAAAGTTGAATAATCACACACTCAATTCAACAATAACAATTTCTTAGGTTGGAAAGTCTGCCCTCAGTGTAACATTGCTGCTTCTATGCAGAGAGAAAAACAAAGTGACTAAGAAACAGTCTCAGTTGTTTCTTGTAAACCACAGACTTCGTGGGTTTTAAATTTTACCACTATTTTTATTATTTATTTGCTCTTTTTTTTCATCCTGCCCACTAGCAGAAGCTCTCTTAACACACATAAAAACACACATACACAAACACACATACACAAAATAAATAAATATATGAAAAAATTCAATGACAGGTCACTCATCTCCCCTATCCTTACAATACCAATTAGCTCCTCTTCAAAACCTACTATATACTGCTGTATCCCCATCATAAGTAAACAGTCTGTTCAAGTTACTTTTTAGGACTACAACTGCTAGAATTCCCTTAGATTTGGGAAGCTGCCATCCAAAAAGGCAACTCATCTAAGCTCTGCTTTTTCCCAACAACTTAATTGCTGAGACTAACACATTTGCCATAGTTTACCTGAATCCTGTATATGTGTGTGTTTGAGCCTGACGTATGGCTGCCCCACGAACTCCATAGGGTTTTCTTAGGCAAGGGTAAATTGCCACTATTGCCCTCCTCTGAACTATAGAGTACAGCACCTAATACTCCTTGCTGGTCCTTCATTCTCATTCTAAGCAGGCCTGATCCCACTTAATTTCCAAAATTAGACAGGATCTAGTGCCTTCAGGGTATATGTACTATTCCCAAAATTAACTGAGAGCTCCCTCTGAACAACACCCAGCATGTACCAAATCCAAACAGCAAAGGCACCTAAAGGAGGCATTTGCAATTAGTAGACGAAAAGCCATGCATCTGTTTTAAAGCCAATGGAATGAATAATCCTGCTTCTCGATGAGACACAAGTGACCACTCAGTCAACTGAATGAGCTAAAACTGACTAACGCAACATGGATGCAACCCAACATCCTCTTAGCATAGTGTAATTATCTGCACGCAGCGATACACTACACCAGCACTAGGTGACCCCTATGCACAGTGACAACATTGTGTAACATATGGCAAAGAATGGGTGCTGTTGTGCAATGCACAACCACAATGCACAACATTGCTGCATGCGCAACTCTGCTTCTGTTGCTGTCAGCAGAATACTGTAGGTCAAAAGTGCTATCTATGTTTAGAGTGTAGAAATTTACATGTTATGGCTGTAATTAAGGAACAGCAACATATGGGAGAAGTGTTTTTTTTTTAAATCATAATTCATTTCCTTTCTCTTTGGGTAGAACTACATAGTGCAGGGCTTGGCAAGGACCACATGTTAAAGCACTGAGAATACTCATATCAAAGCATCTCATTGTTACAGCTTCTTTTTTTTAGTGGAATCCCAGTGGGACCACTCCAGCTGCTTCGTCACAGGGGCTGCTTTCTGACCCAACAAACTATAGCAATGAATTATGTCACAGAGCCCTGACTATAGAAGTCTCACTGTTCCTTTTCAAGGAAGAAATCAAAAATGTACACTGGGCACCGCTCAGAAAGGTACTATATTTAGTTGTGATTCTTCTTTTCTCCCCTTTCTCTCTCTCTCTCTTTTTTAAATGTCCAAGTTCCTACGTCGAGTACTTATTTTTTTTAATGATCAATAAATAAGAAGGCAATAAATAATGATTTTTTAAAAGGGGAGAGTAGGAGATGGAAGTACAAAGCAGAATATGGCCAATTTTATATTTATTTATGAATTACATTTACATCCTGCCTTTCCTACTAAGAGTTACAGGTTGTGTACATGGCTCTTCTCTTTCCTACATTATTCACCCAACACTCCTGTGAGATAGGTGAAGCTGAGAAACAGGTTGCACCCAAATCTCCGAGGTTCAAGACCCTAGCCACTATACCACACTGATGCTGATGCAATTCCTTTACCTTTGTTGTTTGGATTTGGTGCCTTTGTTATTTAGCAATAGTTTTTAAGCAGAGGCTTGATGGCCATCTGTTGGGAGTGCTTTGAGGGTGTTCCTGCATGGCAGGGGGCTGGACTGGATGGCCCCTCTGGTCTCTTCCAACTCTACAATTCTATGATTCTAAGATTCTATACTGCTTATCAGCTAAGTGCTCTCTAAGTGGTTTACAATGTTTTTAGCTAATTGCCCCCAACAAGCTGAGTACTCATTTTACTGACCTGCGGAAGGATGGAAGGCTGAGTCAACCTGGAGCTCCACAGGATCAAACTCACAACCTTTCAGCTACAGTATTGGCATTTAGCCACTGAGCCACCAGGGCTCTTTAGATTTGGTGTTGTCCAGAGGAAACTCTCAGTTAATTTTAGGAATATATTTATACCCCAAAGGTACCTGATCCTGTGTGATTTTTGAAGCTAAGCAGGATCAGGGCTAGTTAGTATGTAGAAAAGGGATCTCCAGATGATGTAGACTACCAGGTGCTGTAGGTTATAATTCAGAGGAAGGCAATGGCAAATTACCTCTGAGTGTCCCTTGCCTAAGAAAACTGTATGTAACTGATGGAGCAGCCATATGTCAACATGAAGGTTCATAGACACCCATGTATAGATAGCCTTTGGGGGTCCCTTCTAATTCTATAATACTATAATTACTCATAAGTTACCTTATTCTCAGACTAAGAGAACTCTTGATCTGTGAATCAAGAGTCCCCTTAGTCTGAAAATAAGGTTACTCATAGTATTGTAGTGTCAGAAGGTACCCTAACCCTGTGCCAACACTGGAATCCCTAGGATGTGAATATCTAACTGCTTAAAAGCCTCCAGTGAATGAGACTATACCACCTTCTGAGATAGTTTGCTCAGTGGTGATGAGAAGATACGCTGCACGTGCTCAAATACATTTGTTCTTCTGTATTACCACTTCACATTTCTGTGTGCTAAATATAATGATAGGTTTAGAGCCAAGTTCTCAAAAGCCCTGACTCAAATTAATGGTGGTTATGGGATTTACTCAGTCATGAACTGGCACAATTCCACAGAAGCATATGCAGGGAAAAATGCTACATGGCCTTACCTTCAACATCCTGAAAACTGGAAAGATGTTCTAATACTGTAGAGAGATGAAAAACAATACAATCAACATTTAGATTGCAAACTAGTACCTGTGATAATATTTTTGAGTTTAAGAGACAATGTGCTGCCATGTACCTTCACCAGTGAGGTTAAATTCTGCAGTGGCTTTTCCATACATATTCTTCAAGCAGCAATGATACAATCCTTGATCTTTTTTCCCAGCTTGAACTATTGCCAAAGATACTGGAAAGTCATCACCTGCACTAGAAAAGATGCATGGACACATTTGCAGGGTCACATTTGCAATCAATTTTCTGTTCCTTGGTACAGGGTGGGACCTCCCTCCCTTACCTCCTCCCTCTTTCCCTCTTTGTCCCTGACTGTGCCAAATTTTCTGAAGCCACTCAGGTGGATATACAAACTAATACACATGAATCCTCATTTGAAAAGGTCAAATAGTTGCAGATATTGGATTTTTCACACTAAATATGTAAAGCATTCTTCATAGGACTTCAGAAGTATTTCTAAAATAGAATAGCGGGCTAATAAGATTCACACCCTTGACTTCAGAATTGTCCATTAATATGTACAAAGTAGAATATAAGTGACCAGGGCAGGCAAATTGCCATTTTTGTCTCTTTTAAGCTTAACTTACATGGGTCAGTAAGACAGACTCTTACACAAGATATGTATGCCTTCCAACTGTCCCAGTTTGGCAGGGACAATCCTAATTAATCCTCTGTCATCCTACCTTTTCAGCTGCTTTTAAAATGTCCCACTTTCTCTCTCTTCCTCCCATTTTCCTCCTTTGTTCTAGCTTACTTCATTTGCTGCAAACTGAGTGCAAAGTGCAATTAACTGGAGAGAAGGGGTGGAATTTTGTCTTTCCCTTTAGACTAAGGCAAAGGCAAAGTGCTTCAGCCTCTTTCCTAGCTTGTCTGTTCTTCCTCATTAATGTCTGCCACCTTAATCACACTTTGATGTAGTTTGACAACACATGTCCCAGTTTTTATCTGTGAAATGTTGGAGAAAATGGATATACGTGGTAACAACCAGAATACAGAAATGTCTCCCTCTCTGCCTAACTTCTAAATAATAAAGCCATCCAAGCTCTATCCTGAATGGTCAGCTTACAGCCCTGGTACAAGAAAGATTGACCCCTAGCATGTTGCTGTCTCCACAACATTAGAGACCTTCATTAATGTTCTACACACCACAAATGCCTCACATGTATCTCTGATGACAGGATTTCAAAAGTTCTCTTCTGTGAGCAAGGAAATCCCTGCCTCAAGTGGCCAAACCTATAAGAGAGACCCACTTCTAAAACTCACTTAGCATTCTCGCTGGTTTGTTCTACTCCCCAGTGGTCCTTGGACAACATACTCCCAGTTGTTTACCTCTGGTCAGTCCAGATTGCTTTCCTTCCTTGCCTCCTCCTCCTCCTCCTCCTCTTCAATGAACACTATGTCCCTTCCACTGTTATTATTTTTATACTTGGAACATTATGGCTTTCTTACAAAGGTATCATCCTTCAGTTTGTTGTCATTGCCATTAGATACCCTGAACAGCACGAGTGCTAAGATGCCTAAGCATCTATCATTTGTAGGGAACCAGCACCACAACTTCAGTGCTGTCTTCCACAAGATTTTGCATCTGATGAAGCAAGCTGGCCTCTACAAAAGTTTATGTCAAATGACATTTGTTAGCAATTTAGATGACACAAGACTCCTTGTTGGTTTGGGTCTACAAGACAAAATCCCAAATCACAGCAAATTTCTAATCCAACTATTAACTAGTGGCAATAATTGACTCCCAGTATCTCTTTCTCAGTATGTTTCTTTCCCCTGCCTTAAGTATGCAAAGTATATACTGTGTTTATATCCTGACTTTCCTCTAATAAGTTTCAAGGTGTGTGTGTGTGCTTTTTCTCACAACAATCTTGCGAGGTAGGAGAAGTTGACAGAGAGTAACTGGTCCAAGTTCACCAAGTGAAGTTTCACGTCTCCATGCACACTAGAGATCTATTAAATTATAGTTCAATATTCTAACCACTCTGCTACACTAGCTCTCAGCTCACTATGCCACTCAATAGCAACATACATTTGAATCCTAACGTCAGTCTCTAACATAATTTTGTCCCATCCTTGTTTGTTTGACAGCTTTCAATCTTTTTCACATTTAGTACTAATCAAAGAATTCCTGGTTCAGTCTGAATATTCCAAGTATAATCAATTATTTCTGCAACCATCTGTATACTGATCCATTTATCTATTTTATAATATATATTTATTTATTCTTGAGATGGCTATGTCCTAGATATGTATACATGAAAATTCAGAAATAGGTACTGTAAATTAAGCAGAAATACAATGCATCCTCACTATAGTGGAGGAGGATGCAGCCAGGTAAGATGTGTGTCACTTGTTCAGTTTGTTGTCTTGGTCCTATCATTGGAAGGGAAACTTCAAAGCCCCCTTTTCTCTCCCTTCTTAGGGTTCTTTATCTTTAAACTGGATTTGGTCTCCACATTCCTTCAAACAGAGGACTGTCCTCCCCACAATATGACACCAGTGGAACAATTTTACCCACATTGTTTAAGATGGTAATTGACCCCCCACATTATTATTACAAGTATTTTGATCATTTCTCTCCATCTCAAGATAACATCAGAACTTTGTCTTCAGAATAAGAGCAGACCCCCCCCGCCAAAAAAAAACACTGCAACCTTCTTGTGTTCGCCTTCTTACCTTCTGTGCACTCGAGCAAGTAGCTTAGAGTCTTTTGTCCATGTAATGATGGAATCTTCATGGATGTCACCAAACTGGCAGCATAATTTGATATTTCCAGAAAAATCAGGGAATAGTTCTGCTTGGATTTTCTTCAGCAGTTTGGGGGCTTGAAATGATACATAATTTAGGAAGAAGTGTTAAATGAAAAGGAGAATATAAGAACCAATTTAGACTTTATACAGTTATATTGACCCTTGAGTCATCCTTGTAGGCTGATTATAAATGGAAAGTTTAAAAGTTAAAAAAAAAATATTCTTTGTCAGTATCATGAAACATGTGGGTGTATTTTTAAATTAAACATGTGAATTAGAAAAAGCAAAAAATGGAAAGAACTTTTTGTTTTTTCTTAAAGTGGAGGTAAGACTTCTGTGATATCTACTTTGTACTGTTTTATTCTAGTGATATTCACACACATATCCTAAAGGTAAAGCCTGACTCTGAACATGAAAGCTACAGCTTAGTATTCATGTTTCAGTAGTACATTATCATCACCTCTAAATCATATTTAAGTGCAAACCACAACATTTATATTTTCTTTAATAAAAGTAAGGGCAAATTTATGTGACTAGACAAAGTGGTGACTATTAGCAAGCAGCTGAACAGACAGGGTCAGTTCAGGACATGTTGCTGCCTGAGGCAAAGGACAAGATGCCTCCCCAGTCCCCCAACCCAATTCCATGTACAGAACTTGATTAGACTGCCCATTAAATCAGATTTCAGGATGGGATAGCATCTTTCTGTGGACAAGAGGCTGGATATGTGGCTAGATATGTGTTTGGCCAACACATCTGTGTTCTCTCAAAATCCTCCTGTTGTTCCTCATCTGCTGCCTGAGGCAGGCACCTCACTCTGCCCAATGGTAGGGCTGGCCCTGCAAGGACCGAAACTGTTTTGATGAAATGACAAAGTCAGGTCTGCAATAGCTAACCTTTTCATAAACAATATTGGATTGGGAGGGACCCATATCTCAGTAGTACGTGCTTTTCATTCATAGGATCCCAGGCATCATTTAGGGATGTCAGACCGAAAACTGGACACAGATCCTATACTATCAAAGTTGGTGTAGAAGAGGGAATTTCTTCAGGTGCTGCTTGTCACACAACCAGGTAACAAGCAACACCTGTCAAAATCCCCAATTCCACACAACCATTAAAGGTACAAGAGCCTGTTCAAGTTTTCACTCTGGCAATCCTATCACCAAGGAAGAATCTCAGGAAGGTAGGCCAGGAAAGACCTCTGTCTGGAGCCTGTGACTGCTGCTGCTAGAGGACTGGCCTTTGATATATAAAGACTGAAAAATCAGATTCTATGCATACCTTTGCTGTCTTTTTTGCAAGGCACTTTCCGTAATTCTCTCTTATCTTCCTTGTGAGTGAAATCAGCCTCAGCTTTTGAGATTTTTTTAATGCAGCTGGTATTGTTACAGACATTTTCTTTCGCTTCCAGACGCTGTTTCTTAATTTGTACCTTAGGCATTATCTTTTTCTTGACTGTTTCCTGCTTACGCTTCACGTCTTCTACAGTGTTGTGGGAGGAGGGTGGCTTGCTGAGTTTGGGTGCCTCCTGCAACTTTGTCTTCTCTTCTTTCAGTGTGCATAGATCGGCCCCTGTTGCTCCTGAAGAGCAGGGCTGGGTTTTGACCCGTGCCGGCTCTTCTTCAGAATGACGTCTGTTCACAGTGGCAGAAGGCGAGGTACTGCCTAACTTTCCAGTTGCATGCCCTGATGAATTTAGGTTTTGTCTCTCACTGTCTCCGAATGCTTCAGCTTGATTGTGGCCTGTAGATGTAATTACACATCCTCCGGCTAATCCTCTGACAGACACACCAGTTTGCTCACTGCCAGGGGCCATGGATGGATGCACAAAGTGTGTGCTATCATGCCAAGAATATAACTGTTCTGAATTAAGGAGTGCCTTCATATATGGCTCCACTTCAACTTCCTCTAGGTCACACTCAGTGGATTCTTCACTTTCCCTGTCATCTCTTTCACAGAAGATTATTTCAGCCTGACTTTCTCTTTCTACCTTTTGGCACTCTTCCTGCTGTGTTTCATTGCTACCATGCCAAGAAAGTATCTGTTTGGAATCAATTAAAGCCCTCATATAGGGTTCTATTTCTACTTCTTCATAATCACTTGTAAAAGATATTTGTCTTTCTCTTTCAACCTGGATTATCTGAGTCGCACTTTTTTCTTCCACCATCTGGTACTGATTCTGCTGCAGTTCAGGGATCTTTGTGTCTTTATCCTTCTTAATTTGAGTCTGTAGAGGCTCAACTTGTACTGGGCTTTCAACTATCACCAGTGCATTTGGACTACTACCTTCATATACATATTCTTGATTGTCATCTTGAGTGCAAATGGTTATGTTCCTAGCATTCTGACTGTCCTGTCCTGTACTGCCATACTCATTTCTGACAATACTTGCAGGTGAGCCACTGTTTAAAACATCTGGTTTGCAAGACTGAGATAGGAAGCATGCAGAATCTAATCCTAATTCTGTAGCCCTCTCACAAACAGTGCTAGATTTCCCCCCTGATATTCTTGCTTGTGAATCTAAACCATTTTTGGACTCTATGAGAGTTTGTCCTCTGCTTGTCTCAGACTCCCTGTGTTCCTCACTAATATTGTTTTTATCATTTTTGTTTATTTCTAACAGAAATTCTGTGAAGAATCTAACCTTATATGATGCTGTGAATACTGGTTCCTCTTTGCTTTCCTCTGTTCTTTTGCTATCTCCTGGCCCCTCCCAATCAGCTTTAGGCTCAGGTGCTATAACTGAATTACAGTCTTGCATGTGATAGCCGTAATTCCATGCATCAGACACAGCCTGAACATTTTGATCATTGCTATCACTCAAAACATGGTAAATATCATGATTACTGCCACTTTGTGCATTCAGTTCTGATTCAGCTCCTTTCTCCTGTAATTTCTCTTCAGCACTTTTATCGACCACTATAACTGAAGAGTGCTCTTTATTTGTAAATTGATCCATATTTTTGACAGACAAATCAGTGAATGAATCCTCTTTCAGTAAAAGCTCAGCAAGCCTAGCACACTCTTTTATTCTTGAGTGGCACGGTGCAACATGAGACTCTTCTGCAGGAATCTCATTGGCCTGCTTTGCTGTGGGACCACTTGTACAATGAATACACTGTTCAGTGGAAGACAACTGGCCAAGACATTTAGCAGGTACATCTGATAAAATTTCTTGGCTATATTCTAACAGACAGTCGGGGGCTTCATTAAAACTGAAAGGAAATTCTGCTCCAAATGAATGGAAGGTATCATCAGATATAATCTTTCCTCCTGGATGAGCAGCAGCCTCAATAGATCTTTTATGATCAGACTCTGTTCCACTGCACTTATCCTCTAGATATTTTTCTTTTTGGAGACTACTGCTTAGAAGATGAGCAGGTGTTTTGTCTCTTTTAAGTCCAAAGTCAGGGCACAGAGACATGGCATCTTTTTCTACAGGTAGCATAAGAGGACTTTTGTCTGTGGATGTACAGCTACATCCTCTATCTGTTTTTAGAAGGCTGTTCAAATCACTGTAGACTTCCACTACTGATGCCAATTCTATGACAGGCTGATTATCTTCTGTTAAATTTCCTGGCACATGCTGCTCAGCATTTACATCCCCAGTTATGTTCCATTCCCTGACCTCCTTGGCAGTGTCAGTCCCAGCTGCTATAACCTGACCACTTGCACAAGAGAAGTCAGAGGCCCACTCTGCTTCCTCATAAAGAAGTTTCTGTAACTGCTCATGCATCAGTGATAAATCATCATCTCTAACCTTAGGTCCTGGAGATTCCAAGGCTCTCTGGAAATTTCCTTGGGATGGATCTTCAGCACATAGAGTGCCATGGACTGTTTTTACCTCATTGACTTCATAGGACTTTTCTCCACGTGCCTTTCCTCTTTCCATCTGCATATCAGCCATGGCCATAGGAACTGGAATGTCACACATAGCTTCTTGCCTGAAAAGTTCATTGAGGTGACTCAGGTCATCAGGCACAATGCCATGATTTGCCACATCATCAGTGGTTGAAGTATGAAGTGTGCGATCCGAGCATGGCTCCTGTTCATCACTACCATAAGTTCCATTGGATATATGGAGGCCTGCAGTGTTCACCAACCATGCTCTGTCCCCATGAAATCCATTTTTGTTGCCAGCTTTTTCCAAAGCTACATTTTTATCAGCTGAAGACACATTTTTTACTGGAGAAGATGTGAAAACAGACCTCTCATCCAATGCAGGCTCTGTTATAAATAGTTTTAGGTCACTGTTGATTGCTGTTGCATTTTCAGTATCTGTTTCTTGCTCTTTGATCTAGAAGATACAGTGTGAGAGAAGAGAAAAAGACATAAAACATCTTAAGAACTTCAGAATTAGGCTAGTCAATGAGAAAAGCCCATGCAACAGATGAAAGTGATGGATCCCAAATTGCTCTTAACTACAATGTGACACTCAACCTGCAATAGCCTGTTATAATATTGAATAAAAGCATCTTTGTAATACCTAATATCCATATAGTGTCTGAGCTGAGGAATTATGGCCTGATTTATACTCATTTTGTTTAAACTGTTATTCACAACAGCATAGTATAGTACACAAGAAGACATGACTGGTTCATAATTAAGCACTTTTGGAACTCATTTGATTCCAATAGGAAGAAATTGAAGCATAAGCTTCCCAGTGAAATCAGAAGATACAAGAGTTTTGGCTGGATCATAACCACAATTCAAATTGTATTATTATTTTAGGTCAAGTCATGGCAAACGTCAGGAGACATATCACTGGTTATTAGGTACAGATTGACTAGTATTCTTACTGTGGTTTTGAACGATGAGCACCTCCAGATTTTTTTTAAAAAAATATCCCTAAGAGCTCCAGGTTTTGTTCCTGTACAAACCAATTTCATTTTGGATGAAGGCATTTTCTTCATCCTTAAGCACTTCCTGGGAGCTTCCAGCATGATCAAGGACTTTTTATTCCCAAGCCTTGTTGTTGTTGTTGTTGTTGTTGTTGTGTGCCTCCAAGTCATTTCTGACTCCCTCTCCTAGGTCAGTTTAAATTAATTCTGTACTTTCCAAAATGGAAGTTATCTGTACTTGTCTGTGTGATTATACTATTTCAGAAGCATAAAATGTGGGTGTCACTAGTAACACTGCTGTTATTTCCAGGCCACAGATTCAATAGAAAGGGAAAGAGGAATGTTAGTACTAAAACAAAACACTCCTAATGCTTAACAAGTGTAATACTGCTAAAGCATTTTAGCATGTTGGCTATTAATCTGAAATAATAATTTTAAATGACTCAGGGGAAATAGATGAAAATGAGTTTCTGAAACATTGCATGAAACTGGTTGTGACACAAGATCAGTAGATGACGAAGGACACAAGAGAAGGAGAGAGGCAGAGAGGGAGGGAGAGAAACCCCACATATTTCAAGAAAGAGGCTGGGTTCAACATGTAAATAAGCAGATCTAATAATTTTTTTAAAAAGTGAAAACTCTCAAGACTTTCTGATCCCTTTCCCCCGTCTGGAGCAGCCAGTGGCTGAATATATTACTCTCTAAACTAAGGCCATTTCCACACTAGCCTGTTATAGTGCTATTATTCCACTTTCAACATCCTATGGAATCCTGGGGTTTGCAGTTTAGGGAGGGGCCAACCAACCCCTCCATAAACTGCAAAACCCAGGATTCCATAGCTGTTGAAAGCGGAGTAATAGCACTATAACAAACTAGTATGGAAATAGCCTAAGTCAATTCACCTACCCTGCTCTAGAGGTTTCCTCTGGTTAGATGGGATCCCTTATACTAGGGGTGGGCAAAGTGTACTCATGGGACTGCCTGGGGCCTTTGGCAACTCCAGTACCCCCAAACTGCCCTTTTACTAGACAAGAAAGGGGTATGCTGTTGCTTCCCGGGTGCAACAATTTATAATATCTTGAAAGGCATCCCTGTAGTTTTTAACATAAAAAAAATACCCACTTCTGAGAACAAGAAGTGGACTTCTACAAGAAGTGTATTTTCTACACTTCCTGGAGGGTCCCAGGATGTAAAAGTCATCACCAGATCCACTGCAATTGCCCATCCCTGCCCTAAACAGAAGAAATGGGAAGATCTACATGTCCTAATAGATGTTGGTGGAGAACAGCCATTTCTCTTGGAGTAGTTGAGAATGCCTTCTTATGCACGAGAAAGTTAAAATTCACATGAGGCTCTGGATCAGAGAAGCACTTACACACAGGAACATGTCTTTGAAGAAGAACAAAGGCAAGGCACCTCAAACTGTTTTGACCTTTTCAACATTACTGTCAGAAGTGAGAGAGCCTAGGGTTTTTGTTTTGTTTTTCAGAACATTGTAATCTCTATATCATTTATCTTGCTGTATGCCTTAATTAGCAGATCAATTAAATAAACAGATGAAACACCTATCAAATATAAAATATTAGATCATCTATGGTTCTGTGTATCTGCAATGGCTAAAGAAGGCCTCCACTATTAAGAGCAGTACTGACCATTTCTAGGTAACAAATAATGAAGATAATCTACAGGGCTTAGCTATCACTGCTAGTGCCCTGCTTATGAGCTTTCATGAGGCATATAACTGAATATTTGTTAGAAACAGAATGCTTAATTTCTAAGCTTCTAATTTTAGTTTCTGATTCTTAATTTCTGAGTCTAACTAGTTGGGTTGATTAAGCAAAGCACTCTTTATCCTACATAATCAATTCATTCATTACCAGCTTAATTCTGGCTATTAAAATCCAGCACAGAAATCTTACAGGATTTTTAACCAGTATATTTCCAAATTAAGGAAGTTCCATAGGTTCTCCTGTATGCTGTGTTTTTACACAATTGTTGTTGTTCAAGTCATTTCCAACTTATGTCAAAAGTAAGGTGAATCTATCACAGGTTTTTCCTGGCACAGTTTGTTCAAAGGAGTTTACCATTACATTTTTTCCCCCAGATTGAGAGTGTGACTTGCCTGAGATCATCCAGTGGATTTCCATGACTGAGGACGGATTTGAACTCTGGTCTCCCCAAATGCTAGTCCAGTATTCAGACCTCTGGCTTCCATTTTTACACAGACTAAAAATAGCTATTATTATTATTATTATTATTATTATTATTATTATTATTATTATTATTATGTTATCATCATCATCCTTTATTTATATAGCGCCATCATGTACACGGTGCTTTACAAAATTAAAATACAACAGTTCCTCAGCCTCTTTGTTTGCTGGCAACCCACCCTCCCACCCTATGGTTTCAGTGTAAGATTGCTGGGTCACTTCGGGGCTGGGTAGGAATTTTGTCCCCCCTTGGGGGTTTTTGTCACCTACTCTACACTGCACCAAGGGATTGGGCAATTGGCTTTACGAGGTGGTGTCTCAACTAGGTATTAAATAGGTCTCCACAGCCACACTTGTCTTTATCCATGGCTGGTGGGGGGGGTGTCTAAGGGTTTTGGTGAGTACCTATGGCACCCTTTGGTGTAGGATAAATGCTGTCCTTGAGGCGGGCCTGGGACTTGCCCCTACCATCGTGAGATGGGGGGCTGTTGCGGTTTGTGGGCTCGCCGTCCAGAAAAGGGCCGGCCAAAGTTTTAATCCAGCCTCATGGGTTGGCTTTAGGGCCCGGTACCTCGCTCAAGGAGGGCTAGGAAAGAGGTCTGGAGCTGACCCTTGCCTTAGCCTACCCATGCTGTTGACCCCCCTTCTCAGGTCATAAATTCAAGCTCAAGTTCATGGTAAAGTTTAAATTCAAGCCCGAGTTCAAGGTCAAGTTCACTTCCAGCTTTGTGTTAATTAGGCATACATTAATAAATTGCCCTAGTTCAACCCAAGCCCTGTGTGTGGTCTCTTCATTTCATGGGTTGGGCAGCAACAAAGGTTTCCAGCAGGCTGGTAAAGAGAGATGCAACAAGATAAGGAGGAGCTAAATTATGTAAGACTTTAAAACAAGAAGTTTATAAAGGATCTTACAAGGAATAGGTAACCAATGAAGGGAGATCAGGAGAGGGGTGATGTGATCGAAATGGTGGGCTAAGAAAATCATTTTAGCAGCAGAGTGAAAGACAGAGACCAGAGGGGAAAGATGAGATCAAGGAAGACCAGTAAGTAAAAGATTACGGTAATTGAGATGAGAAATAATGACAGCATGGATTAAAGTCTTAGCAGAAGAGGGAGATAGGAAGGGTTGGATTTTAGAGATGTTATAAAGAAAGAAGTGGCATGACCTAGCAACAGTCTCAATATTGGAAGCAAAAGACAAAGATGAGTCAAAAATGAATCCAAGACTGCGAGCTTCTTTCACTGAATGGATAAGTGTGTTGTTGACAGTGATAGAAAAAGTGGAAAGTAAAGAAGATTTTGGGGGGGAAATGAGTAATTCTGTTTTTGCCATATTAAGTTTAAGATGGTGGTGAAGCATCCATGAAGAAATAGCAGAAAGACAATCTGTAATATGATCTTCAATATCTGTTGAAAATTCAGGGAAGGAAAAGTATAGTTGAATATCATCAGCATAGAGGCAATATTGAAACCCAAAGGAACTAATAAGATTACCTAGGGAGAGAGTGTAAAGAGAAATAAGGGTGGCCCCAAAACAGAACCTTGAGGGACCCCCACCGAGAGAGGAAAGGAAGAGGATTTATGATTACCAACTACTGTGTTAAATGAGCAGCCAGAAAGATAGGATGAAAACCAGCTAAGAACAGACCCAGTGAACCCTAAGGCATGAAGCAAGTCTAACAAGAAAACATGATCAACCATATCAAAGGCAGCTGAAAGATCAAGAAGAATAAGGATAGAATATAGACCCTGGGACATGGCTATGAGAAGATCATTGGTTATTTTAGTAAGAGCTGTCTCCATAGAGTGTAAAGGAGGATTGTGAAGCTGGAAAGTCCCCCCCATGCACTGCTGGGATGTATATTCCAGCCTGTTATGAATTTTAGCTGTTAATTCATCTTCACTGCCACCACCCACTGAATTCTGGACACTTGGACAGTACAGTGGGACTCTGTCCAACCATGTACATCCCTAAGCTTAAGGATCTTCCTTTTCCCCCAGTCTACCTAGCTTGGCGTGGGAAGGAGAGAAACAGGGTCTCTTACAGAAAGTATTTATTAAAGGTATGCAAATAAACAAGGCAAATTAACACACATGGGAAGCTCCCTCCTCCCAGGCACACTTAGTTACAAGTAGTTACAAAAGAACAGATATAAAAACACAGATACATTCTTTAGGTCAGCCAGCCTCCAAAATAACAGAAAAGTCCCTAACGCAACTAGATAACTATTTCTAATTACTCACAGTTGTTCCTAGGCTTAGATGTTCTAAAAGGAAGGGGTCAGGAGGCAAGGCCTATGGCCTGCAACCTGCTACTGGCACTTTCTTTGTTATCTCTCTCAGCCACATGGCCTCGCAAGAAGTTTTATAACTTCTCCTTGGAAGCATCCTGAAGATGCTCAGTTCTTACCTTTTGATTGGTCAGTTCTCACCCTGTGACCTGTGATGCTGACCCACACGACCTATGATGCTGACCCACATGACCTATGATGTAATCTAGTCCCAACACCTCATTAACCCTTGGTTTACCGGAAGAGGGAAGTGTCCCCCTTTTAGCTAAGTCTAGATAATGGGAAGCCCCATTATCACAAGGATATGCAGACTGAAAAGGATCAAGTATAGCAGCCTGAGACAAAAAGGAAAGACAACATGTATGGATAACACATTCCAGAACTTTAGAGAGGAAAGGCAGGAGAGAAATAGCGTGATAGTTGGTAAGAGAAGAAGGATCAAGCGTAGGCTTCTTAAGAATTGGGGAAACAGTGGCATGTTTAAGAGCAGAAGGAAATGAACCTGAAGAAAGAGACAAATTAACAACATGGCACAAGAAAAGAAGAATAGCAGGGGAAATAGTTATTAAGAATCAGGAAGGAATAGGATCCAAGGGACAAGTAGAAGGATTAGAAGACTTCAGAATTTTAGACAGTTCATCTAGCGAGACGGGGAAAGAAAGAGAATGTAAGACAAGTGGACAATTGATAAGTTGGAAGGAAGGAAGAGTCAGGAACAGAAAGGGAAGAGCAAATAGTTTCAATTTTGGTATTGAAGAAAGTAGCAAAGTCATCAGCTGAAAATAATGAAGGAAAGGGCAAAGGAGGAGGCTTAAGGAGAGAATTAAAAGTAGAGAAAAGACACTGAGGACAACAGGAATTAGTGCAGATTAATGACCTGAAATATGTCTGCTTGGCAAGAAAAATGGCACTAGAAAGAGGCAAAAGAATAAACTTATATTGAATGAAATACGCTTGCTCTTTATGCTCAGCAGCATGACAACATGAGCGAAGATGCCGACTGGAGAGAGTAAGCCAAAGTTGAGGCTTTTACCACCATGGCTTCCGTTTTTACACAGACTAAAGTTTAAAAACCACAAATCCACTTCTTTTCTATGCCAATATGAAAAAGATTATAATTTGCTGAAAACTAAAGAGAAGGTAGAAATAGTGAACTACAGTATGATTTATTTATTCCTCTGATTGTAGAAAACATCCCAAAAAGTTAGGGGGTGCTCTAAGTTATTCTACGGATATAGTTCTGAAAATGGGTGGATCCTTGGAGAATGAAAATTACACTAACTGTTCCTGATAATGTGTTGATGTTTCAGCATTGAAATTCTTTTTTCACTCATAATCATCAGAAGTAACAACTAACCATTCAGCAATTGAAGAACTTAACAGTTTCTAAGAACTGACTTCTTTTGCAGTGTGTTTCCCCAAAGTTACTCTGTTCTTGCCCTCCCACACTTATGATGTGCGGCTTAATTTTTAAACTTCTCTGTCCGCTGTTCCCCCTTGGCCACATGTTGGCCACGTTTTCTAGCCCACTTCCTCCATTTATGTGGAATCTGAAGGCGGCCCTGGTCCTGATCTCTCTTAAACTCCTCACACCCACATTTCTATTTCACTTTTGATTTTGGATAGACGGGAGTCAAATGTGAGCATATGGTATCAACTACTGATTATTATGATTACAATTATAATTTTTCAGTGTTCTGTTATGGCACTGAAGGGGAAATGTGCCCAGTTTGGGGTTCAAAAACGGAGGCATAGTGAATTGAAGATAGCAATTTATTTAATTGTGGTGGTGTTAATGTTGTGTAATGGGACTAGGACTTTGAGACACCAGGGTTCAAATCTCTGTTCTCCCATGGATATCCAATGGGTGGCCTAGGGCAGGTTATATTCTCTCAGCCTCAGAGGAAGGCTGAACAAATAATAATAATAATAATAAAATTTATTTTTATCCCGCCTCTCCCAGTGGATCTTGCCAAGAAAAACCCATGACAGATTCATTTCAGGATTGCTGTAAATTGGAAATGACTTGAAGATATAACACAAACAGCAAGTTTATTTAATGACACAGATTGCAGCATTACAGGTGAGCAATCTGAAATTAAAGCAAACATACACCTGATCATTTATAGCACTTTTGAAAATCAACCTAGCAACAGCATACAACAACATATATCAAATCAAAGGTAGATAATGGAGATGTAGTGACCAATCATGAAAAATAGTCATTAAGCCACAAAGGAAAAGCGCAAAGCAAGTATCACCTTGGAACTATTAACAATGAACCTTTTCCTTACATTTCAGACTATAATTTTTACTAGTAGAAAGTGCCAGTTAGTTGATGGGGTCAGAATGGTCTGGTAACACTTAATCTGGTTTTTCTTGAGATTCATGAGAGTTTAATAACTCTGCAGCTTGTCAATTTTTCCTTAATTCAGAATTCTGCTGTTTTAGCACAGCTTGTTTTGGTCTTATGGTTAACTTATAACTTTTCTCTTCAGTCCTCCATTTGATCCTTCATCTTGTACAGGAAAAATCACTAAGTTTTAATATTAAGACAATAATATTGAGCACTTTTAAAATCCTGTACTCCATAGGTGCTTCCAGGTCCAGTGGCTCCAGATAAACTGTCCTAGACTTGGGCCCAGATCTTTTCTTAGCAAGTACCCCATCCAGTTAACTGAATAATAGCACTGGATATATTTGGCCTTTTGATTCTTCTGAGACTCTTGCTTTGTGAAAAAAAAATTTCTTTCTCCTGGTCCAAGAACAACATTCACATCTGGGTTCAAACCTGGATGGAGTTTCACACGGAAATGCTGCCTACCACTGGTAGCTGATCCTTAGCAAAAAAAATAAAGGCATAACATCAAGGCAGTGTGATATAATGATGACTGAAGGGAAGATCCTTCAAGCCACTCCTAGTCCTGAGGCTCCCAGGTTTCAGGACACAGACACTCTTTTCCAGTTCTCAGGGTGAGAGAGAAGAATCCCAGGGTGAGAGTACTACCTTGAAAACTATGGTTGATGCTTAATTTAGCATCATTAATGACACAATCAGAAGCTGTTTCTTATACCAGCCTCAAAGCACCACTTGGGCCCATCTCTTGTGACATCAGAAGGTGTCATCTCCAGATCTCAGGTGTTGGTTCTGAAATCTCAGGCCCTGCTATATTCCTGACCTGTGGCAACCCTAACTCTCACTATTTTGAGAGAAGCAGAACAAATGAAAGGGAATAAGTAGTTTTCCAAATTATATATCCTAGGAACAATGGGAGCTTTAGAGATACTTAATATGAATAGCTGCAACTGTTTAAGATTAAATAATGCACTATTCTTTTTTAAAAAAACTATAAGCATTCGCAACCAACAGCATTCCTCAGAGTTTGGAATAATCCAATGACCTGAAATCCATTCCATGGACTTATAGAACTCTTCTAATTCAATACAATTTAGTAAAGTACATGCACACATTGTTCCCCCTCCCCAACAACATCTTCTGCATATATAGGCCTTTTCCACACTGGGCAAGGGAATTGCCCCACGCCGCTACTCACCGGACCTTTTGGCTCCCCGGTCCGGTCCACGGCGCTCTGGAGCAGTATGTGCTCATCAATATGCACTGCTCCGGCGTCCCAAATGGCAGCTTCCGGTTGGTCGAGGGTCTCGACCAACCGCTGAAGCTCGCCAGTCTAAAGCCCATCCCCGGGCAGATCGCAGGCTCGCATTGGTGTAAGCCTGCGAATCTGCATGAGAGAGCAGGCTTGCAGTGGCACACTGCGTGCTTTTGAAAGACCAGAAAAATCAGGTCTTTCAAAAGTACGCTGGATGACCACTTGGAGTCGTTCTGGACCGGACTGAGGTACGGATCTACCTTAAATAGGTCCGACCCAGTCCGGTCCGAGGTGCAGACCTCCTCCTTGGAAGACGGACTGCACCGTTTCAAAAACCCCATGTGGAAAAGGCCCTTGTCTCCATCTCAATTTTTAAGGCTAGCCTCCTGAAAAATGCCAGCTCCACATCTTCCTGTTTGCTAAAAACTCTGTCTAAATTACACCTAACCTTTCAGTAAATACTTACTGGGGTTTTGCACGCATCATATGATCAGTCTGTCTGTATCACATGAGGTCTGAGTAGGAAAAATGAAAACAGCTGCCTTCACATTAGCAGAATTGCTAAATCAAATAGCAGTTTCTTTAGCTGCTCTCTCTAGCTTGGATTGTATATTAACTTTGTAATTGTGTATTATTTGTCTTAATTTTTTAATGCTTGTTTTTCATGGATTCAGTCTGCAGATTTTCAAAAAGGAGGCAATGCCTTCTACAGTTTGGGGTTGTGAGATAGTACTGTTTCAGCTGAAGCATGAGGAACTGATTTCTGAGCAAGCAGAAAGGATGTGGCAAGCAAAAACCACAATCTTTCCTCCTCCCAGTAGGATCCGCCCTGGCTTCAACACACATAGATATCAGGTGGGTGTATAACAGTCAAACACTGTAATATGAGCAGCCAAGAGTACAGCAAGCTGGAAATATGAAGACCAAGACAGAGGGCCTTTCTGCGCTACACTGTTATAGTGCATTGTTCTACTTTCAACATCCTGTGGAATTCTGTTTACTAGTAGTAAAGCTAAGTAGTTTACTGAAGCCAAAGAGCTCTCTGGCTGAGAATTCTGAATGCCTCTCCCTAAACTGCAAACCCCAGGATTCCACAGGATGTTGAAAGCAGAATAATAGCATTATAACAGTGTATTACAGAAAGGTACAGAACTGCTAGGGCAAGAGCTGGAAGATTCTTGTTGTGTTCACGCATCTAACAGCATACATTCATGGAACCCCATTGAAGGCTTCACTTTGTGCCCTACCCAAATTCATGAACAGAGAACAACAGCTAGGCACAGTTCTTTTGTGCCTTGGTCCCAGCAGATGGTGAGAGATCTCCCTTTGTTTCAGCTGCCATCACTCTGGCCTCTGAGGGAGAGAATATCAGCCAGCATCTGATGGATTTAACTCCTTCCCCTATAGTCATCCCCTTTTCCTTGTTTGTTGTGTTTTAGGGTATTTTAAGCCTGATGGCAGGGAACTGTCACATTAACAATGTGTAAGCTGTTTTGCTAGGGGCTAAATACCGTAAAGGCACCACATCCTGTCTGATTTTGGAAGCTAAGCCGTGTCAGCCTTGGTTAGCACTTGGATGGGAGACCACCAATGATTACCAGGTGCTATAGGCTATACTATAGAGGAAAACTGGCAATAGCACCTCTGAGTATTCCTTGCCTAAGAACACCTACGAAATTCATGGGGTTGCCATAAGTTGACACGCAACTTGAAGGCACATACACACTCAAGCTGTTCCGTGAACCTTTTTGGTGCAAGGGTGGGATCAGTGGTTAAATGCTGGTACTGCAGCCACAATGTTGTGAGTTCGGTCCAGGGCTCCAGGTTGACTCAGCCTTCCATTCTTCTGCAGGTTCGTAAAATGAGTACCCAGTTTGCTGGGGGAAAATTGGCTAAACAGATTGTAAAGTGCTTAGGGAGTGCTTCGCACTGATAAGTGGTATAGTACTGTAACTGCTATAAATGCTCCAAATAAACAAAACATCACAGTCTAATCCAGGAGTATCACAAGCTCTTGTTTCCAATGCCACATGTCACATTACTGACCCCTGTGTCTGCCATATGGTGAGAATGCGCGAAATCCAGAGTTCAAATCTTGGTAGATACTTCTTCCTAAAGTCTTACAAATAAAAAGAATCAACTATCTTCCTATCTTCCTATTTCCCCAGGTGCTGTTTCACACTATTTATCTGTAATGAACCTTTTCCTAAGCATTTAAGGTTGCATTCTTATGCACACTTATTTGGGAGCAAGTCTCACAGATGTAAAGAAGACTTGACTCTGAATAAACATTCATGGTACACTATAGATTAAACTTGCATATTGCCTTATATAATCTCAAAGACGATATGCTTCCATAGAATCACGTCATCATTTAGGCTGAGTGAAAAGAAATCACTCCATATACATGCATGTGTGAACCAAGTCTTGTTGTTGTTGGGCGCCTTCAAGTTGTTTCCAACTTATGGAGATCCTGAGTTTTCTGGAGTTGTGTGTGTGTGATGCACCCAAGGTTTCCATGGCCAAGTGGGGAATCAAATCCTTGTCACCATGGTCATAGTCCAACGTTCAAACCATTACGCCAAGTTGGGTCTCAAGTCTTATCCATTAACAGATAATCTTTGCTCCAGGAGTAAATCAGCTTTATTGTCGTAATTCATTTCCCATCTCTCAGCTAATATTTTCTCCATTCCCTAGTTATCAATGTGATAATCCAACATGTATCAGAATCATCAATGGCAATGTTTATTAAAGAGGAAATGAAGATGAACCCATGTAGTTATGATTTATGTTGACAGCATACAGGGAAAGAGAGAGATTATATTTACAATGCCAGAATGATTTCTGCTTCAGCTATTAAACATGAAAGAGATTGCATAGCAAGTGAGATACGTCAGTCATATTCCAAATGCGTGGCAGGCAGAGAGTATTTCTGCAATCTGATAAGAACTAGGACATGAAAACAGTGGTTTTAATTTGAATAAGAGATACTCTTGAGCCAGCCCATTATTCTAACAGGTTAACTCTATTTCTCTTAATGGGAATATCCTTGGACAATTATAGTTCAGTGTTTCTCAGGCTACCTGATGTGAGACCTCAGCACTTAGGTTTCCCCCTACAACTGCACCAAGGATTGGCATCATATTTGTGTCCACTGGCTACAGTTGTTTCTTTCCTGGACACTCACCAGGGACTAGCAGTAATAGCTCAGGGTCCAGCACTGGTCCAAGGACCACCACTTTGAGTAGCACTGCTATAGTATATGGATCTATGGTGAAGGCAATGAGTTGGATCCAAACTTAATCAAAGCTAAGGCACACCCACTCAAATCAATGGCATTTAATTTAGCCGTGACTAATAGAGGTTTCACTGATTTACCCTTTATTATCACTAAATTTGCATTCAACTTAGGCTAGAATCCTTTTGGTGCTTTGTGCTAGTGTAAGTGTCCATTACATCAATGTACTGCATTGTTTGCTGGCATGAAAAGTAGCAGCTCTAAAGGTACCGAATCCCATCTGATCTTGGAAGCTTCCCAACATATTAATGTAATTCCCATTAAACTCAATAGAGCTTCATGCTGTAAAGACATGCATACATTGTATTGTTCTTTTGATCTCTGTTGCCTTTTTGATCTATCATCACCATCCTTGTCATACTCATTCCTTCTGCCTCATCTAATCTGATCAGCACTGGTTAGTACTTGGTTGAAAGATCACCAACCAATACCAGGTGCTGTAGGCTATATTTCAGAGGAAGGAACTGGCAAAACTACATCTAAGTAGTCCTTGCTTAAGGACACCCTATGAAATTCATGGGATTGCCATAAGTCCACACGCACACGCACGCACGCACACATGCACGCACGCACACACACAGCAGCAGCAGTAGCAGAAGGGGGAGGCAAAGAAAGCCATATCAGAACAGCCCAGGAGCCCAACAGCAATAGCTTTCTCTGGCTCGTACCTTTCTCATTGCTGCTGTGTCAAGGTAGGCTTGCCAAAGCAAGAATGTCACAATATTTCACTAGTAAGAAATTGAGTTTTCCAGGATCTGCTTTGAACAAGGCAAAAAATCTCCAAAACCTTCCTGAGCTCTGTTTTTAATACCTGTGCAAGAACTAAATTAAGAACACATGCAAGTTGTAACCCAACCAAAAGAGTCTTGGCTTTGAATAACAGACACACACACACACACAATCACTGTTTTTGCAGATTCTATTTATATATTTTTCCAATTGCTGCTTTTCTAAAGAAACTTTTCTAAGGAAAAAGGAAGTTTGCCAAGCATTGCTTTTAATGGGATGTTCTCATTGAGCATAGTTCCTTGCAGGCCACACTTTTTTCTTATTCCAAAGTCAGGTTGTGGAACCCTTCCTACTCCAAAAGTAATAACCAGGAAAATCATAATAATGCTTCTAATGATAACCAACTTGGAGGGCAGGGTGAAGAAGGGATGAGTATGATGGTACTGATGATGTTGATAGACCAAAATGGCAACAGAGATCAAGAGAACAATGCTATTTATTCATGTATTTACAGTACAAATCTCTCTGTTAGAGTTCAGTGGGACTTATAAGTTTAAAATGTTGGCAATCTAATATCTCCAAGTCGTGGTTTCAGTTTTTGGGGGAGTGGAAAGAAGCAAAAGTTGAAGAGACAAGGAGAGACGGAAACATAAGGAAGATAAAACTGAAGCAGGAGAGAGCAAGCATGAGAGAAAGAGAGTGACAGAGAACAAGGCAGATGTCAAATGTAGCTTGAAAAAATAGGGAGAGAAGTAAGATAATACATTAGGAGGGGGATTTAAGCTGAAGGAAATGAAAGAATGTGATCGGTTATCTAAATCTCTTAAAGATGAAAAAACTGTTGTATATGATTCAGAATGGAAGCCAGTAACAAGTTATTTAAGAAAAAGATATGGAGATATAATTGTTACTTAAGATAAGAAATCCACAATCTGTGTTCCAAGATATGAGGTTCCCCCTAAATAGTTTAGGGGACAGTATGATAAAGAGTATTGTTAGGAGTGATCCAACAATGTGGAATATATGAGCGAAGGTTAAGCCTGTGGTGTATAAAGGAAATCGAAGGTTAATATAGAGGCACTGTAAGATTACATTGATAAACTGGAAAAAGATAAGTGGGAAGTATTATGTATTAATATGTATGTGATGATTGTACAACATAAGGATAGAAGGAAGTATGAATTAATGGAGTTGTGAGCTGAAGAACGTCTTGAAAATGTTGTACGATGTATCTAATTTTTGTACAAGAAGACAAAGGCTAAGTATAAGCAAATATGTAATGATGAATCTGTTCACAAATCAGTTTATCAGTTTGTTAAATTTAATAAATATAATAATGAAAAAAAATACATGAGGAGGGGGATAGGGGAACAGAAGAGAACTTGAGTGTAAATAGGAGATGCTGAGAGGAAAAGAAGGACAAAGAAAGAGAAAGAGATGACATTTAGTCTGAGGGGAGAGGTGAAGGACCAAGTGACAGTGAGATAGAAGAGGAAAAGAAGATGTTTAGCCAAGTGTTGTGGGGGACAGAAGAAAGAGACCAAGAAGTCTCTTCTTGGAAGTAGAGAACAAGAGGAAGTAGAGAACAAGAGAGAAGACGATTGTAGGCAGAGGCTCTAGTGGGGAGAGAGAAGGGAAAGAGAAGAAATTCAATCAGGGATTTGTGTAGAAGAAGGAGAATAAGAAAAAGAGGGAGAAGTGAAATAAAGAATTAAAAGGGGGGGGGAAAAATCAAGTGTCTAAGCAGAACTGAACAAGAGAGATATTCAAACCACACTTCTGGCCAACAATGATGCAACCTCAGATTACATAAGGAGTTAATATTACAGCATCAGTTGTTTAGGGTGAAGAAAGTGGAAGCAGAACTGAGAAAATTAACAGAAGTCACATAACAGAAAAGTCACAAAGCAGCAATCCTGTATTCAGCAACTCCTAAGGAGGTAAATACAGTGGCAGATCAGTACAGTCAGCCCTCCACATTCACTAGGGTTAGAGGAACAGGACCCTCACAAAACCGAAAAAATTGAAAATAGCATAATGTGTGTCTGCGGGAATGGGAATGAAGGCATGGTGGGGGGAATGGGCACCCAAGGTCCAAATCAGGTCAGGGAAAGGAGAGGGAAAGAGCATAGTGGCCCTATACGTCATTGCTCTTGCCTATTTCCTTTCTTGTGGGGGGCATTGGGATAGGGTTTGTGATGCTGAGAAATTGGGCTGCAAGCTGTCCATATCTGACCAGGTAGTGGCTGGCGGAGGAGGAAGGACCAGAGGTGGGTTTTTAAAGGGCTGCACAGCCTGATCAGAGTTGCCAAGAGGGAAGGTTCCCTGGAAAAAGGAGTGTCTGCCATGAGGGGGCAGGATTAAAGAAAGTCACAAAAAATCAAATCCATGAAAATCAAAGCTGTAAATGTGGAGGGCCAACTAAACCCTGGTACTGGCCATAAGAGCGGAAGAGATGACCAGGAGGCCTCCCTGGAGAGGCTAAAGCAGCTTCTCTGAAGCCACCTGCAGCCGTGGGAGACTGCAGCACACAATAAACACATAGTTACATACACACCCTACAACACCTTTATTTCAGGACAGCATTCTCACCCTCAGATTGCACTCTCCTTGCCTTGAGGCCCCAAGGAGAAGTCCAGCCTCTGATGCATAAAAGAGCAAAATGAAGACTCTTCGATGGCTGACAGGTCAACCTGAATAAAATATTTCTCATTTGAATGTTTCTTTAATACTTTGCAGACTCTGTCCAGCCTCCAGAAAGTTGAATTTCTCATCACAGAATTTGATTTGCCTGAGTATGCGATATGTTAGTGTGGCATTCATACATCTCTGTCTGTGGAGAAAGGCCTAAATATGAACATGGATCTTTTCCACACGTGAAAAATGGATTCTCTAGATTGTAGGCAGCTAATACATTCTGAGTTCCTATTAGGGCAAATGGATTTCAAAAACAATTATAGTACATTTCAAACTGACCCTATTTTCTCTTTTATGGGTCAAAATAGCTATACTGTTACATCATTACAGGCAATACCTTAATATACCCTATCAATGTTCCCCCTTCTAGTTTCCTTCTATAACTATCCAATTGCCTCTGCCAGGAAAGAATCAAAAGGGCTTTATGCTCTGCTCTGTCAGATGGGAGTCTAAGGGAAAACAGCCTATCTGGTTACAGCTTAATCATGCTTGAAATGTGCCCCCTAAATTGGAACGTGTTTGCGGCATGAATTTTTCAATCATTGCAAACAGCTTGCTGCAAACACTCAATGATCCAGAGTTAATCTTGGGGACTCATCCATTGGGAAATTGAATTACTCACTCTAATAACAATAACCTCATCTTATTGGAATAAGAAAATGAGCACAGGGAGAGATGAACTGATAGGCTTGCTTAAAAGAATATTACACCATTATTGTGAAATTTGGCTCTGTCTTCAGAATGTGTGGGCAGGCCAATTTTCTTCTTCTGTCATCATTGTGATGATTTCTGTGATTTTTGTCATCATAACTCTACACTTACGATGGTGAAGTCACAGATGTCTATGAAGGAAATGATGGGGGCTCATCAGATTAAAAGGCAATGAAAAGAAATGAGGCTGAGAATAGTACACGCACAGAAGAAACTGCAACAAGGAGCAACAGCAACAACAAAGCTAAAATAAAATAAATGCCATCAAAACACCATGAATATTCAATCAAGTTTTTGCAGGAGGGGGTTGGTAATGTATACTAAGAAAAAAACAACAACACAAAACCTTGCTTGAATATAGGTGTGTTCAGCCATGCTGAGTGGGTTTGTTTTGAAGAGAATATACAACTTAGCAAATACTTGGTGCAGCCCAAAGGAACTGGCAAAACCATCTCTGGGTGCTCCTTGCCTAAAAAAGTCCTATGAAATTCATGTGGTCAGCTTGAGGGCACATACATATAAACACACAATATTAGTTAGACTATGGCTTTACCACACAAGGCAGGTGAACTGCATTTATAGCAGGATAATAGTATCTTTGGCTGGGCCATATCACATTGTTTCTCTTCTGTTGTTCTCCTGGTGGAAGACCATTTGAAAAGTGCTTCTTTTACTTACTCAAAAAAATCTGTTAATAAACTCCTTTGTAAAAAGAAATGTTTCCAAATGGTCTCCCACTAGGAGAACAAAAGAAGAGGAACAAGGTAATGTGATAAGTCTCAGCCAAAAATGCTATTGTCCTACTGTAGTTGCAATTTACTTGCCTTGTGTGATAAAGCCCTATGACATTAACTTATCTTTTAAAAAATGAGCTATAACTATCCTCTTCACAAAAACACATATAGTTCCTTTTCTCATTGAGTATAATTCTGAAATTCAGTGGCTAACTGCAATTTCAAATAAAAACACATTCCAGCATTGGGAACAGCCAAAAAAGGGGTTTCGGGATCACACATGGTCCATCCCCATCTGACCCCATAGATTCAACATCTACATTTCTCAGGTTGTACATGCGTTCTCCACATCAATAGCTGGAACCCCTGGATGAAAGTTCAAAAGTGCAGGAGGAATAAGAGTAATGGAATCATGACCTAGGAGACTGATAGCCAAGATAAAAGATGAGAACCCTCAGCTTTCAAGTGAGGAGAATGAAGTCTAGAAAAGATCCTCTAAAGACGCCAGCCACAGATGCAGGCGAAACTTCAGGACAAAATACTAATAGAACACGGCCTCAAAGCCCAGAAAACCCAGAACAACCTATGTCCTAGAACAGTTGGAAGGTATGAAATAGCAATAAAAATTCCATTTGAAGAATTCTTCCTTAAAAACCAGGCATATACAAATGGTCAGAATAACTAAACAAACATGCCTAGGTTTGAAATATAGTTTAATCTGGCACCAAAGGGATGATAAAGTTGGTGGTCTCTGAAGACTCTAGGGAACAGGAGGAGGAGGATATCATTGAATGTGAGTCCAGCTTGTGAGCTTTTTGCCAGCATTGGTAGTCTTTTGTAGAAACAAAATGCTTAGGGGCTGTTTCACACTATGCAGCTATAGTACTGTACAGTGTGTCCTCCATGTATGTCGGCGTACAAAAATGCAAATGCTCCACCCCATTATCATCAATGGACACAACGTGTGCACTTTTGTGCTGGTGCAGGGACGTGTCTGGAATGTCCATTGACGATAATTTGTGTGTGTAGTGGACACACCAGCAGAGGGTGCACTCTATTCTACTTTAACTGCCATGGTTCCATGCTATGGAACCCTGGGGATTGTAGTTTGGTGAGGCACCAGAACTGTCTGGCTGAGAATTCTTTAAAAAACTCTCCCTAAACTGCAAATTCCACATTTCCCTAGGATGCTGTTATGGCATTTAAAATGGAATCCTAGGGCTATAATTGTGTAGTGTGAAAGGGCCCCAATAGGCCTTTTTTCTGAACCAGAATTGAACTGAACTGTACAGAAACGATGTTCCACAGCTGTGCTGCAAATCCCACCATTGTCACTGAAGCTTACTCACAAACAAGTGCAGATAAAACTGACCTCTTAATAAAAGTTTTTATTGTCCCTATTTTTTTTATTCACTTTCCATTCGGGAAAAAAATAGCATAAAACCTCATGCAGCAGGTAAAATGTACTCTTGCCTTGTGTTTATTTCAGTCTTTGCTATCCTAATTCATACTGGATGAGATGTTTCTGTTGCTTGGTAAGAATTTTTTTTTTCTTGAGTAGGGAGCTACTCAGATGACCTATTCCCTTCTCTCTGAATTTTCAACATATTACCGACCACATTATTTTCCTACAGTGTCTTGAAACATCAGATGTAATATCCAAATATAAATGAGCACACTGCACAGTGGCAGAAATTCAGGAGTGACGTGAATAGCGGTATGTGATGCATGCCAGTAAATCACTGTAAGCTGGTGTAACTTACATTATCAAGGGTGTGGAAGGACAGCAGGTTGCAGAAGGTACACCGGCCATGAGGAAAGAAGGTAAACAAAATGAATTTCTTATGACATAGCCATATGGAAATCCCTATTTCTATAGCTATTAATAATAATAGAGTTAATAATGGAAAGTACAGCTGGTTTCCCAGCTGCCTAACAGACAGGTCTTGAAGAAGAGTTAGGAAAAGGCACGGGGACCATGGCTTGGCTGTAGAGTTAGTGCTTTGTGTTTTTATTTAACAGTGTAGCCTCTTCTAGCATGACCTCTGCATGCACAAATGCAAGGTCATGCAAAGCATCGTATCTCATGATAGTCAATGGGCATGATGGACACACACCTGTGTTGCTGCAGGTGTGTGCACATTGTGTCCATTGACTACAATGGGATACAACACTTGTGTTTTTTGTTTTATGTGAGGGTTCCTGGAACAAATCTCTGCATAAAAGTGGGTACACTGTTTTTATTTATTAAAAAGGATAATGAGTGGTAAGATCTCTGCTGGAAACCTTGGAGAGCCATTACCAAACAGAAGAAACGTTTTTCCAAAAACAAAACACATTTCTACATTTAAGAACTGCTATCCCTGCCTTTGACAAAAAAAAAATTATATTGAATATAAACACATTGACTAAACACAATGAAAGGGCAAGAAACTTCAATACACGCAGCATAAAACAGCACAGATAACACTGAAAGTTAGAAGTTCGGGGCAAACAAAAAGGTCTTCTACATCAGATTGAGAAGACATTGGAGTAGGTGCTCAAGGGCCTTGCTAGTGAGAGGATTTCATAAGCAGGGCAACATCACTGCTTCTTTGTTGCAATGGATCCACTGGCTGCCAGTTCATTTCAAGCATAATTCAAGGTGCTTGGTATGACCTGTAAAGCCCTATTCGGCTCAGGTCTGTATTTGAAGGACTGTATTTGAAGGACTGTATTTTCCTATGTAAGCCTGCCTATGTTTTGAGACATTCTAGTGAGGTTCTTTACACTTTTCCACCACTCCCACCTGCTGGGAACACAAGAGATGGCCTTTTTAGAGGTTGTTCCCAGGCTCTGGAACTCCCTTCTTGGAGAGGTTAGACGGACACCCTGCCTATTCTCTTTCCGCAGACAGTTAGACCTCTTTTTAGTTTCAGCAAGTCTTTCAAGACTCATTGCATAGGGGTAAGAGGCCTTGTATAATGTGCCAAATTTTCCATTTCCTGCATTCTTTTTAATGATTTGTATTTAACAGGTTCTGATTATTTAATAGTTTAATTACCCTTTAATTTTTGGATGCTGTGAATGTTTAGTTATGTTTGTTTTAACAGTTATAAGCTATCTTTCAGATAGAAATAAATAGAATACCACCACCAAGAAGGCTCTTTCCCTTTTACTACATATCTCAGCTCAGACAGCACAGGCGCAAAACTTGCAACATTTTACAGATGAAAACTGGTATGTGTGTAGCCAAGCAACATCAGAATGTGGTCAGGGTGGCAAAAGTTATTAATGAGGAAGCACACATAAGCTAGGAGAAACTGCAGCAGCTTGCTTTTGGCTGAGCCTACTGGGAAACATAATATTGTACCTCCTCATTTCCTCTCTCCCACTTGCTGAATTAAGTGAGTGCTACTTTTGTACTTTGAACTCAGTTTGCAGCATCTGAAGTAAGGCAGGGCAAAGGCTCTAAGTGGAAGGAGGAGAAGGGATCGGGGACATTTTAAAAGCAGCTGAAAATGTTGGATGACGGAGGGTTAATTGGCTCTGTCCCTGTCAAATTGGGGCAGTTGGAGGGTATGCAGGCACCTAAAAAAGGGTGTCTGAAGATGATCTTACTGTACAGGGAGGCATACATTGAAGAATGAAATCCTTCAGGTATATGAGCCTCAAGCAATTTAGGACTTTGTTTTCTAAAAGAGACTCTGAATTGTGCTTGGAAATGTAGTAGAAGTCAGTCACATTATTTAAACCAGAGGTGGGCAAATTGTGGCTGACAGGCCTCATGGGGTCCTTAGTTCCCATGTTGATGGCTCCTAAAGCCTCCCACCAATGCGAAGCTCCCTAGCCCCTATTTTTTTAAAAAAAAAATGGTTGGACTTTGAGGCAATTTTTCCCAAACCTCACACAAAATGTCCCCA